>OW626786.1:13036788-14253287 GCA_939628115.1 Tribolium freemani | reverse complement strand
AGAAATAACCGACAGACAGACAACATTGTGAGTTAAATAAAAGCTTTTAAAAAAACACAAGACAACACAAGAGATTTAACAAGTTTGAGGCAAAGCCGAATCTAAAAATATAGTTGCCCCAGAAGATGTTCTAATGAAGCAAGACTTAAGACAAAAAAATTAATAAAATATGGGCAAAGTATTAAAAAACAAAATCTGTTTTAAAAGAATTAAATTACTGTTATCTCTAAAGAACTTGTAGGTGAGAACATGGTAATAAAAAGAAAAATTTGCCGAATCTCAATAAAAAAAAACCATTCGGTGAATAAGTGAGAGACTTAAGAAGAAGCCAAGAAAATACGGCTGCTGCTATTAGCAATTTGGTGTCTGCCTTAAATAACTTGGTAAAAAAACTTAAATTGGATTGAGAAGATATAAATTATACAAAATTAATTACTTAATTAATAACTGATATTAAAAAAAACGAATACACGAGTATTTAATGTTAATGTTGAGTTAACTAACTTTTTTACGTTGACTTTGAACATTTTACGTATTGGATTTATTGTACGTAGAAATTTATAATTTATAGAGGCATCACATTTTCATCTGAATGACTGAATGACAAACTCGGAAGTATAAATAATAATAATAATAATAATAATAATAATAATAATAATAATAATAATAGTAATAATAATAATAAAGGGCTTTTATTATATAAAATTAAACAATAATGCTATTCAACATAACCTCGAAAGAAAATTAATAGAAAATGTAATAATAATAAAAATGAAAATCATAAATACATATAAACAATATAGGGTTTAAATAAAAAGAAATTCGGAAATTACTTAATAACTAATTAATTAATTAATTACTAATAAAAACTAAAAAGAGAAACCATTGCAAGTTACTCAAGAACAAAAGCGACAAGAAACAATTCCTTAGGAAGAGAACAAGAAAATTAAATAGGAAAAAATGATTTTGCATTTATTATCAACATCAGTTTAAGTAACTGATGTTGATAATAAATATAAAAGTAATTGTTCCTGTTTAATTTTCTAACCCCCGGTTTTTTGAACGATTTATCGTTACATAAATTTTATCGGTTGGATAGTTGCTAAGGTAGAGAAGATCTGATTGGTGTTTCTATAGAAATTATGGAACCGATAGTATTTATCTAACTATAACTCGTTCAAGAAACCGGGGGTTAGTTGAGCAAAGTTAAATAAAAAAAATATTTAAAAATCTAACCTCTAGCGAAAGACTGCAGAATTGCTCTAGTTTCTGATAATTCGATTACCAAAAAAATTAGTTAGGCACATTGTGTTATGCATGATTTGGCGGTTAATATTTTTACATTTAATTAAATTACCTAGCCTTTGTCTAGTCACACTTTTGTAATTTTTTAGGTTATTTCGGCATGCTCTGTAAAATAAGTATTAGGGCTCAAAATATTACAATTAAAAAAGACAAACGTTTTTACTATTAAAAATAATTTTTATTTTGAGCTTACAAACATAAGGTAACAACACACTGTACATAACACAAACTACAACTTCCATGCGGATTCGATAAATTTCTCAACAATCGATTTGGCATCTTTCAAAAACAATTCCCCTTCGGTTGGTTTCTTCTCAGCAGGGAGTGCAACAATAGTAACACAGAAATTCTGAGCCGTTTCCCTTTTTGTCCGAACGGGTTCTGAGTTGGTTAAACCATCACTTGAACTAATAATAACCATTGGAGTCGTAGTTATGGGATATTGTGTGGTTGTGGTTGTGGTAGTAATAGTATTTGTCGAGTTTGTTACAATCGTATTATTAACGGTCTTAACATCACCATAAACCTTGGCATTGCTAATGCACGGTATGCTCACAGTTGTTGCATTCTGGCCCGAATTTTTACATTCCGGTGCTGTGTTATTAACACATGGTACCACACTTTTGACACAGTTGACTTGTCTATTATCTGTGCATGGTACCGTCGAAGTTGCACTAACAACACACATGAGGGCCCCATTTGAGGTACAAAGTGAAGTGGTATTTGATGGGCAAACAGTAATACTATCCCCAACACAACCAACTATAGTATTAGATTGAATCTCCTGATTTTGTGGTACTGCCTCTTTGTTATGGTAATAGTGGTGCACTGTGTAATGGTCGTACCGAGGTCTGTACCCATCGTAAAATGAGTAATGCGAAAAAGTGGGCGTTGTTAAACGAGCAAGAGAATAACCCAGGAACAATCCTAGAGCGGTACTACCTGTATCACTACTACTGTAGTGATAACTAGTCGGGTTGTAGAAATATCCAGGGTGGCTTGGGTTCTGCACTGGTAGTGAGTAATGTCCGGGATAATTATAATTGTAATTATTTTTAATCGTAATTTTTTGTGGTCCCTGATAGCCTGAAATCAATTCGTTATGATTCTGGTTATTGGTACTAACAACTTACAGTCACCCAAAATGAAAATGACGCGTCCATAAACGAACGCCTACCGTGCAACCCCGATCCCTTGATCGTAAACTAGTTTTGAGTCGAGTTCCACATTTCATTTATCGGCTTTTGAAATGTTTAAGGATTTCTTGATGGAAATTGTTGGTTATCCCAAATGTGAAATAATACAATTTTTAAGTTTTGAGAGAAGGTCACAAAAATAAAATTGTTAGTTGGTTTGCAAATTTAATTTATTATTTGGTTGATGCAAAATAAGTTTTAGTGTGCAATTAAAATCTGCCGAATAAAAAACACGGCAAAACATGGATTCTTATTTCATTTTGTTTAAATTATCATTAAATTAAATTTCGCGGATTGTGATGCGATCGCGAAACGATCACTTTGATATCCATTGTCCAAAAATTATTTCAATTCAAAATAATTATTATACTTAAAATCTGATTGTCACAAACTGTAACCAAAAATTTGATCGTCTTTATAGTTTATTTCTTAAGAATATAAAACTTATTGCAATAATGGCAAGATAAATAAAAATGTCGAAATCCAATTGTTATTCTAAACTTCAAGCAAAGACGTCTACACTCTTAATGGTTTTAATTATTAATTGCACAATCGTTTTTGTGAACATTTTAGTTTATTAGTGCCGGTTTATAGAAAGCTCCATTAAATTTTAGTTCGTTGTTAACAACGTGTTAAATTTTAATGGAGTTTTTTATAAGCCTGCCCTTAATGTTTTGAAAAATTAGAATCGCCAGAATAAAAGTTATCAATAAATGTTTCGGCAATTCATTCATGGGAATACCCGGATTAAAATTCCGACTATTACCGCAAATAAGATTCACGGGAAAATAATTAACAAACCCGTAACACCACAGGGGATAACTTAAGCCCAAAACTGCAACGAAAGAATTTTCAAATTCTTCTCCGAATTGATAAACATTTATTAATTTTCTTGGAAGACAAATGAGAAGTAAAAAAAGTTTCATGTTCGTCGCCACGTTTCGACACTTTGAGAGGTCAAAGAAAATCAATTTGTTTTTTGCAAATTTAATTTACTATTTAATTGATGCAAAATAAGTTAAACTAAGTTTATTATAATAAATAAACACTCCAAGTCTTATTGATTTTAGAATACCATTTCGAAATAATGAATAACATTAAATATTGCAAGTAGTTAAATTTTTACTGTTTTCTGCATTTGTTTAAATTTTAGAAGAACCCATAAAAAGATCACTAAAAATGTTTCCCTCTTTAAAATTGAATTACCACTAATTTTTGTTAATTATAACTTCTTTATCTTAAGATTTTCGTAGTCAATGGTGTCTTAATTAAGTATTTACTATTAAAATTAAAATGTCTTAATGCAATTATATTTCAAATTTTAAACAAAATTGGAATAATCAGAATAAAAGTTATCAATGACGTTACGGCAATTCATTCATGGAAATACCCGAATGAGATTCTGACCATTACTGCAAATAAGGTTCACAGGAAATGACAAACAAACTCTTACCCCAGGGGATAATTAAAGGCGAAAATTTCAAGGAAAAAATTTTCAAATTCTTCATAACATAAACATTTATTAATTTTCTTAGAAGACATATGAGAAATAAAAAAAATGTCATCTTCATCGCCACATTTCGTCACTTTGAGAGGTCAAAAAAATGTATTTTTTTTAATTTAATTTATTATATTTTAGTTGATGAAAAAAAAACAATGTTATGATACTATTTCCAATTCATGAATAAAATTAAATACTTATAAGTAGTTTAGTTATTTATTATACAACGTGATAAAATTAGATTTTATTTTTGGGACCGGTTTCAATTTTTGGAATTTTAAGATTACAACTTATTTTCGTACTCAATCTTGTCTTAATTAAGTATTTACTATTAAAACAAAAATTGTAATCCAATTGTATTTCAAATATCAAACAAAGACGTTGAAAAAAATTGGAATATTCAGAATAAAAGTTATATCAATGATCGTTAGCTTTTAACAAGGAATTAAAATTTAATGGAACTTTCTATAAACCGGAACTAGTAAACCGAAATGTTCACAAAAACGATTGTGCAATTAATAATTAAAACCATTAAGAGTGTAGACGTCTTTGCTTGAAGTTTAGAATAACAATTGGATTTCGACATTTATCTTGTTTTATGCACAATTATTATTGCAATAAGTTTTATATTCTTAAGAAATAAACTATAAAGACGATCAAATTTTTAGTTACAGTTTGTGACAATCAGATTTTGCATCATAATCCGCGAAATTAAATTTAATGATAATTTAAACAAAATGAAATAAGAATCCATGTTTTGTCGTATTTTTTATTCGGCAGATTTTAATTGCACACTAAAAGTTATTTTGCATCAACCAAATAATAAATTAAATTTGCAAACCAACTAACAATTTTATTTTTGTGTATTATTTCACATTTGGGATAACCAACAATTTCCATCAAGAAATCCTTAAACATTTCAAAAGCCGATAAATGACTCAAAACTAGTTTACGATCTCTAATGATTTATAGCAGGGGTTAGTTTATGGACGCGTCATTTTCATTTTGGGTGACTGTACCTTGTTGGGGGTAAGTGCCGGGTCTGGGTGGGATGTTCCACCCAGAACTGGGAGTGGTTCCTGTGGGATATGGACGTCTGGTTGATTGGTAATTCGATGGTCTGGAACTAGTTGGGGCTGTAGTACGGGGTCGGCTCGTGGTGTGAGGGTGAGGTCGACTGGTGTAAGTACCACCACCTCGACCTCTCGCTAAAAATTGCTCAAATGGGTTTCGAGGTTAGTTGTTAATGGTACTCACATCCACCATAACGGGCACATTGGTGAAAGTCGATCAGTGACAGTAAAATCAACACTAAACTAATTTTACTGTACATCTTTTGGGCTTGTTAATAATAAATTAGGGAAATGGTACTTGTGTTGTTTAACCAGAGGAGATTACAGTTTAGCACGGTCTAACACACACTGAAGTGAAACTTGTTTGGTATTGGTCAGTGCACAGGTGTGGAGGTAGTACCAGTGGACGTAATTTGAGAGTTCAATACCTTATGATGATGCTTTCAGTGTTTTTAATTTAATTCGAATACAAGGTTGTTAAATTGCACCGTTTTCTAGAAAAATGTATGATTATCGCGTACTCACTATTATTATTATTATTATTATTATTATTATTACTGATTTCTGCTACACCACAGTCGAAACCAATTATTGTGTAGCCTATGTAAAATTTAGAAAAAGTATATTTTATGAAGAGAAATAAGTACGTAAAGTATTACAAAAAGAATTGAAATTCATAAAAAATATGTCTATATTATTAATTCGGTTCATTTCAGAGCACATCTTAAATATTGGTGATTTTTTTTTTAAGTTTGTCCGACTAGCATCCAAGTAAAATAATTGTTTATTTCTAGAGTTTTGACCAGGTACACGAAAATTTATGAGGGCAATCAATTTTATTGTGTATAATTTTAAAAAGAAACGTTAAGGCAGCAAATTTATATCTAATTTCAAGACTAGATACTTGAAACCTATTTAATAATATTTCTTGCGGGAAACCAACTGGAGGATAAGTTCCATCATCTCTATAAGCCAGAAATTTCTTGTACATTTTCAAGCTTTTCCTGGTAGGTAACGTAAATAGGAGACCAAACAACTGATGCATATTCCAAATAGGGTTGCCAGACCTTCTATATTTAATAGAAGTCTGCTATATTTAACTAAAATCTTCTATCTTCTATGTCCCTAAAATATAGAAGCTAAATCTTCTATATTTCGCGAGCGAGGCTTTCATGATTGGCACTTTCAAACGTTCTTAGATTGCAATCATTTTGCAAAAAAACCAGTGGCATATTTGCATATGGGCTAAATGGGCTATTATCTTTATTTTTATTATCTTTATCTTTATTTTGATTTAAAAAAGATACTTAAAAGACGGGTTGCATTTTTTTTAAATTAATTGATCCGATTTTTAGTTTTCGTCGTATTTTTTTACTTCTTAAGTTCTTAATTGTTTGATTAATGACTTTTGAGAAGCTTTTAATAGTTTCAATACATATTGTAGAAAATTCACGATGAATAATGGTAGAAAAAGCCTGAGTATTAAACAATACAGTAAAATGTCTTTGAAAAAAGTCAACGGCAATGTAATATTATAGAAAAAACAAAAACTTTCTAAATAAATATAGGCTGATTTTTTATAATATTAATATCATTTAGAAAATAAAGGAGATGGTTATAAATCTAGTGCACGTTTGGTGACATTACAAAGAACTTTTTGAGGTTTAATTTAATTTTCAGAATTATCTTGCATTTTTTGAAAACTTGTGCTAAAACTGATGGATTTGCTGTTTCATTTAAATAAAGTTAAGGATATTACTGAAGTTTAGAAAAAATCAAGTGATAAAAAAATTAAGTTAAAAGCAGATACATATTTACTGATTACGGATTTGTTTTTATCAGAATCTAATGCTCGAAAATTGATAGAATTTGTTTGATGTTATACTTCTTTAACTGTTGTAGAGTAGTGTATATTAAAACGTCAATATCCCTAACATTTTTCGAGCAGTTATGAAGTTTAGCAGTTCATTTGAGGTAGATATCATTTAAAATTTTGAAGGGTTATTTGTATTTGAAGTTCGACAAAAAATGTCCTCCTGTCAATAAAAATTGGCTTTTTTCAGGGTTTTGTAAATTTGTAAATTTTTTCTTATTTTCTGAATTAACCAATAGGTTTTTTTTTTTGAAGAAACGTTGTCATAGTCAGGGGCGGCAAAATTAAGTAGCCCAGGGTTACTTTAAACTCACTCTATATAAGTAAAGTAATGAAAAGCGGAAAAGTTGCAATGCTCATTTTAAAACGATGTCTTACAATTTTTTATTATATATTTTATGTTTGTTGGAATGGATTTAAATTGATGATTAATTGTTCTTATCTAATTTCTTTGTTTTCATTTATCTCAATGTTAACTTTTAATGTATTATAGTAATTATAACATGAAATCGAAAATAAACTCAATTAGAGCAAGCCTTGAAAGTGAAGTGTAACTTCAGCCACATCATATGCTGTGTAAAACCAACATAACTTCAAAAGTGCGGTCGTAAATAAACGGCTAAAATGTGGCTAAAGTGTAAATAAACAGCTAAAATATGGCTAAAGTTCTGCAGGCACAGCTTGCTCTAATTGAGTTTATTTTCGATCTCAGGTTATCTACTTAAGGTAATTATTAAAAAATGAAGCTTTTGACTATCAGGTTCTTTTATTAAAAAACAATTTCACAATACAATACAGATTTGAGGACGTTTCGGCATAAAAATGCCACCATCAGCTCTAAATTACAATTACGAAACGAACCAACGCCATAACACATTAAATGCAAAATTCGAAATGGCTGTCTGTCCATAAGTAACTTTTTTTAATCACTTAATGTAATTACTTAATTAGTAACAAATGATTTATTTGAATCTTCTATATATTTTGTGAAACTTCTATATTTTCAAGTGAATTCTCCTATTTTCGACATTTTGATATCTGGCAACCCTAATTCCAAACATGATTTAACAAATGAAAAATATAGTAATTTCAAAGTGTTAATTTGTGAAAATTCAGAACCATTTCTTATAACAAAACCCAACATCTTAGAAGCTTTTAGTATAACACTATCAATATGATTAGAAAACGTGAACTGTGGATCAAAAGTAACACCTAGATCTTTAACATAATCCAGTTTTTTTAGGAGTAAAGAATCAATAAAATAATTAAACTTTATGACTGATTTGTTAGAGAATTGCATTAAAAAACATTTTGACAGATTAAGATTTAACTCATTTTTCTGACACCATTCTAAAAGATTAAGAACATTCTTCTGCAGAACATTACAGTCCAGAGAAGTTTTTATTCTACAAAATTTTTTTAAATCGTCAGCGTATAGGAGGCAAGCTATGTCAAAAGAAGTTACAATGTCGTTAATAAAAAGTACAAAAAGAAGCGGACCGAGAATCGACCCTTGTGGCACTCCAGATGTAACTTCAAATACGTCAGAAACAAAACCATTTAGGAAAACATACTGTCTTATTTTAGTAAGATAAGATTGAAAAAAAATTATCAAAGAGTCTGAAAGACCAAAGTAATAAAGTTTGGAAAGCAATATATTAAAGTTTACGCTATCAAGTCTGCATAGAAAACATCAAGTTGCATACCAAGATCTAAAGTCTCGGCAAGATACTGGGAAAAACAGGAAAGATTTGTTACAGTAGACCTACCAGACACAAAACCGTGTTGTTTATTGCATAAGTATTTTTTAACATGAACACTTACTACATTGTAAATAAGCGTTTCAAAGCACTTGCTGAAGTTATTAATTAAAGAAATAGGTCGGTAGTTAGTAATGTCACATTTGTCCCCCTTTTTGTAAATAGACATTACAGAAGATAATTTAAATGCATTAGGAAAAACAGAAGTTCTTAGAGAAAGATTAACAATTAGAAAAAAAGGATAAGACAATATATCAGCACAATGGCTGGAATTCCATCTGGTCCAACAGTCCTCTTAGGCTCTAAAACTTTTTAAAGAAGAAAGCACATCTGACTCTTCAATAAAATTTAAAGTCAGTATTTCATTATTATTAAAACGATTTTCAAAAGCAGAGCAATTATTAGATGCAGGAAAGTTGTTCTGAAAATAAGATGCAAAACCATTAACAATATACATAGGAGTATTAAAACATCTACTTTCAAAATGCATAATATTGGGAATAGATTTAGTACATTTTTTGTTATTTACATAAGACCAAAATTTTTTAGGATCATTAGTAATGTCTTTTTCCATACTACTTGTATTTGATGTGAGATTTATTGTTTGTTTACAAGCAGTGGAATTGTTTATATTATGTGAACTAGTTTTACTAGATGGATAACATAATAGTGTCATAATAGTATTTTCGGTAATTTGTTTTAGTGTTGGTACCTATCTGTTCAGTACCTCTGACTCAGCGTGTTTTATTTAATTTAATTTTTTTTTGATTTTGTGAATTTTCAGCTCGGTTTAAGATAGTTGATGTCTTGAATGCTTTTTTACGATGTTTTGGTTTGTCAGATTATTGTCTGAATAATTCTACGACTCACACAAAAATGAGCGTCTGCTCTCTCTGTTTGAGAATTTTTTCAGAATTTTTGTACAATAATTGTTTATGATAAATATCTAATAATTAATATCAATAATATTAAAAATATTAAATACAGTTTTAATTAATAGGAATTTTATGATTATATTATCATTCTGAAATAATATTTTTTTGTGCAGCCACTTAACATTAGATATACCTAATTACTTATTAAATTAATTTTAAGCAATTAAGCAATGTGTAAAGAAAAATATAAAGTGGTTATTTGAATTTTAAATTAAATATTTTTCCATTTTCAAGAGCAGCGTTTTCTGAAAACATTTTCTAAAATTTTAGTCAAATTAAAATTTAACTTGATCATTTTTTAATTAAGTTAAAGTAGGTCTCTTTGTCATAAGTCGGGACAAATCAGGACATGAAAAGAAAACAGAGTACAAGGCAGTAGAAACCTAAGCTTTATTAAACTTTCTAGAATAAATTACCAATTAATAAAACGCAGAAGCGGCAAAATAATTTTATCCTTGACTCAATTTAGTGAATTTTTAACTCAATATATTAAAAATCTTCTGAGCCGCTTGAAAATGTCAAACACATGCTCGAAAACTTCAAATTGTTCTATTTATTAAATGTTTCGGTTAATTTTTAATTAGGTAATTACGTTTTTGGTTGAAAAATGTCAAAAACATTCTTAGTTGCTCAAAAACATCCAAAAAATGCCCTTTATCTTTTTCGGTACTAATAAAAAGCAATCTTTGAACACGACTCTTACCTATTCCTGCAAAATTGATTTTTTGGTACACTTTGTCAGGTACCTGGAATATTTAAATACATAGTAATACATTTTGCTAAAGCTTTAAAAAAATAATATTGATTTGTTTTTATTATTTATTTAAAATAAAATTAAGAATTCATGTCGAAAAACTAGAAAGTAACTTGAGGAGACTCCCAAAGCTCGAGGAGATGAATTACACATTTGTTTTCTTTGAGAACATCTTCAAAAAATGCTGTTTTGATGTTTGTTGTATCTTTCTTCACAATGGCTCCGAAAAATTGATTAGAGCAAGTCATATTTTTTTGGTTTTTTATTTTTAAAAGCTTTTATTTAACTCACAATGTTATCTGTCTGTCGGTTATTTTTTTGGAGCCAAATTTGAAAGGGTTTCCGTTGTCCCACTGAATTGAAATTTTGCATACTTACTTAATCTGCGTGACAATGCAATCCTATGTAGTTAAATACCCCCTAAAAGAGTTAAATGGGGTTGAAGTTTTAGGTTATGTTTACAAAGGGGTTCTCGATTTGTAAATTTGAGAGGGTTCCTGTAGTCTCAATGAAATGAAATTTAACATGCTTACGTAATCTGCGTGACAATGCAATTCTATATAGTTAATTACCCCCTAAATGTGTTAAATGGGGTTTTAAAATTTTAGGTTATGTTTACAAACGGGTTCTCGATTTGTACATACCGTAACTTATACCGACATAGACGGTATGTTGGTCATTTGGACGTCACGGTAGATGCACAGTGTATCTATGCAATAAATAAAGACTATATATATATATATATATATATATATATATATATATATATATATATATATATATTCGTATGACAACAAAAAGTACAATAATACTTGTACATAGAAGAAATTACAATACTAAATAAAGACTAAAAAGCAAAAAATAAAAATATATAAAAAAATGTTTTTTAAGAAAAGCTTTTATTTAAAAGATGCACTAAAAAGTAAAAAATAATGTATTCAATCACAGGAGAATGTTTTTTCTTACATGTTAAAATTCTAAAATTTATAAAAGCTTTGGGAGTTATAAAACTACGGCATTACAGAATTACTTTGTTCAGTTGACAACTCCCAAAGCTTTTATAAATTTTTGAATTTTAACCTGTAAGAGAAAATATTCTCCTGTGATTGAAATACATTATTTTTTACTTTTTAATGAATCTTTTAAATAAAAGCTTTTTTTTTAAAAACATTTTTTTATATATTTTTATTTAGTTAGAACTCACTTTTTTTCAAACGGGCATAAATTATATTGTCATAAAAAGCTTTAAATTACTGAGTTATTAAAAAAATCTTTGTTTTTGTGGATAACAACCTCTATTTAAACTCAATGGTGTTAATTTTTTTGTTCTTAACACAATATTTAAGACAGATTGGATTGTTCTGAAGTTACTTATTTATCAGAAATCAAAATTTATCTAAATCAAGAATGTACAATTATATATGTACCATTTAAACCAAAGAGCAATAAAAAAATAAAACATCCAGAAACTAAATTTTTGTATTCAAAATGCGATTTTTGCAGCCTGTGTTGACCTCAATCTGAAATTATTCCTTTTGCCTAATATTCACTGCATCTGACTATAGTAATACCATGAGATCAAAAATATACAGGGTGCTGCATTTTGGATGTCCGAATAGGGGATCTCCGAAACTAAGAGGTTTAGAGAAAAACGAGTGACACATTCTCGGGTCCGTTTTTTGAGAAAATAATTTTGGTCAAAACCGCATCCCGCTGTCGTCTTTTGTTTTCGACTTATAAAGAAAAGTTGACATTTTAGCGAAATCTTAAAAAATTTATATCTTCCTTATTATAAAACATACACATTTGAAATAAAGACATTATACAGGCACTTTTTTACAGAGAATTTAATAATGTTATCAGCGATTTTTTTAAATCATTCGTATAGCTGTAATAACATAAAGTTGTATTTTTTTAAATAGGAATCATAGTTGGCTATGACATTTTCGAAAAGCTTATTTTTTTTTGAATTAAAAACAATATAAATACAGTTTGATATTTTTATTTACTTCTGATAAAAAATATATTTAAAACATTTGAAAGTAGTTGGCCATGGAAAAATTATTTCACATAAAAGGTGTGAATAATCTAGAAATTTTGTGAACGGTTATTAAAGTAAAAAATGTGAAATTATAAAAATAGCTATGTTAAAGTTATTTTCAATTGAACAAATATACGATCTTCCCATATTTTAATTACATAAAAAATGTACAGAAAATTGAAAACGATGTGTCACTACCATTTGGTAACACTTTTTTATGTTTTAGTAAAGTGTAATGTAAGTGACGTTCATAATGTTATGTATTTTTTTTACCGGATGGGATTTGATATTGATGTTTGGATTGACATTTTTTTGTAAAATAAAATTTTATTGACAAGCAATCACACAATTAATAAGATTTTTCATTTTCCGACATTGCATGTTTAATTAGAAAATAGAATATCAATAAGTAAGCTTGCCATTTTAAATCTAAAAGCAAATAATATTTATTAATTGCAAAAATTTGATCTAATAATAATGTATTATGCTGTTTTTGAATTAATTAGTGTTTAAAAAATTATTAAATTATAAATACTTGTTGGGTAATATATTTTTCATAGTTTTAATTGAAAATCCAAAATTTTTTCATGGCCTACTATAATGAAAAAGCGAAATGTTATGTTTTTTCTAAATATTTAAAAATAATGTATTACACAAATAGATATATCAAATCAGAAAAAAATAAGCTTTTCAAAAATATCACAGCCGCCTATGATTCCTATTTAAAAAAATACAACTTTATGTTATTACAGCTAAACTAATAATTAAAAAAAATCGCTGATAACATTATCAGATTCTCTGTAAAAAAGTGCCTGTATAATGTTTTTGTTTCAAATGTATATCTTTTATAATAAGGAAGATATGATTTTTTTAAGATTTCGTTAAAATGTCAACTTTTGTTTATAAGTCGAAAACAAAAGACGACAGCGGGATGCGGTTTTGACCAAAATTATTTTCTCAAAAAACGGACCCGAGAATGTGTCACTCGTTTTTCTCTAAACCTCTTAGTTTAGGAGATCCCCTATTCGGACATCCAAAATGCAGCACCCTGTGCTCAATTAGAGCAAGCCTTTTTGGTTGAAAAGAGTTTGATTTCACTTAGGAAAAAAATGCATTCTGACCGAAAAATTTTTAGGATCGCTTGTGAAATAAATTTATCAATTGAAATAGATGGTTTTGTTAATGTTTATTCCTATAAAATTATCGGTTATCAAAGGTTATCAATGTTATGGTGTCAAGGTACCATTTCAATTTTTAATTAGTACTTCCATAAAAATATTTTTATTTTGCTAATAAATAAAAAACTTAAACAATACTTTACATCGTTTTATTTCCTTAAAAATATTTCTATACTCCTAATACAATTGTGACTTCGACTATAAATTCCAAGCCGACTCGAAGAACTTCCCTGTTAGAAACTTAGCATCGTTTAAAAACTGCTCTCCTTCAGTTGGTTGTCTTTTCGCAGGAAGGGCCACAATAGTAACACAATAATTTTGAGCTACATCTCGTTTTCTTCTGTTTAAATGTGGTACTGGAGTTGTTGTGATGGGATATTGTGTTGATACCTCATTGGTATTATTTACTGCTGTTGTGTTCAATAGAGTGGCATTAGCTGGGATTATGGTATTATTAACCGTCTTCAAATCCCCATACAATTCAGCCTTGGAAATACAGGGAATATTGATAGTTGTGGTATTCTGATTGGAATTTTTGCATTCGGGTGCCGTGTTATTAACACATGGTACCACACTTTTGACACAGTTGACTTGCCTATTATCAGTACATGGTACCGTCGAAGTTGCACTAGCAACACACATTAGAGCCCCATTTGAAGTGCAAAGTGATGTGGTATTTGATGGGCAAATAGTCACACTATCTCCAACACAACCCACGATGGTATTAGCCCTAATTTCCTGACTTTGTGGGATCGCATCCCGGTTATGGTAGTAGTGATGGACGGTGTAATGGTCGTACCGGGGCGTGTACCCATCATAGAACGAATGGTGCGAAAACGTGGGTGTTGTTAATTTACCCAGGGAATAACCCAGGAAAAAACCCAAGGCGGTACTACCAGTGTCATGACTGCTGTAATGGTAGTACGACGGTGTGTAGAAATAACCAGGGTGTCCATATTGTTGCACTGGGATGTGGTAGTACCCAGGATAATGGTAGTTGTACTTGTTCACAATTTTGATTTTTTGGGGGCCTAAAAAATCAGGTCCGTAAAGTTGGCCCCACAAATTAAAATTTTTATAATTACGAATACATTTATTAAAAGTGCTCGGCAAGTGCTGGCGAATGCTGTAAATTAAATAAAAATGCTACGTAAATAAATAAGAAAAATCAAGTATATATTGGGGGGCCAACTTAACGATAGCCCCACAAAATGTAAAATTTTAAAATCCAACTGCATTTCTAGAAAGTGCTGAAAGATGCTGTATAATATATAAAAAATGCTGGGAAAATAACCCCAAAAATTAAGGTCGTAAATGTGGGGCCAAGTTAACGATAGCCCCACAAAATGAGAAATTTTAAAATTCAACTGCATTTCTAGAAAGTGCTCGACAAGTGCTGAAAGATGCTGTGTAATATTTGGAAAGTACTGTGAAAATAACCCCAAAAATTAAGGTCGTAAATGTGGGGTCAACTAAACGGTAGCCCCACAAAATGATAAACTGTAAAATCTAACTGCATTTCTAGAAATGCTGGACAAGTGCTGAAAGATGCTGTATAATATTTAGAAAATGCTGCAAAAATAACCCCAAAAACGGGGGTCACATATATAGTGGGCGGGGCCAACTAAACAGTATTACCGTAGTACTTTTTTTCTGAAAGTACTTGACAAGTGCTGCAAGATGCTGTACCTATAATATTTAAAAAATGCACTGAAAGTAATCTCAAAACCGGGCGTTATGGTATGTGCAGGGTGTGCTACTTGTAAAATTTTCTATGATGCAGTGTTGCCAACTACCGTAAACCAAATAATGCTACTAGCGCCACAAAATTATGCTACCGCTCAAAAAATTATGCTCAAACCTCAAAACCTTGTATAACAAAAAACAGTAACAAAAAAAGAGAATAATTTCATTAGAAAATTAATTTATTAATAAACAAATTCAAAAACATAACAAAAATTAAATATTACTATAATTAAAACAGAATATATATATTTTTTGGTAGAACAAGAAATAACACACTTTGTATCAGTCTTCGTCACTGTCGACAATGTTTTTAAAATCGTACATCTTTTGGTTATACAATTGGTAATGTTCTTCAGAAAAAACATATTTAGTGCAGCAGATTTTTTTATTAAACAAATTGATTTTAATTCTTATTAACGAACTAAGCATATCGGTTGACAACCGATTTCTTTTTTTTGTTTTGATGTCGCCCATAATTGAAAAAACTCTTTCAACGTCTGCGTTTCCGTGTGGCAAAATGATTATTTTTGTAGCTAAATCGCTTACGTTTTTAAACAGAAATTCATCATTATAATTTTGAACTTTTGAAATTGAAGTCCAGAATGATAAAATATCTAGTTTAAGCAAATTTTCTTTTTCTTCATCAGAAAAATGGACTTTCAGCAAATTATATTCCCTTACACAATCATCACTCAAACTGTGGTTAAAGGCTTTTGTAACTTCTCCAATATCAGTGTTTGCAGAATAAAAGACACATTTAGGTTCAATAAACTGCAAATTTTTAAAGAAAGGTGTTAATGGAAATCGTTTGAAAGAGTCATGAACTGCTTTAATTAAAATTAAAAAAAATTAAATTTAATTTAATTAAATTAAAAAAAAATAAAGGTGGTTTCTCATCAAAACAAATATTATGCTACAATTACCACGATGCTACCTTAAACAAAATTATGCTATTTTAGCATAATTATGCTACGGTTGGCAACACTGCTGTGATGCAACCAATAATACTAATTACACCTTAAGGAAAATTACGAAATTAATTAATGACTTCATTGTTTTATCCTCAGTCAGACAATATAGACAAAATCTGAGATTAAATCAATATTTTTAAATTATTTTTCAAAATTTTCATTTGACGTTTTGAAATGACGTTTGTTAAATTAATTTTTAAAATCGTAATACTGCATAAGTTCCGGCTTCGTTTACAGTAAATCTGTGCTCCACATCAAATAAAGAAGAAACTAACTATACTTTGTCATGGTGTTTTCATAAAACCTATAGGTTTTGTGGATATCATTAGAGGTTTCCTAATAGCAATATTATGACCTAATAGACTGGCTGTGGATAAAAATACTAATTTATATTTTTAGTTGCCCCAAAAAAATTTCAGGAAAAACCATAATAAATTCACCCTATACAGGATGTAAGCGAAATAAGTACATTAACTTTAACCAGTGGTAGAACTCATCAAGACAAACACTTTTTCTATGTACCATTTTTCCAAAATCGTATTTATTAAAATCATTTTTTCTCCCTACAAATTGACGAGCCTTTTATGAAATGCTCCAACAAAGAAAAGTAACAATAAATAATAGCTGCAACCAAGGTAACCGTTTCAAACGGTAATCTTGTCGACTAGGTAACTTTGCTTCCAGTGGCGTGTAAGAAAATTGTGCAAGATTTTAAAATAATTTTAACTCAAAAAGTAAAACGTTTTGAAAAAAAAGTTATTAGGAAAAATTGTTTGTCTTGATGAGTTCTATTACCAGTTTAAATTAATGTACTTATTTCATTTACAGCCTGTATATGATCGAAATAAACGGCAACCCTACGAAACATCTAGATAATTATTGGTTTTAGGTAGGTATTATCTGTTTCAAAACAATGTGAAAGCCAACATCGCATTTCACCAAATTATTTTTTTTTAAATAAGATTGATAAAAATGTAAAATACTTTTTGTACTCATAGCTCTTAGTGCCGCTTCTACAATCGTCGGATAATTTTATCCTCGGGAGAAATTTGGAAAAATACATTGTTGTAACAATTGCAACCATAGTAACTACACTAGAAATAATTTATCCGGGGTTTATTTGACGATTGTAAAAGCGGCCCTAAGAGCTATGAATATAAAAAGTATTTTACATTTTTATCAATCTTATTTAAAAAAAATAATTTGGTGAAATGCGACGTTGGATTTCACACTGTTTTGAAACAGATAGTACCTACCTAAAACCAATAATTATCTAGATGTTTCGTAGGGTTGCCGTTTATTTAGATCATATACAGAGTGAATTTATTATGATTTTTCCTGAATTTTTTTTGGGGCAACTAAAAATATAAATTAGTATTTTTATCCACAGCCAGTCTATTATGAGGTCATAATATTGCTATTAGGAAACCTCTAATGATATCCATAAAACCTATAGGTTTTATGAAAACACCATGACTTCCGTAAGAAAATTAAACTGCATTTCTCATACATACCTTTACCTATATTAAATGAGAAAGTATAGTTAGTTTCTTCTTTATTTGATGTGGAGCACAGATTTACTGTAAACGAAGCCGGAACTTATGCAGCATTACGATTTTAAAAATTAATTTAACAAACGTCAAATGAAAATTTTGAAAAATAATTTAAAAATATTGATTTAATCTCAGATTTTGTCTATATTGTCTGACTGTGGATAAAACTTAGTATTGCATACTGGTTTTACATGTGTTTTTCCGCTTAACCTTTGCGCGGAAAAAACACATTGTAAAACCCTTAAATACAATAAATAACTATAATTATACCTAGCAGTTGATACTGAGTTTAATTTTTAAATAATAATTAAAATGAATAAAAAAAATTGACAAGACTGAGAACAATGAAGTCATTAATTAATTTCGTAATTTTCCTTAAGGTGTAATTAGTATTATTGGTTGCATCATAGAAAATTTTACAAGTAGCACACCCTGTATATACTATAACGCCCGGTTTTGAGATTACTTCTGAAAGTGCATTTTTTAAATATTATAGGTACAGCACCTTGCAGCACTTGTCAAGTACTTTCAGAAAAAAAGTACTACGGTAATACTATTTAGTTGGCCACGCCCACTATATATGTGACCCCGTTTTTGGGGTTATTTTTGCAGCATTTTCTAAATATTATACAACATCTTTCAGCACTTGTCCAGCATTTCTAGAAATGCAGTTAGATTTTACAGTTTATCATTTTGTGGGGCTACCGTTTAGTTGACCCCACATTTACGACCTTAATTTTTGGGGTTATTTTCACAGCACTTTCCAAATATTACACAGCATCTTTCAGCACTTGTCGAGCACTTTCTAGAAATGCAGTTGGATTTTAAAATTTCTCATTTTGTGGGGCTATCGTTAACTTGGCCCCACATTTACGACCTTAATTTTTGGGGTTATTTTCCCAGCATTTTTTATATATTATACAGCATCTTTCAGCACTTTCTAGAAATGCAGTTGGATTTTAAAATTTTACATTTTGTGGGGCTATCGTTAAGTTGGCCCCCCAATATATACTTGATTTTTCTTATTTATTTACGTAGCATTTTTTATTTAATTTACAGCATTCGCCAGCACTTGCCGAGCACTTTTAATAAATGTATTCGTAATTATGAAAATTATAGTTTGTGGGGCCAACTTTACGGAACTTAAAAAATCGTAACCTACCGACTGCGCCAATTAATTGAGTACAGACCTGATCCTTGACTGTACCCGTATTTTGGGGGCCCGATGGGTGCCTGTCCCGGTCGTGGGGGTGGGTTCCACCCACTTCCACCCATAGTTCGTGCAGTTGTGTGGTAATATGGGCGTCTGGTTGTTGCTCCTCCTCCAAAGTGAGGTCTTGGGGTTGAGTATTGTGGCCGACGGGTTGATACTCCTCCAAATGATGGGCGATGGGTTGATGGGGCCCTGTATGGGGGAGGGCTAGGACCATGGGTGGGTCTGTATCTGGGAGTGGCGTAAGCTGGAGGGTATGGTCTTGAGGTAGCGCGATATGATGGGTTTGAAGAGTAGGATGGGGAGTGGTATGATGGTGATGGGACATGGTATGAAGGTGATGGGGAATGGTATGTCCCACGACTGCTGCTCCCTCTACCAAAACCACCTCCACGGGCTAATAAAACAAAATAATCTGAAGTTAGAGTAGTTACAATTGTTAATAAGGCTTTAGGAAATATTAGCAAGCAACTTACCTTTCGTTACTTTTTAGTCGCAATAATCAGAAATTTAAATATAAGAGGAAAGAATCAGAAAGCACCACACCGTCACTCTTTGATTTACATTATTTGAAATAATAAAAAAGTACTTACATCCCCCATAGCGTCCACATTGGTACAGTTCAACAAACGTCAAAAGAACAAATATCAAGAAGCATGTTTTTACACAGTCCATGTTGGATTAAGTGCAATTACGGCCATTTAACGACTCACTTAAATATCAGACTGCAGTACTGCGAATTTACTTTAACACTTAAAGGTCAAATTATGACGATTACAAGAGATATTAACTTCCAACAATTCTCCCAATTCGGATATTACGTACAAATGATTCACTTATCAGGCTTTTGGTTTTAAACAGAATTCGTAAACATGTACATTTATTAAATTAAATTTGTTATCAGAGTCAGTGATTAATGACAAAGTACTTTGGTACTGACTGAAGCAATTTTGCTCTTATTCAATTAAGCGCCTAGTTGTTATTACTATTATCTCTAGAAAATTATACACAAAATTATTAAAGCGGTCTCAGCTATTCTTGAAGAGGAAAATCATAAAAAAATGGAAATCTTGAACAAATTCGGGAAAATCTGGCCAAATTACCGGAAATCTAGAGTTATAAGCAATAATAAATCACACCCAGGCTTTTTGGTTCCTTTATAAGCGACGAATTGTAAAAAATACGGTATTTTAAAAAACTAGTTGAAAAATTGTCAAAATCAAACAGTTTAAGCCATGTCCAAGCAGTTTGGCTTGTTTTAAAGAAAAAAATCTAATATCTAATTTTTTTACCAAGTCGTTGGGTATAAGGGTACTAAAACACCAAGTACTTTTTAAAATTTATTTATTACTTCTACAGTTTATTTGAATAAAGGGTTTACGGCTCTTTCTCTATTGGGCATATTTTTTAAATAAATTTATTATAAATTTATTTGCATAGTTTTGATTTTATTGCCACAATTTTTTTCCTAGAAATAATAATAATAATAATAATAATAATAATAATAATGGTAAATTTATTATGTATTTATTTATTTTACACAACAGACAAAAATGTTAAGTGGATACATAATTACATGTAAAGTACTACAAAATAACAAATAATAAACAAATGAATTTTTTTGAAATAACAGGACAAGATGATTAATTTGACATTTAACTATTAATAAAGCTGACACAATAACAGTTTCTTGACCAATAGTAAACCAATAGTAAAATTACCAAAAAATATGTCGAATTTGTTACTTATCTAATTATACAGACGGACACAATATAATATGGGACAATTAAAATGGTGATTACTGTTAGTGGTGCTATACGAGAAAATAATTGTTAATAAATAGTTAACCAATAATTCTGTTTTTTTAATATTATTGTTATATTATTAAATAGATTGTGGTAAGTGAAAATTCCACCAAAGTTGTTTTATTTGGATTATTTGCACAGTTTTGACTCGCTTATCACAATTTTTTTTCTAGAAATAGATAATCAGCCAATAAAAAGCACTACGAATCGTTTTATATAAAATTTTATTTTTTAATATTTTATTTATTTTTGGTAGATTGGAAAAATAAAAAAATTAAAATCGACAGTACTTCGTCTAATATTTCCAAAACTATAAATCGTAGAGCAAAAGTGAAAACAGATTTGGAATTCTAAGACAATTTTACGTCAAATGAACATATTTTTGACATAAATTTTTGGTTATTGTAATGTTGATGATTTTTTATTGATAGATTGTGGTAAGTGAAAATTCTGACAAAGTTGTTTTAATCATATTATTTGCACAGTTTTGACTCGATTGTCACGATTTTTTTTCTAGAAATATATAATTAACCAATAAAAAACACTACAAATCGTTTTATATCAATTTTTATTTTTTTAATATTTTATTTATATTTGGTAGATTGGAAAAATAAAAAAATTAAAATCCACAGTATTTTGTTTAATATTTTCAAAACTAGAAATCGTAGAGCAAAAATGAAAACTGATTTGGAATTCTCAGACACTTTTACGTCAAATGAACATATTTTTGACATAAATTTTTGGTTATTGTAATGTTGATGCTTTTTTAATTGATAGGTTGGTAAGTGAAAATTTTGACAAACTTGTTTTATTTAGATTATTTGCACAGTTTTTACTCGATTGTTACAATTTTTTTACTAGAAATAGATAATTAACCAATAAAAAGCACTACTAATCGTTTTATACTTATTTTTATTCTTTTAATATTTTATTTATTTTTGGTAGATTGGAAAAATAAAAAAATTAAAATCGACAGTATTTATTTCCAAAGCTACAAATCGTAGAGCAAAAATGAAAACAGATTTGGGATTCTCAGACAGTTTTACGTTAAATGAACATATTTTTGACATAAATTTTTGGTTATTGTAATGTTGATGCTTTATTAATTGATAGGCTGGTAAGTGAAAATTCTGACAAAGTTGTTTTATTCGGATTATTTGCACAGTTTTGACTCGATTGTCACAATTTTTTTTCTAGAAATAGATAATCAGCGAATAAAAAGCACTACGAATCGTTTTATATCAATTTTGATTTTTTTAATATTTCATTAATTTTTGGTAGATTGGAAAAATAAAAAAATTAAAATCCACAGTATTTCTTCTAATATTTCCAAAACTATAAATCGTAGAGCAAAAATGAAAACAAATTTGGAATTCTCAGACAGTTTTACGTCAAATGAACATATTTTTGACATAAATTTTTGGTTATTGTAATGTTGATGCTTTTTTAATTGATAGGTTGGTCAGTGAAAATTCTGACAAAGTTGTTTTATTTAGATTATTTGCACAGATTTGACTCGATTGTCACAATTATTTTTCTAGAAATAGATAATTAACATTTTATTTTAATTTTAATTTTTTTAATATTTTATTTATTTTTGGTAAATTGGAAAAATAAAAAAATTAAAATCGACAGTATTTTGTCTAATATTTCCAAAACTACAAATCGTAGAGCAAAAATTAAAACAGATTTGGAATTCTCAGACAATTTTACGTTAAATGAATATATTTTTGACATAAATTTTTTGCTATTGTAATGTTAATGCTTATTTAATTGATAGGTTGGTAAGTGAAAAATCTGTCAAAGTTGTTTTAATCGAATTATTTGCACAGTTTTGACTCGATTGTCACAATTTTTTTCCAGAAATAGATAATAGTAATTATTTAGAAAAAAGGACTGCGAGTTGTTTTAGATTAATTTCTATTTTTTTATATTGTATTTAGGGTAGTACTTAACCAAGCGATCAGTATTCAAATTTTGAGCAGTAAAAAATGATGAATGATATGATTTCTCTCTTCATTTGTAAAAGTATTATGATTGCCGCTATTGTAACAATTCATTCCACTAATAAATTAGTTAACTACACACCAACTGTAGAAATATATAATCTAATCTAATATCTAATTTTTTAACTCATTGGGTGTAAGGGTACTAAAACACCAAGTACTCTTTTTTAAATTTATTTATTACATCTACAGTTTATTTGAATACAGTTTTTACGGCTCTTCTTTTTTTGGTTCCGGGTCAAGAACCACAACCACACAGTAAGTCCTTTCAACCCTTGCCAAAGCTGGTACTAGAACAAAAGTACCACCAACTCTACTCAGACTCATCCCTTTACCGTCCTCGTACACATCTTCTATTACAACATTGGCCAAACAAGGCAAAAAAAGGCTTTCAAAATTAAACGCTACATTAATACAAGCTCGTACACATGGTACCACAGTTTGAACACACGTAATATTACTATCATGGTCGCAAGGTACCACCACACTTATTTTGGACATACAATAAATGGTACCATTTTGTAAACAAACCGTTTCTGAATTTTCGGGACATAGAAAGGTTGCGTTTGGATGACAGTCAATCACATGGTCGGAAAAAATGGATTCGTTGTCGGAAATTGTTCTGTTAATGTCATGGTAGTAATAATGGAAGTCATGGTACTGGAAATCATTATTGGTCATTTTGCTCATACCATAACCTAGGTAATAATCGAAAGTTTGGTCGGTACCATCGTCACGGAAATATCTCTGGACCCTGTAGTAATCCCTGATGGGTGCTTGATAAGTACCATGGATGTAGTGAATATTTTGGGGGTTGCAAGCTTTCTGGTTGTAGTAGGAACCACCATAATAACCTCGAGTACCAAAATTATTATCGGGTGTTGTTTCAATGGTTATTGTAGTTGTTGTTTCGGGTATGTCGGTACTATTTTCAAAAGTTGGTTCCGTGGTGGTACCGTTATCACTGTCACTCAAATCGCACTTTACCACACACAAAAAATGGACCAGAATTACGTACATCAGCTTCATGTTAGTGATTCAAATCTCAAATGTGGAATAAGTAGAGTGTGAAGGTTTCATTCATCCAGGTTTGTATTGAAAAAATTCGAGCTCCATTGCACACAACATGTCGTGATTTGTCTCTTCATTTGGTAAATTATTTTGAGTGTGTTGTGACAATTCGTAATTCTGTGTAATTATTGTTTAATAGTTGGAATGTCAAAGAGGTCACGGAACTTTTGATAGGCAAGTTAATTGTTTGATTGCTTATGCAAACATCATTGATTTGGTTTGAAAGAGAAAAGTTCTCAGTTTATTTGGTTGTAAAGTCATGGAATGAGATGAGATACAAAATGTGCTATGTAACTCGGAATACAGCAGCGCGAACGGATCAACTAGTGGTTTTGTTATTTTTGGCTAGAAAATTTATTTCGAATAATATTCCGAACCCTGATCATAATATATAAAGTATTTAAAATGTTAAGTCACGTAGAGATAATCCAATTTTAAAATAATCTTTTTATGCTCAAGCTGACTTTAGAAAATAAGACAAAAATGTGCATAAATGTAAGACATTTGCTTCAGATTTGATTCTATTAAGATTTAGTCTTCTTTCTAATGAGTTGCAAGACTTTCAAGACGAACTAGGAAAAATTATAATCAACCATATTTCGTCTAATATCACCAAAACTACAAATTGTAAAGCAAAAATGAAAACAGATTTGGAATTCTCAGACAATTTCACATCAAATGGGCATATTTTTTTACATAAAATTTTGGTTGTTGTGATGTTGATGATTTTTTATTGATAGATTGGGGTAACTGAAAATTCTGACAAAGTTGTTTTATTTAGATTATTTGCACAGTTTTGACTCGATTGTCACAATTTGTTTTCTAGAAATAGATAATCAACCAATAAAATTCACTACGGATCGTTTTATACTTATTTTTATTTTTTTAATATTTTATTTATTTTTGGTAGATTGGAAAAATAAAAAAAATTAAAATTGACAGTATTTCGTTTAATATTCCCAAAACTACAAATCGTAGAGCAAAAATGAAAACATATTTGGGATTCTCAGACAGTTTTACGTCAAATGAACATACTTTTGACATAAATTTTTGGTTATTGTAATGTTGATGCTTTTTTAATTGATAGGTTGGTAAGTGAAAATTCTGACAAAGTTGTTTTATTTAGATTATTTACACAGTTTTGACTCGATTGTCACAATTTTTTTTCTAGAAATAGATAATTAACCAATAAAAGGCACTACGAATCGTTTTATATCAATTTTAATTTTTTTAATATTTTATTTATTTTTGGTAGATTGGAAAAATAAAAAAATTAAAATCGACGGTATTTCGCTTAATATTTTCAAAACTGCAAATCGTAGAGCAAAAATGAAAACAGATTTGGAATTCTCAGACAATTTTACGTCAAATGAACATATTTTTGACATAAATTTTTGGTTATTGTAATGTTGATGCTTTTTTAATTGATAGGTTGGTAAGTGAAAATTCTGACAAAGTTGTTTTAATCGAATTATTTGCACAGTTTTGACTTGATTGTCACAATTTATTTTCTAGAAATAGATAATTAACCAATAAAAAGCACTATCGTTTTATATCAATTTTTTTTTATTATTTCATTAATTTTTGGTAGATTGGAAAAATAAAAAAATTAAAATCGACAGTATTTTGTTTAATATTTCCAAAACTACAAATCGTAGAGCAAAAATGAAAACAGATTTGGGATTCTCAGACAGTTTTACGTCAAATGAACATATTTTTGGCATAAATTTTTGGTTATTGTAATGTTGATGCTTTTTTAATTGATAGGTTGGTAAGTGAAAATTCTGACAAAGTTGTTTTAATCGAATTATTTGCACAGTTTTGACTTGATTGTCACAATTTATTTTCTAGAAATAGATAATTAACCAATAAAAAGCACTATCGTTTTATATCAATTTTTTTTTATTATTTCATTAATTTTTGGTAGATTGGAAAAATAAAAAAATTAAAATCGACGGTATTTCGCTTAATATTTTCAAAACTACAAATCGTAGAACAAAAATAAAAACAGATTTGGAATTCTCAGACAATTTTACGTCAAATGAACATATTTTTGATATAAATTTTTGGTTATTGTAATGTTGATGCTTTTTTAATTGATAGGTTGGTAAGTAAAAATTCTGCCAAAGTTGTTTTATTTAGGTTATTTGCATAGTTTTGACTCGATTGTCATAATTTTTTTTCTAGAAATAGATAATTAACCAATAAAAAGCACTACGAATCGTTTTGTATTAATCTTTATTTTTTTAATATTTTATTTACTTTTGGTAGATTGAAAAAATAAAAAAATTAAAATCGACAGTATTTCGTCTAATATTTCCAAAACTACAAATCCTAGAGCAAAAATGAAAACAGATTTGGAATTTTCAGACAATTTTACGTCAAATGAACATATTTTTGACATAAATTTTTTGTTATTGTAATGTTGATGCTTTTTTAATTGATAGGTTGGTAAGTGAAAATTCTGACAAAGTTGTTTTATCTAGATTATTTGCACAGTTTTGACTCGATTGTCACAATTTTTTTTCTAGAAATAGATAATTAACCAATAAAAAGCACTACGAATCGTTTTATATCAATTTTAATTTTTCTAATATTTTATTAATTTTTGGTAGATTGTAAAAATTAAAAAATTAAAATCGACAGTATTTCGTCTAATATTTCCAAAACTACAAGTCGTAAAGCAAAAATGAAAACAGATTTGGAATTCTCAGACAATTCTACATCAAATGGGCATATTTTTTACGTAAAATCTTGGTTGTTGTGATGTTGATGATTTTTTATTGATAGATTGTGCTAAGTGAAAATTGTGAAAGTTGTTTTAATCGGATTATTTGCACACGATTGCGACATTTTTTTCAGAAATAGGTAATTAACTGGTCAAAAGGACTAGGAGTTGTTTTAGATTGATTTCTAAGCTTTATACTTTTGTTTAGAGTAGTAATAGAGTAGTCAGTATTCGATTTAGAGCAGTAAAAATGACGAATGTCGTGATTTATCTCTTCAATTGTAAAATGCTATTGTAACAATTCATTTTGTGAAATTATTGTTTAAAGCTGGAATGTCAAAGAGTTCGTTTGAAAGAGAAACGTTATCAATATGGATTTAATTTTTTATTTTTGTCTAGACAATTTATGTGTGAGTCGCAAAAAATTGAATTATTGAATTTGAAACTCGTAAGGGATGAAATAATATTTCGAACCCTCATCATAAAGCTGAAATATTGTCCAAAGTAAATTGAGCGAACGTCATGTACAAAATTCAATCACCGTTAGACCCAATCTCCCGAGACCTTATAATCCTAAACGATTATTTACATAATTTTATTAATAAATTTAATATCATTTATCCAAACAAATCGGGCCAATTTCTGGAGCAAAATACGATTTTTCGTGGAAAAATAATTAACAAAAATTTCGAACTGCGTCAAAAGCACTTTGCCGCCCGATTATCCGATTTGGAACGTTTCATAAAACTTGAATTTAATTCTTGCAGCTGTTGAAACAATGCGATTGAATTATTATTTGTTAAGGGCAGTTTCTTATCACACTTACTCCCCCAAGAGCCAAATTGAATTGCTCCAATTGAAGTGGAAATGTGGCCATTTGGGAAAGCCTCAAGCCATTGACCTCACCCATGTAAAAAATAAATAAAAAGGAATGGAACGGCTTTCCAGGGAATTTACTGAATCTCTCGTTTTTGAAATTTAGTTCGCAATATATTTTATTTTGTATATTATTTTAAGTATGAATGCTAAAATGTAAACAGGAGTGTTCCCGAATTTCCAGATCGGTATTTCAGTTAGTAAGTGGTGTTGGGAAGGAGTGCGCGTTTTTGTCGAGTTTTCGCCTGAAAATGTGCCCAGATGAGATGTTTTAAGGGTAAGGCCTGAAAGTTTGAAGGGAAATATGCTTTAGTTACAAAGTCTATTCAGGTCGTGTTAATAATAAATTCTCTTCTGCAACATCTTAATTAAGGGGTGGAAAAACCAGAACTTTGCTAGTTGGGAGCAATTAATCTTAAATGTGTATCCAACAGGAGAAAATAAAAAATGAGTTTTTAATTTTATAAACAAAGATTACCAGATTTGGAAAATTTCAACTGAAAGTAGATTCTTGAAAGTATTTTTAAAATATCTGTTTGAATCTGGACAATTTCAGAGGCGAGTTTATGTTTTTAATTATAGTTATGTTTTAACAAATCGAATTTATGTATTTTGGGTAAAATACTTACGTTTCTGTTAATTTTACTCTTGATGCCGAGTCCGGGCAATAAACGTATTTTTAGAATGTTTTCATTACATACGAAATATTATTAAAAACGGCAATAAATCACCGGTGTTGAAATTGAAATACGATTTATTAGCAAATAAATTCGAGACTTCGTCAGATCCCTAAAAAATGTTATTAATTCCAGAAAGTCCGGGCGAAGATGAGGAAGAAACGGGGGCCGGACTGGCCCCCAAATCCGGGCCCATGGAGACCTGCATAGAGATGGTCCGGACTGATAACATTGCCACCTTCTCCTCGGCTCATCTCCTGGAGAAGCCACTGATCGATAAAAAAGTCAAGGTGGGTGAATTGTTTATTGTAGTTGCGAGGTTTTATTTGATGAATGAACCCGTTTTAGAAGCTTTAGGTATTTTTAAACTTCGGTTTCGGTGAAAAATGTGTTTAAAAATTTATATAACAGCTGTAACAATAAATTTTGATTGTTTAGGAGTGGTTTTTATACGCATCTAAGTATATTGAGATTTTACAGCAGAGTTGTTAAAATGTTACAATGGTTTCATTGAGTAAAAATCGCCTAAAGAAAACTTTTTACATTCAAGGTGACTTCAGAAAATAAGAAAACACAAAAATAAGGTGATGATTGTTTCTATTAAGTTTTATAATGTTCAGTTTTGGAATTCTCAGACAATTCTACGTCAAACTGGCATATTTTTGACATACATTTTTGGTTATTGTAATGTTGATGCTTTTTTAATTGATAGGTTGATAAGTAAACATTCTGACAAAGTTGTTTTATTCGGATTATTTGTACAGTTTTGACTCGATTATTACAATTTTTTTTCTAGAAATAGATAATCAACCAATAAAAAGCCCTACGTATCGTTTTATACTAAAGTTTGTTTTTTTAATATTTTATTTATTTTTGGTAGATTGGAAAGATAAAAAAATTAAAATCGACAGTATTTCGTCTAATATTTCAAAAACTACAAATCGTAGAGCAAAAATGAAAACAAATTTGGAATTCTCAGACAATTTTACGTCAAATGAACATATTTTTGACATAAATTTTTTGTTATTGTAATGTTGATGCTTTTTTAATTGATAGGTTGGTAAGTGAAAATTCTGACAAAGTTGTTTTATCTAGATTATTTGCACAGTTTTGACTCGATTGTCACAATTTTTTTTCCAGAAATAGATAATCAACGAATAAAAAGCACTACGAATCGTTTTATATTAAATTTTATTTTTCTAATATTTTATTTATTTTTAGAAGATTGGAAAAATTAAAAAATTAAAATCGACAGTATTTCGTCTAATATTTCCAAAACTACAAGTCGTAAAGCAAAAATGAAAACAGATTTGGAATTCTCAGACAATTCTACGTCAAATGGGCATATTTTTTACGTAAAATCTTGGTTGTTGTGATGTTGATGATTTTTTATTGATAGATTGTGGTAAGTGAAAATTCTGACAAAGTTGTTTTAATCGGATTTTTGCACAGTTTTGACTCGATTGTTACAATTTTTTTTCTAGAAATAGATAATTAACCAATAAAAAGCACTACGAATCGTTTTATATCAATTTTAATTTTTTTAATATTTCATTAATTTTTGGTAGATTGTAAAAATTAAAAAATTAAAATCGACGGTATTTCGTCTAATATTTCCAAAACTACAAGTAAAAACAGATTTGGAATTCTCAGACAATTTTACGTCAAATGAACATATTTTTGACATAAATTTTTGGTTATTGTAATGTTGATGCTTTTTTAATTAATAAGTTGGTAAGTGAAAATTCTGACAAAGTTGTTTTATTTAGATTATTTGCACAGTTTTGACTCGATTGGCACAATTTTTTTTCTAGAAATAGATAATCAACCAATAAAAATCATTACGATTCGTTTTATATTAATTTTTATTTTTTTAATATTTTATTTATTTTTGGTAAATTGGAAAAATTAAAAAATTAAAATCGACAGTATTTCGTTTAATATTTCAAAAACTACAAATCGGAGAGCAAAAATGAAAACAAATTTGGAATTCTCAGACAATTTTACGTCAAATGAACATATTTTTGACATAAATTTTTGGTTATTGTAATGTTGATGCTTTTTTAATTGATAGGTTGGTAAGTGAAAATTCTGACAAAGATGTTTTATTTAGATTATTTGCACAGTTTTAACTCGATTGTCACAATTTTTTTTCTAGAAATAGATAATCAACCAATAAAAGGCACTAAGAATCGTTCTATATTAAATTTAATTTTTTTAAATATTTTATATATTTTTGGATTGTAAAAATAAAAAAATTAAAATCGACAGTACTTCGTCTAATATTTCCAAAACTACAAATCGTTGAGCAAAAATGAAAACAGATTTGGAATTCTCAGACAATTCTACGTCAAATGAACATATTTTTGATATAAATTTTTGGTTATTGTGATGTTGATGATTTTTTATTGATAGATTGTGGTAAGTGAAAATTCTGGCAGAGTTGTTTTAATCGGATTATTTGCACAGTTTTGACTCGATTGTCACGATTTTTTTTCTAGAAATAGATAATTAACCAATAAAAAGTACTACGAATCGTTTTATATCAATTTTTATTTTTTTAATATTTTATTTATTTTTGGTAGATTGGAAAAATAAAAAAATTAAAATCGACAGTATTTCGTTTAATATTTTCAAAACTACAAATCGTAGATTTGGAATTCTCAGACAATTCTACGTCAAATGAACATATTTTTGATATAAATTTTTGGTTATTGTAATGTTGATGCTTTTTTAATTAATTGGTTCGTAAGTGAAAATTCTGACAAAGATGTTTTATTTAAATTATTTGCACAGTTTTGACTCGATTGTCACAATTTTTTTTCTAGAAATAGATAATTAACCAATAAAATACACTACGAATCGTTTTATTTTAATTTAAATTTTTTTAATGTTTTATTTATTTTTGGTATATTGATAAAATAAAAAAATTAAAATTGACAGTATTTCGTCTAATATTTCAAAAACTACAAATCGTAGAGCAAAAATGAAAACAAATTTGGAATTCTCAGACAATTTTACGTCAAATGAACATATTTTTAATATAAATTTTTGGTTATTGTAATGTTGATGCTTTTTTAATTAATAGGTTGGTAAGTGAAAATTTTGATAAAGTTGTTTTAATCGGATTATTTGCACAGTTTTGACTCGATTGTCACAATTTTTTTTCTAGAAATAGATAATCAACCAATAAAAAGCACTACGAATCGTTTTATATTAAATTTTATTTTTTTAATATTCTATTTATTTTTGGTAGATTGGAAAGATAAAAAAATTAAAATCGACAGTATTTTGTTTAATATTTCCAAAACTACCAATCGGAGAGCAAAAATGAAAACAGATTTGGAATCCTCAGACAATTCTACATCAAATGAGCATAGTCTTGATATAAATTTTTGGTTATTGTGACATTGATAAATTTTTGTGTTAGATAAGTTAACAAAAAATTTTATTAGTCGGATTATTTGCACAATTTTGAGTCGATTGCTACAAAAGTTTGCTCAGAAATAGAAAAATAACTGGTAAAAAATTCTAACAAACCGTTTTAGATATTTTTTTTTTATTTATTTTTGGTAAATTGAAAAAAATAAAATCGAGAGGTCAGTCAATTTTCGTCAAATGCTTTTATTTCTCTTTAACAAGAGTTTACCATAAAGCTCGAAAATAACGTAATTACAAGTGAGAAACAATTTTTTTGCAAATGTTTTCCTCAATAATAATTTTTGAAGCAAATTGTTTTCCTTGCGAAATTTTGCCCATAATTTTAGGAGAGTTAATTGGTCGTAAAACAATACGTTGTCAAAATTATAATGATCCCTTTTAGTGTCTTTGACCTAAAAATTCGTTCATAAAATGTAAATTATTGAAAATAAAAGTCGAGTCTCATGTAGTAAAATTGCACAGCTATTGTTTTCCAAGTTTACAACTTTAAACTAAACTCATTGAAACATATGAGAACGTAAACTTTAGAGAAAACTTTGTCATGTGTTTATCCCTGAAATAAAATTCCCAACCGACTAACAAATCCAATTTATGCAAAATTGTACATGTGGTTTGGTTGTAGCTTGTAGCCACCAAATCGTAATGACAGGACAATATTCCGCAACAATTCACTTTCAGCATATGCAAATATCGCCATCGGGTGTAAACTTGTCTTGCAACTGAAGCGAAAATCACTGAAAATATTGACCTGAGCTGGCAGCAACTGATTTTTTGAGTGTGAAATTATGAAATGAAAGAGCGGAATTAATTAATAGCGTTTCAACCCTCATGAGTTTAAATCGTCTGACAAATATTCCTTTGTTCCCCATTTTTGGGGTAATTGCTTGCCACATTCTTCACTGGACGAAAAGGAGCAGCTGCAAGCCTCGCTTATTACATCAATGGTTATCAGAGCAAAACAGTAAAAAAACTCTGATCTCGATTTCTCATAGCTTTAGCTCTCTTATACAGGCTGTCTTGTCTAAACCCCACATTAGAAGTATTGGGAGTTCTAATAATCATAGTCATCTGAAAATTTGTGTACAACCATAATCTTTTAGGTCCTGCTCTATGAAAATACTCTCCAGATGGCAGCACTTCCGGTTATACCGGAAGTCGCTATCAATTTCCTTATTTTAAATGGAATGCTATATTTTTTAATGCGTTTTTGAATTACTAGAGTTATTTTAAGGTAGTTTTCATAAGCTGTCCCTATACCTAAATTTAGCCGTTTAGGAAATATTTAGGGTTTTTAAAATTTCTTTGGATTTGCACCTTCCAGTTCAAAAATCGATAACTCTGCGATTTTTAAAAATTTGGAAATATTTTTGAGCTCATTTGAAAGAGGAAGCCTAGATCTTTCCTTTGGTGTTTTCAAATTTCTAAAAAAGAATAACAAACTCCAAATTTATAAAATTAAGTTTGCAAAACTTTAAGCACCCATAACTCATTTTTTTCAAATGAAATGACAAAAGTTTTATTTCACTAGATGGTAGAGAATTTAATTCTGCTTCGATCTGTGTTAACATTCCCTATACTTATGTTTAATAGTTTTCAAGTTACAATAACTTTTTGTTGGGATTGAGAAATTCATTAGCCATAGGCCTTTTCTCATAGGTTGCCATGAAAACGAATGAAAAAAGGTGAGAAATTAAAGTTATTCAAACCGACACCCAATGGATTTATTTTGTTTTCACAGTCTGATAACACAATTTTGAACTGAGTTTGTCGTTTAAGTTTAATCAGAAATGTTTTTATGGCAAACTATGCAAAAATAGCTGTGGTTAGTAAGAAATTTCCTACAATAACAAAAAAACCAACATAACTTGAAAATTATCACAGATAGGTATAGGGAATGCTAATACAGATTGATGCAGAAAAAAATTCTCCTCCGTCTAGTAGAATAAAATTGGGACATCCCATTTGAAAAAATTAAGTTTTGGGTACTTGAAGTTGTCCAAACTTAACCTTAAAATTTTTGGGTTTATTAACTTCAATTCCAATTTTGTTCACACTGAACAACAGATATATGCTTTCTCTTTCAATTCTCCAAGCATGATTTCGAAATCTCTAAAACTAAGCGAGTTACCGATTTTTTAAGGGACAGGTGCAAATTCAAAAATTTTCAAAAATCCTAAATATCTCGAAAACGGTTAAACTTAGGTATAGGGAAAGCTGATAAAAACTCCCTTAAAATAACTCAACTAATCCAAAAACGCAGTGAAAAATATAGCTTTCCACTTAAAATAAGAAAGTTAATAACGACTTCCGGTATAACCGGAAGTGCTGCCATCTTGAAAATATTTTCATTGAGCATAACTCAACGGATTATGCCTGAGTACCAACTCTCAGATAAATATCTTTATTAGAACTTTCAATACTTCTAATGTGGGGTTTAGACGGAACACCCTGTATTAATCGATGTGAAGTCACCACATCCGACATGACACACTGAAACGCAATCGCAGTCCATCTAAAAATCCCATTTTCTTTGCTCAAATACGTTCCAGCCAATTGAATTTGTATTTTGCTCGACTTTAAAGAATCACTCGAGGGTGACATATGCTGTATGTTATGGCAAGTTGGACCAGAAAACTAAATCTCTGCACGACTGAACGATTCCTTGTGCTGTTATTTATACTTTTTCCGAAGTTTTAACGCGAAAGATTGATCGACACACGCGGAGAGTGTTTTAGATGATAAATCTTCCCTTAATAAAATCCCATTTTACGGAACATTGCACGCACTTAATTGGCATCTAAAGCTTGAATAAAACCACTGGAAAGTGCCAAAATAGTTGCAGGAATTGCAATTTATTTTCAACTGTTTAAGGGATTCCAGTTAAAGGTTTTGTGATATTATGGCTAACTTTTTAACGAAATTACTCTTTAAGATGGAATAAAGTGTTCTTACATATTATATCGGTTCACAAGATTTAAAAATTTGGTACTTTATTCTTCAATAAAAAATTCGTAACTCAAAAACTAAAAGTCGTAGAGCAAAACGGTTTGTTTCAGTGAATTCTGCGACTCATTTTCCGTATAATACCAGCTTTTCACGCGATTTAAAATTTTGAATTTTTTTGCTTAAAATTTTATTGGTCACTTACCTTCACAAAAATGAAAAAAATTAATTTTTTTTAAACTTACTCTAGCAAAGTTTTATGGACTTTTGTATGCTCTTACAACCCTCTGGAGTTGTTAAAAGTAGAAAAAAAGTTAATATGTTCGATTTTAAAAATTTTGATTTTTGCAATTTTTGTAGCGATTTTGGTCGAATTCTGGTACACGGAACATTCATCGACTAATAACTCCGGAACTATTGCATATAACCCTATAATGTTTATTATCGTTGGAAAGCTCTTTTAATTGTCTATCTTTTTCAAAAAAGATTATTGTTTTCTGACTTATAGTTTTCGAGAAAATTTCGAGTAAATTCAAAAGTAGGTCAAATTAAAAAAAAATCATAACTAAAAAACTATTGCTAATTTGGCGATTTTCTCGACGATAATCGATTCCCCGGATCATTCTACATAAGCTTGGACCAAAATAGTTTCACATTTAAATAAAAAAATTAAAAAATTTGTTAACAACCCCCCCCCCCCCTACAAAATGGTCAATTTTTAAAGTGTCTCAAAATCAATTTAAACCCATCTTATCTTATAGACTTTGATGTGCTCTTTACGATGGAAAAAAGAGTTTTCTCCTAGCTCTTTTAGTTTGGCCGTAATCGGCGTTTAAAAATTGCGAGATATCACCTTAAAACCTATGCCATTTTGTAGCGCCTTTTATACGGGTTTTAATCGATTTTGCCGTTTTTCTCTAACTCTAATAGTTTCGCCGTAATCGGCGTTTAAAAATTCAAAAAAAGTGAAAATGGCAACCATTTTTTGCGTTTTTCTCGGAAACTATAAGACTTAGAGCAAATTTTAAGAATGAATCAGATAGCGCTTAAAATTATCTATTTTCTCGATTAAACCCGGAGCCGCTCCGGGCACCGGTTCCGGGTACAGAGGCATTTAAAGTGTGACACTAAAAAAATTCATAATTAAAAAACTAAAAGTCGTAGAGCAAAACGGTTTGTTCCAGTGAATTCTGCGGCTCATTTTGCGTATTATACCAGCTTTTGATGCGATTTAAATTTTTGAATTTTTTTGCTTAAAATTTTATTGGTCACACCTTCACAAAAATGAAAAAGAATATTTTTTTAAATTCACTCTAGCAAAGTTTTATGGACTTTTGTATGCTCTTACAACCCTCTGGAGTTGTTAAAAGTAGAAAAAAAGTTAATATGTTCGATTTTAAAAAAAGCTATGTCGCTCTTAAATCTTTATATATTAATATAAGTTTAATTAATTTCAAACTCAGGAAAAAACTTTGCGAGTCATTAGTTCTGCCTATCATTTACTACTGCTTTATTATATACTATCCCTGTCTCGATAAAATCACACAGTACAGACTCCAAAAAATACAAAATACGTGTTGCAGGTTCGTGTTTAAGCTAAAAAAATATAGTCACATTTCTTCTAAACTATGCGAACTTGGTTGGCTTAAGTTAGACCACGTTTTCGAATATTTCTTATCAGTTGTTGTTCACAAAATTCTGTTATCTTCTACACCACCATATCTTCGTGAAAAACTACTATATAGATTTAATATCCACAATTCCAATCTAAGATTCCCTAATTTATTGTCCTTACCATATTTTCATTCGGCCATGTTTCAACGTTCGTTTACTTATAACGCAGTATCTGTTTATAATAAATTAAGTGCACATTTAAAGTCGTTTCCTATGAACAGTTTTCGCAAAGAAGTTAAAAAGTTTTTCTTTTTGAGTATACAGTCAAACAGCATTTGTTAATAAAAGTCAATTATTTTTCATTTTACTATTAATATTTACTTTCCTCTTTTTATTTTTATTTTTATTTTCATTCTTATTTTTATTCTTGTTTTCTTTCTTGTTTTGAACTCATTTTGTCTATCGCCTTAATTTTTGTTGTTATTATGATTATTATTATTATTTTTGCAATTTTTGTCGCGATTTTGGTCGATTTCCGGTACCCGAAACATTCATCGAGTAATAACTCCGGAACTATTACATATAACTCTATAAAGTATATTATCGTTGCAAAGCTCTTTTAATTGTCTATCTTTTTCAGAAAAGATTATTGTTCTCCGACTAATAGTTTTCGAGAAAATTGCAAGTAAAACGAAAAATGGGTAAAATTTAAAAAAATTCATAACTAAAAAACTAATTTGGCGATTTTGAAAGTGTCTCAAAATCATCTTATCTGATAGGTTTTGATGTACTTTTCTCCTAGCTTTTTTAGTTTCGCCGTAATCGGCGTTGCCAGCTTTTTAGCGTTTGTCTCAGAAACTAAAAACTTAGACGAAAAAGCGAAAAAGCAGCAGATAGCACTTGAAATGATCTATTTTCCCAAAAAAACACTATTGAGCAGAATTTGTTTTGTAAATGTTTCTACATTACAAAAACGAAACTAAACACAAACTGTCTTGTATGTAGCTGACGTGAAGTAATAGATGTTGGACAGTTACAAGGGGTTGAAGATTAAATAGACTAGACCAAGGTGTAACAGAATAACTGACGTTAAGGGTTAAATCCGTGGTTGATAAACTAGTTTGTTTGACTAACTTTAACCTGAAACTGTTTGAAAAATACTTATCCGAAAGCTAATACGGTAAGAGGATTTGAAAACAATTCCGTCTTGAAAGCTCAAGTTTTTTAAATATTAAAGCCAAAATAACGCCAATTAGTTTTGTTTTAAACTTTTCACAAAACCCAACACAATGCGATTTACAAACTAACTTAAGCCTTTTGAAATTTTTCAAACTTCATGTCCCAACAAGGATGCTTTTATTCAAATTATGAAACTTTCCCCGAGTAACATTTTTATTGCCTCAGGGTACACTAAAGTTCAATTTGTATTTTGGAAGGTATTAAGTTGTATCGATCCAAACGCTCGTGTATGTAATATGCAAATGTTCGCAACATCTTAAAACCACTAAAATTAATTTGTTAACCTGGAGTCTGGCTTTAAAAAGGGTTTGTTGAAATTCCGCCCACACAAGCTGTAAACAACATTGTCAAGTAAATCAGACAGGTTATGGCCCTGTTAAGACTTTTTCGCGGATTCCATTTCCATTTAGATTAGACTTGGACATTTTCCCGAATGTGTGTCTTCCAGACTTGCATTTCCATACGTAAATTTTAAACGAGACAGCAGTTAGGTGTTTGTAGTACACGGCTCAGTGTCAGGGGATGGAAATGAGGATAATTACGAAAAAGTGCTGATTTTGGTCAACTTCAACTACCAATATCTACTAAACTATAAGAGATACGACTTTGATTTTTGTATATGTTACTGTTAACATCTTTCACTAAGTATTTACCAAATTTCAATAATGTACATAAAAAAACAACTGACATAAAAAATCACAAAATATCCATGTTTTCAACACTTCATCGAGATAATCTTAAGAACCATAATATTTAGATAAATCGGACTGGGTCCATTTGAAAACACACAAAAATATCTAGTGACATTACCCACTTCCGAAAAAAATTAACTTTTAATTAAAAAAATACGTTTGATATCTCTGTGAAAGAAACGAAATTTGTTGTAGAAAGTTGGTAATCTCACTAGATATAGTCGATTGAAACGATTTGGCGTTTGCCGTTTTTAAAAATGTTTGTTCGTTCTCGAGATTATCTCAAAAAACAATTTTTTGTTAGTTCTGGCACCGGCCACCAGTTGGCGCTTCAAATTTGAGCTGTCTGAATTGTCAGGTCGGTGAAGTTAGCACCCCCACCAGAGAAATTTTAAATATACCTAAATAATGCCATAATTTTGCACACTTTTTGCACAATTTTGCACACTAAATTTCGAATTTTGCACACCTACGATAGGGATCCTATAATTGAATATGTGTTGGGGGTGCTAACTTGCCGATAGCACCCCCACTTTAACATATGTTAAAAAAAATTATGTCAATTTCATTATTGAATTTTGCACACTTTTTTTCAAATTTTGCACACCCTTACTTTACGAGTAATTACTAATTAAAAAATCTCTTTAGCACCCCCACTTTAACATATGTTAAAAAAAAATATGTCAATTTCATTATTGAATTTTGCACACTTTTTTTCAAATTTTACACACCTTTATTTAACGAGTAATTTACTAATTAAAAAATCTTCCCAGTTTAGCATATACGCTTAATATTTGTAACAATGAAATCATTGAATTTTCCATAATTTTGCACACCTTGTACAATGGCGAGCAAAAAATTTCTCGGACACTTTTGACATTTCATTGTCAAAAAGGATAGGGAATTACACACGTTTATGTCATCGAAATGTCAAAGGTGTCCGAAATTTTTTGCTCGCCACTGTATCAAATTTTGCACAGTTCGTCTGTACGTGTAATTACCATTTAAAAAAACCGTATCATAATATACGGAATTCACAGTCTTGCACTATCTTAGTGAAAATTTACTTTTATAATGGCTGGTAAAATGTTATGTCAATCTTAATATTTATTGAATTTTGCACAATTTCGCACACCTTTACTTTACAAATAATTACCATTTAAAATAACCTTCACAGAACTCCCAAAACTTTTTAAAACCACTTTCATTACTGCATTTAGCACAATTTTGAACCCTCTTTTTTTTCGCACCTCTTTTATACATTAAACGGTACTATTAGATAATTAAGGGTACTCTCTATTAGGTACTTAAATAGAGTTGGTTTATTTACATTAAACAGATTGGAGTATTGGAGTAGACATTGCATTTTTTTCTTCAAAACTTATTCTTGGTGACCACTGGTGATAATGCCAGGGGATAATAAAAATGCGGTGTACTTAGATAAATATATTTATATGTACGTTTATAGTATATTATTCTAAGAACAAAATTTTTTTTAGTAAGTTAATGTATTTCCCTTGCTTTTTTATTTATTTATTGTATCTTAATCGGGATTGAGGACTAAAAACAAAGGAAATTTCAATAAATAAATAAAAAATTGTAAATACAAGACTTTCTTTAGTGTGAACACGGGAATCATAGTAAATTATTTATTTACTATATTGTATTGTTGTAAAATTTGGATTAAAGTTCGATTACTACAAATAAGTGAAACCATGATCTACAACTAATTAAATAATAATTTGTGACATAAGATAATGTGTTCTTTAAAAAGAAAGTCGCACTTGGTGACAATATTGACAGCCGATCTGAGTTATTTATTTCATCTGGACCCTTGGCTATACCTATACATATACCTAGTCAAGTTCGAGTGGACAAGAAATGGGTACGTAAAGGCGATCAAAGGGTGTTTATATAGAACCATAATTTTACAGTAAAAATTTTATTGAATCATTAAACATAAATCACTAAACATACAACTAATTTACTTCTTCCTAATAATGGAAGATAAATAAGTGTTGGTAGTGAAAAAAAAAGAATTAAACTAATTTTAAACGGTAATTACTTGTAAAGTAACGGTGTGCAAAACTGTGCAAAATTCGATAGATAATAAAATTGACATAACATTTTACCAGCCATTATAAAAGATGTGCAAGACCGCAAATACCGTATATTATTATGCTACGGTTTTTTTAAATCGTAATTACTCGTACAGACGAACTGTGCAAAATTTGATACAAGGTGTCCAAAATTGTGCAAAATTCAATGATTTCATTGCTATAAAAATTAAGCGTTTATGCTAAACTGGGGGTGCTGGGAAGATTTTTTAATTAGTAATTACTCGTTAAATAAGGGTGTGCAAAATTTGAAAAAAAGTGTGCAAGATTGTGCAAAATTCAATAAAGAAATTGTACATATTTTTTTTTAACATTTGTTAAAGTGGGGGTGCTATCCTCAAGTTAGCACCTCCAACACATTTTCAATCATAGGACCCCTATCATAGGTGTGCAAAATTCGAAATTTAGTGTGCAAAATTGTGCAAAATTATGATAATATTTAGATTTAAAAATTCTTAGGTGGGGGTGCCAACTTCACTGACCCTGAATTGTCGCCTAAGTAAGGCAAAATATCTCCTCGGGTCCCTTCAGGTAGTGGAGAGTCAACCCCTCATTGTAAATTTTATTTGTCCTCATTGTTGTGGCAAAGTTGGAGTAAATAAGATGATTTCGGTACTCACTGCTTGATCTTTAGAAAAGGATTTACATTGATTTATAAAATCCTTTTCAGATTCATTATTAAAATTTTGATTCCGCCTGGGTCGGATTTAAAATCCATACGTGTTAAAATTAAATTTTAATTGAATTCAATTTTAATTTCACTTTCTATAAATTGACCGACCCCTAGTAGTAATTTTTTACTTAACAGATTATACCACTAATTTTTTGCTGTAACTATTGATTTTTTGGATTTTTGTGAAATTCGATTAGAAAATGTTTTTATACTTCTTTCAGTTAGTAAAACGTCAATTTTTTAGCATTCTAAAAAAATAACTCTTATAAAGTTGACAAACGTAAAAAATTAGTAAAAATGATAAGGAACTTCTTAGGAATATTTTTTTAATTAACGTTTGTTCAACCAAACCTACAAATTTTTGAAACATGGGTAGTACTATGACAAATTTAAAAAATCGAAAAAGTGTCTTATTGAAACAACAAAAAATTACTCATCAAATACTACACGAGAGTTCGACAAAGAAAAACATTATTTTCCAAAACATTTCTCTAACGGGTTGTCATTGGTCATTATAATTTGCTTGGAACCCTGCGGATACAACGTTTACAAAAAGTTTTATCAAATAATTTTTAATTTATTCACACTCTGTTTTGTACGAAGTCTATCGATAAATAATAATAATTATTAATTTATCGATAATAATAATAATACTTTAACTTGTATGGAAACGCTGATTATCATAATTTATCAAGCTGAAGAGTCAAATAAAAACATTTCCACAGGTAGTATTTAGTTAGAATACATTTTTTCCCTCAGTTTGCATTAGTTTATCATTCACAAAGAAAAAAAAATTACAATATTCTTAAGAATATTATAACAAATTTTGCCAACAGTTATCTTCTTTTTCTATTTGATTAAAAATTTAATAATAACAATTTAAAAATTAATAATTATAATTAGCAAAAATTTGCATAAACTCTCAATATTTCGTAAATACAGGCTGTTTCAAGTTTTAGGTCCAGTCAAAAAATAAATACTTCTAGTTGTCCAAAAGAAAAAAAATATATCTCAAACGATAGAGTTTCTAAAACGCTTCAATTTGATGCTTTAATGTTATACGAAATTTTCATGGTATGAGCGTGAATTGTGAAAAACTAGATAAAAAATTTTTTGTTTCCAAATTATTGCAATCGTTTTCTCATAATGAAATTCCTCCAATTTTTTAAGTGAGACTTCCGAAACTGAAACAGTAAAAAACCCAAGGCGTATTGAGCAATTGAAATTTCAATTTGCAAAAGATCAAATAAATGTTTTATCTTAGTCACCTTTGAAAAAACAGAGCTCGTGTCTTTGCTTGATTCACAAAAAATTGAAACGTCATTAACTGTCAGACTAAAATTTTACTTGTCAATTAAAAAATGCCCTTTTTTGCAAATTGAAATTTCAATTGCTCAATACGCCTTGGGTTTTTTACTGTTTCAGTTTCGGAAGTCTTACTTAAAAAATAGGAGGAATTTTATTATAAAAAAATTTTTGGAATAATTTGTAAAAAAATATTTTTTAATGTAGTTTTTTGCATTTTACGCTTATATCATGAAAATTTGGGATATCAGCAAAGCATCAAATTGAAGCGTGTTAGAAACTCTATCGTTTGCGATATATATTTTTTATTTTGGAATACTAGAAGTATTTATTTTTTGACTGAACCTAAAACTTGAAACACCCTGTACATGCATACGATGCCTCTCTGAATCGAACATTGCATGAGTAATATTTTGAATATTTCGATTCATAACAAGCCACTAGCCCTGTCCGAAGTACATAAATTATTAGACAGAAAAACTCAGCCCTGTTATAAATCATTTTAGGCCCAAACATTTTCGATTTGAGCGACCCCTGTGCGGGAATAAGTGTCGTCCTCATCGACTTTCGCCACCTTAAGAGCTGCACGTCTTAAGATATCTCCGGAATTTCAAGTTGCCCCAGTCTAGATTTGACCCGAAAAAATGGCATTTTCAAACAAGTTTGTGAAAGACAAAGGATAACGCGGAAATGTGGTGCGAGATTTATGTTCTGAACTCTGTGAATTCTACACATGTGTTTTTCACGAAAACGCTGAATTTGTGAGCGATATAAATCAAACAAACGGATGTGCGAAATTGTTTCAGTCTTAATTGCATGAAAATTTTGTAAAACTGGGAACGCAATTGTGTTATTAATATTAGATTGCGTTTGAAAGCTTTTTGTACCACATCCCCGTACACTAATCTATATACAGGGATGTTTTTTTATTAGTATACATTGCCCTATGTATACAGTTAAAAAAACCGAGTCAATTTCATTGTTACTATGACTATTACAGTTCTAGGTTACCCTAGGTGCAGGCAACCAAAATTACAATTCACACAGAGCAAAAAGGTCTTTGGCAAATAACACACCTAAGGTCAAATTTTTGCATGGAATAAACCCAAATCATTAGCTTCAAATGCCACACAACTGTGCAGCTCAAGATCTAGCAAATATAAACCGCACATCGTTGAAATAATAATTAGGGACCGACATAAAAATTTTATGGTGGCTAGAAATTTCGTAAATGAACTTATACTAGATAGTACCTAGATGTTACAAAAAGTTAAAAGTATTATTCGTGCCAAACTGGTCAAAGTATCAGACTAGAGCTATTGTTTGGAAGTGCAAGAAAGGCCTTTTTAGCACTTTCTTTAATTATTTAATATTTTCCTTGGTTTGATGCGTCATCTAATTACATTTATTTTGTTGTTTTGCAAAGTTTATTCTTTATTTTTGGATATTAAAGTTTTTGTAATATTGGTTGCCTGGACCTAGACCTACGGCCTAATCGTAATCGTCATAGTTAGAATGAAATTGACTCGGTTTTTTTAACTGTATACATAGGGCAATGTATACTAATAAAAAAACATCCCTGTATATAAAATTGCTTGTCCTGACTGACGCACAGCCTAGACGGCTAAGGATAGAAACTTGAAATTTTTACAGTAGATAGCTTTTGTAACGTAGGGGTGTACTAAGAAAGGATTTTTCGAAAATCACCCCCTAAGAGGGTTAAATAGGGTGTTAAAATTTGAATAAAAATCCGTCATTTTTTAAGTTATATCTTTGAAAATTAGTATTTGGGCTTTCGGTTAAAAATAAAGAAAGACGTGTTTCAGGATTTTTGGAAAATCAACCCCTAAAGGGGTTAAATGGAGAGTTGAATTTAGAATTAGAGTTTAGAAAATCTGTCATTTTTAAAGTTACATTGAACTTACATCCTTGAAAATTAGTATTTGGGCTTTTGGTTAAAAATCAAGAAACACGTGTTTCCGGATTTTCGAAAAATCAACCCCTAAGAGGGTTAAATGGCGTAATAAAATTTGTATAAATATTCGTAACTTTTGAATTTACATTAATTGAAGCTGGTATTTGGGCTTTCAGTGAAAAGTGAAGAAACACGTGTTTTAGTTGGAAATACCAACCCCAAGGGGGTTGAACACGGGTTAGAACTTGTATAAAAATCCGTAATTTTTAATTTGTATCCATGCAAATGGTACTTGAGCTTTCGGTTAAAGATGAAAAACGTGTGTTTAAGAACATTTGGAATTTCCACCCCTAAGGGGTTAAATACAAAAATTCGTAATTTTTGAACTTATATTTATAAAAATTGGTATTTGGGCATTCGGTGAAAAATAAAGAAACAGGTATTTTATTATTTTTAGAAATTTTACCCCCAAAGAGGGTTAAACATAAAAAATCGTCATTTTTGAAGCTATATTAATGATCTTTCGGTTAAAAATGAAAAAAGACGTGTTTCTGGATTTTGAAAGTTCCACCCCCAAGAGGGTTGAATATAAAAATATGTCATTTTCGAAGTTATAACCAAGAGAATTGGTATTTGGGCATTCGTCTAAATATAAAAAACGCGTGTTTCAGGTTTGTTGAAAACTCCACTCCAAGGGGGTTAAACAAAAAAAAAACCTTCATTGTTGAAGTTATACATATAAAAAATTCTTTATTGTTGAAGTTATCAATTGATATCTTAGACATTCGGTTAAAAAGGAAGAGGCGTATATTTCAGGATTTTTAGAAATTCCACCCCCAAAAGAGTTCAACGCAAAACTCCTGCATTTTTGAAGTCATATCCAAGAAAATTGACATTTGGACTTCCGGTTAAAAATAAAGAAAATGTGTTTCAGGATTTTTAAAAATTACATCCACAAGAGGGTTAAACAGGGAATGAGTTGAGAACAAGCAAAATTTACTCGGGTTCGCATTGGGTTACGGTTTTAAAGTTCACAATAAAGTTTTGTGTTTCTACTTTTTGTTATACTAAGTTTTGTGTTTCAAAGTGGTTGTGGACATGCAACTGCTAGTAGTGAATAAAGCTATTTTTGCATCCAATCACGTGAAATTGTGACTGTGCTTTGCCGTCTCATCAGCAATCACAACTTTTATTCACTTTTAATGCTACAAAGGCCAGGATAAAACGTGCTAGTCTTTTATCCAGCTTTTCATCTACTAATAAAGAAACGTCCACATTCATTTATAAATAAAAATGAACTATTTTGTGTTGTCAAACTTGAAGAAAATTGCATGCTGGAACTGTGACATCTGACAGGGATATATTGTTGCTGTAAGAATATTAGGTGGCTAACAAAGGGAGATTGAATGTCTTGTAACTATCACAATGATAAAAAGAACATGGATTTTGATGTTATTGTAAACACGAGCAACGTTAATCAAACTTGCCTAAAATAAATTGCGAGCTTTGATCGAAGACAAACTGGAGAAATAAAAATACAAAAAATATATATAAAAAATGTTTTAAAAAAAAGCTTTTATTTAAAAGATGCTTTAAAAAGTAAAAAATAATGTATTTCAATTACAGGATAATATTTTTTCTTACAGGTTAAAATTCTAAAATTTATAAAAGCTTTGGGAGTTGTCAACTGAACAAAGTAATTCTGTAAGGCCGTAGTTTTATAGCTCCCAAAGCTTTTATAAATTTTAGAATTCTAATCTGTAAGAAAAAATATTCTCCTGCGATTGAAATATATTATTTTTTACTTTTTAAAGTATATTTTAAATAAAAGCTTTTTTAAAACATTTTTTTATATATTTTTATTTTTTGCTTTTTAGTCTTTATTTATTGCTAGATTTATTGTTATTACACTGTGCATCTACCGTGACGTCCAAATGACCAACATACCGTCTATGTCGGTATAAGTTACGGTATGTACAAATCGAGAACCCCTTTGTAAACATAACTTAAAATTTTAAAACCCCATTTAACACCTTTAGGGGGTAATTAACTATATAGAATTGCATTGTCAGGCGGATTACGTAAGCATGTTGAATTTCATTTCATTGCGACTACAGAAACCCTCTCAAATTTACAAATCGAGAACCCCTTTGTAAACATAACCTAAAACTTTAAAACCCCATTTAACTCCTTTAGGGGGTATTTAACTACATAGGAGTGCATTGTCACGCAGATTAAGTAAGTATGCAAAATTTCAATTCAGTGGGACGACGGGAACCCTTTCAAATTTGGCTTCGAAAAAATTACCGACAGACAGATAGCATTGTGAGTTAAATAAAAGCTTTTAATTAGAGATTATTTGTTTGAATCGTTTAATTTTTGTCAACAGTGCTTCTGAAAATATAATGAAGATCTCGTTATAAACGTAAACAATTTAGATTTACAATAAAATTTAAATCAATTTAAATTGTTTTCAGTTCGTTCTTTTTTTGCAAGTATTTTTGCCACCTTTCTTGCAGCCATTCTCTTTCTATCATTAATTATCATTTATTACAGTAAAGATTTTTTATTATGTTTTTAATTTTTTGTTTACTTCTCTATTTTGCAAGGTGATTCAGAATTTGCTTTATTTTTTTTTTGTTCATTTTCTTCTCTTGTATTTCTTGAAAATGATTGTTTCCTCTTGGTTTTTATATTTATTTTAGTTTTTTTTTTCTTTACATTGTTCAGTACCTGGCTTTTGGTTTTCTTTGCTGTAAATTTCGACTTGTTTCCAATTTTTTTCTTTAATTCTGTCACTATTTTCTGAACTTTTGTACGAATTTTGCAAATTCATCTTCGTTTTTGCCACTTTTTTTATTTTTTCTTTTATTTTCTTCGTTTACCATGTTCTTTATGTTTGTTTGCTTGCTTCTAGTTTTCGTATTTTTTGTTTGTTTATCATTGTCTTGTTGTTATCTTTCCTTGTAAAATTATTTCTTGTTTTTTTGTATTATGGTCGTTTTTGTGTTGTCTACAATATTTTTATTCTATTTATATTATTTTCTTTATCATAATTATCTTGAGTTTCATTTTCTAGCTTTGCCAAATCTTGGTTTATACGGATTAGTTGGTCTTTTAATTGTTTTAAATTCCTCTAATTTTTTTCATCTATGTTTACCATTTCTATTATACACATTTTATCTGCAATCTTTTTATGCTCCTTACCTATAATTTAAGTATTTGGTTTTCCAACTATAGATATTTATACGAATGCAATAATTTGTTTTAAGTTCATTATTGTTTTTACATCTGTTTTTATTCTATTACTTTCTCTTTCCATGTACTCAACACTTTCATTTAGTTGTAAAATTTGTTTACTCATTTTACAGTTATTTTTTATACAATTTTCTACATCTGTGTTTTTTTTCTTCTCTTCTTTCTGTATTCTTCTTTGTATTTCTTTCAAATTGTTTGTATTTCTTTTTCTTTACATATTTCAGTACTGAACTTTTATACTTTGCAGCTTATATTTTTCTCCGCTTTTGCCACTTGTTGAATTTCTTAGTTTTTTGTATAATTGTCGTTTTTGTGTTGGCTACAATTTTCTTTATTCTATTTGTATTATTTTCTTTATCATAATTATCTTAAATTTAATTTTCTAGCTTTGCCAAATCTTGGTTTATGTAAACTAGTTAGTCTTTTAACTGTTTTAATTTCTTCTAATTTTTCCTTGTATGTTTTTCTACCATTTCTGTCATGCATTCTTTTAATGCTTCTTATACTGTTTCTACAAACGTAATAATAATTAAATTTTTAAGTTCATTATTATTTCTTAATTTCCTTTTACTTCCTTTATTTATTCCATTATTTGTACAAGCATTACTTTAAAGTGATCTTCATCTTGTATTTATTTTACTTGTTGTAAATGTGTCTGGGCTTTTCCTCTTAATTAAAATACAAATTAGAAATTATTGTTTTTTAATTGAGTCTTGTTTGTAACGGACATTTAATCGTATAACATTTTTGTAGACAATGCATTTGAAAAAATAATAAGGACCTCGTTATATTTCGCTATAGGAGCGTATTTTGTGCAATATTCCGTTGTCAGCAAAAATGATTTAATGCCACACAAGGAGCGTGGAGTTATCCTGGTGCAGGATAATTGAATTATTAAATGTGATGGAGTTGTGGGTTTTAATCGAAATACAACTAACATTCAGCTCGATTAATTTTGAATTAGACGTGAAATTTTCAGGAGTTGCTTTGAGTGATCGTCAAAGCTTCCTCCACATTATGAAACATCTCTTTCATGTTAAACTCGTGATAAATGTTAAATGTCGCAGGTAATTGAAAGTCTTATCAGCCGACATTTGCCAACATTTATCAAGGTCCTGAACAAATTTTTATCAAACCAAGATGATTCCAAGTGATTTAGTAACCCGTGTATTTATATTTATGAGAATGTGGAACATCATCACAGATGAATTCTTTTGAGTGTGCAGTGTTTGATTTAGTGCCAGTCTATAAACAACTATCGACATAAAATAAATATGTTAATACGTGTCTTCAAATATCCACAGCTTAAGATGTCCATCTCTAAGATGGATCACTGCTCTAACACATCTATCAACCACTAAAGCCTCTACAAATTCGAAAAGAATCGACTATTGATTCAGCAAATTAAACCTGTCTCTTTTAGACTCAAACTTGTATCGAATTCCGTTTCTCATTAAAACTTTTCCGGGGTATTTTGTTGACAAAATTCGCGTCTAGTTCTAGGCGTGTTAACAGCGATTGAATGAAATTAGAGAAAGGATTTGATTTATTTTATGGAAAGAAACACGTTCACCGACATTATTATTGTGGTAATTGACACGTAAATAACAACTGATTTTGACGTTCCATAAATAGATGGTTTATTATTAAGCCACGGTGTTTGCCTGTTATTGTCGAGACGTATTAATTATGTCTTAATATAAACTGCATTTAATTTCACTCACTTCGCAAATAAGAAACGATATAAACACATAATTCGACGGTGAATTCGCCTTAAAATTGTTTGGTGTGTTTTTTATGATGGAGAGTTTTCTTCTAGCTGTTTTAGTTTCGCCATAATCGGTGTGAAAAAAATAGTAAAAATTACAACTTGTTTTGCATTTTTTTCGGAGACTATAAGACTTAGAGCAAATAAAATCATCAGATAGCGCGTGAAATTATCTATTTTCCCGGAGCCGCTCCGGGCCACGGTTCCGGCTACAACGCTTTTTATGTTTAAAAAAAAAATTATAACTCTAAAACTAAAAGGCGCTGAGCAAAACGGTTTGTTCCATTGAATTCCACGGCTCATTTCACGTATTACAGCAACATTTTTACAACACTAGCTTATTCGAATACTTATTTATAAATTTATTTTAGTTTAAAAAATGGTGGATGCGCCGATTCATTTATTAAAAAAATCATAACTCAAAAACTAAAAGACGTAGAGCAAAACGGTTTGTTCCAGTGAATTCTGCGGCTCATTTTGCGTATAATACCAGCTTTTTACGAGATTTAAAATTTTGATTTTTTTGCTAAAAACTTTAATGGTCAAGGCACTTACTTACCTTCATAAAAATGAACAATTTTTTTTTAACTCACTCTAGCAAAGTTTTATGAACTTTTCTATGCTTTTACAATCCTCTGGAGTTGTTAAAAGTAGAATAAAAGTTGATATGTTCGATTTTTGCAATTTTTGTCGCGATTTTGGTCGAATTCCGGTACCCGGAACATTCATCGAGTAATAACTCCGAAACTATTACAGATAACCCTATCAAGTTTATAATGGTTGGAAAGCTCTTTTAATTGTCTATCTATTTTTCAAAAAAGATTATTGTTCTCCGACTTATAGTTTTCGAGAAAATTTCGAAAAAAGTCAACAGTAGGTAAAATTTAAAAAAATTCATAACTAAAAAACTATTGGGAATTTGGCGATTTTCTCGACTCCAATCGATTCCCCGGATCATTTTACATAAGACTGGTCCAAAATAATTCCACATTTTCGAATAGTTTTGCCGTAATTGAGAAAATAAAAAAATTAAAAAATTTGTTAACACCCCCCTCTACAAAATGTTCAAAATCTCAAAATCTCAATCAACTTAAACCCATCTTATCTTATTGATTTTGATGTGCTCTTTACGATGGAAAAAAGAGTTTTCTGATAGCTCTTTTAGTTTGGCCGTAATGGGCGTTTAAAAATTCAAAAAAAAGTGAAAATGGCAACCTTTTTTTGCGTTTTTCTCGGAAACTATAATACTTAGAGCAAATTTTAAGAATGCATCAGATAGCGCTTAAAATTGTCTATTTTCTCGATTAAACCCGGAGCCGCTCCGGGCACCGGTTCCGGGTACAGAGGCATATAAAGTTTGACACTAAAAAAATTCATAATTAAAAAACTAAAAGTCGTAGAGCAAAACGGTTTGTTCCAGTGAATTCTACGGCTCATTTTACATATTATATCAGTTTTTCACGCGATTTAAAAATTTAAAATTTTTTGCTTAAAAATGGGGTTGCCATTTCATAGTGGTATCTAATTCTTCAATAAAAAAATTCGTAACTCAAAAACCAAGAGTCGTAGAGCAAAACGGTTTGTTCCAGTGAATTCTGCGGTTCATTTTCCGTATTATATCAGCTTTTCATGAGATTTAAAATTTTGAATTTTTTTGCTAAAAATTAGGTCAGCCATTTCATAGTGGAGTATTTTATTCATCAACAAAAAAATTCGTAACTCAAAAACTAAGAGTCGTAGAGCAAAACGGTTTGTTCCATTGAATTCTGCGGCTCATTCTACGTATTATATTAGCTTTTCATGAAATTTAAAATTTTGAATTTTTTTGCTAAAAATTTTAATGGTCAAGGCACTTACTTACCCTACACAAAAATGAAAAAAAAATTTTTTTTTTAACTCACTCAATCAAAATTTTATGGACATTTCTATGCTCATACAACCCTCTAGAGTTGTTAAAAGTATAAAAAAAGTTAGTATATTCGATTTAAAAAATTTTGATTTTTGCAATTTTTGTCGCGATTTTGGTCGATTTTCGGTACCCGAAACATTCATCGAGTAATAACTCCGGAACTATTAGAGATAACCCTATGAAGTTTATTATCGTTGGAAAGCTCTTTTAATTGTCTATCTTTTTCAAAAAAGATTATTGTTCTCCGGCTTATAGTTTTCGAGAAAATTTTGAAAAAATGCAAAAGTAGGTCAAATTTTAAAAAATTCATAACTAAAAAACTATTGGGAATTTGGCGATTTTCTCGACGCCAATCGATTCCCCGGATCATTTTGCATCGGTAAGGGCAAAAATAGTTCCACATTTTCGAATAGTTTTGCCGTAATTGAGAAAATAAAAAAATTAAAAAATTTGTAAACACCCCCCCCCCCCCCCCCCCTTAAAAATGGCCAATTTTTAAAGTGTCTCAAAATCAATTCAAACCCATCCTATCTTATAGATTTTGATGTGCTCTTTACAATGGAACAAAGCGTTTTCCTCTAGCTCTTTTAGTTTGGCCGTAATCGACGTTTGAAAATTGAAATTTTTTTTGCGAGATATCGCCTTGAAACCTATGCCATTACGTAGGGCTTTTTATACCGGTTCTAATCGATTTTACCGTTTTTCTCTAACTCTTATAGTTTCGCCGTAATCGGCGTTTAAAAATTAGAAAAAAGTCAAAATGGCAACCTTTTTTTGCGTTTCTCTCGGAAACTATAATACTTAGAGCAAATTTTAAGAATGCATCAGATAGCGCTTAAAATTGTCTATTTTCTCGATTAAACCCGGAGCCGCTCCGGGCACCAGTTCCGGGTACAGAGGCATATAAAGTTTGACACTAAAAAAATTCATAATTAAAAAACTAAAAGTCGTAGAGCAAAACGGTTTGTTCCAGTGAATTCTACGGCTCATTTTACATATTATATCAGTTTTTCACGCGATTTAAAAATTTGAAATTTTTTCCTTACAATTGGGGTTGCCATTTGATAGTGGTTCCTAATTCTTCAATAAAAAAATTCGTAACACAAAAACTAAAAGTTGTAGAGCAAAACGGTTTGTTCCTGTGAATTCTACAGCTCATTTTACATATTATATTGGTTTTTTACACGATTTAAAAATTTGAAATTTTTTGCTTAAAATTAGGGTTGCCATAGTGGTATTTTATTCTTCAATAAAAAAATCATAACTCAAAAACTAAAAGCCGTAGAGCATAACGATTTGTTCCAGTGAATTCTGCGGCTCATTTTGCGTATTATACCAGCTTTTCACGCGATTTAAAGTTTTGAATTTTTTTGCTTAAAATTTTATTGGTCAAGACACTTACCTTCACAAAAATAAAAAAAAAATTTTTTAAACTCACTCTAGCAAAGTTTTATGGACTTTTCGGTGCTTTTACAACCCTTTAGAATTGTTAAAAATAGAGAAAAAGTTAATATGTTCGATTTTTAAAATTTTGATTTTTGCAATTTTGTCACGATTTTAGTCGATTTTCGGTCCCGGAACATTTATGGAGTAATAACTTCGGAACTATTGAAGATAACCCTATGAAGTTTATTATCGTTGGAAAGCTCTTTTAATTATCTATCTTTTTCAAAAAAGATTATTGTTCTCCGACTTACAGTTTTCGAAAAATTCATAATTAAAAAACTATTTGGAATTTGGCGATTTTCTCGGCACCAATCGATTCCCCGGAACATTTTACATAGGCTTGTATCGAAATAGCTCCACTTTTTTAAATAGTTTTGCCATATGAAAAATAAATATATAGATGGTTTGTAAATCCGGGGGAGACGCATTAATGATGTCTTATAAATTGGTGAAATTCACATTAAAATGTTTACCTTTTGCTTCAATGGGAATATAATCAAACACACCCAATTCCCTTTAATCATCAGTTTGAAGTTGTAAACCTGCATCCAGACTCAAATTATTTACTTTGAATTGTTAATCACATAATGACAGTCTCTTTAATTTGCTTTCATTCACTCCAAGTCACTTTTATTAGCCTTGAAGTAAATTTTTGTCGAATGCAGGACTTCATTCTTAATAACACACAGACAAGACAAATTGCCTCAAATTCATTAGCTCCCTCTCGATGTTCTCTAGCCTGTTTTGTCTATAAATCACCCTCACAATCAATTACTTTAATATTATTTAGCGGGATTTTTGCCAGGACATGATGCAGTGTTATTTCTAGCTAGGCATTTAATTTAATTGACATATCGCTTTCACCGGAATTAATTCATCGAATCGAGAATGCGAAAAACTAATGGTTTGTGTTTGTTGGACAGAGACATAGCATACATGGCATGATGGAGGAGGAAAATGTCATCAGGCCGCACCAGGAGATCGCACAATTATCCCTAGATGAAAAGAAGTTTCTTTTGGCTGTGGAGAGGGGCGATGTTGCCTCGACCAGACGGTGAGGAAAAATTTTTTATTTTAAACTATCGTGTTTTATGGCACATTTATAAAGCTTGTCTAGATAAAAAGCACTTTAAAATTTTAATTTTAAATATTAAACTAAGTACATTTTTATTGTCAGATAATTTATTAGTGTTATTATTTATTATTTCATTTATCTTTCTTTAAAATGATTGAGGTTTTTTTGTTGTTTCAAGTTTGGCGCCACGTTTCTAAACTTTGAAAGAAGGTCAAAATAGTTATTTATATTTAACGAGTTTGGGTGTAAATCGGGTTTTTATTTCACGAGTGGATTTTTAAACGCCGAGTGTTAACGAGACATTTAACATCCACAAGATGAAATAAATGAACCGATTTATTCTTCGAATTAGACTCAACAAGGCTTAAAATTGCTTTAAATCTGCTTAAATAATCTGACGTTTCGTACTGACAGTTGTCAAAACTTCCTTACACAGGAGAAAAATCGTAAATTTTGACAGTGTCGAAGAAAAAAACTGTTTTTACGTCCAGAATTTTTTATTACTAAAACTTATTTAAACAACTGTATGTAAATTAACATTGCCTGTTGTATTTTATATTGTAGTTTTTTTTAATTGTTAAAAAGAGTGACATTTTTGTCAATAAGAACTAATTATTCTAATATTCTAATAATTATCATTATTACTAGTAAAAAAACATCATTATCAACAATTATCTACGTATATCCAAAAAAAAAAATGCACATTATGTAGAATGTTTTTTTGTTTTAAATATTAAATTGCATTGTAAAATTTTTTGTAAAAAAGTTTTTTTGGCCTTAAATTTTGTACAAATTTATACAAAAGTGTAGAAGTATTCACTTCTACGATAGTTTTACCACTCTTATTCTATTTCTGTCGAATGGGTTCACCAAATATTTGAAAAATACCTTTTATCAAACAGCTTTTTTATGTTATATTATAACCTTTATGTTTCTCTTTCTTCTATGTTTGGCAAATGAAGGTAACATTTTCCAATTTTTAACACAAATGAAGCTTCAAAATCTCCACGTACAGTTTAAATTGCATTCAGCTCTTCTTTGAAATTTCAAAAATGACAATTAATGACAGAACAGATTCTGACGCTATCTACTGGAATAAAATTAACTAATTGTTTCCAATGCAACCATTAGTTCAAGTTTCAAGCCTCATCCCAAGTAGCACACACAGTTTTGCACACACAGTTTTTATTTGGTCACCAAAACGTTTTCAGCAAAATGAACAGCCATTTAACTTTTACAGCTATCCACAGTAGCGCTTTGGTAAGGTTTCTGTGACGTTGTACTGACCGATTTGGCGCACCATTTTTTGGCATTTACAGCTTTAAAACAGCCATCAATATTTGCTGAAATACAGCCATTTGGCTGTGAGAATTGCAAAGTAGCAGCTTTTAAGCTTTTAAAGCTAACAAGCTAAAATGTAGCAAAAAAAAGCTAACTAGCCATAAAAACATTTTTTCAACCTAATTTGCTCTTATGGCCAAATGGTCAAAATATTTGCTGTTGAGGAGAAAATGGTTATATTTCAGATAAAGAAGAGCAAAAACCTGTAAATGCAGCTATGCATCCATTCAGAAAACTAAATAACTATAACATGGCTACACCAGATGAAAAACTCTGTTATAGGAATGGCGGATGATGTTACTTTTTTATGTTCTTGACAACAAATATAATATTAGGCTTGACATTCAGTCCCAGTAATATAAAAGTTTGTGCGAATTGAGGTTTATTGACAAATACGAATAAAAAAGACCCGAAAAAGTAATGCCCCTTCAAAATAAAAGAAAATATATAATAAATCTTTCATTGTTGCAATTTTTTAATACATCTTTAAGAAAACATTTAATTTTAAAAAAAAAATTTACATCTTTAGTAACGTTACACTTGTATATTGCGACTGTAAATTGAATAAATCTGCTAGAAATTTATTATTTGCTATTTTTTTTTAATTTTAAAACAACATGGAGGATCTTTCGCTTTCATCCAACATGTCCTCCTGTTCCCTTGTACCGCCATTTAAAACTATAAGGCTGTGATGTGGAATAATATGTTAGTTTTCAGCTTAATTTTCCGTAAAATGTATTTTACAGCTATTTGGCTGAAATCTGGCCGGCAGACCAAGAATGGTACCTGCAGTTATCTCTTTCTAACTTTTTAATGTCTTCCACTTTCTTTTTCTGTCTGTGAGGGGTTTGCGCCTTTGGTTGTAAATTCCTCTAAAATAACGGGAAAGATCTGTGACAATGAGATGAGGCAGATGGCGCAAAAATTTAGGTAACGAAAGTACCACATTGTACCGCTAGAAAGAGATAACAATAAAACCACCCCAATGTGGCTGAATGACATGAAAAGTTACTAGATTTTATTGGCTTTCTTAAAATCTTTCTCAAAATAAGGTTGAGATAAGACTCTAAGCAATATTTTGGTCAACAGACTTTTTAGCTAAAATTAAGTATAAACACCCATTTTGTTTACTAATTCTAAAATTTGGCTAAAATGCTGCAACACTGATAATGCAGCGTATTGGCTTTCATGACTTATTAACAGCCAAAAATTTTTCACACCTATAGAACTGTAATATGGTTGCAATAAGGTTTAGGAAAGCTAAGCAAATGTCTCAATCAGCTATTTGGCTGTAGCTGTGTATTGGCAATTTTTTTGCTGGAATCGATATTTTCTGGCTTTACTAAATGGATCATTAGGCTTTTGCTGTTAACTGGCTTTTAACATATTCCTTTGATGACACTATCCAACTTAAAAATGGAAGATAATGCTGTGGCTGTATTTTGGCTTAGACATGAGTTGAAATTGTATGATTTACAGCTGACTGAAAAGCAATAAGGTAATTCGCAGCAAAGAAAGACATTTGATTCGGTTTTGATGACGTTTTCATGACTATCTTTTGGCTGTAATTGCCAAATGGTTGAAGCTGTGCTACTTGGGATCCTATTTGAAAAACTAAAAATTGTAAAATTTGTCACGTTTCTTGCCGAACTTGAATTATTTGTGCAATTACACCAAAAAGCCACCGAAAAAAATTTATCCTGTTGTTTTGAAAGGCACCCCAGTGTGCAAAAAGCCCAAAAATTTTAACCGGCATTTATCCGGTGTGTATGTCCTTGACAGGTAATAAATAACACCAGGCGAGAGCTGTTACTATGAAATAATACGCTGGAAGAAAATTCAGGGTTGGTTCAAGTGTCGCGTTGCTTATTTACGTCATTTTCCTTGATGTGGGGTGTGATGTTTTGTGCGAGTATTTCTCATCATTGATTTTGAGCCAAATCTGGTAAACACAGTTCCTCTGTAACGATATTCAAACACACACAAGACGATTTTTTTCATGAAAGTGGTGATGATAAGGGTGCGTGTCTTTGAGTGGATAACTGGGGGTTAAGGGATTTTTCCGCGTGGAAACTTATGAGGGTTGTAAGTAATTCAATTCCACCTTGGTGCAATTGAGATAATGAATAAAATATTGATGTGTATTATTAAAAGCTTTTATTTAGTTCACAATGTTATCTTTCTGTCTGCTATTTTTTCGGAGCCAAATTTGAAAGGGTTCCTGTTGTCCCACTGAAGTGAAATTTGACATAATTACTTAATCTGCGTGACAATGCAATCCTATGTAGTTAAATACCCCCTAAAAGGGTTAAATGGGGTTTTGAAGTTTTAGGTTATGTTTACAAAGGGGTTCTCGATTTGTAAGTTTGAGAGGGTTCCTGTAGTCGCAATGAAATGAAATTTAACATGCTTACGTAATCTGCGTGACAATGTAATTCTATATAGTTAATTACCCCCTAAAGGTGTTAAATGGGGTTTTAAAATTTTAGGTTATGTTCACAAAGGGATTCTCGATTTGTACATACCGTAACTTACACCGACATAGACGGTATGTTGGTAATTTGGACGTCACGGTAGATGCACAGTGTAATAACAATAAATCTATGTAATAAATAAAGACTAAAAAGCAAAAAATAAAAATATATAAAAAAATATTTTTTAATAAAGCTTTTATTTAAAAGACGCTCTAAAAAGTAAAAAAAATGTATTTCAATCACAGGAGAATATTTTTTCTTACAGGTTAAAATTCTAAAATTTATAAAAGCTTTGGAAGTTATAAAACTACGGCATTACAGAATTACTTTGTTCAGTTGACAACTCCCAAAGCTTTTATAAATTTTAGAATTTTAACCTGTAAGAAAAAATATTCGCCTATGATTGAAATACATTATTTTTTACTTTTTAGTGCATCTTTTGAATAAAAGCTTTTTTTAAAAATATATTTTTATTTCTATGTTTTTCAACTATCCTTCAGTGTTTAATATTTATTCGTTTTCCTTTCATCTTCCACCGAAAAGCCTTTCAATACCTATCTCAGATTCGAAGCGAACGAGTTTAAAGTAAATAATAAAGAAAGTTCGGACGAGAGCGAGCTTTTTCCAAGCCAAAGGCTCTAGAAAATGCATGAGTAGAAATGAGTTTGTTTTAAATTTAAGCAGATTTGTTCCCGTGTTAATTAAGCACTCAGGAGTTGACAAGTTAGTAGCCGGGAAAGCATTTATGGCATAACTCGATATTGCACAATTTAATTTAAGTTTGGGATATATTAGCACTTAGTCCCTCTGATCGTAATTAAGTTAACAGAGGATGCAATTTTGTAAAAAGTAAATTTGTGTATTGCAGGACGCTACAGAAGGCTGAAGAAACTGGTTTCATTAACATCAACTGTGTGGATCCATTAGGCCGAAGTGCTCTTCTTATGGCCATTGATAACGAAAACTTGGAGATGGTTGAACTATTAATCGAACATAAAGTTGAGACCAAGGACGCGCTCCTTCATGCCATTTCGGAGGAGTTTGTCGAAGCTGTGGAAGTGCTACTAGACCATGAAGAGACCATCCACAAGCCAGGGGAACCACATGTAGGTTTTTAAATATTTGTGCCACTTAAAAATGCTATTGACTGTAATATCAATCATTCTGAAATATCGCTGTCTTATTATTTTTCGTACTTAAACAAATTGAGGATTTTTTAAAGAGTTGGGAGGCTTTACCTCCAGACACTGCAACTTTTACCCCAGACATCACTCCACTGATCTTGTCAGCTCATCGAGACAACTACGAAATTATCAAGATCTTGCTGGATAGAGGAGCCACATTGCCGATGCCACATGATGTCAGGTGAGTTGGATTCCATTAAAGTGAGTTAATTAAAGGTTGGTATTAGGGCTGGGCGATTACGTTTTTGAGTAATCGATTAATCGAGTACTAAAAATAATCGATTATTTCGATTATCGATTTTCTGATTAATCGATTAATTGGCTAATCGATTAATTGGTTAAATAATTAATAGATTAATCTAAAACATATGGATTCATCGACAGTTGAAAAAACATACCTATTTGTGTTTTTACCCACTTACAAACACCTGATTCAAATTGGCAACAAAAACAAAATCTTCGATATGGGTAGATATTATACAGGGTGATTCTTTTAGGGCCTAAATTAGAAACTTTTTAACTTCTAATATAGCTAGAGCTTTAAAATTTTGCATACGATCCAAATCGACCATTCTCAGTTTAACTAAATTATTTTCAAAATGGCTGAACTTCCGGAACTACAAGAAATTGGCGCCAAGTTTGAAATTTTAAATAGTAACCTCACATTTTTATTGCATTTTTGAATTCACCTTCTCATACTGAGTAAAATTTACCCAAGTTGTTGGTACTTATCTGTTATAGTTTTTGACATATGTCAATTTTTTTGCTAAAATTTTCATTTGCAGGGGTTTATTTAAAATATCACAGCTCTTGAACCCTTTGCGATAAGTAAATAATTTTTTTGCATTCGATAACCAAAGATTTGAGGAGCCTTCCGGAATTTTCAAAATTATTAACTGTCAAAATTCAAGGCTAGTATGATTTTTTTTAAATTGTTATCAAAAAACGGTTATAACTCAGTTTTTTCAAATGGAACGACCTTATTTTCCTAACGACAATCGAAAGAACATCGACATTTATGGTGACTTTTATCAACATGTCCTATACCTATCTCTCGCAGTTTTTGAAATAATCACAAAAAACGGATTTTACTTTGTAATTTTCATCGTTAATCAAGTAGGCCTTGCAAAAGGGTCAACAATTGTCAAACTTTAACATTTTATTTAGTTTTTAGCTGGTTGATTGTGGAATAAACAGTAAAACAATAATATTTAATTATGGTTTATTATAACTTAGTGAATTATGTAAAATAACTCAATCAGTCTGCCATCTAATTTTGAACTTTTTAAATGAAAATGGTGGACAAATCGAACATTTCTTTTGGGTAATAGCACAACTTTATCGTATTTTTCGAAAGTTTACTCGATTAAAAATGAAAATAATGAGCTAAAATTTCGTTTTTTGCGATTATTTCAAAAACTGTAAGAGATAGGTATAGAAATTGTTGATAAAAGTCTCCATAAAAATCGATGTTCTTTTGATTGCCATTGAAAAAATAGGGTCATTTCATTTGAAAAAATTGTGTTATAATCATTTATTGATTATCATTTTAAAAAATCATAGTAGCCTTGTAATTTGACAGTTCAAAATTCTGAAGATTTTAGAAGACCCTTCGAACTTTTGTCTATCAAATGCAAAAAAAATTATTCAATTATTGTAAAGGGTCCAAAAGCTGTGCTATTTTAAATAAACCTTCGCAAATGAAAATTTGCAGAAAAAAATTGACATACTTCAAAAACTATGACAGATAAGTATTAACAACTAGGGTATATTTTAGTCAGTTTCAAAAGGTGAATTCAAAAATGCAATAAAAATAGGTGGTTACTATTTAAAATTTCAAAGTTGGCGCCAATTTCTCATCGTTCCGGAAGTTCAGCCATTTTGAAAATAATTTAGTTGAACTCAGAGTGGTCGACTTGGATAGTATACAAAATTCTAAATCTCCAGCTATACTATAAGTTAAAAAGTTTCTAATGTAGGCCCTAAAAGAATCAGCCTGTATAGGTATCTACGAGTAAGGTGTTAATAAATAAAAACAATAAAAGAAACAAAATAAAACATGTACAAAATATGTATTTATTTATAAAATAAAAATAATGATAAACACAAAAATAAAATATGGGATATATTATTAACAAAATAAAACATAGTCACTTTCGTTACATAGAGACACAAGAAACTAATGAGCTAAAGATACTAGGGTTATGAAAGATGTTGATTTTTAGAAAAGCTCTAAAAAAGTGCAGCTGCAGCAGATATCTTTATTTAATTTATTATTTCATATGTGATTTATCAACTTAACTTGAGCAACTTGCTTTTTATATGCAAATCACAACCCTCATTTGAAATGGTTTGTTTATAAAGAACATCTTTTATAACTCTCTTTAACTTAACATAACATTTTAAATATTAAAAAAACTGAGAAAGTGATTTACAGCACAATAAAAAATATTAATTAAAAAAAGATATAATGTAAATAATTATGGAACATAAGCTTCATTCATACTAATAAAAACTAACAAGTGTTCATTTAAAAAAAAACTCTAGAGTGCTTTGAAATTAAAAAACAATTATTTTGCATGTCTGTGATTAATTTGTTCTCTCATAACCTTACTTTTTGACATTTGAAAAGATAACAGATTTTCATAAAAATATTTATTTATTATTTATAAAAACTGTTGGAAATGTCTTCTTTGTTGTTCAACACACATAACACATCGCCTTTGAACACTATTTATCAATCTTAAGTTATGAATTCTTGTGAGACAGTTTACTAGGCAACCAACAATACAATAATAAAAATTGTTCTACGACTTCCGTAACAATCTCATAGCATGCTGCGAGTTTTTTTAATAATGAACTCAATATTAGCCACTTCATTGCATTCAGTGTAAATTTGTTGTCTTACAAATTCTAATTTATCGTCTTTGAAAAATTTTGTTTTAAACCTGGGGTCCAGAAATGTGCGAAGCGATAAAGCTAGATACGTTTTTTCTGAGAGTAAATATCTTTCACGAAGCTTTGAAAGTATGCAATACATAAACTTGTTTTTAATATTCGAAATATCCTCAATAGCTTGAGTGTCATCAGTATTAGGTATTTTTTCGTATATTGGTATAATACTGCCTGCTGTCACATATTTCTCTCCTGATAAATGTTCCGATATATCCTGAAGAGGTTTTAAAAGAGAAATAATTTCAGTAATTAGTTCTATTTCAAGATTATCTAAAATATAACGTTTAAATTTGCCATTGTCAAATGTTTGCAATAAATCAGGTACAGCATGTTGTTGTTCTACTATGACCGACATTAAATTTAAAAGAGACCACCAGCGTGTTTTTGAATAAGAAGGAATTTTTTTCACAGGCAAATTTAATTTGTCCTGATGTTTTCGAAGTTCCCTGTTGGGAACTTTCCACGAGTGAGCACAAATAGCCTGAATTTTTTTTATTTTTACTCAATTATTACTCAATACTGTCAAAACACATTTCTTAGTATTTTCAAAAAGAGTCGGTATGTAATTCGTAGCCAGAGTTTTTCTACTAGGTAGTACATAACTAGGATGTAAAATATTTACAAATTTTTGCATATCTAATGCTATAAATCGACACAGCATGTGATCAATTTTAGATTTTTCCTGCTTAGTACATGTATATTTGTCTATTGAAATTTGTTGCTTCATTCTTTTGTGATCTATTGCTACATCAGAACACTCTGATGACTGTGATGATGTAGAGGGTACTGCTAAACACTCTGCTGAATTTACACACAGAGGAGCATCTTCTTGAGACGATTCTTGATCTTCAAGGTCAATAAGAGAACTATAAAAGAAAAAATGCTAAGTTTGTTTACAGGAGATTTTTTTAAATAATTTGGGTTTAAGATAGAAACATTTTAAATAAGTATTTCGTGTTTTTCAAACATCATTTACTGGTATTCTCTAAATTGTGGTTAAAATTACATCGATTATTGATTAATCGATTAATCGATATTTATCTGATTAATCGATTATCTTGCCCAGCCCTAGTTGGTATACAGAGTGTGATTTACTATTAGTGCGAAGTTTTAATTTTCCTTTCAGAGATGTTCCAGAATCGTGTGTATAAAAAGTTAATTGAAAAGTTTAGTAGAAGCTGATCTGCGATCAGAACAAGCCATTTCCTAAGCTAGAAATCGGTATAACCAATGAAAAAATGTCTTTTTAAATAAAACTAATACCAAGTAGAGTTAGGCTAATGATCTGCAAAAATTTTTTCACTTTTGCTAAATCAAAGGGCCTTTATTGTACTTGTAATAATAATAATTAGCAATTTTTCCCTAAACAATGAGCCAATTTTGCCATTTCTGGCTTTAATTCAAAGACAATGAAAAAATTGAGAAATAATGCCTGACAGAAACTTCCTCCAAACAAAATGTTTGAAATAATTTTTATGTGTCGAGTTTTGTCTTATTTTATTGAAATTCCCACTCAACCTCGGTAAACTAAACAAGGTTTTATTTTCTTGACGGATAAAAGCCTGTTTGCTCTTCCGGGATTAGTGATATTTGTGACGAAGGAAGAGAGAAAATTCCGTGGAAGGTAAAAGGGGTGATGTTTGTAGCTCATTCAGGAATCTCTTTTTGTTTTTATCGTCGACAAAATTCAATAACACGTAGAGAAATTATTTCACGTAAAAATTCGCACTTTAGATAACTCAACTGTATCCCCAAGATTCAGATTTCAATTGGTGATAAAACTAGGGCGAGTTTTTCTCGCAGCTGTAAGTCTATACGTTTGCAAATAAATCCCAGACATAAAAGGGATGAACTTTCTTTGAGAGTTTTATATTTCGTTAGTGCACTCCACTAATGATCATCTCGAACAATGCAAGCGCTTGAAATTAATTTATTTAAATGCAAACCGTTCAAACAATGATTTATTTGAGGTTTTGAGGGATTGTTATGCAAAACAATCTGAACTTCAAAACAATTTGGATTTGTGGCTCCAAAATGACCATTTCTGGATTAGACCAAGTCGGTTTGAGTTATTGTCAAAACCTGGATTTTCAGGATTTTCATTTTTCAGTCAGAAACTCACTTATTTAGCCAAATTCAAAATTAAAAAATAACAAATAGGGACAGAATAGACAATATTTTCAAAATGCTAAATGTGATTCTCTATATCCAGTAAGTAGACAGATGTAGGTCTAATGTTTTTTAACGTTACAACGGTTGATATAATGTTATACGTTGAAATTTACAACGTTGTTACTTGGTTGTATTATTATGTTTCCTTTTAACGTTTATGTTGCGTAATTTAAAAACCATCTTTATTTTTTTACCAATTTTTAACGTTACAACGGTTGATATAATGTTATACATTGAAATTTATAACGTTGTTACTTGGTTGTATTATATGTTTTCTTTTAAGGTTTATGTTGCGTAATTTAAAAACCATCTTTATTTTTTTACCAATTTTTAACGTTTTGTAACGTTACAACGGTTGATATAATGTTATACGTTGAAATTTAAAACGTTGTTACTTGGTTGTATTATTATGTTTCCTTTTAACGTTTATGTTGCGTAATTTAAAAACCATCTTTATCTTTTTTACCAATTTTTAACGTTACAACGGTTGATATATTGTTATACGTTGAAATTTACAACGTTGTTACTTGGTTGTATTATTATGTTTCCTTTTAACGTTTATGTTGCGTAATTTAAAAACTATCTTTATTTTTTTTTACCAATTTTTAACGTTTTTTTAATGTTACAACGGTTGATATAACGTTATATTTTGAAATTTACAACGTTGTAAATTAGTTGTATAATTACGTTTTCTTTAACGTATATGTTACGTAGTTTGAAAACCATCTTAATTTTTTTACGTATTTTTAACATTTAAGGTACGTCTTTAACGTTACAAAGGTTGGTGTAACGTTATTTATAACGTTGTTATTGAGTTTTATAATTGCGTTTTCTTTTAACGTTTATGTTACGCAGTTTCAAAACCATCTTAATTAACTTTTTTTGACGTTTGAAGTTACAACGGTTGATATAACGTTATATGTTGAAATTTACAACGTTGTTATTTGGTTGTATTTCCGTTTAACGTTTATGTTGCGTTATTTAAAATCATCTTTTTTTTACCAATTTTTAACGTTTTTTTAACGTTACAACGATTGATATAACGTTATATATTGAAATTTACAACGTTGTTGTTTGGTTGCATGATTACGTTTTCTTTTAACGTTTGGGTTACGTAGTAAACCATCTTTAATTTTTTACCAATGTTTAAAGTTTAATAAAGTACGTCTTAAACGTTTTTTAACATAACAACGGTTGGTATAACGTTATTCGTTGAAATTTACAACGTTGTTATTTGGTTGTATGATTATGTTTCCTCTTAGCATTTGCGTTACGTAGTTTAAAAACCATCTTTATTTTTTTTTACCAATTTTTAACGTATAAAGTAAGTTTTTAACCTTTTTTAACGTTACAATGGTTTATATAATATACGTTGAAATTTACAACGTTGTTATTTGATTTTATGATTACATTTTGTTAACGTTTATGTTACGTAGTTTAAAAACCAACTTTATTTTTTTAACACTTTTTAACTTTTTAACGTTTAAAGTACGTCTTAACTTAAAGTTGTATTTACGTAAAAAACGTAAACGAACTTTAACGTTATTAATAAACGAATGTACTAACGTTTGTTTTAAACGTATAATTAACATTTAAAAAAAAGTAAATTTGGTTTTTATGGCACTGTCTATAGCGTTAACGTCGTAAACGAAATATAAATAAACGTAACAAATTAATTGTTATATAGTTAATATAATTACTATAGTAATAATTACTCTTGTATTTATATTTGACAATGATTATAAAATATAAAAACTGATATAAAAAAAATAAAAAATCCGAAAAAAGCTAAAAACAGCCTTTTTTAAACGTTGCTTCTTGACGATAATTACTGGTTTTATATTTTCTATAATTTTACGTTATATTCTTACGTTACAAAATCGTTTAATTGACTAGTAAAAAAATCTTAATAAATTTATTTTCGTGAACATTTTTACGTTGATTCAACGACAAAAGTAACGTTTTTGCAACCTTTATTCTTTACGTTATTTTTACCTTAGTGTACTTACTGGGTATTATCTAGTTTACTTAAATTTGAAAGATGTTTCTTGATCCTTGTTATGAAATTTTTAAAAGTTTTACCCACTTATAGTAACCATTGCATTTTACATTTTAGTGAATTAGTTTTTTCTTTTTGCCTTTATTATTAGAAATTTTTTTATTTAAATTATTGGTAGTATTAGATAAGATTATGTGTCCTTCTTTATTCTTTTTATTAGCCTAGAAATAATCAAAGATGGTTTTCTAACAAAAGGTAGGCTAATATATTTCTGTTGTTGTTTTGTTGAACTTTATTTTGTGGGTATATTCAAATTTTTTGTTTCTCTTTTTTATTAATCGTTGTGTTTGTTGCTTCTATTGGTTATTCCGATGTCTTCAATAATTGGATTTTCTTTTTGAAATCCTTTTTTTTAGACATAAGTTTCTGAGGTGTGTATATGTATAACAACTAAATCTATATACAGGGTGTTTCAAGTTTTAGGTCCAGTCAAAAAATAAATACTTCTAGTTGTCCAAAAGAAAAAAAATATATCTCAAACGATAGAGTTTCTAACACGCTTCAATTTGATGCTTTAATGTTATACGAAATTTTCATGGTATGAGCGTGAATTGTGAAAAACTAGATAAAAATTTTTTTGTTTCCAAATTATTGCAATCGTTTTCTCATAATAAAATTCCTCCTATTTTTTAAGTGAGACTTCCGAAACTGAAACAGTAAAAAACCCAAGGCGTATTGAGCAATTGAAATTCCAATTTGCAAAAGATCAAAAAAATGTTTTATCTTAGTCACCTTTGAAAAACAGAGCTCGTGTCTTTGCTTGACTCACAAAAAATTGAAACGTCATTAACTGTCAGACTAAAATTTTACTTGTCAATTAAAAAATGCCCTTTTTTTGCAAATTGAAATTTCAATTGCTTAATACGCCTTGGGTTTTTTACTGTTTCAGTTTCGGAAGTCTTACTTAAAAAATAGGAGGAATTTTATTATGAAAAAATTATTGGAATAATTTGAAAAAAAAAATTTTTGAATGTAGTTTTTTGCGTTTTACGCTTATATCATGAAAATTTGGGATATCAGCAAAGCATCAAATTGAATTGTTAGAAACTCTATCGTTTGCGATATATATTTTTTATTTTGGAATACTAGAAGTATTTATTTTTTGACTGGACCTAAAACTTGAAACACCCTGTATATAAAATTGCTTGTCCTGACTGACTGACCTATCAAGGCACAGCCTAGACGGCTAAGGATAGAAACTTGAAATTTTCACAGTAGATAGCTTTTGTAACGTGGGGGTGTACTAAGAAAGGATTTTTGGAAAATCACCCCCTAAGAGGGTTAAATAGGGTGTTAAAATTTGAATAAAAATCCGTCATTTTTTAAGTTATATCTTTGAAAATTAGTATTTGGGCTTTCGGTTAAAAATAAAGAAAGACGTGTTTCAGGATTTTTGGAAAATCAACCCCTAAAGGGGTTAAATGGAGAGTTGAATTTAAAATTAGAGTTTAGAAAATCTGTCATTTTTAAAGTTACATTGAACTTACATCCTTGAAAATTAGTATTTGGGCTTTTGGTTAAAAATGAAGAAACACGTGTTTCCGGATTTTCAAAAAAGCAACCCCTAAGAGGGTTAAATGGCGTAATAAAATTTGTATAAATATTCGTAACTTTTGAATTTACATTAATTGAAGCTGGTATTTGGGCTTTCAGTGAAAAGTGAAGAAACACGTGTTTTAGTTGGAAATACCAACCCCAAGGGGGTTGAACACGGGTTAGAATTTGTATAAAAATCCGTAATTTTTAATTTGTATCCATGCAAATGGTACTTGAGCTTTCGGTTAAAGTTAAAAAACGTGTGTTTAAGAACATTTGGAATTTCCACCCCTAAGGGGGTTAAATATAAAAATCCGTAATTTTTGAACTTATATTTATAAAAATTGGTATTTGGGCATTCGGTGAAAAATAAAGAAACAGGTATTTTATTATTTTTAGAAATTCCACCCCCAAAGAGGGTTAAACATAAAAAATCGTCATTTTTGAAGCTATATTAATGATCTTTCGGTTAAAAATGAAAAAAGACGTGTTTCTGGATTTTGAAAGTTCCACCCCCAAGAGGGTTGAATATAAAAATGACATTTTCGAAGTTATAACCAAGAGAATTGGTATTTGGGCATTCGTCTAAATATAAAAAACGCGTGTTTCAGGTTTGTTGAAAACTCCACTCCAAGGGGGTTAAACAAAAAATCCTTCATTGTTGAAGTTATACATATAAAAAATTCTTTATTGTTGAAGTTATCAATTGATATCTTAGACATTCGGTTAAAAAGGAAGAGGCGTGTATTTCAGGATTTTTAGAAATTCCACCCCCAAAAGAATTCAATGCAAAACTCCTGCATTTTTGACACTTTTGACATTTCATTGTCAAAAAGGATAGGGAATTACACACGTTTATGTCATCGAAATGTCAAAGGTGTCCGAAATTTTTTGCTCGCCTCTGTACCAAATTTTGCACAGTTCGTCTGTACGTGTAATTACCATTTAAAAAAACCGTATCATAATATACGGAATTCACAGTCTTGCACTATCTTAGTGAAAATTTACTTTTATAATGGCTGGTAAAATGTTATGTCAATCTTAATATTTATTGAATTTTGCACAATTTCGCACACCTTTACTTTACAAATAATTACCATTTAAAATAACCTTCACAGAACTCCCAAAACTTTTTATAACCACTTTCATTACTGCATTTAGCACAATTTTGAACCCTCATCTTTTTTTTCGCACCTCTTTTATACATTAAACGGTACTATTAGATAATTAAGGGTACTCTCTATTAGATACTTAAATAGAGTTGGTTTATTTACATTAAACAGATTGGAGTATTGGAGTAGACATTGCATTTTTTTCTTCAAAACTTATTCTTGGTGACCACTGGTGATAATACTGATAATACGCCAGGGGATACTAAAAATGCGGTGTACTTAGATAAATATATTTATATGTACGTTTATAGTATATTATTCTAAGAACAAGATTTTTTTTAGTAAGTTAATGTATTTCCCTTGCTTTTTTATTTATTTATTGTATCTTAATCGGGATTGAGGACTAAAAACAAAGGAAATTTTAATAAATAAATAAAAAATTGTAAATACAAGACTTTCTTTAGTGTGAACACGGGAATCATAGTAAATTATTTATTTACTATATTGTATTGTTGTAAAATTTGAATTAAAGTTCGATTACTACAAATAAGTGAAACCATGATCTACAACTAATTAAATAATAATTTGTGACATAAGATAATGTGTTTTTTAAAAAGAAAGTCGCACTTGGTGACAATATTGACAGCCGATCTGAGTTATTTATTTCATCTGGACCCTTGGCTATACCTAGTTAAGTTCGAGTGGACAAGAAATGGGTACGTAAAGGCGATCAAAGGGTGTTTATATAGAACCATAATTTTACAGTAAAAATTTTATTGAATCATTAAACGTAAATCACTAAACATACAACTAATTTACTTCTTCCTAATAATGAAAGATAAATAAGTGTTGGTAGTGAAAAATGTAAAAAAAAAGAATTAAACTAATTTTAAACGGTAATTACTTGTAAAGTAACGGTGTGCAAAACTGTGCAAAATTCGATAGATAATAAAATTGACATAACATTTTACCAGCCATTATAAAAGATGTGCAAAACCGCAAATACCGTATATTATTATGCTACGGTTTTTTTAAATCGTAATTACTCGTACAGACGAACTGTGCAAAATTTGATACAAGGTGTCCAAAATTGTGCAAAATTCAATGATTTCATTGTTATAAAAATTAAGCGTTTATGCTAAACTGGGGGTGCTGGGAAGATTTTTTAATTAGTAATTACTCGTTAAATAAGGGTGTGCAAAATTTGAAAAAAAGTGTGCAAAATTGTGCAAAATTCAATAAAGAAATTGACATATTTTTTTTTAACATTTGTTAAAGTGGGGGTGCTATTAATTTTAATTAATTTTTAATTTTAAAAATTTTATCCCTTTCAAGATGCGGTTGCGACGAGTGTGTGACCTCTCGCCAGGAGGACTCCCTTCGGCACTCCAGGAGTCGAATCAACGCATACCGAGCTTTGGCATCACCTTCCCTCATTGCCCTCTCGTCCAAAGACCCCATCCTGACCGCCTTCGAGCTGTCTTGGGAGTTACGCCGGTAAAAAACCCCATTTGTTAACCCATCTCTCTGACCTGGAGTATTCCAGACTAAGTCTGATGGAGCACGAGTTCAAGAGCGAATATCAAGAGCTAAGGAAACAGTGTCAGGATTTTGCTACAGCTCTGCTCGATCACACAAGGAGCTCTTACGAACTGGAGGTGCTACTAAATCACGACCCAACAGGGCCGGCTTTCGAACACGGAGACAGGATGCACTTGAACAGGCTCAAGCTCGCCATCAAACTTAGGCAAAAAAAGGTAGGGAAATTAATGGACGAGAGTTATCACAGTTTAAATTCGTGCGTGCGTTATTGTAATTTGTTACGAGCTTCTGCGAGATTACGATGAAAAATGAGGAGATTCAGACCGAACATTTGTCTAAAAAAATACATTTTTGTAAAACGAATCTCACTCAAGTTTAATCTTATCGATTAAAGTTGATCTAACGATACTAAACACTTGTGCTTGTCCCTAATTTAAGATAGTTAAAGCGGTAGCAACAGTGATAATTTGATTAAAGTTATTATTTAAACATACAAATAAATGCGACCTTGGTGGAAATCGTAATTTTAATTTGAAATTTAAATTTGTGGTTATCACAATTTGCGTAATTATTGTTGAATTATTACGTGTTTCCTTTTGTGACATAATTGTACGAAATTACAAGTAATTATTTGTTTAAATTATTCTTGTTCGAATTACGGATGTACCTACTAGTATATTATTTCTAATTGTGTGCCAAATTTTTGTTGATAAACACTTCAATATGTATCTCCGCAAGCTGATAAAAATAAATAATTTAAAAATAAACCTGATTATGATAATCTATCATAGTCATGAATAATTCCTTGCGTTTCTTACGGAAATCAACTGTATTATTGTGAATTATTTTAGATCTAAAATGCTTTAATTAATTTTTAAGGCTTAAACAAATTAGTTTTTTTTCAAATTTTCAGATAAAACTAAATATTGTTAAAATTAGTCTCTCTAAGAGTTTTTCATTTAGTTAACTTATTTTCGTTCAGGATTTTCTGTGAAGTTTGTCTAAGTTTGTCTAATTAAAAGCTTTTATTTAACTCACAATGTTATCTGTCTGGCGGTTATTTTTTCGGAACCAAATTTAAAAGGGTTCCTGTTGTCCCACTGAATTGAAATTTTGCATACTTACTTAATCTGCGTGACAATGCAATCCTATGTAGTTAAATACCCCCCAAAGGAGTTAAATGGGGTTTTGAAATTTTAGGTTATGTTTACAAAGGGGTTCTCGATTTGTAAATTTGAGAGGGTTCTTGTAGTCGCAATGAAATAAAATTTAACATGCTTACGTAATCTGCGTGACAATGCAATTCTATATAATTAATTACCCCCTAAAGGTGTTAAATGGGGTTGTAAAATTTTAGGTTATGTTTACAAAGGAGTTCTCGATTTGTACAAACCGTAACTTATACCGACATAGACGGTATGTTGAAAATTTGGACGTCACAGTAGATGCACAGTGTAATAACAATAAATCTATGCAATAAATAAAGACTAAAAAGCAAAAAATAAAAATATATAAAAAAATGTTTTTTTTTAAAAAGCTTTAATTTAAAAGATGCACTAAAAAGTAAAAAATAATGTATTTCAATCACAGGAGAATATTGGGAGTTGTCAACTGAACAAAGTAATTCTGTAATGCCGTAGTTTTATAACTCCCAAAGCTTTTATAAATTTTAGATTTTTAACCTGTAAGAAAAAATATTCTCCTGTAATTGAAATATATTATTTTATACTTTTTTTTTTAAATAAAAGCTTTTTTAAAAAAACATTTTTTTATATATTTTTATTGTACTTTGTCTCTAGCTAATTTTTCCACAATCTCCGTGGGGTTTGAAATTATTTTGTGCCTTTGCTAAGGCTTAAGAATCAAAAGGCTTTAAGAGCTTAAAAATTAATTTAACAGCATACAGGCTGTTCCGTCTAAACCCCACATTAGAAGTATTGGGAGTTCTAATAATCATAGCCATCTGAAAATTTGTATACAACCATAATCTGTTACGTCCTGCTCAATGAAAATATTCTCCAGATGGCAGCACTTCCGGTTATACCGGAAGTCGCCATCAACTTCCTTATTTTAAATGGAATGTTATATTTTTTAATTCGTTTTTGAATTACTAGAGTTATTTTAAGGTAGTTTTCATAAGCTGTCCCTATACCTAAATTTAGCCGTTTAGGAAATATTTAGGGTTTTTAAAATTTCTTTGGATTTGCACCTTCCAGTTCAAAAATCGATAACTCTGCCATTTTTAGAAATTTGGAAATATTTTTGAGCTCATTTGAAAGAGGAAGCCTAGATCTTTCCTTTGGTGTTTTCAGATTTCTAAAAAAGAATAACAAACTCCAAATTTTTAAAGTTAAGTTTGCAGAACTTTAAGCATCCATAACTCATTTTTTTCAAATGAAATGCCGAAAGTTTTATTTCACTAGATGGTAGAGAAATTAATTCTGCTTCGATCCGTACTAACATTCCCTATACTTATGTTTAATAGTTTTCAAGTTACAATACCTTTTTGTTGGGATTGAGAAATTCATTATCCATAGGCCTTTTCTCATAGGTTGCCATGGAAACGAATGAAAAAAGGTGAGAAATTAAAGTTTTTCAAACCAACACCCAATGAATTTATTTTGTTTTCACAGTCTGATAACACAATTTTGAACTGAGTTTGTCGTTTAAGTTTAATCAGAAATGTTTTTATGGCAAACTATGCAAAAATAGCTGTGGTTAGTAAGAAATTTCCTACAATGACAAAAAAACCAACATAACTTGAAAATTATCACAGATAGGTATAGGGAATGCTAATACATATAGATGCAGAAAAAAATTTTCCTCCATCTAGTCGAATAAAAATTGGGACATCCTATTTGAAAAAATTAAGTTATGGGTACTTGAAGTTGAATCTTAAAATTTTTTGTTTTATTAACTTCCAATTCCAATTTTGAACACAACGAACAACAGATATGGACTTTCTCTTTTAATTCTCCAAATATGATTTCGAAATCTCTAAAACTAGGCGAGTTACCGATTTTTTAAGTGGCAAATCCAAAAATTTTCAAAAAATCCTAAATATCTCGAAAACGGTTAAACTTGGGTATAGGGAAGGCTGATAAAAACTCCCTTAGAATAACTTAAATAATCCAAAAACGCAGTAAAAAACATAGCTTTCCATTTAAAATAAGAATGTTAATAGCGACTTCCGGTATAACCGGAAGTGCTGCCACCTTAGAAATATTTTCATTGAGCAAAACTCAACGGATTATGCCTGAATAACAACTTTCAGATAAACATCTTTATTAGAACTTTCAATACTTCTAATGTGGGGTTTAGACCGAACAGCCTGTATAGGATACAAGTTAATTTAGGAATTTTGGAAAAATAAAAATAGTGTTTAACATTTCCATTTTTAACAACACAGATTTAATTCAGTTTGAAAAATAGTGTAAGTGTTCTTATTAATAGTGCCAATAAAAAATGACACCAAGAAAGCAAGTGATTATGAAAACATTATTCTATTTCCTAAGTGAGTCGAGAATGTGACTAGAATTTTAGAATAGTTGGTGTTGAAGAAAATGGAAAACCAGCCACACAGTGACTAGTCGATTACGAACTACAAGTAGTTCAAAAACTGATAATAAATCTTGTAAAAAATGAAAAAATCCTTATCTCTTCAATAACAGTAGCACAAGCTATAGCTAAACCAAATAAACTACATTGAGAGAATATTTTGTTTGTGATTGATAAGTCCAAAAAAATCACTCGAGATAAAACTCTTTATTTAAACATTAAAAATCTGATTGTTTTTTACTTGATCCATCGTCACGATGGCACTCACTTTTGTAAATTTATTATTTTTGGTCACCATTGCAACATGCAAAACCACCATAGGTATGTACGATTATTTCTTCTGCCATCCACCTTTACAATATTTTTTTAAAGACGATTTAGGTCCGCTTGAAACCGGACTTCGCCAATATTTCCAAACAGGCATAGCCACAAATGAGTTTCTCGCAACTTTAGATTCGTTTGAATTCCCTTATTTGTTCCGTGACGGGATGGAAAATGTTTACGACAATCCGACTGTTTGCTACATGTGTAACTTAGTGGTGGATTTAGTGATTGGTGAGCATTTTCTGGGCCTAACTCGTGAAACCCTAGTCAAGGAGGCAACTTTATTGTGCACCCACTTGAAGATTGAGAACGAGAGGGTGTGTAAAGGCGCAATTGAGCTCAATATTGTAAGTTGTTGCGTTTTTATTAACACTGAATAATTCGTGTTAATGTGTTAATGACAAGGATGTGTTTCTTTACGTGATGGATAATTATGTGAATTTTACTTCGAATCGAATTTGTGGCTCGATTCTTCAAGCACAAGGGTGTCCAACTGGTGATGCGTTCGAATGGTCGATTGATTTACCATCTGGTAATTCACCTGAACGCCCAAAACCCAATGATACTCAAGTCCCTACTTTTACTATTTTGCAACTCAGTGATATTCACTATGATCCGAATTATACTCCGAATGGGAATGCTGATTGTGGTGAACCTATTTGTTGTCAACCGGATCAAGGTCAACCTTCAAGTCCTGAAAACGCCTGTGGGTTTTGGACGGATTATAGAGATGCTGATAGTCCGTGGCATTTAGTTGAGGAAACAGTCAGACAGGCCAAAACACAGGTACAATGTCATAAATCTGTTCAGAATTTATTAATAGTTATTTAATAAACTAGTTTGTTAATGAAGTCAACTATTAAAGGCACTCACTCGCTAGCGCTCGTTCGTGCTTTAAACAGTTTCGTTTATTAATGGCCCATTAACAAACGAGTTAATTACAATATTTTTTCGTTGACTGTAAGCGCTTTTTTGTGACAAAATTAGAAATTAATTACATATCAAAACCAATTTCATCTTTTTCATTGCATCGATAAAGATGAGTCCTTATACAATAGCTTCATCCTTTGTTGATACTCGAGATTTTTTTAAAATTTTTCAACACTTACAATTTACTTTTCCACAAAGATTATCAGAAGAGAACAACGTTAACTCCATACATTTTCAATTTCACGTAAAAATCACGTTTGCTACAAAAACATGGTTACCATTGAAATGTATGATGTTGGTCGTTATTGTTTTTTATTTGTATGAGTATGACTGGTTGTTTATATCAAAATATCTTCAAAACGTCAAAATTCCAAAAAGAGTGTATTAATGAAAAAGTGTGCATTAATGAAGTCTATTAACGCACTCTTTTTTAAATAAAATAATTCATTAATATCGAAATTAATCAATGGTCAACGAAAAATTAATTTAATTTTGTACGATTTTTGACAATTTTTGCGAAATTATTACATTATGGCATTAAAAATGTGCTAATAAAACCATGAAATTGAAAAATGTTATTTTTGAGTTTTGACCCAAGCGGGGCTTGAAAAAAGTAGGAATAATTTTTTTTGATCAAGTTTTCTTATTTTTTCGCCTATTCTTGCCGAAATTAAGCTCAAAAACAAATTAGATCGAGTGGAATAGGCAAAGTGAAATAAACTAAACTGACTAAAATAAGATAAAATTAATATTAATTGCTGATTTTTTAGCCAGTTTTAGAGAAATTTTTCTATAGAAAAAAGTTCTGGCTGAAAAAAATTAAAATATATCATCTACCTAAAGTACTGTTTAAGAAGAATTTTAAAACAGTAAAGTTTTAAAATTTAAATATTTTAATAATTTTGTAGTAAATTTTGTACTAAATATTATAATAAAAGAATGTATACTCAGAAAAGTTAAAAATGTCGTGTCCATAAACCGACCCTCATTACTCGGGTTCTCCTACCCAACCGTAGTTGTAAATTATCAGTGAATGGAAAGTAATAAAGATCTCTTTATTTTAAATATCTAGTACTGTGTTTAGAACAAGTATAATCGCAATTAAATTTTAATTCGGAATTAATTCCGCGTGTGTCAGTGCAATACAAACGACAATTTAATAAAGTTTAAACCAGAATTAAATTTTAATTTGCCTCTTTGACCCTAATGAAAACATTAAAATTTAATCCACGATTAATCTAATTGCCATTCCACAAAATGAAAAATTAACTCCTTTCTCGACTTTTTTCTATTCGAAATTTTGTCTTGAACTTGGCCAGAACATCAGAGAAATTTTGTCAAGTTGTGATAAACACTGTCAGTGTCACTTATAAAGTCAAAAACCACTTGATTTTAAAATTGGACCAAATGCTCCAGAGGTCATAATTTCAACTTTGAATCGAAATAATAATAAATAACGGTTTTTACTACTATAATAAGCATTGTCAGTACTATCATTTAAGACAAAGTTGTTTGTTGCCAATGCCTTTAAAATAACCAGATGTTGAAACTGAATGCAAATGCATCTTTATTTATAACTTGGGTAGGAGGACCCGAATAATGTGGGTCGGTTTACGGACGGACACGACATTTTTAACTTTTCTGGGTGTACCTAACTAGATATTTTCTTTTCAATATAACTTTTGTATTCTTGTGTTTCATTATGTACCTAAGCGTTTGCATTGTGTTTTTGTGTAGGTATAACAAATTTAATATTAACATTTTTTAATTTTAACCTTAAGTAAATCTACTTGTTGCTATACCTAATAACCTTGTACTCTTGTATTTTTTGTGATATGTTTTTTGCCTAGTGGATTATTCGAAATAAATCATATTATTATTATTTATTTTATCTATAAAAAACAGAACAAGATTTTTGACCAAAGTTTGTGGTTTTTAATTTTATTTAGATAAAATCGCTTAAAAACGGATTAAATCGGGAGAAACTAACATCATCGGTTACCATTTATTTTGTAATATTTAGATGTGTTTTGACAAATTCTTGTAATTCGACTAAAAAAAAGATAAGATAACGTCAATTTCGGGCTAATTCGAAGTAAAATAACATCCATTTTAGTACCTATAACTGGAAAAAAATTCTATCTGTTTTTGACAGTTTTGCGAAATAATTGCGTTTCTGGTCCAAAAAGTGCCCAAAAAAGGCAAAAAGAAAATAATTTTGGATCGAAATTTATGATTTTTCGGGTTGTTCCAGCAAAATCTTGAGAAAAAAATTAAGATTTTTGCTTTAAAATGGGCACAACTGCTCAAGAAAGGCAGAATTACTCTTGACCAAAATTTATTGTTGTAAAAAGTTTTTGCACAATAGATAAGTTTCTGATTGAAAGCTGGTTAAAATAGTTTAATTTTCACTTACATTTATTGATTTTTTTTTAACTTAGCTCATCTCAGAAACGTGTTCAAAACTTCAAAAACGCAGAATTCACACAATTTTTGACTAGCTTGGAAAACTTCGGTGTTTTTTTTTAACTGAGGAATAATTTTTTCACTGGTTGTAAACCGTATCAAAACATTCGAAAAAAAAAGATTTAGCTTATTTAAAAAAAAAAATTACTCAAAACTGAGCTAAATCGAGTGAAACAAATATCAAATATAGCTTTGGCATGATTGAAGATGAAAAAAATTTCGCGATTTTTCAGCCAGTGTTAGCGAAATTAATCGAAAAGTTACATTCTTGATCAAAATTGGGTACGAACATTTTTTGTTTTTTTTTAATTGAGGAATAATTTTTTCACTGGTTGTAAACCGTATCAAAACATTCGAAAAAAAAAAGATTTAGCTTATTTAAAAAAAATTCACTCAAAACTGAGCTAAATCGAGTGAAACAAATATCAAATATAGCTTTGGCATGATTGAAGATGAAAAAAATTTCGCGATTTTTCAGCCAGTGTTAGCGAAATTAATCGAAAAGTTACATTCTTGATCAAAATTGGGTACGAACATTTTTTGTTTTTTTTTAAATGAGGAATAATTTTTTCACTGGTTGTAAACCGTATCAAAACATTCGAAAAAAAAAAAGATTTAGCTTATTTTTAAAAAAAATTCACTCAAAACTGAGCTAAATCGAGTGAAACAAATATCAAATATAGCTTTGGCATGATTGAAGATAAAAAAAATTTCGCGATTTTTCAGCCAGTGTTAGCGAAATTAATCGAAAAGTTACATTCTTGATCAAAATTGGGTACGAACATTTTTTGTTTTTTTTTTAATTGAGGAATAATTTTTTCACTGGTTGTAAACCGTATCAAAACATTCGAAAAAAAAAAAAGATTTAGCTTATTTTTAAAAAAAATTCACTCAAAACTGAGCTAAATCGAGTGAAACAAATATCAAATATAGCTTTGGCATGATTGAAGATAAAAAAAATTTCGCGATTTTTCAGCCAGTGTTAGCGAAATTAATCGGAAAGTTACATTCTTGATCAAAATTGGGTACGAACATTTTTTGTTTTTTTTTAATTGAGGAATAATTTTTTCACTGGTTGTAAACCGTATCAAAACATTCGAAAAAAAAAAAGATTTAGCTTATTTAAAAAAAAAATTCACTCAAAACTGAGCTAAATCGAGTGAAACAAATATCAAATATAGCTTTGGCATGATTGAAGATGAAAAAAATTTCGCGATTTTTCAGCCAGTGTTAGCGAAATTAATCAAAAAGTTACATTCTTGACCAAAATTGGGTACGAAAATTTTTTGAACAATAAATGTCTTGTTTGAAACGTGCTGGGAGGCTTGGAAAGGTAAGAATAACATTATTTTTAACAATAACAAAATTTTGTGTTTTTGCTGGTTTATTATTGGCACAATTTCGCACAAAAATGATCTAATTTAGATGTTTTTTGACTTTAAATGTTTACGGTCTCTGATGGTTTGTGATAATTTTTAATCGTTTTTTCTCCAAATCTCGCAGAAATTTGCCTATGCTTACTACACTGGTGATATAATCAGCCACCGAATTTGGGAAACTAGTGTCGAAAATAACACCGAAGCCATCACTAAACTATATTCCTACTTTAAGGACAATTTGGGAGTTCCAGTTTATCCCATTTTTGGAAATCACGAACCTCACCCCCTTAATGTGTAATTTTTTCGTTATTCTGGTACAGTAGAGAGAAATTGAAAGAATTTTTAGGTGGCCTACCGATAAAGTGGCCGATTCTTTTGATATTAAATGGTTGTTTGAACTCGCTGCCAAACACTGGTCGGAATTAATAGGTGAAGATGTTAGTGAAACGGTTTTAAAAGGTGGTTACTATTCGGTTAGTCCACGTCCTGGGTTCAGGATTATTGGTGTAAATAGTAACGTTGGTTATACCGATAATTGGTGGTTAATTTACGATGATTTTGACCCATATGGGCAATTGCAATGGTTAGTTGAAACTTTGAAAAAAGCCGAAGATAATAACGAAAGTGTCCACATATTGACCCATGTCCCAACTGGTACCTCCTCAAGTCTTAAGGTCTGGAATCGTGAATATAATAGAATTATTGAGAGATTTGCTAATACCATTACTGGTCATTTTAATGGCCACACCCATAAAGACGAATTTCATGTTCATTACAACCGTTCTAATCCGACTCAAGCAATCGGAGTTGTGTTTAACGGAGCTTCCGTAACTCCATTCTCTAGTTCGAACCCGAGTTTCAAATACTATTACGTGGACGAAACCACTTTTGTGAGTATTTATTTCGTGTAAAAATTTAAAACGAAAAAATTAATTTGTAGAATTTGGTGGATTATGACGAATGGACGTTTAATTTGACTCTTGCCAACTCTCAAGACTCCTCAAAATCGCCCGAATGGTACAAATTGTATAGCTTTGTTGAGGCTTATGGGGTTGATAATTTGTTGCCATCTGAAGTTGATAAACTTTTGAGTAAAATGACCCAAGACCACTCTATTCTTGATGATTACTTCAAGTAAAATTTTTTCGACATGAATTATCAGTTGGAACAATATTTTTTCTAGGTTTAAGTTTCGCAACGGTGATCCTGGTATTAAAAATGGATGTAATGATTCATGCAAGAAAAATTTGCTTTGTAGTATTGTGACAACAGTGTATGGTGAAAATGAGCAGTGTAAACGTTTCATGGATTTGTACGAACAATAATATTATAAAAAATAAATTTTGAAATACACTTCTCTCCTTTATTTATTAAAAAATCGCCCTGTATTTATTCAAAAGTTTTGTTTTTAAAAAACATTTTTACTTTTTTACACCTTTTTCTATATAATTAGGTTGTCGCTGACTTTTGTAGAGTAGAGTAGAGAGAGTAAATTTACTATAAAATGAATTGAAACTACTAAAAACTTCTTAAAACTCATTAATTAAATAATTGAGAACTTACGAAGTAAAAAAATTCGACTAAATTTAAAAACTAGTTGATTTAAAAAATCCGTCAATTTAAATATGCAACTGACTGAATTTGAATATTCATAAGATAAATCTTTTAATTGTAGAAGAAGGAAACTGAATCCAAAAACTAAATTTAAATTTAAAATCAATTTTTTATGGTACTCTCCAATCTCCAACACTCATTATTTCCGAAAGTAAACTTCCCACAGCAGAAATTTATCAAAATATCTAATAAACCGATTCATCTGTAATAATAATAAAAGAAGCGCTACTTCTTTATTAGTTATTTATTTAACGAGTTTGAGTGTAAATCGGACGCTTTATTTCACGAGTGGATTATTAAACCACGAGTGAAAATGAGTGGTTTATCATCCACGAGGTGAAATAAATGAACCGATTTACACGAAAATGAGTTGGATACAACATTTTATTCTTCGAATTAGGCTCACCAAGGCTTAAAATTGCTTTAAATTTGTTAAAAATAATCTGACGTTTCGTATTGAGAAATGCCAAACAGTTGTCAAAACTGTCTTACATAGGAAAAATTTCGGAAATTTTGACAGTGTCGAAGAATAAAATAATTTACAACAACTTTAAATAGATCATTTCTTAAAATTAACTCATGAATGGTCCTTATGTAATCACTAATGATTATTAAATGAATAGTGATTTGAGAATATACAGTGCTTTCATTTCAAAAGGAGCCAGTCTCAATAACTTTTGACATTGAGCAAATCTGTTTTCAAGCAAAAACAGGTCGATTAGGATCGCGAGGGGGAAGTTCAAAACCAACATTTGTTACATTTTAGGTTTCATCCCTTAATCGCTAGCTACCCCTACTTTAAAATTTTAAATGGCACCCCTTACTTTTTGAAACATTTTCGGAAAGGGAAAAATTTGCGGATCGAACTATCAAGGAAAAAAATTTTTTTGTCTATTCGTTTCTTAGTTAAGGGTGGTTTTATTTTTGAAATTTTTAAACCTAGTAGCTCTGATTGGAGGCCAATTTAATTTAAATAAAAAATTTGTCGATTAGAGATGCAATGAGAGAGTTTAAATCCAATATTAGTTACATTTTAGGTTTCATCCCTTAGTCGCTAGCACCCCTAATTTAAAATTTTAAATGGCACCTCCTACTTTTTGGAACATTTTCGGAAAGGGAACAAATTAGCGTATCTAACTATCAAAAAAATATTTTTCTATTCGTTTTTTAATTAGGGGTGGTTTTATATTTGAAATTTTTAGTTTTAGTGGCTTTTGATTTGAAGCCAATTTTATTTAAATAAAAAGTAGGTATGTTGTTTTGGATTGCACTGGGAGAGCTCTAAACCAACATAAAATACGTTTTAAGTTCCATCCCTTAGTCGCTAACCACCATTACTTTAAAATTTGTAATATCACCCCCAACATTTTGAAACATTTTATGTTGGTTTTGAACTCAAAAACGATTCAAAAAAAAATCTGCTTTTACAGTTAGATAAGCTTTTTATCCCCTTTCCAAAAATATTTAAAAAGTTGGGGGTGCTATTTACAATTCTAAAGTAAGGATGATTTGAAATTTGGGGATGAAATGTAAAATGTACTATATCTTGAATTTGAACTATTCAATTGTACCTCTTATTGACAAATTTCTTATTTAAATTAAATTGGCTTCAAATCAAAGGCTACTAGGACTATAAATTTCAAAAATAACACCGCCCCTAACCAAAAAACGAATCAATAAACATTTCTTTTTGATAATTAGAAACACTTATTTGTTCCCTTTCCGAAAATGTTTCAAAAAATAAGGGGTGCTATTTAAAATTTTAAATTAGGGGTGGCTAGCGACTAGGGGATGAAACCTAAAATGTAAGTAATAATATTATTAACTCTCTCATCGCATCTATAATCGACAATTTTTTTATTTAAATTAAATTGGCTTCAAATCAAAGGCTACTAGGATTAAAAATTTCAAAAATAAATCCACCCTTAAATAAAAAACGAATCAACAAAAAAATTTTTTTTCTTTGACAGTTAGATACGCAAATTTTTTCTGTTTCCGAAAATGTTTGAAAAAGTAGGGGGTGCCATTTAAAATTTTAAAGTAGGGGTAGCTAGCGATTAAGGGATGAAAGCTAAAATGTAACTAATGTTGGTTTCCCCCTTCCCCCTCGCGATCCTAATCGACCTGTTTTTGCATAAAAATTGATTTGCTCAATGTCAAAAGTTATTGAGACTGGCTTCTTTTGAAATGAAAGCCCTGTATATAGATTTAATTCTCATTTAAATTTAATGTCGACTTTAACTCAAAGCTCTATTTCACAATCACTTTAATTATGCATTTAAAAATTAATGCTCCTCTAAGTTTAAAGCCATTACCGTATTTAATTCTCCATTTAAATTATGTAAAGAATTAGCAAATAGAACGAACGAAACGTAATTGAAAGTAGCTGTTCGTCTTCTGAGAGTGAAAATGATGTGTGATTGTTACAAAGACGAATAAAATACAATTTGAGATAAAATTATTTCGATAAAGTCGAAAAAAAAATTAAAATAAAATTGTAAACATTATGACTATTATGAGCCATGGCATCGAAGACAAAAACTAGTTTTGTGGGAAGGGCTAGCACCGGTTTACCGTCTCATTTGTTCCAGGAATGCGTATTCGACCAATAAAAGTATAGACATTACCACAAACTTGTTTATCTACCGCACAAAAAATTGCAAAGTGTTTGTGATTGGATATTGATGAAGTGATGCACATCCGACTGTAGGACAGGCCAATCACAAGGCGTTCAAAAAGGCGACAAAAAACTGTTGTTTGATTATTTCAAATGTCGGCTGATTTTTACCAAATTAACTGGAATTTCGCTTCGTAATCGTCTTGGAGATTCAAAATTTTATAAAAGCTGGATCTAGTTTCGGAATTAAGTCGTATTCATATAAATTTATTAGTTAGAAAAGCACCTGACCGGAGATTGGTCCGAATCCGAGTAGTGTCTTTTTTTCTGTCTCTGAAAAGAGTCAACATTTTTCTACAGGTTGTTATCAGTGACAACTACTATTTTTTGTTGACATTTGATTTTAAATAGTGGGGTCGGAAGAAATTCAAATTTTTTTTTCAACGACAAGATAACTTGAGAATCAAGTTTTATAACAACATTCTTAATCTTAATACGAGTATGTTCATAGTGTTCTGCAAGAAACACAGCAGAATTAAACCGATCCTCCATAGAATTTTTGATTATACTTCAACGGACAGATTAGAACTTATCCAGGAAATGTGTTGTTGCCAATTCATGCAACGTATGAATTATATGCACTTTAAAACAATAGTTAAAAAATCCCTTCTCTAGTAATAACGGGTGAAAAATGTACTTAAAATAGTACTTTAGACATTATTGAGAGCACTTAATCTTTGTTAGTGGTCTGAGGTGACGAACACAGATTTGTATCCAAGTGGATAAAAAATCTAATGATTAATAAATTTGTGAGTACTTCTTAATCGGAAATTACTAAACAAAAAACTATTGAAACACTTGTTTGGGCCCGGTTGCTCAGTTCGAGCTTAAACCGAGTTTAACTAAGCTTAAGCTTAAGCCGGCACCGAGTGTTGCTCAGTTACGAAATATCGACTAAGCCAAAGCTTAGCATTGGTTTAACTAAGCGGTCGATGTTGGCCGCTTAAGCATTGGATTATCTCTAAATACTTTTAATATTAACGTTATTAATATACATAACTTTATAATTTTATTGAATTTGTTAACAGATGAATAAAAGAAACCGAAGTAGCAATTTTACGCGCAAAGAAAATAAAATTGGTTAATTTTATTCAACTAACACTAGAGTGTAAAAATATTACTTGCTTTTGTTCGATGAAAAAAATAGACAATGGCCCAAATTGCACTAAGATTTAATGCAACAGCAGACACCAGTAGAGTAGCTGCTACATTAGGAAAAATATGCGACAATTAAAAAAATCATAAAATATGCAGACCAACAATGTTATAAAAAATAGACTGGTGGAGGGCCATCAAACCCACATACTACTTACTTTCACAATGGAAAAAAAATTGCTTTTAATGATAATTAGTGATAAGGAACCAATAAATTACCGAATTCGACCGTGAATTTGCTGATGATGCACAGAAACAGCTTTTTTTTAATAAATTTCAGTTCAGTTTGAGTTAAACTTGTGATAAACAAATAAATTTGAACAATAACAGTAATGAGTAGAGGGCCATGACAACAACATGTTGTAAGTTAGTATATTAAAAAAAACTAAAAAAAAGTATAATGATAATAATTTACTTACTTATTTTTATTCTAGTATTAAACATTATTTTTTTAATTGCTGCAGCGGAATCTGGCAGTCAAGGAAAGAATGATATTAGAAATTACTGATATGTAAATCTTATGTGATTTTAATTATAGCACAAATTTTTAAACAGTTAAATTATTTATATAAAATTGTTATGCTTCAAAACTGTGACGCCCAAGTCTTTAAATGCACAAAGGCAACAAATAAACTGTGCAAATCAATTTATTGCTGTGCTCTGAAAGGAAACGATGAATTGAATTTTTTCAGAAGGAAGCACAATTTGAATATGCCGCGCTTGAAAGAGCTCCATGAAATAAGAAAAAAACCATTCTAGTAATTAATAATTATATTGAGATACATTTTTAAACATAAGATTCATATTATAGCGATATTGTTCCTCCAATGTACTAAAATAATGATTAATGATGATATTATTTCATCTGAACCTAACTTTCAAAATCAGAACTGTCAAAACAAAAACTCGCCAAGTTGAAGTGCGCAAGCGTACAGTACTGCCAACCGCATAAGTGACAAGTTCAGCGCGGCTTAGCTAAATTTTCCACTGAGCACACAACCGTGGTTTAAACTTAGTTTAAATTTAAGCCGAGTTTACGTAAGCCAAAGCTTAAGCTCGAACTGAAATAAAAGGTTTAAGTTTTTTATATGTAACCCAGGGGCGGATCCAGAAATTAATTTTGGGGAGGCCCTTCCAAAATTGTTTAGAATGGTGAAGCTATTGAATATTAAATGAAACTTTTGTTGTGTTAAAATACATATTTAAATAAATTTGCACAAAATTTAAGCCCAAAAAACTTTTTTCCAAAAAAAATTTTACAATGCCAATTCATATTTTCTCAAATATGTTGTGCATTTTTTGGATATTCATAGGTAGTTGTTGATCATAACGTTTTTTTACAAGTCGGTTTCGCTAAGTTTTTGAAATAATTAGTTCTCATTGACAAAAACAACACACTCTTTTTAATTATTAAAAAAACAACAACATAAGATACAACAGGCAATGTTAATTTACATACAGTTGTTTAAGTAAGTTTAAGTAATAAAAAATTCTGGACGTAAAAAAATTTCTAAGCAACTTCCTTGTTTTACTTTTAGAGAATCTTCGCATAATATTTTATTAATTGGTAATAATTTATTTTCATTGTAAGGAAAGGTATTTGGTATTTTTTGGCTATCATCTAAAAAAAAATACAACTTTCTAGAAACGTTTCGATGTTAATTTAATTTTCTTTAAGCCGTCAATTGTTTTTTATAAACGGATTGAAGAAGATTAAATTAAGACGAAACGTTGCCAGAAAATTGTGATTTTCTACGTGACAGTCTAAAAAACACCAAAGAGGTACCTTTCCTTATACTGAAACTAAACAAAATGGACACAAACACATTAGAAATTAATAATTTATGTATTTATTTATTAAAAAATGTGCATTAAAAAGACTTTTAATGTGATTCTTTAAAAAACATTTGTTCATTAAGCTTTTATATTATTTATTAAAAAATTAAAAAATTGGTGTTTGGGGGGGCCATGGCCCCCTGCCCCCCCCCCTGGATCCGCCCTTGATTGTAACCAAACTTAATAAATTGCAATATCAGTCTATATTGTTTAGAACATCTTGCCTATCCATTTTCTACATTTTTAAACTAGGACAATCACTTGAGATAAGACTCACCGAGACGGTATATATCTGCCGATTGAAAAGACGGGTTTATTTTGTACTTTGCCACCATGGCACCAACTTTCAGTTTATTATTTTTTGTAACAATGATTTTTGCAACAAATTGTAAAATCACGATTGGTATGTAACACCTTTAATTTTTTTTGAATACTCACTTTAATTAAAGACAATTTGGAGCCACTTGAAACCGGGCTTCGTGATTACTTCCAAACGGGTCAAGCTACTGACGAGTTTCTGCAAACTTTACATTCGTACGAATTTCCTTATTTGTTTCGCGATGGGATGGAAAAATTTTACGACAGTGCGACTGTTTGCTACATGTGTAGTTTAGTCGTTGATTTTGTGATCAATCAAAGGAAAAATTCAGGTATTAGTCGTGAAACTATCCTAGATGAGGCTACTTTTTTATGTAGTGAGTTAAAAATGGAGTCTGAGAGGGTTTGTAAGGGTGAAATGGAGCTCAATATTGTGAGTTATTGTCTTGGGTGTTAGCTTCCAACTAATTTAATTACTTGAAAGGACATTTTCTTGTACACAATTGACAATTACCCAAACTTTACCTCGAATAGAGTTTGTGGTGGGTTTCTCCAAGCCCACAATTGTGACACTGGTGATGCTTTTGAATGGACGATTAACATACCATCTGGTAACTCACCCGAACGTCCAAAACCCAGCGGAATGGATAGTTTCACTATTTTACAACTCAGTGATATTCACTATGATCCTAACTATACTCCTGGTGGTAATGCTGTTTGTGGTGAACCTGTTTGTTGCCAGCCAGACCAAGGAGAACCTTCAAGCCCTGAAAATGCTTGTGGGTATTGGACGGATTATAGATTGGGTGATAGTCCGTGGTATTTAATAGAGGAAACAATCAGGCAAACAAAAACACAGGTTTGGCCCCAATAACCTTTCCCAATTGTATATTTCTCTGAAAGTATTAATTGTTTCACAAACTGATAACAATAAGGTTCCAGCAGACTTTTTCACAATTTTACAGAATATCATATTTTGTCGTCTGAATTGTCTGAAATGTTTATCATAAAATATAACAAGCTTTATGTGTTAATCTATAAACAAACAATACATTTTACACCAAATACTAATATTTTTTAAGTGAGTTGTTCAACAATTAAGGAAAAAAATAGCAAACTTTTCACACATGCTCTACTTAGATTAAAAATATTTCATTATCAATAGGAATAGACAGTTTCGAAACTTATTATAAAATTGTAAACGGCATTATTTACAAAAATTACAGATGTCTAAATTTCATAAGTCCAGCGTAATATTAAAGGGACAAAGTATTAAGTCTAAATTATTTATAAAATATAAATTTTTATTGCGAAGTTAATGAACAGCCCAGCATTAAGAGAGCTAAAAAAAATTAAAGCAAGGACGATCTTCACCCGTCTTGACTGGGCTAATTTTTATTGGAAATTGTAAAAAAAACATTTTAATGTGTATTCAATGAAATTAGAAGACCTTTTGGACTTTGGTAGCATTTGTTTGAATGTAACGTCACATATTGTATTGCAAGATTTGCAAAAAATGTGATAATGGAAAATGGAAACCAGTTTAAATTATTAGAAGTTGTTTGGTTTCAATTAAGAAAAGCAAACATAGAAAAATTATAAAAATTATATTTCAAAACAAATGTCACAGAAAATTTTAAATGTTTCAATTTAAGAAGCAAACCAAAAAAAAAATTGCCTCAAAAAGGCAGCTTAAAAGGATAAGTAGATTAAGTACCAGAGGAATATCAGAACCATTACAGAAATCTTCCCTTTGTTAAAAATGTTGAAGAATTTTCGGAAGACAATTAACCTTCTTACTCAATATATTGTTAAAAATTGTTAAAAAAATCATTACAATTTCAAAGCATTAATTATTAATTTACCCCTTAGACTTAATTTATTTTAGCTTTTTGCATATTGAAAAAAAAACTAATATTTAGGGCGTTAAAATATTAAGGGCCAGTTTATAGAAAGCTTCATTAAATTTTAATTCGTTGTTAAAAGTTAACAACGCAAATAGACAAATCAAATCCGTTCAATTTGGTCACGTGATCAGTTAATCACGCATTTAATTGCAGATTAAATTAATGACGCTTCTATAAACCTCCTTAGTCTTTTTGGTGACTTATATTAATTATAAATCAAATTAAATCAAATATCTCTTTGTTAATTTGCTAGATCCTCTTATAGCAAAAAACTCATAGCAAAATAACCGCTCATAAATGTTAGGTAGAATTGTAACATTGGTTACTAAATGAGAATTTTTATTTTAAACTAGTCCTGAATATTCAGCATTTTGGACTTTTCGTTCTCATGTACAGATTTAAATCTATAAAATATACTTCATGTCCACTGCTGGTGCATTTTATAGGCTTTATACATATTTTAATAAAGTTTTATAACCAACCGAAAATAATTCTAATTGTAGCAAATTGATTATGTTTACTACACTGGCGATATCATTGCTCACCGAATTTGGGAAACAAGTATTGAAAGCAACACGGACGCTATAAGCAAATTGTATTCATTTTTATATTTTTATATTTTTTAAGTGAGTTGTTCAACATTTAAGGAAAAAAATAGCAAACTTTTCACACCTGCTCTACTTAGATTAACAATATTTCATTATCAATAAGAATAGACAGTTTCGAATATTATTTTTAAAAGAATTTCTATGTATTCGGTGTCTTGTAGACATGCGTCTATAGAGGGTGAATCAGAAATACGTGTGTTAATTTTATCACGTAATAGTACTCATTAAATGCAACAACTTTTCTATATAACATTTTGCAGAATTCTTATTTATTATTTTCACTGTTTTCCTCCTTTCTTTTGTGCAAACAAGCCGGTCAGTATTTAAACATTACTTTGTATTCATATATTCATAAGTTGTTTAAATTGTCCGTTTCTATCACAACGGAAATAGTTTTATTAGGCGGGTACACGTTTCAGTATGTTTTCCTTTTTAAATTTTAAGTAAATTTGCGAAACTTTTAATGAAAACTTACAAATAGAAAAGTTGTTTTATTTGTTGATTTGTTACCTGTTAAAATTAACACATGTATTTTTGATTCACCCTGTATATCTTCTATTTTTCTTTTCTTTAAGTTCAAGTTGTTTGGTAGCTGGAAAAAACATTTCTGTACCTGAGAGCGACAACAGCCTAAGTCCATTTTTTTTTCAAAAAATAAGTAATAATTAAAAGCGAACATTTAACACACTTTCTATTTGAAACAATGCATTAAAAATTGTAAACGGCATTATTTACAAAAATTACAGATGTTTAAATTTCATAAGACCAGCGTAATATTAAAGCGACAAAGTATTAAGTCTAAAATATTTATAAAATATTAATTTTTATTGCGAAGTTTATGAACAGCACAGCAATAAGAGAGCTAAAAAAAATTAAAGCAGGGACGATCTTCACCTGTCTTGACTGGGCTAATTTTTATTGGAAATTGTAAAAAAAACCATTTTAAAGTGTATTCAATGAAATTAGAAGACTTTTTGGACTTTGGTAGCATTTGTTTGAATGTAACGTAACATATTGTATTGCAAGATTTGCAAAAAATGTGATAATGGAAAATGGAAGCCAGTTTAAATTATTAGAAGTTGTTTGGTTTCAATTAAGAAAAGCAGACTTAGTAAAATTATATTTCAACACAAATTTCACAAAATTTTTTAAATGTTTCAATTTAAGAAGCAAACCAAAAAAAATTTGCCTCAAAAAGGCAGCTTAAAAGGATAAGTAGATTAAGTGCCAGAGGAATATCAGAACCATTACAGAAATCCTTCTTACTCAATATACAGGCTGCAAATGAAATAAGTACATTAATTTTAACTGGTAATAGAACTCGTCAAGACAAACAATTTTTCCTAATAACTTTTTTTTCAAAACGTTTTAGTTTTTGAGTTAAAATTATTTTAAAATCTTGCACAATTTTCTTACACGCCACTGGAAGCAAAGTTACCTAGTCGACAAGATTACCGTTTGAAACGGTTACCTTGGTTGCAGCTATTATTTATTGTTACTTTTCTTTGTTGGAGCATTTCATAAAAGGCTCGTCAATTTGTAGGGAGAAAAAATGATTTAAAAAAATGCGATTTTGAAAAAATGGTACATAGAAAAAGTGTTTGTCTTGATGAATTCTACCACTGGTTAAAGTTAATGTACTTATTTCGCTTACATCCTGTATTGTTAAGAATTGTTAAAAAAAATCATTACAATTTCAAAGCATTAATTATTAATTTACCCCTTAGACTTAATTTATTTTAGCATTTTGCATATTGAAAAAAAAAACTAATATTTAGGGCGTTAAAATATTAAGGGTCAGTTTATAGAAAGCTTCATTAAATTTTAATTCGTGGTTAAAAGTTAACAACGCAAATAGACAAATCAAATCCGTTCAATTTGGTCACGTGATCAGTTAATCACGCATTTAATTGCAGATTAAATTAATGACGCTTCTATAAACCGGCCGTAAGTCTTTTTGGTGACTTATATTTATTATAAATCAAATTAAATCAAATATTTCTTTATTAATTTGCTAGATCCTCTTATAGCAAATAACCCATTGCAAAATAACCGCTCATAAATGTTAGGTAGAATTGTAACGTTGGTTACTAAATGAGAATTTTTATTTTAAACTAGTCCTGAATATTGAGCATTTTGGACTGTTTTCGCTCTCATGTACAGATTTAAATCTATAAAATATACTTCATGTAAACTGCTTGTACATTTTATAGGCTTTATACATATTTTGATAAAGTTTTATAACCAACCGAAAATAATTCTAATTGTAGCAAATTGATTATGTTTACTACACTGGCGATATCATTGCTCACCGAATTTGGGAAACAAGTATTGAAGGCAATACCAACGCTATAAGCAAATTGTATTCATTTTTATATTTTTATATTTTTTAAGTGAGTTGTTCAACAATTAAGGAAAAAAATAGCAAACTTTTCACACATGCTCTACTTAGATTAAAAATATTTCATAATCAATAAGAATAGACAGTTTCGAAATTTATTTTTAAAAGAATTTTATGTATTCGGTGTCTTGTAGACATGCATATATACAGGGTGAATCAGAAATACGTGTGTTAATTTTATCACGTAATAGTACTCATTAAATGCAACAACTTTTTTATATAACATTTTGCAGAATTCTTATTTATTATTTTGACTGTTTTCCTCCTTTCTTTCGTGCAAACGAGCCGGTCAGTGTTTAATCATTACTTTGTATTCATAGTAACAATTTTCATTGTTGTTATAAGTTGTTTAAATTGTCCGTTTCTATCACAACGAAAATAGTTCGGCACTTTTATTAGGCGGGTACACGTTTCAGTATGTTTTCCTTTTTAAATTTTAAGTAAATTTGCGAAACTTTTAATGAAAAATTACAAATAGAAAAGTTGTTTTATTTGTTGATTTGTTACCTGTTAAAATTAACACACGTATTTCACCCTGTATGTCTTCTATTTTTCTTTTCTTTAAGTTCATGTTGTTTGGTAGCTGGAAGAAACATTTCTGTACCTGAGAGCCTAAGTCCATTTTTTTTCAAAAAATAAGTAATAATTAAAAGTGAACATTTACCCCACTTTCTATTTGAAACAATGCATTAAATATTGTAAACGGCATTATTTACAAAAATTACAGATGTTTAAATTTCATAACTCCAGTGTGACAAAGTATTAAGTCTAAATTGTTTATAAAATATTAATTTTTATTGCGAAGTTTATGAACAGCACAGCAATAAGAGAGCTAAAAAAATTAAAGCAGGGACAATCTTCACCTGTCTTGACTGGGCTAATTTTTATTGGAAATTGTAAAAAAAAACATTTTAATGTGTATTCAATGAAATTAGAAGACTTTTTGAACTTTGGTAGCATTTGTTTGAATGTAACGTAACATATTGTATTGCAAGATTTGCAAAAAATGTGATAATGGAAAATGGAAGCCAGTTTAAATTATTAGAAGTTGTTTGGTTTCAATTAAGAAAAGCAGACTTAGTAAAATTATATTTCAACACAAATTTCACAAAATTTTTTAAATGTTTCAATTTAAGAAGCAAACCAAAAAAAATTTTCCTCAAAAAGGCAGCTTAAAAGAATAAGTAGATTAAGTACCAGAGGAATATCAGAACCATTACAGAAATCCTTCTTACTCAATATACAGGCTGTAAATGAAATAAGTACATTAATTTTAACTGGTAATAGAACTCATCAAGACAAACAATTTTTCCTAATAACTTTTTTTTCAAAACGTTTTAGTTTTTGAGTTAAAATTATTTTAAAATCTTGCACAATTTTCTTACACGCCACTGGAAGCAAAGTTACCTAGTCGACAAGATTACCGTTTGAAACGGTTACCTTGGTTGCAGCTATTATTTATTGTTACTTTTCTTTGTTGGAGCATTTCATAAAAGGCTCGTCAATTTGTAGGGGGAAAAAATGATTTAAAAAAATGCGATTTTGAAAAAATGGTACATAGAAAAAGTGTTTGTCTTGATGAGTTCTACCACTGGTTAAAGTTAATGTACTTATTTCGCTTACATCCTGTATTGTTAAAAATTGTTAAAAAAAATCATTACAATTTCAAAGCATTAATGATTAATTTACCCCTTAGACTTAATTTATTTTAGCTTTTTGCATATTGAAAAAAAAACTAATGTTTAAGGCGTTAAAATATTAAGGGCCAGTTTATAGAAAGCTTCATTAAATTTTAATTCGTTGTTAAAAGTTAACAACGCAAATAGACCAATCAAATCCGTTCAGTTTGGTCACGTGATCAGTTAATCACGCATTTAATTGCAGATTAAATTAATGACGCTTCTATAAACCTCCTTAGTCTTTTTGGTGACTTATATTAATTATAAATCAAATTAAATCAAATATCTCTTTGTTAATTTGCTAGATCCTCTTATAGCAAAAAACTCATAGCAAAATAACCGCTCATAAATGTTAGGTAGAATTGTAACATTGGTTACTAAATGAGAATTTTTATTTTAAACTAGTCCTGAATATTCAGCATTTTGGACTTTTCGTTCTCATGTACAGATTTAAATCTATAAAATATACTTCATGTCCACTGCTGGTACATTTTATAGGCTTTATACATATTTTAATAAAGTTTTATAACCAACCGAAAATAATTCTAATTGTAGCAAATTGATTATGTTTACTACACTGGCGATATCATTGCTCACCGAATTTGGGAAACAAGTATTGATAGCAACACGGACGCTATAAGCAAATTGTATTCATTTTTCAAGGATAGTTACAAAGTTCCGATTTATCCAATTTTTGGAAATCACGAATCCCATCCCCATAACGTGTAACTCTTCTAATTTTGACTCAATTGCTCAAACTTTTGGTACGTTCATTTCAGGTGGCCTTATGATAATGTTGATGATAAATTGAGCATGAAATGGTTGTTTGAACTCGCAGCCAAACACTGGTCCGAATTAATAGGTGAAGATGTTAGTGAAACGGTTCTAAAAGGTGGTTACTATTCGGTTAGTCCACGATCTGGGTTTAGGATTATTGGTCTTAACAGTAACGTTGCTTATACCGATAACTGGTGGTTGATGTATGATGATTTTGACCCATATGGGCAATTGCAATGGTTAAGTGACACTTTGAAAAAAGCCGAAGATAATAATGAAAGTGTCCATATTCTGACCCATGTCCCCACTGGTACTTATTACAGTTTGAAGGTTTGGAATCGTGAATATACCAAAATCCTTGAACGATTTGCTAACACCATTACTGGGCATTTTAATGGGCACACCCATCGAGACGAGTTTGCTGTGTATTACAACAGTTCAAACCCAACTCAAGCAATTGGAGCTGTTTTCAACGGAGCTTCAGTAACTCCATACTATCTTGCAAATCCAAGTTTCAAATACTACCAAGTTGATCGAACTACTTTTGTGCGTATCACCTTTGCCCATTACTTTCTAAATTCATTTCTTATAGAACTTACTAAATTACGAAGAGTGGACCTTTAATTTAACTCTTGCCAACTCTCAAGACTCCTCAAAGTTGCCAGAATGGTACAAATTGTACAACTTTGTTGATGCTTATGGTGTTGATAGTTTGCTACCCTCAGAGGTTGATAAAGTTTTGTATAAAATGGCCCAAGACTATTCCCTTCTCGATGATTATTTCAAGTAACTTTTTACTTGTAGTTAAGTGAAAGCAACAATGATTTATTTCAGGTTTAAGTATCGCAACGGTGATCCTGGTATTGAAAATGGATGCGATGATTTGTGCAAGAAAAATTTGCTCTGTAGTATTGTGACGACAGTGTTTGGGGAAAATGAGCAGTGTGAACGTTTCACGGATTTGTATGACCAATAATAAATTGTAATTGTTAAGAAATAAACGGTCCTTCTCTCTCAAAATTGTATTTATTAACATGTTTCGACACACATTCGTGGTCATCTTCAGGCCTATAAGAAAACAATAAAGGTGTTTGTAAGCTTAATTTAATACTTACTATCGAGAAAAGTTACACCAAATTTTTAATTCACCATTTTGTGAAGATTTTTAATTTGTTTGAGCGTGCGCGAAATGTGGTTTAAATTTAGGCCTGAAGATGGCCATCGTCAACAAAGAAATAAATAAATAAACAATGAAACAAATAAATTTTTTAAGACAATCTAACAATATTATAAAATTAACAAACATTAACCGATGTACAAATTAAACTTATTAAAGGACAAACAACAAGCCTAACTGAAAGGTAGTATTGGATGGGTTTAAACAGGGAAATTTCTATTACTTACTTAATTAAAACTTTTAATTAAACTTGATACTTCGAAATTATTTTGATGATTTAGTGCGACTTTATTTTTGTTACTGTTTAATTTGTAAATTTCTAGGGACTCGAAAGCGAATAGTAGGTCATTTCTAGTGTGTTCAAATAAAATGGTAAAACCTGTGTTTATATCGAAATCATGTAAGTTATCTTTTAGGTGATTAGCAAAATGCAACTGTCTATTATCCACTTTATTTAAATTAGAAAGATGTTCCTTGATCCTTGTTTTGAAATTTCTATAGGTTTTTCCAACATAGTAAGCATTACAATCTTTACATTTTAGTGAGTAAACCCCTGATCTATCTAGTTTGTCTTTTTTGCCTTTATTATTTAGAAGTTTTTTATTTAAGGTATTCGTTGCCATTTTGACTTTTTTTGAATTTTTAAACGCCGATTATGGCGAAACTATTAGAGTTAGAGAAAAACGGCAAAAAATTTCAATATTCAATCGCCGATTACGGCCAAACTTTCCATCGTAAAGAGCACATTAAAATCTATAAGATAAGATGGGTTTACATTGATTTTGAGACACATTAAAAATTGAACATTTTTAAGGGGGGGGGGGGGAGACTGTTAACAAATTTTTTAATTTTTTTATTTTCTCAATTACGGCAAAACTATTCAAAAATGTGGAATTATTTTAGACTAGGCTTATCTAAAATGATCCGGGGAATCGATTGGCGTCGAGAAAATCGCCAAATTCCTAATAGTTTTTTAGTTATGAATTTTTTAAAATTTTACCTACTTTTGCTTTTTTTCGAAATTTTCTCGAAAGCTATAAGTCGGAGAACAATAATCTTTTTTGAAAAAGATAGACAATTAAAAGACCTTTCCAACGATAATAAACTTCATAGGGTTATCTCTAATAGTTCCGGAGTTATTACTCGATGAATGTTTCGGGTACCGAAAATCGACCAAAATCGCGACAAAATTGCAAAAACCAAAATTTTTAAAAGTGAACATATTATAACTGTTTTTCTACTTTTAACAACTCCGGAGGGTTGTAAAAGCGTAGAAAAGTCTATAAAACTTTGCTAGAATGAGTTAAAAAAAATTTTTTTTTTCATTTTGATGAAGGTAAGTGCCTTGACCATTAAAATTTTAAGCAAAAAAAAATCAATATTTTAAATTTCGTGAAAAGCTGGTGTAATACGGAAAATGAGTCGCAGAATTCACTGGAATAAACCGTTTTGCTCTACGACTTTTAGTTTTTGAGTTATGATTTTTTTTAGTCAAAAGACATTAAAATGCTGTTAACAAATTTTTCATTCTTTTTTATTTTCTCAATTACGTCAAAACTATGCGAAAATGTGGAACTATTTTGACTCTAACCTATGTAAGATGATCCAGGGAATTGATTGGCGTCGAGAAAATCGCCAAATTCCCAATAGTTTTTTAGTTATGAATTTTTTTAAATTTTACCTATTTTTCCTTTTATTCGCAATTTTCTCGAAAACTATTAGTCGGAGAACAATAATCTTTTTTGAAAAAGATAGGCAATTAAAAGAGCTTTCCAAAGATAATAAACTCTAGAGGGTTGTCTCTAATAGTTCCGGAGTTATTGCTCAGTAAATGATCCGGGTACCGGAAATCGGAAATCTCAACAAAAATTGGAAAAACCAAAATTTAAAAAATTAAACCTATTGACTTTTTTTGAACTTTTAACAACTCCAGAGGGGTTGTAAGGGCATAGAAAACTTCATAAAACTTTGCTAGTTAAAAAATTTCTTTTTTCGTTTTTATGGATTAAAATTTTAAACAAAAAAAATTAAAAATTTTAATCTCGAGAAAAGCTGGTATAATACGGAAAATGAGCCGCAGAATTCACTGAAACAAACCGTTTTGCTCTACGGCTTTTAATTTTTGAGTTATGATTTTTTTAATACATATTCCGGCGCATCCACCATTTTTCAAATTAAAATAATTTTTAAAATACGTTCTCAAATAAGTGAGTGTTGTAAAATAGTTGGTATAATACGGAAGATGAGCCGCAGAATTCACTGAAACAAACCGTTTTGCTCTAGGACTTTTAATTTTTAAGTTATGAATTTTTTAATAAATAACCCGGCGCATCCACCATTTTCCAAATTAAAATAAATTTTAAAATACGTTCTCAAATAAGTGAGTGTTGTAAAATAGTTGGTATAATATGTAAAATGAGCCGCAGATTTCACTGGAACAAACCATTTTGCTCTACGACTTTTAGTTTTTGAGTTATGATTTTTTTTTAGTGTAAATCTTTAAATGGCTCTGTACCCGGAACCATTGACGGGAGCCGCTCCGGATTTTGACGAGAAAATAGACAATTTCAAGCTCTATCTGATGATTTTTTGATTTTTGTTCTAGGTCTTATAGTTTCTGAGAAAAATGCAAAAAGTTTGAATTTTCACTTGAAACTATTGGAGTTAGCAAAAAACGGCAAAATCCATTAGGACCGGTTTAAAAAGCTCCACAAAATGGCATAGGTTATATTCACTTAATTGAGCTTGTAAAAGCTGTAAAATAAAATGTTTATTTATGTGTCTCCTATACTCCAAAATTAAAGCTTTCCAAATAAACCTGCTTGTTAATAAGTGCTCAAACAATAAGTATATTAATTTGCTCATTGCCATATAACTTTAACCTGATAACAGAAATCTTCATTTTTGCCAAAAGGTTATTAACGTATCCATTTTCCAGCTTTGTTAAATATTGTTACAACAAAAGAATAAGTTACTAGAGCACTCCTCGAAGACATTAATTTATTGTCATATCCTTAGTGAGAGTTTAACTGAAGCACCAATTAGGTTTTTCTTTTAAATTGATTGATTATGTAAAAAACAAAGAAAAAAACTAAAGTTACAAAAAGAATAAAATTTTTAGATTTAATGAAAAATATAGTTTTAAAATGTGATTGCTTACCTTTAACTGTTTTATTGGTATTAAATGAAATTATATAATCTTTATTAATTGTTTTTATTATTTTGGCAATAATCAAAGATGGGTTACCAATAAAATCATCATACTTTTATGGAACGACACCCCAACAAAACTTAATGATTTTTTAAATTTAATCAACACTATAGATCAAAACTTGGAATTTTCTAATTTTCTATGGAATTACAAAATAACAACTATCAATTAAATTTTCTTGACCTTACAATTACAAATAAAAATAACAAACACAATTTTGGGGTTTTTCACAAAAACACCAACACCGGATGTGTGATACATAATTCTTCAAATCATCCTATAGAACACAAATTAGCAGCATTCATTTGTTACATACATAGTCTTATTAATTTTCCCTTAAATAAAATAAAATACGAAAAAGAAAAACAAATTATTTTAGATATTGCAACAACCAATGAGTATGATTATACAGGCTGTTTTGTCTAAACCCCACATTAGAAGTATTGGGAGTTCTAATAATCATAGTCATCTGAAAATTTGTATACAACCATAATCTGTGACGTCCTGCCCAATGAAAATATTCTCCAGATGGCAGCACTTCTGGTTATACCGGAAGTCGCTATCAACTTCCTTATTTTAAATGGAATGCTATATTTTTTAATGCGTTTTTGAATTACTAGAGTTATTATAAAGTAGTTTTCATAAGCTGTTCCTATACCTAAATTTAGCCGTTTACGAAATATTTATGGTTTTTAAATTTTTTTTGGATTTGCACCTTCCAGTTCAAAAATCGATAACTCTGCGATTTTTAGGAAGCCTAGATCTTTCCTTTGGTGTTTTCAAATTTCTAAAAAAGAATAACAAACTCCAAATTTTTAAAATTAAGTTTGCAAAATTTTAAGCACCCATAACTCTTTTTTTTCAAATGAAATGGTTTTTTTTCAGTTTTATTTCACTAGATGGTAGAGAATTTAATTCTGCTTCGATTTGTGTTAACATTCCCTATACTTATGTTTAATAGTTTTCAAGTTACAATACATTTTTGTTGGGATTGAGAAATTTATTAGCCATAGGCCTTTTCTCATAGAAACGAATGAAAAAAGGTGAGAAATTAAAGGGTTTCAAACCAACACCTAATGAATTTATTTTGTTTTCACAGTCTGATAACACAATTTTGAACAGAATTTGTCGTTTAAGTTTAATCAGAAATGTTTTTATGGCAAACTATGCAAAAATAGCTGTGGTTAGTAAGAAATTTCCTACAATATCAAAAAAACCAACACAACTTGAAAATTATCACAGATAGGTATAGGGAATGCTAATACCGATAGATGCAGAAAAAAATTCTCCTCCATCTAGTAGAATAAAAATTGGGATATCCCATTTGAAAAAATTAAGTTTTGGGTACTTGAAATTGTCCAAACCTAACCTTAAAATTTTTGGGTTTATTAACTTCAATTACAATTTTGATCACACTGAACAGCAGATATAGGCTTTCTCTTTCAATTCTCCAAACATGATTTCGAAATCTCTAAAACTAAGCGAGTTACCGATTTTTTAAGGGACAGGTGCAAATTCAAAAATTTTCAAAAATACTAAATATCTCGAAAACGGTTAAACTTGGGTATAGGGAAAGCTGATAAAAACTCCCTTAAAATAACTCTAGTAATTGAAAAACGCATTAAAAAATATAGCTTTCCATTTAAAATAAGAAAATCAATAGCGACTTCCGGTATAACCGAAAGTGCTGCCATCTTGAAAATATTTTCATTGAGCATAACTCAACGGATTATGCCTGAGTACCAACTCTCAGATAAATATCTTTATTAGAACTTTCAATACTTCTAATGTGGGCTTTAGACGAAACACCCTGTAGAAATGATAAAAAAGTTAATTAATAAAAAGGAAAAATAAAAATTAGAAATTCTATTTACCCCCAAAATATAGTTCAACAAAACAACAAAAAATATGTTAGCTTACCTTTTATTGGTAACCCATCTTTGATTATTGCCAAAATAATAAAAAGAATTAATAAAGATTATATAATTTCATTTAATACCAATAATACGTACCTTAAATAAAAAACTTCTAAATAATAAAGACAAAAAAGACAAATTAGATAGATCAGGGGTTTACTCACTAAAATGTAAAGATTGGAATACTTACTATGTTGGAAAAACCTATAGAAATTTCAAAACAAGGATCAAGGAACATCTTTCTAATTTAAATAAAGTGGATAATAGACAGTCGCATTTTGCTAATCACCTAAAAGATAACTTACATGATTTCGATATAAACACAGGTTTTACCATTTTATTTGAACACACTAGAAATGACCTACTATTAGCTTTCGAGTCCCTAGAAATTTACAAATTAAACAGTAACAAAAATAAAGTCGCACTAAATCATCAAAATAATTTCGAAGTATCAAGTTTAATTAAAAGTTTTAATTAAGTAAGTAATAGAAATTTCCCTGTTTAAACCCATCCAACACTACCTTTCAGTTAGGCTTGTTGTTTGTCCTTTAATAATTTAAATTTGTACATCGGTTAATGTTTGTTAATTTTATAATATTGTTAGATTGTCTTAAAAATTTATTTGTTTCATTGTTTATTTATTTATTTCGTTGTTGAAGATGACCATCTTCAGGCCTAAATTTAAATTACATTTCGCTCACGCTCAAACAAATTAAAAATCTTCACAAAATGGTGAATTAAAATTCTCGATAGTAAGTATTAAATTAAGCTTACAAACACCTTTATTGTTTTCTTATAGGCCTGAAGATGACCACGAATGTGTGTCGAAACATGTAGCGTTTTTTAATAAATACAATTTTGAGAGAGAAGGACCGTTTATTTCTTAAAAATTACATAATTAACCTCTCATATGGATCCGAACAATCTAATCAATAATAAATTGTTAAAAAATAAAATTTAAAGTACACTTGGCCCCTTTTATTGAAGTTGAATATTCAAGAAATAAATCTTTTATGCAATAATGTTTCAAGTGTAAAAGAGATAACTGAAACTGACGACTAAATTTAAATTTAAAATCAATCTCTTATAAATGAGGGATGGTTCGCTCCAGTGCCCATTATTCCGAAAGTAATTTTCGGGGCACAAATTTATCAAAAAATCTGATATGTTACCAATAATCCGCTTCACTTCTGCGCCAAGAAAGTAAAATCATTTTATACTTTCATATTAGATTTATAGATTTTACGTCTGATGTACTATTCTGTCACTTATTACATAACTAGTTACGTAATGACACGTAATGACGTAATGACGTTAACGTATTTTTGTACGTAATACGTTATGAAATCCTATTATTGCGCTCACTCGTTTTGGCAAACATTATGCTCGTTAAACTAAATCGGTTTTTTCATAACTGTAAAATGCCACCCTCACAGAATCAAAATTATTATAAAAAATATTTTTTTATTTAGAGGTGAGTTTATTTATAAATTATTATATCCAGTGGTGACTGTGAAAGTCAAATAAAAAAAATTGATTGTCTTTGAAATTTATTCATTATAAAAACTTAAAAAAACGAGCAAATTTGTAATAATGATAAATATTAAACATAATATGAATTAAAAACAGTAAATTAAACTAAAACACAACTAAAACCGAAATTCATGGATGATTTTTTATTCACAAAAAATTTGACACTTCGGCCAAGTTCGAAAAATCTTTGTAATGAGTTCGGAACGCAAATTTAATAACTTATTAAAATAACACTGGTTTAAAAACAACAATATTGAATTACAAGTCATTTTAGAGCATAATCTTTCATACGTACCAAAAAAATCGCCGTAGTAGGGTGCCATTAAAAAAAATTTTTTTTGAATAACTCGAAAACTAAAAGGAATTTCAGAAAAATGTATTATTGAAAAATGATCACATTTTTAAAGTACTTGATGGTGTACTAATTAGTTTTTTGATGAGGTACATAGTTTTCACGCAAAACGTTTGGTTCCATACTTTTGCTCAACTCGGTATAGGAGATACGTAAAAAATGATTAGAAAGGCTTATTTGTTATCAGAACTGACAATACCTTCTCAATGTGTCGGCAGCGCTTTTCCCTTTTTATTTAGCAGAAATAATGTAATCGAATATTTCTTTCCACTGCAAGATTTGCCGAAGCAAATATTATCGTGTATGATTATTTGTGCCGCTCCTTTTGTACAAAACAGGAGCTAATTATACTATATCTCATTAAGTCACTTATCAGGTTAACAAGAAATACTGAAATTAACTATTTAGTTACTTCCAAGAATGTTCTAAGTATGTATTTACTATTTTATTTCAAAAGTTATTTTTTAAATAGCTGTGTAGTAAGTATTTTATTATTTATTTTATTCTTATTTATTTTGTTAAAAAATAATGTTTTCTAAAATATATTTTACCAATTTTAGCCAATTTGCCGCCCCGGACAGGGGTCCGATTTGTCCGCCCCTAGAGCCGGCCCTGGCGTAATAACTATTACATTTATAGTAAACTATCAGAAATCAGGTGGAACTTAATCTCTGTTAGAAGTCTACGGTGATAAACACTGATTTGGGCAAACTTTTGAAGTGCTTTTAAAACAGGTCAAAAGCCTACCAATTTTGGAATTGAAACGTGTTTGTGTTATTTTTTCGTCTAACCTTTTCCAAAGTATCAGTGATAAACCAAAAACACTTGAGATAAAACTCTTCACTCGAGAAATATATAATTGATGACCCAAAAAAAATTATAGATTATACTTTGCCACCATGGCACCAACTACTTTTCTCAGTTTACTGTTCCTTATTGTTACAATTTTTACTTTAACGACGTGTAAAAAGATCACTATTGGTATGTAAAACTTTTCCTGGTTTTTTGCTTAAATTATTTACTCATTAAAGAGGATTTGGAGCCACTTGAAACCGGGCTTCGTGATTACTTCCAAACGGGTCAAGCCACTGACGAGTTTCTTCAAACTTTACATTCATACGAATTTCCTTATTTGTTTCGCGATGGGATGGAAAAATTTTACGACAGTGCGACTGTTTGCTACATGTGTAGTTTAGTCGTTGATTTTGTGATCAATCAAAGGAAAAATTCAGGCATTAGTCGTGAAACTATCCTAGATGAGGCTACTTTTTTATGTAGTGAGTTAAAAATGGAAGCTGCGAGAGTTTGTAAAGGCCAAATGGAGCTCAATATTGTGAGTTATTGTCTTGGGTGTTAGCTTCCAACTAATTTAATTACTTGAAAGGACATTTTCTTGTACACAATTGACAATTACCCAAACTTTACCTCGAATAGAGTTTGTGGTGGGTTTCTCCAAGCCCACAATTGTGACACTGGTGATGCTTTTGAATGGACGATTAACATACCATCTGGTAACTCACCCGAACGTCCAAAACCCAGCGGAATGGATAGTTTCACTATTTTACAACTCAGTGATATTCACTATGATCCTAACTATACTCCTGGTGGTAATGCTGTTTGTGGTGAACCTGTTTGTTGCCAGCCAGACCAAGGAGAACCTTCAAGCCCTGAAAATGCTTGTGGGTATTGGACTGATTATAGATTGGGTGATAGTCCGTGGTATTTAATAGAGGAAACAATCAGGCAAACAAAAACACAGGTTTGGCCCCAATAACCTTTCCCAATTGTATATTTCTGAAAGTATTAATTGTTTCGCGAACTGATTACCATAAGGTTCTAGCAGACTTTTTCACAATTTTACAGAATATCATATTTTGTCGTTTGGATTGTCTGAAATGTTTAACATAAAATATAACAAGTTTTTATTTAGGTAGTTTATTTAGGTCCATTGTCGCCTCTGCCTATGACAACATTTCTCAAAAACTGTTATTGGTTAATTCCTCGGTTAATTCATAAAATAAGGAAAAATTTACAAACCCCAAAAAAGGACAATTATTATTGAACATTCTTTAGTACTTTGGGAATATGTAGCATTTTGTGACACCTCAAATGAACTGCTAAACTGTATGAACTGCTCGAAAAATGTCAGGGACACACTGCTCTACAACAGATAAAGAAGTCTAATTATTCTAACATCAAATAAATTCTATCAATTTGCGAGCATTAGAATCTCAATCAAATCAAATCAGTTGATTTTCTCTAAATTCAGTAATAGCCTCAACTCTTTTTTCACCCTGAGTTTATTTTACGAAAATCGTGGGCATTTTTACGCTGACTTTTTTCAAAGACATTGTTCTGTATTATTGTACAGGGTGATTCACATAACTTTACGACCCTGACGAACTTTAAATGCAACTCATTATACATTAGAAGTTGAATTGCGCCTAAATTGGCCAAAACAAAAACGCCAGAGACTGCAATAAGAACCTAATTTTTTAAGGTTTGTCAGTAATATCCAAATCAAAACAAATTTATAATTATTAGTGTTTTTGAATCAAGTTATAATTGAGTAATGTATTACTGGTTGCGTTTAAAATTCGTTAGGGTCGTAAAGTTATGTGAATCACTCTGTATACTACTCAGGCTTTTTCTACTATTACTATAAACTGGAACTACTAAAAACTCATTAACTATGCAATTAAAAACTTACAAAGTGAAAAAATACGATAAAAACAAAATATCTGATCAATTGGTTTAAAAAAATGCAACCCGTTTATTTACAAGTTATTTTTTTTTAATCAAAATAATGATATTTCTGCCGCTCTTAAAATATGCCACTGTGTTAATCTATAAACAAACAATACAATTTACACTAAATACTAATATTGTTTAAGTGAACCGTTCAACAATTAAGGAAAAAATAGCAAACTTTTTACACATTTCTACATCAATAAGGCTACTCAGTTCAAAGATTTATTTTTTATAAAAATGTGATTAACAACACATCTTATTCATATTTTGCCAAAAGAATTTCAATGTATTCTTTGTAGGCCTCCGTCTATAGCTAAATTTTATATCATCTATTTTTCTTTGATTTAAAGGCATTGGCAACTTATTTTACTACCTACTTCTACTTTATGTTTTAACGAAAATTGAAAATGTGGTTTATTTTATGTCGGTAGGTCCTTTTCAAAATTTTCTGCGATGAAAAATAACCGAGATAATACCTTCGAAAGGAAGAAATCCTGACGTCACAACTGCCTCTCATCACAAAATCCTCTTACCACTGGACCCTCTCAATCACTAGAAACTTGACAGATATTTGAACATTTTCCACACATCTTCCACAAAATAAAAAATTAACCACTTTCTCGATCTTTTTTTTGTTCTAAATTCTGTTCTAAAAAAACTCTGTCAGTGTCACTTAAATTAAAAGTCAAAAACTATTGGATCTTAAAATTGGACCAAATGCTTAAGAGGCGGTTATGACGTCATACTTCCAACTTTAAATCGAAATAAGTTGAGTTAGAGAGCAGATACAGAGAACGGTTTTCACTACTGTGATAATAAGTGTTTCCAGCAATATCATTTAAGACAAAGTTGTTTTTTAAGTTGCCAATGCCTTTAAGTTCATTGTCTAGTAGCTGGAAGGAAAATTTATCCTGTCCACTCCGAGTATATTTTATAAGTTTTTTAGAGATTTTGGTAAAGTTACTTTAATCGTAGATTGTTTTATAACCAACCCAATATGATAATTCTGAATGTGAACAGGATTTTGCTAAACAGACAGTTTGCTGTAAGTTGTAAGTTTCTAAAATCATTGGCTTTAGACTTTAGTGTAAGACATTAGAAAGTTAGAAAGAGATAACTGCAGGTACCCTTCTTGGTCTGCCCGCCAGATTTCAGCTAAATAGCTGTAAAATACATTTTAGGGAAAATTAAGCTGAAAACTAGCACATTATTCCACATCACAGCCTTATAGTTTTAAATGGCGGTACAAGGGAGCAGGAGGACATGTTGGATGAAAGCGAAAGATCCTCCATGTTGTTTTAAAATTTAAAAAAAATAGCAAATAATAAATTTGTAGCAGATTTATTCAATTTACCGTCGCAATATACAAGTGTAATTTTACTAAAGTTGTAAAAATTTTTTTTCAAATTAAATGTTTTTTTAAACAAGGATTAAAAAATTGAGTAATGACAGATTTATTGTATTTTCTGTTATTCTAAAGGCGCATTACTTTTTCGGATCTTTTTTATGCGTATTTGTCAATAAACCTCAGTTTGCACAAACTTTTATATTACTAGGGCTGAATATCAAGCCTAATATTATTTATCAAGAACACAAAAAAAGTAATATCGTCCGCCATTCCTATAACAGAGTCTTACATCTGGTGTAGCCATGTTGTAGTTATTTAGTTTTCTGGATGGATGTATAGCAGCATTTACAGGTTTTTGCTCTACTTTATTTACAATATAACCATTTTCTCCCCAAAAGCAAATATTTTGACCATTTGGCCATAAGAGCAAATTAGGTTGAAAAGATGTTTTTATGGCTAGTTAGCTTTTTTTCCCTACATTTTAGCTTGTTAACTTTAAAAGCTTAAAAGCTGCTACTTTGCAATTCTCACAGCCAAATAACTGTATTTCAGCAAATATTGATGGCTGTTTTAAAGCTGTAAATGCCAAAAAATGGTGCGCCAAATTGGTCAGTACAACGTCACAGAAACCTTACCAAAGCGCTTCTGTGGATAGCTGCTAAAGTTAAATGGCTGTTCATTTTGCTGCGAAAGCGTTTTGGTGACCAAATAAAAACTGTGTGTGCTACTTGGGCGTTGCCTACTTTTTGTTCACATTAGTAACCAGGAACTGAATATTTACATAGTAACACGCTGTATATTTTTATTTTCTGACAAAACATTGATTATAGCAACTAAACATTTTCTCTATGCTGTTGAATGCGGTTGCAATGAAAATAATAAAAAATGCAGTTAGAACTTTATGATTTTCATTTTTTGTGAAATACATTTATTACTTCCTGAACCACAATTAGAAAAGGTGTAGTTTTTTCCTCCTCTGAAGCAAATTTGTAGCAAGTTGATTATGTTTACTACACTGGCGATATTATCGTACACCGAACTTGGGAAACAAGCATTGAAAGCAACACCGAAGCCATCACTAAACTCTATTCCTACTTTAAGGATAGTTACGATGTTCCAGTTTATCCCATTTTTGGAAATCACGAATCCCACCCACTTAACGTGTAACTTAATCAATCTGATCCAAGTAAAATTATTTCGGGTTTGTTGTTTCAGATGGCCTAATGATAAAATAACCGATGATAAGTTGAGCATTAAATGGTTGTTTGAACTCGCGGCCAAACACTGGTCCGAATTAATAGGTGAAGATGTTAGCGAAACGGTTCTAAAAGGTGGTTACTATTCGGTTAGTCCACGACCTGGGTTTAGGATTATTGGTCTTAACAGTAATGTTGCTTATACCGATAACTGGTGGTTGATGTACGATGATGTTGACCCATATGGGCAACTGCAATGGTTAAGTGACACTCTGAAAAAAGCCGAAGATAATAACGAAAGTGTCCATTTATTGACCCATGTCCCCACTGGTTGCTCCTACAGTTTAAAGGTTTGGAATCGTGAATATACCAAAATCCTTGAACGATTTGCTAATACCATTACTGGGCATTTTAATGGGCACACCCATAGAGACGAGTTTTTGGTTTACTACAACAGCTCAAACCCCACTCAGGCAACTGGAGTCGCTTTTAACGGAGCTTCTGTAACTCCATACGATCTTGCAAACCCAAGTTTTAAATATTACCACGTTGACGAAACCACTTTTGTGCGTATTAACATTTTTACTATAACTACAGGGTGTTCCGTCTAAACCCCACATTAGAAGTATTGAAAGTTCTAATAAAGATGTTTATCTGAGGGTTGGTACTCAGGCATAATCCGTTGAGTTATGCTCAATGAAAATATTTTCAAGATGGCACCACTTCCGGTTATACCGGAAGTCGCTATTAACTTTCTTATTTTAAATGGAAAGCTATATTTTTCACTGCGTTTTTGGATTAGTTGAGTTATTTTAAGGGAGTTTTTATCAGCTTTCCCTATACCCAAGTTTAACCGTTTTCGAGATATTTAGGATTTTTGAAAATTTTTGAATTTGCACCTGTCCCTTAAAAAATCGGTAACTCGCTTAGTTTTAGAGATTTCGAAATCATGTTTGGAGAATTGAAAGAGAAAGCCTATATCTGTTGTTCAGTGTGATCAAAATTGGAATTGAAGTTAATAAACCCAAAAATTTTAAGGTTAAGTTTGGACAACTTCAAGTACCCAAAACTTAATTTTTTCAAATGGGATGTCCCAATTTTTATTTTACTAGATGAAGGAGAATTTTTTTCTGCATCTATCTGTATTAGCATTCCCTATACCTATCTGTGATAATTTTCAAGTTATGTTGGTTTTTTTGTTATTGTAGGAAATTTCTTACTAACCACAGCAATTTTTGCATAGTTTGCCATAAAAAAATTTTTGATTATACTTAAACGACAAACTCTGTTCAAAATTGTGTTATCAGACTGTGAAAACAAAATAAATTCATTGGTTGTTGTTTTGAAAAACTTTAATTTCTCACCTTTTTTCATTCGTTTCCATGGCAACCTATGAGAAAAGGCCAATGGCTAATGAATTTCTCAATCCCAACAAAAAGGTATTGTAACTTGAAAACTATTAAACATAAGTATAGGGAATGTTAACACCGATCGAAGCAGAATTAAATTCTCTACCATCTAGTGAAATAAAACTTTTGTCATTTCATTTGAAAAAAATGAGTTATGGGTGCTTAAAATTTTGCAAACTTAATTTTAAAAATTTGGAGTTTGTTATTCTTTTTTAGAAATTTGAAAACACCAAAGGAAAGATCTAGGCTTCCTCTTTCAAATGAGCTTAAAAATATTTCCAAATTTTTAAAAATCGCAGAGTTATCGATTTTTGAACTGGAAAGTGCAAATCCAAAAAAAATTTAAAAACCATAAATATTTCGTAAACGGCTAAATTTAGGTATAGGGACAGCTTATGAAAACTATCTTAAAATAACTCTAGTAATTCAAAAACGCATTAAAAAATATAGCATTCCATTTAAAATAAGGACCGGAAGTGCTGCTATCTTGAGAATATTTTCATTGAGCAGGACCTAAAAGATTATGGTTGTACACAAATTTTCAGATGACTATGATTATTAGAACTCCCAATACTTCTAATGTGGGGTTTAGACAAAACAGCCTGTATTTTAATTTAAAAACAGAATTTGCTAGATTACGAAGAGTGGGCCTTCAATTTAACCCTTGCCAACTCTTACGGCTCCTCAAAATTGCCAGAATGGTACAAATTGTACAGTTTTGTGGAAGCTTACGGTGTTGATAATTTGCTACCGTCTGAAGTGGACAAAGTCTTGTACAAAATGACCGAAAACCATTCGCTCCTGGACGACTATTTCAAGTGATTTCATTCAACCAAACTGTTCCAAATTTGACCAACTTTTTTCGTAGATTTAAATTCCGAAATGGTGATCCTGGTATTAATCCAGGGTGTGATGATAAATGCAAGAAAGATTTGCTGTGTGATATTGCAACAACAGTGTTTGGTGACGATGTTCAATGCAAACGATTCCTAGACTTGTACGACCAATAAATTTAAATTGCAAAACAATATTCAAATTCGTTTTATTGCTTCAACCTTCCAGTTTTAAAGTTTAGTACACGATGGCACGTCTATGCCAAATTTTCCTTCTGTTTTTTGTGTCTTTTGCTTCAGCCATTAATATCGAAACTCCAGGTTTGTTCCAAAAAATTCAACTCAAATCTTATTTTAACTTCAGAAGGGTTGGAGCTAGTTGCTGAAGGACTGAACGAGTTTTTTACAACAGGTCGTGAGCCTGATTACTTACGAAAAATTTTGCAAGACAACCAACTACGTAACATTTTCCGCGATAATGTTGTGGAAAATAACGATACTAACAGCAAGACTTGTTTCTTTTGCCACGTTATTGTAAATTTGCTGATTGAGCAACGTAGACTTAACGCAAGTCGGGAGCTTCTTGCTACAGAAGGTGGTTATTTGTGTGTTAACTTAGCTGTGGAAAATGAAAGGGTTTGTAAGGGAGCGATTGAGCGACATATAGTAAGTCTCTAAGGTCCATAGTTATGTAACTGCGTTTTTAACCAACAGTTATATTTATCTAACCGTTATCTACGCGTGGTTATATTTTTCTTATAAAACTTTTAGAGTAGGATTTATTAACAAAAACTTGTAGCTCATAACATTTATTAGAAATTAAAAACTTGTAAATATTTATCTACAGCTTAAAGTACTTACCAATTGTACATGCAATGTTAGTTAAGAGAATTAAGCCATTTTCTCTGTTTTCGTGTTGATTCAATATTTTTGTGATCAACACTTAAATGCATATTTTAGTTCCCAGTTAAATAAAGATAAAATTTGTGCTATACTTACATGATAAACAATAAATTATGGCTCACACTATGGACGCGGTTGTAACTTACAATAATAATAATAATAATAACTTATTTATTAATTTTCAACGGGTAAATCACTCAATTACCAAAAATAAAATTAAATTAAATAAACGTATTGTATTTAAACGAAAAACTAGAAACAATACAAAATTAAAAAAAACAAATAATTAATTTTGAATTTTGCCTACCATTAAATTAAACTAAGATTTAGCAACATATATTTTCTCTCGGACTAACATAAAAAGTTTGAAAAACTTGGCCAAAAAAAGTGGTTAAGTTAAAATCAGAGTCTGAATAAATTATATTATTTGCTGCAAGTTTGGGAGAGTTTTTTAGTGAGACAGTCAATAAATTAGAAGAATCTTAAATTTTCGAGAATTGGTTTAAAAATAAAGCCCGTTATTTCATAGTGAGTTAACTTTAGAGTCAAATAAGTATGAGTCAACTTAAACGCTTCTACGGCTTCTGACACTCGAAAGTAAATTTGTTTAACTCTATCTTAATTCTACCTTAGGCTTGAGTTAGAAAATGTCTAAGTTAACTCAAGAGTCAGGCCAGGTCAGGTCATAATTAAAAACTAGAAACAATACAAAGGTAAGAAGACAAGTAAAAAAAACAAATAATAAATTTTGAATTTTGCCTAAACTAAGATTTAGCAACATGTATTTTCTTTCGGACTAACATAAAAAATTTGAAAAAGTTGGCCAAAAAAATGGTTAAGTTAAAATCAGAGTCTGAAGTTATATTATTTGCTGCAAGTTTGGGAGAGTTTTTCAGTGAGAAAGTCAATAAATTAGAAGAATCTTAAATTTTCGAGAATCGGTTTACAAATAAAGCCCGTTATTTCATAGTGAGTTAACTTTAGAGTCAAATAAGTATGAGTCAACTTAAACGCTTCTACGGCTTCTGACACTTGAAAATAAATTTGTTTAACTCTATCTTAATTCTACCTTAGGCTTTAGTTAGAAAATGTCTAAGTTAACTCAAGAGTCAGGCCAGGTCAAGTCAAAATTAAAAACTATAAACAATACAAAGGTAAAAAGACAAGTAAAAAAACAAATAATTAATTTTGAATTTTGCCTACCATCAAATTAAACTATGATTTAGCAACATATATTTTCTCTCGGACTAACATAAAAAATTTGAAAAACTTGGCCAAAAAAAGTGGTTAAGTTAAAATCAGATTCTGAAGTTATATTATTTGCTGCAAGTTTAGGAGAGTTTTTTTAGTGAGAAAGTCAATAAATTAGAAGAATCTTAAATTTTCGAGAATTGGTTTACAAATATAGCCCGTTATTTAATAGTGAGTTAACTTTAGAGTCAAATAACTATGAGTCAACCTATAAACGTTTCTACGGCTTCTGACACTTGAAAATAAATTTGTTTAACTCTATCTTAATTTCTACCTTAGACTTGAGTTAGAAAATGTCCAAGTTAACTCAAGAGTCAGGTCAAGTTAGGTCAGGTCAGGTCAAAATTAAAAACTAGAAACAATACAAAGGTAAGAAGACAAGTAAAAAAACAAATAATAAATTTTGAATTTTGCCTACCATTAAAATAAACTTAAGATTTAGCAACATATATTTTCTCTCGGATTAACATAAAAAAATTTGAAAAAGTTGGCCAAAAAAGTCGTTAAGTTAAAATCAGAGTCTGAAGTTATATTATTTGCTGCAAGTTTGGGAGTGTTTTTTTGTGAGAAAGTCAATAAATTAGAAGAACCTTAAATTTTCGAGAATTGGTTTAAAAATAAAGGCCGTTATTTCATAGTGAGTTAACTTTATAGTCATATAACTATGAGTCAACTTAAACGCTTCTACGGCTTCTGACACTTGAAAATAAAATTGTTTAACTCTATCTTAATTTCTACCTTAGACTTGAGTTAGAAAAAGTTTAAGTTAGCTCAAAAGTCAGGTTATTTCGAAGTATGTTTTTCTTGACTTTAACCTGAAGTTTTTAACTCGACATTGAAATACGGGCCTCAATCTACCCTTTTTTTCGAGATTAACAAACTCTACTACGTAAAGAAAACTAAAGAAATCAGCAGTGATTTTTTTACTTCGCAAAAAACCGATTAGAAAATTTAGGGGAAATCTTGAGGCAATCAAATCAAAAATCTGCTGTACAAAATTTAAATTGAGGTTTACAAAAAATGGAATACTTATGTATATATATAAAAAGAATCGTAACCTGTATGTAATATAAGTTCTTTCATCGTTGACTAAACGTTTATTTGCACTTTTAACACAATTTTGATCACTTGTATTGATTATAAAACGCCGGCAACATATCGCTTAGATAACCGAAACATATACTGAAGCGCGAATTAGAAACATAACTGTTCTCTAACCGCAACATAACCAAGGTTAATTAACCGTTACATAAACCGAGTCTAACATAACCATTTTGGTTTGGTTAACCGCAATATAAATGTGCTTACAAGAGGTTTTTTTCTAATTTTTGCGTCTCCATCAGGATATTCTCCTTTACATCGTTGATAATAGTCCCGAACTTAACTCAAGTAGAGTTTGTGGTTCGGTTCTTCAATCTATCGGTTGTCCTGGACATAATCCCAATTGGTCCATTCAAATCCCAAATGGGGGCACAACATTCGTGCCAAAATCTTACAACAAAGACCAAAGTTTGAAAATTTTGCACGTGTCCGATTTTCATTTTGACCCCGATTATACACCGGGTGGTAACGAAAACTGTGGTGAACCAATTTGTTGTCAGAGTGACCAAGACAAACCTAACTCGTCCGAAACAACCTGTGGTTATTGGAGCAGTTACAAAGAAGCTGACACGTCCTGGAAATTGGTCAAAGAAACGGTCAAACAAATCAACACTCATGTTGTTGTTGCTCACTGTTAATTAACACAAATTAATTGTGATTTTTAGCAATTTGATTACTTGTATTACACCGGTGATGTTATCAGTCATAGGGTTTGGGAAACAAGCACCGAACATAACACAAAATCACTAACAAAAATCTACAACTACATAAAAAAAAAATTCAATGTGCCCATTTTTCCCGTTCTTGGCAATCACGAACCCAATCCTCTGGACCAGTATTTATTACAATTTTGTAACACAAACGTGAGAGCAATTTTTAGGTGGCCTCCACTTGATGTTCAAGATGAGAGAATTTCAAACCGTTGGCTTTTTGAGTTAGTGGCCAAACTTTGGTCACCTCTTGTGGGAGAAAATATAAGTGAAACTGTCCTAAAAGGTGGTTATTACACAGTTAGTCCCAAAACTGGTTTTAGAATTATCGCAATCAATAGCAATCCGTGTTATTCTTACAACTGGTGGCTCGTTTTTAATGATTTTGACCCGTATGGGCAGTTGCAATGGCTCACTGATACGTTATTCCAAGCGGAAAAAAACGAAGAAAGAGTTCATATTTTGTCGCATGTTCCGTCTGGAACTTCGGAATGTTTAACAGTTTGGGCTAGGGAATATTCAAGGATTGTGGAACGGTATTTTTTAAATAAAAATAACAAACGTGGTGTTTAATTGAATTTAGGTTTGCAAATACAATTGCTGGACAATTTGTGGGACACACACACCAGGATGAGTTTTATGTTTATTATAACTGTTCAGATAATACTCAAGCAATTGGTGCTGCCTTTAACGGTGCTGCTGTCACACCATGGACTGAGTCTAACCCCAGTTATAAAATTTTTGATGTTGATTCAAAAAGTTTTGTAAGTCCTGAAATAAACAATACTTTTATATAATTAATCTAAGAAATAATTTAGAATCTCCTAGACTACGAAGAATGGACCTTTAATCTCACATTAGCCAACTCACAAGGTTCACTTGATTGGTTCAAGCTTTACCGCTTTACTGAAGCTTACAAAGTTGATAATTTATCGCCACTTGAAGTTGATAAACTTTTGTATGAAATGGCCAAAGATCACGCATTGCTTGATGATTATTACAAGTGGGTGAAACGTAGAGTAAAGAGTTGGAATAATTTTTTTGTAGGTTTAGGTACAGAAATGGTGATCCTGGAATTGCCAAAAGTTGTGATGATAATTGCAAGAAGAAAAGTTTGTGTAAAATTGCGACTACAGTCACTGGAGATGACACAAACTGCAAGCGATTCACTGAGCTTTATGATGGAGGACAATAGGCATTTATTTAACCATGAATAAAATATAAAAAATATAATACAAACTTTTTTTATTTTATTGGTTTTGATAAAATGATGAATGGATGTCAAAGCAGTCCATAAGTAGAAAATTGCATAATGACTGCCATTTTGCCATTATAACGTAAATTGAAAATTGTAAAACAATTTTGTGACGCCTTTAAAATAATAACAACTGAGTTATTTTTTTACTAATTAAAGAACGTACAGCCATCCAAAATCAAAATGATGCGTCCATAAACGAAACTTGAAATGATTTTTTGAATGAATTTTTTGGTTGGTTAGGACAAATGACAAATAAAACAATAAATCTATTAGTTTGCTTGTAAATTTAATTAAGTTTTAAAGTGCGATTAAAAATGCCGAATAACAAACACAGTGAAACACGGCTTGTTATTATTTTATTTATTTTATTTGGCATTGGCAACTTAAAAAACAACTTTGTCTTAAATGATAGTACTGGAAACGCTTCTTACAGTAGTGAAAACCGTTTCTCTGTATCTGGTTTCTAACTCGAGTTATTTCGATTTAAAGTTGGAATTATGACGACATAACCGCCTCTTGAGCATTTGGTCCAATTTTAAGATCAAATAGTTTTTGACTTTTAAGTGACACTGACAGAGTGTCGATAAACTTAACAAAATTTCTGAGATATTTTCGCGAAGTTCAAGACAAAATTTAGAACAGAAAAAAGTCAAGAAAGTATTTTGTAGTGTAGAAAATGTTCAAATATCTGTCAAGTTTTAGTGAATGAGAGGGTTCAGTGATAAGAGGACTCTGTGATGAGAGGCGGTTGTGACGTCACGATTTCTTTGCTTTGAAGCGATTATCTCGCTTATTTTTCATCGCAGAAAATTTTGAAAAGGACCTACCAACATAAAATGAACCACATTTTCAATTTTCGTTAACATTAAATAGGTAAAATAAGTTGCCAATGCCTTTAATGAACAAAATTGAAGATTAGTTAAATTCTTCGACGATTTTTTGGTTTGTTTTTGATTAACTCAATTTTCAATCCAATATGTGGTTTTTCGGCTTATTTTGGCGAAATTTCGCTCGCAGAATTCACACAATTTTCGGTCTAACTTGATGAGGTCTTGGTTCGTTTTCTACAAATTAGGTAATTCCTGTAGTGGCTGTAAACCGTATTTGAGAATAAATTTATTGATTTTTCGCTCTGTTTTTCACAAAAAAGTGAGAATATAACTTCGAACACATGATTGCTTGCTTGAAAAGTTATAATAATAACACATACTTTAAGCAAACTTTAAGTTTTTCGGCTTATTTCGCTCAAAAACCGATTACTTAATCTAGCGCAAAATAAGCTAAAATAACATTAATTTAGATTGGATTTTGCGATTTTCCAGCTAGTGGTAGTGAAATTAATCCAAAGAGTTTTCTTGACCTCAAAAAATATGCTTAAACTCCCAAAAAAGACTAAATAGTACCATTTACGGCCTATTTTGATTTTACGGTTTATTTATTCTTAACGAAATTTTGACTGGAAAATGTGCTAAAAACTGAAATTAAAAACACTGGACCAAAATTTGTTTTGAAAAATTTTATTTTTTTAAATATACCTACCATATAGTACCTACATTGAATTACTTGTTCAAAAATAAACTAAATCAAGCAGAATAAGCTAAATTAAATTAGTTTCGATCTAATTTCATAATTTTTCAGCTAGGAGGAGTTATACAATTTTTAACAATTAGGTACCAAAATTTATATTTAAAGATCGACAAAAGGGAGTAATAATTTTAACTTATTAACAATTTTTGTGGGTTTTAAATGTTTTTTGACCAAAAATGATTTTTCTTATCTTGATAGTGTTAATGTGTTAATGTTATAAGCACAATCATAAACCAGTTAAATAACATGAGATCGAAAATAAACTCAATTAGAGCAAGCTGTGTTTGCAGAACTTTAGCCATATTTTAGCCATTTATTTTCGGCCGCACTTTTGAAGTTACATTGTCTTATTTTGGTTTTACACAGCATATAATGTGGCTAAAGTTAATTAATAATATTTTAATAATATAATTAATAATATTTATATTATTATAATAATATAATTAATAATATAAATAATATATTTAATAATATAAAGCTTAATGAACAAATGATTTTTAAATAATCACATTAAAAGTCTTTTTAATGCACATTTTTTAATAAATAAATACATAAATTATTAATTTCTAATGTGTTTGTGTTCATTTTGTTTAGTTTCAGTATAAGGAAAGGTACCTCTTTGGTGTTTTTTAGACTATCACTAAAAAGATCACAATTTTCTGCAACGTTTCGTCTTAATTTAATCTTCTTCAATCCGTTTATAAAAAACAATTGACGGCCTAGAGAAAATTAAATTAACATCGAAACGTTTCTAGAAAGTTGTATTTTTCTAGATGATAGCCAAAAAATACCAAATACCTTTCCTTACAATGAAAATAAATTATTACCACTTAATAAAATATTATGCGAAGATTCTCGAAAAGTAAAACAAGGAAGTTGCTTAGAAATTTTTTTACGTCCGGAATTTTTTATTACTTAAACTTACTTAAACAACTGTATGTAAATTAACATTACTGGTTGTATTTTATGTTGTAGTTTTTTTTTAATAATTAAAAAGAGTGTTGTTTTTGTCAATGAGGACTAATTATCTCAAAAACTTAGCGAAACCGTCTGGTAAAAAAACGTTATGATCAACAATTACCTTCATCCAAAAAATGCACAACATATAGGGTGTTTTATTTGAGAAAATATAAATTTGCAGTGTAAAATTTTTTGGAAAAAAGTTTTTTGGGCTTAAATTTTGTGCAAATTTATTTAAACATGTATTTTACCATAACAAAAGCTTCACCCCCCCAAAATTAATTTCTGGATCCGCCCCTGCGTCAAGTCAGATTTTGGCTTCTGAAAGACCAAATTTTCCACAAACTCATTAAAAACTCAACGGTTTACAACTCTTATTGATTTGCCAAAAATGAAAGTAGATAAACTGTTACTTTAACAATTCAAAAACACTAACAAATCTGATTGTTATCAATCCAATTCAGCCGACAAAAGATAAAGATCTTACAAACAACCTTCTTACTGAGATTAATAATCTTTCCGTCATCCTCAAATATTAAAATGAAGGTAAGTAATTACAAAATATTGTCTTAAGCAAAACTTTATTTGCTGTGAATAAACTTAAACGTATAATATAATGGTAGTCAAATTGGCAGAAAACCATATTTTCCATTAAGATAAGATTTTCTCATGTAATGTAAATATTCCTAATAATGCCACAATTACATGATAGCGGCTTGAACCATTAAATGCTTTAGATATACTCAATGCACTCACAATAGATAATTACCAATTTGAAAATGTAAGTTACTTAAGAATTTTGCAGCTATTTACAACTAGTAATTTTATCACCGGTAGTCTTAAACTATGTACTTTGCTCAATTAAATTCAAGTTTGGAGTTTTAATAACGCTTACAAAACTCTGATAACAATTATTGTCGCTTTGAGGAAACGATTATAAGTACTTGACACCCGACTTACCTACATCCATTCATTACAATGGCGTTCGCCCAGTTAATATCTGTTTTAATTTTGACTTGGTTTTTCCTAACACCAGTAACACCAATCGAAGTTCCAGGTGCGTACCTGTCTTATTTTTAGTTACATGATTATTAAACAGAAAAAATAATTCAGAATCGGTTACAAACGAAATCAAGGAATTGTTCAAAAGTGGACATGCCCCTGAAAATCTGGCCAAAGATTTGGCCAAGTTCCAAATGCCTCGCTTGTTTCGCGAAGGCATGGAAAATGCCTATGACCATCCTGTGATTTGCTACTTTTGCAATTTGTTGGTGGATTTGGCCATTGGTGAACGCAGATTGGGAGCAAGTCGTGAGGTTCTAGCCAAGGAAATTGAATTCATTTGTGTGCATTTGGGTATTGAGAGTGAGCGAGTTTGTACAGGAGTCATTGATTTGAATATTGTGAGTTCATTAAATTTGCCAAAAAAATCGTTATTGCTTCCACCACTAGGACGTTTTTCTTTACATCGTGGACAATTACCCGAATCTTGACTCGCACCGAGTTTGTGGGTCCGTTCTTCAGTCTCTGGGTTGTTCACCTGGGGATAATTTCGAGTGGTCGATTGAGCTCCCTAGTGGTAGTTCGCCAGTTAGGCCTAAGCCCAATGATACATTGGATAGTTTCAAGATTTTGCAATTGTCTGATATTCACTATGATCCGAATTATAAACCGTATGGTAATGCTGATTGTGGTGAACCCATTTGTTGTCAGAACGATCAAGGGGAGCCCAGTTCAGCTGAAAATACGTGTGGGTACTGGACGGATTATCGAGATGCTGATGTGCCGTGGCATTTGATTGAGGAAACGGTCAGGCAGGCCAAAACACAGGTGAAATTGTACATTAATTACACTAAATTTTTCAAAAAAATTGTTCGCAAAACAAATTTTGAACTTGTCGAAAACTATAAGACTTTTATTAAATTATCTATTTTCTCGTCAAAACCCGGAACCGTTGAACGGAGCGGTTTTTGAGGCAGAGGCATTTAAAAATTAAAATAAATTAACTAAACTCAAAGTCGTAGAGCAAAACGGTTAGTTCCAGTGAATTCTACGGCCCATTTTCCGTATTATACCAGCTTTTCACGAGATTTAAAATTTTGATTTTTTTTGCCTACAATTATATTGGTCAAGACACCTTCATAAAAATGAAAAAAAAATTTTTTTTAAATTTATTCTAGGAAAGATTTATGGACTTTTCTATGCTTTTACAACCCTATGGAGTTGTTAAAAGTAGAAAAAATGTAATATGTGCGCTTTAAAAAATGTTGATTTTTGTAATTTTTGTCGCGATTTTGGTCGATTTCCGGTACCCGGAACATTTATCGAGTAATAACTTCGGAACTATTAGAGATAACCTTATGAAGTTTATAATCGTTGGAAAGCACTTTAAAGTGTCTATCTTTTTCAAGAAAGATTATTGTTCTCCGACTTATAGTTTTCGAGAAAATTTCGAAAAATTGCAAAAGTAGGTAAAATTTTAAAAAAATCATAACTAAAAAACTATTGTGAATTTGGCGATTTTCTCGACGCCAATCGATTCCCCGGATCATTTTGCATCGGTAAGAATAAAAATAGTTCCACATTTTCGAATAGTTTTGCCGTAATTGAGAAAATAAAAAAATGGTCAATTTTTAAAGTGTCACAAAATCAATTTAAACCCATCCTATCTTATAGATTTTGATGTGCTCTTTACGATGGAAAAAAGAGTTTTCTCCTAGCTCTTTTAGTTTGGCCGTAATCGGCGTTTGAAAATTGAAAATTTTTTTGCGAGATATCGCCTTGAAACCTGTTCCATTTTTTAGCACTTTTTATACCGGTTCTAATCAATTTTGCCGTTTTTCTCTAACTCTAATAGTTTCGCCGTAATCAGCGTTTAAAAATTCAGAAAAAGTGCAAATGGCCACATTTTTTTGCGTTTTTCTCGTAAACTATAAGACTTGGAGCAAATTTTAAAAATGCATCAGATAGTGCTTGAAATTATTTATTTTCTCGATTAAACCCGGAGCCGCTCCGAGCACCGGTTCTGGGTACAGAGGCATTTAAACTTTGACACTAAAAAAATTCATAATTAAAAAACTAAAAGTCGTAGAGCAAAACGGTTTGTTCTATTGAATTCTACGGCTCATTTTACATATTATATTGGTTTTTCACGCGATTAAAAAATTTGAAATTTTTTGCTTAAACTTGGGGTTGCCATTTCATAGTGGTACCGAATTCTTCAATAAAAAAATTCGTAACTCAAAAACTAAAAGCCGTAGAGCAAAACGGTTTGTTCCATTGAATTCTGCGGCTCATTTTGCGTATTATACCAGCTTTTCACGCGATTTACAATTTTGAATTTTTTTGCTTAAAATTTTATTGGCCAAGACACTTACCTTCAAAAAAATAAAAAAAAATTTTTTTTTAAACTTACTCTAGCGAAGTTTTATGGACTTTTGTATGCTCTTACAACCCTCTGGAGTTGTTACAAGTAGAAAAAAGTTAATATGTTCGATTTTAAAAATTTTGATTTTTGCAATTTGTCGCGATTTTGGTCGATTTTTGGTACTCGGAACATTTATCAAATAATAACTCCGGAACTATTAGAGATAACCTTATGAAGTTTATTATCGTTGGAAAGCTCTTTTAAATGTCTATCTTTTTTAAAAAAGAGTATTGTTCTCCGACTTATAGTTTTCGAGAAAATGTCGAAAAACAGCAAAAGTAGGTAAAATTTAAAAAAATTCATAACTAAAAAACTATTGGGAATTTGGCGATTTTCTTGACGCCAATCGATTCCCCGGATCATTTTGCATCGGCAAGGATAAAAATAGTTCCACATTTTCGAATAGTTTCGCCGTAATTGAGAAAATAAAAAAATTAAAAAATTTGTAAACACCCCAGCCCCCTACAAAATGGTCAATTTTTAAAGTGTCTCAAAATCAATTTAAATCCATCTTATCTTATAGAATTTGATCTGCTCTTTACGATGGAAAAAAGCGTTTTCTCCTAGCTCTTTTAGTTTGGCCGTAATCGGCATTTGAAAATTGAAACTTTTTTTCGCCTTGAAACCTATGCCATTGTATAGCGTTTTTTATACCGGTTCTAATCGATTTTGCCGTTTTTCTCTAACTCCAATAGTTCCGCCGTAATCGGCTTTTAAAAATTCAAAAAAAGTCAAAATGGCAACTTTTTTGCGTTTTTCTCGGAAACTATAAGACTTAGACCAAATTTTAAGAATGCATCAGATATCGCTTAAAATTATCTATTTTCTCGATTAAACCCGGAGCCGCTCCGGGCACCGGTTCCGGGTACAGTGGCATTTAAAGTTTGACACTAAAAAAATTCATAATTAAAAAACTAAAAGTCGTAGAGCAAAACGGTTTGTTTCAGTGAATTTTATGGCTCATTTTACATATTATATTGGTTTTTTACACGATTTAAAAATTTGAAATTTTTTGCTTAAAATTAGGGTTGCCATTTCATAGTGGTATTTTATTCTTCAATAAAAAAAATCATAACTCAAAAAGTAAAAGCCGTAGAGCAAAACGGTTTGTTCCAATGAATTCTGCGGCTCATTTTGCGTATTATACCAGCTTTTCACGCGATTTAAAATTTTATTGGTCAAGACACCTTCACAAAAATGAAAAAAAATTTTTTTGTGAACTCTAGCAAAGTTTTATGGACATTTCTATGCTCATACAACCCTCTAGAGTTGTTAAAAGTAGAAAAACAGTCAGTAGGTTCGATTTTAAAAATTTTGATTTTTGCAAATTTTGTCGCGATTTTGGTCGATTCCCGGTACCTGTAACATTTATCGAGTAATAACTCCGGAACTATTAGAAATAGTCCAATGAAATTTACCATCACTGGAAAGCTCTTTTAATTATCAATCTTTTTAAAAAAAATTATTCTTCTCCGACTTAATAGTTTTCGAAATAATTTCAAAAAATTACAAAAGTTGGTAAAATTAAATTTGTCGATTTTCTCAACCACAATTGATTCCCCGAATCTCGCATCAAAATAGTTCCACTTTTCGGAATAGATTTGCCGTAATTGAGAAAATAAGAAATACTTTTGTTCAGGAGTTCGACTACGTTTATTACACCGGTGACATAATCAGCCACCGGGTTTGGGAAACCAGCATTCAGAACAACTCGCAGTCAATTTCCGACCTTTTCGCCTATTTTAAACAAAGTTTCGACGTCCCAGTTTTCCCAGTTTTTGGAAATCACGAACCTCATCCGCTTGACCTGTAACCAATTAAAAAAAATCCACCCTGTATGTACTATTAAACATAAATTCCAGTTGGCCCACTGAAAGCGTCAAAGACGAGCAATTCTCAGTCCAGTGGCTGTTTGAGCTAGTTTCAGGCCCCTGGTCTGAACTCGTAGGCCAAGACATAAGTGAAACAGTCCTAAAAGGGGGCTATTACACAGTTAGTCCCAAACCCGGGTTCCGAATTATCGCAATCAATGGCAATCTGTGTTACACCTATAACTGGTGGCTCATTTTCAACGATGTTGACCCTTATGGACAGTTGCAATGGCTGGCTGAAACTTTACTGGAAGCTGAAAAAAATAACGAAAGCGTCCACATTTTATCGCATGTTCCGTCCGGAACGTCCGAAAGTTTATCAGTCTGGGGGCGGGAATATTCCAGAATTGTTGAAAGGTTGTAATCTTATCTAACAATTTGATTTAGACGTTTTGAATCCAGATTTGCAAACACCATCACTGGGCAGTTCAATGGGCACACACACAGAGACCAGTTCCATGTTTATTACAACAGTTCAAACCCAACACAACCAATTGGCACTGCTTTTAACGGGGCTTCGGTAACACCTTACACAGCTTCTAACCCCAGTTATAAAATTTATGATGTTGATTCGACCACTTTTGTGAGCAAAACAACTCAAATTATTTGACCAAAAAATTGAAATTTCAAATTTAGGATTTGCTCGACTATGAAGAATGGACGTTTAATCTCACGTTAGCCAACTCCAAAAGTTCGACTGAGTCTCCCGATTGGTACAAATTGTATTCCTTTACTGAAGCTTTCGGTGTTGATAATTTATCACCAGTTGAGGTTGATAAAGTTTTGTATAAAATGGCAGAGAATCACAATTTACTCGATGATTATTTTGTGTTCAAATTTCGAAATGGTGATGCTGGTATTAAGGATGGTTGTGATGATATGTGCAAGAAGGATAATTTGTGCGAGATTTCAACCACTGTTTATGGAGACAATGTCCACTGTAACCGTTTCACTGATTTGTACGACAAAGGACAATAATGCTTAATTTATTTATTTGTGAACTTGGTACCTGAATAAAGTGTTTGAAACGAATTACTTTTGTTGTTTGTGACTTACAAAATTACACCATTGTCTGGTCTATACAGTCATAACAAAAATAAAAATATAAAAAAATTATTTTAAAAAAAAGCTTTTAAAATTAATTTTTTTATATTTTTATTTTTTGCTTTTTAGTTTTTATTTATTGCATAGATTTATTGTTATTACCGTTACGTCCAAATGACCAACATACCGTCTATGTCGGTATAAGTTACGGTATGTACAAATCGAGAACCCCTTTGTAAACATATAACCTAAAATTTTAAAACCCCATTTAACACCTTTAGGGGGTAATTAACAATATAGAATTGCATTGTCACGCAGATTACGTAAGCATATTAAATTTCATTTCATTGCGACTACAGGAACCCTCTCAAATTTACAAATCGAGAACTCCTTTGTAAACATAACCTAAAACTTCAAAACGCCATTTAACCCCTTTAGGGGGTATTTTACTACATAGGATTGCATTGTCACGCAGATTAAGTAAGTATGCAAAATTTCAATTCAGGGGGACAACGGGAACCCTTTCAAATTTGGCTCCGAAAAAATAACCGACAGAGAGACAACATTGTGAGTTAAATAAAAGCTTTTAATTAAATTTTTTGATAATTATTATTAATCAGGCACAAAGGAATTTTTTTTGTCATTGCCTTATTGTTTAAGGAACAACTGTTTTTTTTTATTTTTTAATAATTCGCAACCTACTCTTAATTTCTGTTTGTAATTTCATCATTTTTTAGTTTGTTTTATCAAAATCTGAAATTTCTTCAAGACCTAATAAAAAAATCTTATCCGAAAAAAACTCAGTAATACCACTAATTTGGTAAAACTCTACCTTGTTATTAACGAAATAAAATAAAATTTTAGCCGAGTTTCACAACAATACCTGAGATTTTATTTAGTTAAAAACGTGGTTACAGGCTTCAAAAAGGTAAAAATAACACGATTTTAAACAAAAATTTGTTATTTTATAGTTTATTTTGACGAAATCTCATTCAAAAGCAAGCGAAACAAGGTCAATTTTGATCGATTTTGTTGATTTTAACCAGTTTTGACGAATAAAAAAGGCAAAAACAATAGCTTAGGGTTAAATTTAATGAATTTTCGGTTAGTTTTTAACTATATTTTGCGTTTTTTCGCTCATTTTTAACGAAAAATCTAAATCAAATGAAACAAACAAAAAACTTATGAAATAATTTTTTACTTTAAACATGGAAAAATACTCGTAACACAATTTTTCAAAAGATTTTGTGAGATTTTGGCATAAATAAAAAGAAGAAAGAATAAAGACAAAATATTCTCTCAAAAACGTGTAAGCACAACGGAAATATTCACTGACACATCATTTGGAAGCCTTGTTTTTTTCAATTTTAAGTGATTCTAATATTTAGAAAACAATATTTTTCGAATAACCTACTAAATCGAATGAAACAAACAAAAAACGATACGAAATAAATTTAATATTAAAAAATCAGCTAAAAAATGCTAATATTTTTTATTTAATTTGGTGATTTTTCCGGATTGTTTTTTTACTTTAAACTTGGTAAAAATAGCAGTTTTAAACAAAAAATTGTTATTTTATAGTTTATTTCGACGAAATCTCATTCAAAAGCAAGCGAAACGACTGAAACAAGCTAAAAATAACGCCAATTTCGATCGAATTTGTTGATTTTTAACCAGTTTTGACGAATGAAAAAGGCAAAAACAATAGTTTTGGGTCAAATTTAATATATTTTCGGTTTGTTCTTAACTATATTTTGCGTTTTTTCGCTTATTTTTAATGAAAAACGATCTAAATCAAATGAAACAAACAAAAAAACTTTTGATATTAAAAAATTAGGTGAAAAATGCCAAAATTCCTGAATTAATTTTTACTTTACACTTGGAAAAAAACTCGTAATTTTTCATGAGATTTTGTGAAATTTTGGCAAAAATAAATAAAAATAAGAAATAATAAAGACAAAATATTCTCTCAAAAACGTGTAAGCACAAAGGAAATATTCACTGACACATCATTTAGAGGCCTTGTATTTTTTTCAAATTTAAGTGATTCTATTTAGAGAACACTATTTTTCGAAAAACGAACTAAATCGAATGAAACAAACAAGAAAACGATACGAAATAAAATTTTAATATTAAAAAGCTAGCTAAAAATACTAATATTTTTGACCTAATTTGGTGATTTTTACTTTCTACTTTTTTACTTTAAACTTTGTAAAAATAACAGTTTTAAACAAAAAATTGACATTTTATAGTTTATTTCTACGAAATCTCATTCAAAGGCCAGCGAAACGACCGAAACGAGCTAAAAATTAATTTTGATCGAATTTGTTGATTTTTAACCAATTTTGACGTATAAAAAGGGCAAAAACAATAGTTTAGGCTCAAATTTAATGAATTTTCGGTTAGTTTTTAACTATATGTTCCAGTTTTTCCGCTTATTTTTAACAAAAAACGAACTAAACCGAATGAAACAAACAAAAAACTACATGAAATCAAATTTTAATATTAAAAAATTAGGTAAAAAATGCTAACATTTTTGACTTATTTTGGTGATTTTACGGTGTCTGTTTTTTTACTTTAAACTTGTTTCAATTCTAAAAAAGGTAAAAATAACACAATTTTACATGAGATTTTGTCGGTTTTTTGCTTATTTTTGACAAAAATAAAAAGAAAAAGACAACATATTTATCTCAAAAAAGTGTAAACACAATGGAAATGTTCAGTGACACATCATTTGGAAGCTTTTCGATTTTAAATCATTCTTTTTAAAAAACACTGTGTAGATGACTGAAACAGAGGACAGAAGTAATGAAAAGAAAAAATTCAGTTCAACTAATTTACTGCTCAAAATGTTCCCTCACAACTAATCATTGAAAGGTTTTCTAACACCATTTCTTCTCAAATTATTATTAAATTATTAGATTATTTCTATTAATTATTATTGCGTACTATATTTAAATAATTAGGTTTTTTATTTACTATAGTTCTAGATATATTATTTATAGATATTATACCAAATTAAATCAAGTTCAAGTGTTGTTTTTCTAAACTTGCGTAGACTCTTTAATCTAATCTAATCAACAACAAATAAAATCTTAAATCTAAACAATTATTTCAGCGAGGTCTCAAAGATAATCCTATTTGTTTAATTTATGCCAAAAAAAAGGTAAAACGCATTGAATAATTAGTATGTAAATAAATATTAAATCAGTGTTTGTTATCTAAAAATCACAACACTTTTTAAAAAAATAATAAATTTAATCGAAACGCACTTGACTTTCGAACTTATTTTCTTCCTTTTGTTTAATTAAAGGAGCGCAGTTAAATACAATACGGCTGATAACATCTTGTCCATCAGGTTTAATTCCATTTTTTATTTTTCATATATTTTCGGTTAGTTTTTAACTATATTTTGCGTTTTTTCGCTTATTTGTAACGCAAAACGATATAAATCAAATGAAACAAACAAAAAAACTTTTGATATTAAAAAATTGGTGAAAAATGTTAAAATTCCTGACTTAATTTTTACTTTAAATTTGGAAAAATACTCGTAACACAACTTTTCAAGAGATTTTGTGGGATTTTGGCATAAATAAAAAGAAGAAATAATAAAGACAAAATATTCTCTCAAAAACGTGTAAGCACAATGCAAATATTCACTAACACATATCTCATTTGGAAGCCTTGTTTTTTTTTCAATTTTAAGTGATTCTAATATTTAGAAAACAATATTTTTCGAAAAACGTACTAAATCGAATGAAACAAACAAAAATCGATACGAAATAAAATTTTAATTCTAAAATATTAGCCAAAAAATGCTAATATTTTTGATTTAATTTGGTGATTTTTACGGACTGTTTTTTTACTTTAAACTTGGTAAAAATAGCAGTTTTAAACAAAAAAATTGTTATTTTATATCTCAATCTCATTCAAAGGCCAGCGAATAAACGGCTGAAACGAGCTAAAAATAACGCCAATTTCGATCGAATTTGTTGATTTTTAACCAGTTTTGACGAATAAAAAAGACAAAAACAATGGTTTTGGGTCAAATTTAATATATTTTCAGTTAGTTTTTAACTATATTTTGCGTTTTTTTCGCTTATTTTTAATGAAAAACGATATAAATCAAATGAGGCAAACAAAAAAACTTTTGATATTAAGAAATTAGGTGAAAAATGTTAAAATTTCTCACTTAATTTTTACTTTAGACTTGGAGAAATACTCGTAACACAATTTTGGCATAAATAAAAAGAAGAAATAATAAAGACAAAATATTCTCTCAATAACGTGTAAGCACAATGGAAATATTCACTGACACATATATCATTTGGAAGCCTTGTTTTTTTTTCAATTTTAAGTGATTCTAATATTTAGAGAACAATATTTTTCGAAAAACGTACTAAATCGAATGAAACAAACAAAAAATCTATACGAAATAAATTTAGTATTAAAAAATCAGCTAAAAAATGCTAATATTTTTGACTTAATTTGGTGATTTTTACGGTCTGTCTTTTTACTTTAAACTTTGTAAAAATAACAGTTTTAAACAAAAAATTGTTATTTTATAGTTTATTTTGACGAAATCCCATTCAAAAGCAAGCGAAACGTCTGAAACAAGCTAAAAATAACGCCAATTTCGATCGAATTTGTTGATTTTTAACCAGTTTTGACAAATGAAAAAGGCAAAAACAATAGTTTAGGGTCAAATTTAATGAATTTTCGGTTAGTTTTTAACTATATTTTGCGTTTTTTCGCTTATTTTAAACGAACGAATTTTTAACTTGGTTCAATTCTAAAAAAGGTAAAAATAACACAATTTTCATGAGATTTTGTCGGTTTTTTGCTAATTTTTGACAAAAATAAAAAGAAGAAATAATAAAGACAACATATTTGTCTCAAAAAGTGTAAACACAATGGAAATGTTCACTGACACATCATTTGAAAACTTTGTTTTTTTTTTCAATTTTAAATCATTCTTTTTAGAGAACACTGTGTAGATGACTGAGACAGAGGACAAAAGTAATGTGAAGAAACAATTCAATTTACTAATTTACTGCTCAAATTGTTCTCCTACAACCAATGATTAAAAGGTTTTCTAACACCATTTCTTCTCAAATTATTATTAGATGATTATTTTTATTAATTATGGCGTACCATATTTAAATAATTAAGTTTTTTATTTGCTATAAATATAAATATTCTACCAAACTAAATCAAGTTCAAGTGTTGTTTTTTCTAAAATTGCGTAGACTCTTTAATCTAATCTAATCAACAATAAATAAAATTTTAAATCTAAACAATTATTTCAGCGAGGTCTCAAAGATAATCCTATTTGTTTAATTTATGCCAAAAAAAAAGTAAAACGCATTGAATAATTAGTATGTAAATAAATATTAAATCAGTGTTTGTTATCTAAAAATCACAACACTTTTTAAAAAATAATAAATTTAATCCAAACGCACTTGACTTTCGAACTTATTTTCTTCCTTTCGTTTAATTAAAGGAGCGCAATTAAAGACAATACGGCTGATAAAATCTTGTCCATCAGGTTTAATTCCATTTTTTATTTTTCATGACAGACCCTTGAAGTAAATACTTTTAATAGAAATAATAGATTAGATGTTACTCTTTCGCAAGGTCATTATCAAGTATTTAAGTTTCAAAACCGTAAACATTAGTAATACAACGATTGTAGTAGCTACCATGACATTTCGTTTTGTTCTATTATTCCTAGTTTTAACACTAGTTGCATCAACTTATTCGAAACCAAACGGTAAGTATCCAATTATTACACAGTTTCTGTTAAAAAACAAAATTAGATGATTTCGAGTCGGTTAAATACGGCATTACCCAACTGTTTAAAACCGGGAACAAACCTCAGTTTGCCAAAACAGCAAAATCGTACCAATTACCACACGTTTTGAGAGAACATATGGAGAAAGTCTACAACAACGAGGAGATTTGCACTTTGTGTAACCTACTTTTCGACCTAGTGATTGACGAATGGAAGCAAGGAATGACCAAAGACAAAATTCTAGACATTGTCAAGTACATTTGTGTTAGTTTGGGGATCGAAAACGAGCGAGTTTGTAACGGTTCAATCACAATTAACTCTGATATTGTCTTCTACATTGTCGAAAACTACCCTGATATCAAAGCCAATCGATTGTGTGGTTCAGTGTTGCAAGCTTTTGGTTGCTCAACCGGTGATGATTTTGACTGGTCCATTATTCTCCCACCTGGAAATGCAGTTAAAAAACCATCAGACATGAGTGTTTCTAGTTTCAATATTTTGCAACTTAGTGACATCCATTTCGACCCCAATTACAAAATTAAGGGCAAAGCTAATTGTGGGGAACCTGTTTGTTGTCAGGAGGACCAAGGTGAGGCAGAATCACCCGAAAATGCTTGTGGTTACTGGTCTGATTATCGCTTTGCTGATAGTCCTTGGCATTTGGTCGAGGAAACAATAAGACACACCAAAACGCAAAACTTTGACTACGTTTACTACACGGGTGATATAATCAGTCACAGGGTTTGGCAAACCACCGTTGAAAATAACACAAAAACTATTTCAAAACTGTATTCTTATTTCAAACAATCGTTTGGTGTCCCGATTTTTCCGATTTTTGGCAACCATGAGCCTCACCCCTTAAATGTGTGAGTCAGTAACACCTTGATAGAGCTTTGGTTTAAGTGTTGGTTTTAGTTGGCCGGATGATCGTCTCAAAGAGGAGAGACTTTCGGTTAAGTGGTTGTTTAAACTGGCAGCTGAGAAATGGTCGCATTTGATTGGGCAAGATGTTAGTGAGACGGTGTTAAAAGGGGGGTATTATAGTGTTAGTCCAAGGCCTGGGTTTAGGGTGGTTGGGGTTAACGGCAATTTGTGTTATACCGATAATTGGTGAGTTAGAAATGATCAATTGTAACTGTCACGCTGAACTCGAATGCAATTTGTCACAGAATTATCATAATAATGACATCAATTGATGTCGAAATTTTACTAAATGACCGCTTTAAATTATGCGCATTCATTAAATAATTCATTAAAAAACTATTAACAAAAAAAAAGGAGGCTGGACGTGGAGTTGTGACAAAAAATTAGTAATAAAAGAATATGTTTAAAAAACTATAGAAAGACTGTTTTTTTACTTTAAACTTTGTAAAAATAACAATTTTAAACAAAAAATTGTCACTTTATAGTTTATTTCGACGAAATCTCATTCAAAGGTCAGCGAAACGACTGAAACGAGCTAAAAATAACGTCAATTTCGATCGAATTTGTTGATTGTTAACCAGTTTTGACGAATGAAAAAGGCAAAAACAATAGTTTATGGTCAAATTTAATGAATTTTCGGTTAGTTTTTAACTATATTTTGCGTTTTTTCGCTTATTTGTAACGCAAAACGATATAAATCAAATGAAACAAACAAAAATATTTTGATATTAAAAAATTGGTGAAAAATGTTAAAATTCCTGACTTAATTTTTACTCTTAACTTAGAAAAATACTCGTAACACAATTTTTCACGAGATTTATTTAAATAAAAATAAGAAAGAATAAAGACAAAAGATTCTCTCAAAAACGTGTAAGCACAACGGAAATATTCACTGACACATCATTTGGAAGCCTTGTTTTTTTTCAATTTTAAGTGATTCTAATATTTAGAAAACAATATTTTTCGAAGAACGTACTAAATCGAATGAAACAAACAAAAAACGATACGAAATAAAATTTTACTTCTAAAATATTAGCCAAAAAATGCTAATATTTTTGACTTAATTTGGTGATTTTTACGGTCTGTTTTTTTACTTTAAACTTGGTAAAAATAGCAGTTTTAAACAAAAAATTGTTATTTTATAGTTTATTTTGACGAAATCCCATTCAAAAGCAAGCGAAACGACTGAAACAAGCTAAAAATAACGTCAATTTCGATCGAATTTGTTGATTTTTAACCAGTTTTGACGAATGAAAAAGGCAAAAACAATAGTTTAGGGTCAAATTTAATGAATTTTCGGTTAGTTTTTAACTATATTTTGCGTTTTTTCGCTTATTTGTAACGCAAAACGATATAAATCAAATGAAACAAACAAAAAAACTTTTGATATTAAAAAATTAGGTGAAAAATGTTAAAATTCCTGACTTAATTTTTGCTTTAGACTTGGAGAAATACTCGTAACACAATTTTGGCATAAATAAAAAGAAGAAATAATAAAGACAAAATATTCTCTCAATAACGTGTAAGCACATATATCATTTGGAAGCCTTGTTTTTTTTTTCAATTTTAAGTGATTCCAATATTTAGAGAACAATATTTTTCGAAAAACGTACTAAATCGAATGAAACAAACAAAAAACGATACGAAATAAAATTTTACTTCTAAAATATTAGCCAAAAAATGCTAATATTTTTGACTTAATTTGGTGATTTTTACGGTCTGTTTTTTTACTTTAAACTTGGTAAAAATAGCAGTTTTAAACAAAAAATTGTTATTTTATAGTTTATTTTGACGAAATCCCATTCAAAAGCAAGCGAAACGACTGAAACAAGCTAAAAATAACGTCAATTTCGATCGAATTTGTTGATTTTTAACCAGTTTTGACGAATGAAAAAGGCAAAAACGATAGTTTAGGATCAAATTTAATGAATTTTCGGTTAGTTTTTAACTATATTTTGCGTTTTTTCGCTTATTTTTAATGAAAAACGATCTAAATCAAATGAGACAATCAAAAAAACTTATGATATAAAAAAATTAGGTGAAAAATGTTAAAATTCCTGACTTAATTTTTGCTTTAGACTTGGAGAAATACTCGTAACACAATTTTGGCATAAATGAAAAGAAGAAATAATAAAGACAAAATATTCTCTCAGTAACGTGTAAGCACAACGGAAATATTCACTGACACATCATTTGGAAGCCTTGTTTTTTTTCAATTTTAAGTGATTCTAATATTTAGAAAACAATATTTTTCGAAGAACGTACTAAATCGAATGAAACAAACAAAAAACGATACGAAATAAAATTTTACTTCTAAAATATTAGCCAAAAAATGCTAATATTTTTTGACTTCATTTGGTGATTTTTACGGTCTGTTTTTTTACTTTAAACTTGGTAAAAATAGCAGTTTTAAACAAAAAATTGTTATTTTATAGTTTATTTTGACGAAATCCCATTCAAAAGCATGCGAAACGACTGAAACAAGCTAAAAATAACGTCAATTTCGATGGAATTTGTTAATTTTTAGCCAGTTTTGATGAATAAAAAAGACAAAAACAATGGTTTTGGGTCAAATTTAATATATTTTCAGTTAGTTTTTAACTATATTTTGCGTTTTTTCGCTTATTTTTAATGAAAAACGATCTAAATCAAATGAAACAAACAAAAAAACTTTTGATATTAAAAAATTAGGTGAAAAATGTTAAAATTCCTGACTTAATTTTTACTCTAAACTTAGAAAAATACTCGTAACACAATTTTTCACGAGATTTATTTAAATAAAAATAAGAAAGAATAAAGACAAAAGATTCTCTCAAAAACGTGTAAGCACAACGGAAATATTCACTGACACATCATTTGGAAGCCTTGTTTTTTTTCAATTTTAAGTGATTCTAATATTTAGAAAACAATATTTTTCGAAGAACGTACTAAATCGAATGAAACAAACAAAAAACGATACGAAATAAAATTTTACTTCTAAAATATTAGCCAAAAAATGCTAATATTTTTTGACTTCATTTGGTGATTTTTACGGTCTGTTTTTTTACTTTAAACTTGGTAAAAATAGCAGTTTTAAACAAAAAATTGTTATTTTATAGTTTATTTTGACGAAATCCCATTCAAAAGCAAGCGAAACGACTGAAACAAGCTAAAAATAACGTCAATTTCGATCGAATTTGTTGATTTTTAACCAGTTTTGACGAATGAAAAAGGCAAAAACAATAGTTTAGGGTCAAATTTAATGAATTTTCGGTTAGTTTTTAACTATATTTTGCGTTTTTTCGCTTATTTTTAATGAAAAACGATCTAAATCAAATGAGACAATCAAAAAAACTTTTGATATTAAAAAATTAGGTGAAAAATGTTAAAATTCCTGACTTAATTTTTGCTTTAGACTTGGAGAAATACTCGTAACACAATTTTGGCATAAATAAAAAGAAGAAATAATAAAGACAAAATATTCTCTCAATAACGTGTAAGCACAATGGAAATATTCACTGACACATATATCATTTGGAAGCCTTGTTTTTTTTTCAATTTTAAGTGATTCCAATATTTAGAGAACAATATTTTTCGAAAAACGCACTAAATCGAATGAAACAAACAAAAAATCTATACGAAATAAATTTAGTATTAAGAAATCAGCTAAAAAATGCTAATATTTTTGACCTAATTTGGTGATTTTTACGGTCTATTTTTTTACTTTAAACTTTGTAAAAATAACAGTTTTAAACAAAAAATTGACATTTTATAGTTTATTTCTACGAAATCTCATTCAAAGGCCAGCGAAGCCAGTCCAAGGCCTGGGTTTAGGGTGGTTGGGGTTAATGGCAATTTGTGTTATACCGATAATTGGTGAGTTAGAAATGATCAATTGTAACTGTCACGCTGAACTCGAATGCACAGAATTATCATAATAATGACATCAATTGATGTCGAAATTTTACTAAATGACCGCTTTAAATTATGCGCATTCATTAAATAATTCATTAAAAAACTATTAACAAAAAAAAAGGAGGCTGGACGTGGAGTTGTGACAAAAAATAAGTAATAAAAGAATATGTTTAAAAAACTATAGAAAGATTTATTTGTAGAAAGTTTATTTGATAAACTTTTATGACTGAAATATATTGAAGTATACAAGTTCAGTCATGTAAGAGTATTTTTTGCAATATGTCAACGAATCGTACAGAAATCAGCGTTTGCAATTGAATATTTTATATTTTTCTATGTGCATCTGAATTTTTTCAGATAAAGAATATTGATTATGAGAATAGTAGAAAAATTCTGATTTAATTGGCGCAGTCGGTAGGACCCATTGGATTATTTTTGTGGCGTCACCTCTCCTACAAAATTCACATTTACCTAGGTAATTTGCCAACTTCAAAAAAAAAATCGCCACTGAAAGCAAATCTTGTTTTTCATAAAGCTAACTAATTGGCGCAGTCAGTAGGTTTGAATTTAATGTCGAGTCCTGTTCTCTTTTTTTAACATTTAGTTTGCAGCTTCAAAAAATGTTGAAAACTCTGTGGAAAAAGTTTTTCAACCTTTCTTTTAACGAAGAAAACGAAGAATTTTTAATAATGGAAGGCGAAAGTTTATGAAGGCAAAATTATGATTCTTTGCCATATTTTTGGTGAAAAAATACATGAATAAAAGACGTTATAGCAATAATGTAGTATTCATTCAACTAATTAACGCTAAACCGACTTTTATTTTTAAATTTTCTGAATTCTATAGTTAAACAAATCATATTTTGTTTTATTTTATTACATACTTGGCGCAGTCAGTAGGACTATTTAATATATCATCATAATTCGTAAGTTTAGTAATCAATTTGCAACTTTGAAGACAGCAGAAAAAAATACGCCACTGAAACCAAGTCTTGTTTTTTACAAATTAATTGGCGCAGTCAGTAGGCTTCAGTTTTGTATTGACTCCATTCTGTTCGGTTTTTTCAGTCAAAAAATAAGTTTAATTGTCTCAATCTTTCTTTTAACAAAGTAGAACATAACAAATCTTAACCAAGTAAAAGCAAAAGTTTCTAAAACTAAAATTATGCTTGTAGAAAATTGTGTTTTAAGCTTTTATTTAATGATTTCCGACTTTTAAGTTTTGTATTTGTATTGTACTTTTTTAAAATTATAAAATGAAGTATATGTAAGCAATTTTGGTCTAAAGAATACAACAATATAAAAACAAGAATACGAAAATTCAGTCAACTAAACATCAGTCAATAAATCGGCTGTTTATTAAAATTTATCTCCCCAAGTAGCACAGATTGTTATTTAGCGGTTGTAAAAACGTTTTGGCAACAACTATTTGGTCACCGCAACAATCGAGGAAAACGTTTCACCAAACTTGTCATAACGTCACCGTGCCAAAAATGGGCATTTATTTTTGGGTTATATAACGGTAATATTACCAAATAGTTGCCAACAATTTGGTTGTTTCAAAGCTTTAACGAAGTTATGCTCTGGAAGCTATTCTATGACTAAATGACAACTATTTACTACATAACCACCGATTTGTTGTTAATTGGCTATTGTTTCCAAAGTACAACCCAACAGCAACTACAAAATAACATTTTATCTTTGGTTGTAATTTAGGAAAAATTGTGGGACATCAAGATCAAAATATAACAATATGGTAATTTAGTGGTCACTGAAGAGTCACGAAGAAATTGTTATATTATTCAATCCTTGTAGACATCATGGATGGCCATAAACATATTATATATTACTGTAATGCATACACAAATTCCAAATACTCGTTAACCAAGCAAAAAATTACTTTTCTGACAAATATGAATACGATGCTTCGAAAAAATCGACGCGCCCTAAAAAAGCAATTATTTATTAAACATACTATTGTTTTTTCAAAAAATTAAGAGAGTTTTTCTTTTAAATTAATTTCAGTTATAAAAATGTATCACTATTATTTATTAAATTTTATAAAATAGCAGTAATTATGATTCTGACAACGACAAAGTTATTAAATGGTTATAAAATAGTTGTAAAATTGACACACATAAGAAAAATTTAACATGGCCGCTGTCTGCGCTGTCGTATTTGTCAAAAAATTCGCCATTTTTGTATTAGCTGTTTCAAAACTATAAAAACGCCAACGTCGCATTTTAACGAATTATTTTTTTAAATAAGGTTGATGAAAATGTAAAATAGTTATTAACGATTAGATCTCTCATTGAAACTATAAATTACATTAGCTATTAGTGTTTTAAAGTGCTTAAATAATTTATAACAACTGATTTTGAGAGAAAATGCGACGTTAGCGTTTTTATAGTTTTGAAACAGCTAATATGTCTTCTCTGATTGTTAGGAAATGGTTGCCGTGCTGACTCAGAAACCTAATATTGACTAAGTTAAAACCAAATGGTATTTAGTTATTTTTTACGTTTGAGAGGGCTTTTCTGGCTAAATAATTACTAAATCGAAACAAACTAAATAAGTTGAGTCAGTCATTCGACGTTTTAATTTTCTGTAATATGTACTGCTTTTCCTAAATATTTTTAAGGAAAAATCAGTTTGTTTAATGTCAACTTTAGGCATAATCCACACTCCACACTACAGAAAATACACTTTTGTTGGTATAGGAAACGTAGATGTGGTATACGACAAATAAAATTTGACAGTTAAAATGATGGGAAAATTATTGTGTAGCTACGAAAGGGTAGAGTTATAGACATTACTTGGTAATGACAACTAAAATTTTGCTACCAAATTGTCACATTCTGCAGATAGATTTTCGTTATATTTTAGCTTTTTTATTTTTAAGAAAACGTTGCGGCAACTTCGGAAATTTGCCATATAGTTATAAGATAGATTATTCACAACTATATGGCAGAATAGCCAAATGGTCATGAAATAGTAATATTTTAGACATTATTTTGTCATTAAAATATGTGTGATAGGTATAATATATCAACTTTAAATGGCTGTAAAAAGGTTATTTTTTGGGTTTACGATGGACATAAAAGCATTACGGCAACCTAAAAAATAACTATTTAGTTACGTAGATACCAAATTAAAGCTAAATTGTGGGGCAACTACTAGGAGTTTAATATAAAGCCAAATGAGCATATTATAGCTTTTTTAAATATTAATCTCACTAAAAAACAACTTCATTTTAAAAACCTAATGAAATAACCAAATTATGACTAAGATCAGGTTGCCATAACGTTACTGCAACAACTTTTTAGCTGCCACAACCAAAAAAATGTTTTGTGCTACTTGGGTCTTCTGATTACATTAAACTATATAATATTTTTTCTAATAATCAAGTTTTGTTTCATTACAAACTTGGCGCAGTCAGTAGGAGTTGTTGCACTGTTTTGTATTCGTAAGTGAACCAAGTTTTGTTTTTCACAAAGTTAATTGGCGCAGTCAATAGGTAGGCTTTTTTATTTTGTCTGCATCTTTAAAAAATCTTGACGACTTTAGTAGAAAAGGTTTAATTTCCTCGACCTTTCATCTATGAAAATTAGCAGTTGCCCACGGCTTCGCACGCATGTTCACAATCACTTTGAAACACAGAAAAACAATGCAAAACTTAGTATAACAAAAAGTAGAAACACAAAATTTTATTGTGAACTTTAAAACCGTGACCCAATGCTTGTTCTCAACTCATTCCTTGTTTAACCCTCTTGTGGATGTAATTTTCAAAAATCCTGAAACACATTTTCTTTATTTTTAACCGGAAGTCCAAATGCCAATTTTCTTGGATATGACTTCAAAAATGCAGGGGTTTTGCGTTGAACTCTTTTGGGGGTGGAATTTCTAAAAATCCTGAAATATACGCCTCTTCCTATTTAACCGAATGTCTAAGATATCAATTGATAACTTTAACAATAAAGAATTTTTTATATGTATAAATTCAACAATGAAGGATTTTTTGTTTAACCCCCTTGGAGTGGAGTTTTCAACAAACCTGAAACACGCGTTTTTTATATTTAGACGAATGCCCAAATACCAATTCTCTTGGTTATAACTTCGAAAATGACATATTTTTATATTCAACCCTCTTGGGGGTGGAACTTTTAAAATCCAGAAACACGTCTTTTTTCATTTTTAACCGAAAGATCAAATACCATTTTTCATTAATATAACTTCCAAAATGACGATTTTTTATGTTTAACCTTCTTTGGGAATGCAATTTCTAAAAATAATAAAATACCTGTTTCTTTATTTTTCACCGAATGCCCAAATACCAATTTTTATAAATATAAGTTCAAAAATTACGGATTTTTATATTTAACCCCCTTAGGAGTGGAAATTCCAAATGTTCTTAAACACACGTTTTTCATCTTTAACCGAAAGCTCAAGTACCATTTGCATGGATACAAATTAAAAATTACGGATTTTTATACAAATTCTAACCCGTATTCAACCCCCTTAGGGTTGGTATTTCCAACTAATACACGTGTTTCTTCACTTTTCACTGAAAGCCCAAATACCAGCTTCAATTAATGTAAATTCAAAAGTTACAAATATTTATACAAATTTTATTACGCCATTTAACCCTCTTAGAGGTTGCTTTTTCGAAAATCCGGAAACACGTGTTTCTTCATTTTTAACCAAAAGCCCAAATACTAATTTTCAAGGATGTAAGTTCAATGTAACTTTAAAAATGACAGATTTTCTAAACTCTAATTCTAAATTCAACTCTTCATTTAACCCGATTAGGGGTTGATTTTCCAAAAATCCTGAAACACATCTTACTTTATTTTTAACCGAAAGCCCAAATACTAATTTTCAAAGATATAACTTGAAAAATGACTAATTTTTATTGAAATTTTAACACTCTATTTAACCCCCTTAGGGGGTGATTTTCGAAAAATCCTTTCTTAGTACACCCCTACGTTACAAAAGCTATCTACTGTAAAAATTTCAAGTTTTTATCCTTAGCTGTGCCTTGATTGGTCAGTCAGGCCAAGCAATTTTATACAGCGTATTAGGGAATCGTTTAGCATAAATTGAAAGGTAGATAGAGAATGGCAAAACGAATCGATTAAGTAAATTTTTGGTAAATCGAAAATGCATAGTTTTCCCAAAAAATCGTTCTGAAATTAAAGTCCCAAATTGTGAGAACCGCTGAACTAGAATGATAAAAATTAGCGTAAATTTTAATATTATTGACAAAATAGCAGAGGTAAATTAACTTCTTGACCCATTCCGTAATTCTTCTATTCCATTTTGTGTTTTGTGATCAAAATTTCAAAAAAAAAAACAAAAAAATTTTTTAGCCGGAACTGGGGTTCACACAAATGACCATGCAATCTACAATTTTGAAAAATTCTCACCACTATGGCCACTTTGTTTAAAGAAAAAATTAACCGCTAATAACACAGTGGCTCTCAACAGGTGGATTAATAAAAATTTTTGAAGAAAGTGTGCACTTTTTAGAAAAATGGTATAAGGCTTTTTAACTCGTCTGATCATGACAAATTTACTTACGAAATATTGCTAAACCATTCCCTAACACCCTATATATATTGACTTGAAAAGCAAAGTTATGAGAAGTGTTCTGTGCTTTTATCTAAAAGTTTCTGACCTTGTATTGTACTTCCAATTTGATGATAATCATGTTACTTCTTAATTCCAAATCAAATTGTATTCGAGTGTCGAGTTTAATCGCTTCATTCATCCGAATCAAATAATTTCCACTTTAAAGGTGGTTGATATACGACGATGTGGACCCTTTTAACCAATTGCAATGGCTGGCGGACACTTTAAAACAAGCCGAAGCTGCCAACGAAAGCGTCCATATTTTGTCTCATGTCCCCACAGGGGATATTTCATGTCTGAAAGTTTGGAGTCGAGAATATCACCGCATAGTCGAAAGGTAGAACATCAAACTGTTCCATTTCTCCTCCTATTTGTCTTTTAGATTCTCTTCGACCATAACGGGCCAGTTTAACGGCCATACACATCGAGACGAATTCCATGTTTACTACAATAGTTCGGCTCCAAATCAAGCCATCGGTGTGGCTTTTAATGGGGCTTCGGTAACACCATACGACAGCTCCAACCCCAGTTATAAACTTTATCGTGTTGACCAAAACACTTACGTGAGTACAGTCACCCAAAATGAAAATGACGCGTCCATAAACGAACCCCTGCTATAAATTATTAGAGATCGTAAACTAGTTTTGAGTCATTTATCGGCTTTTGAAATGTTTAAGGATTTCTTGATGGAAATTGTTGGTTATCCCAAATGTGAAATAATACAATTTTTAAGTTTTGAGAGAAGGTCACAAAAATAAAATTGCTAGTTGGTTTGCAAATTTAATTTATTATTTGGTTGATGCAAAATAAGTTTTAGTGTGCAATTAAAATCTGCCGAATAAAAAGCACGACAAAACATGGATTCTTATTTCATTTTGTTTAAATTATCATTAAATTAAATTTCGCGGATTGTGAAGCGATCGCGAAACGATCACTTTGATATCCATTGTCCAAAAATTATTTCAATTCAAAATAATTATTATAATACTTAAAATCTGATTGTCACAAACTGTAACTAAAAATTTGATTGTCTTTATAGTTTATTCATTGAATAAGGTACACAATAGAAATGGAATCCCTGTACATTTTTGCGTGCGCGAAAAGTGGATGCAAGATATGAGCTTTTGGATGCGACCACCTGGCATTGGGAGGTCGCTCAAGTCTAGTACAGGTTCCTACTATCATTTCCAACAGAAAATTAGTTGAGTCCATGGGTCAATAGGAGGCGCGGTACTAAAACCAGATGCCAAGTCCAGTGGTGACTAACTTCTAGTCTATACCGTTGAATAAATTAAGGGGCCAGTCCCAAGATTCGAAGATAGGGCAAAAGCAATGTAAAAGTTTATAAGAGATAACTCACAAACGCTTCAAAATTTTGAATGGGGTTTTCACGACATGAAAGCATCTACGTTTCTAAAGTCACCTATAGGTGAAAAATTCAAAATACTATAATATAAACAATAAAAAATGCTTTAAACTGATTATTTCACCTGAAGCATCAAAGACTATATTTTTAATTGATTATTAATCGTTTTTATTAACATCACCTTTGTTTAATGATTTACATCAACTAACTTTTAGAGTAAAAGTGACGTTGGAATTTATATAGTTTTGAAACAGCTGTAGTAAATAAAAATATGAATGGACATTACGCGTTACGGCAATTCATTCTAGGAACTACCCGGATTAAAATTCTAACCATTATCGTAATAAGGTTCACAGGAAATGATTACCGAACACCTAACACCACAGGGGATAACTTAAGACCAAAATTCATTGAAAAAATTTTTCAATTATTCATTCATAAAACTGATACACGAAAAACATGTGTACCAACAAATCAGTTTTTGTTTATTAAGATACTCTAAACACATAATAGGGAAATTGTAAACGATTTATTTTATTATTAGTAAGGTAATGTTACTTTGTGTAAAGAAATCTTTTCTTTTTTGTTTCGGGATCTTTACTTACATCTTACAAATTTATCTAAACTTAGTTTGAAAATCATTTGTAACCATATTTATAAAACAGTCACGAAAGTGTTTTATAAAAACATTCATTGAATTTAGAATGAAAGCAATTAGCAAATGATATTTCGCCAAACTCATTCCAGAGCATTGTGAGTTTTTCTTCAAAGTATAAATAATAATCCGTTTTGACCTGATAAGGTGAAGTGCCGAAAAGCCTCAACCAGGTAGAAGAGAATACATAGTACCGAAATTATGCAGGGTTATTCCATTGATGCACCATACTAATTAAAGAAGGTAGAAGAATAATCCTATTCAGGGAATAATAATTAGACGTGGCGGTCTTTCTTGATAGTGTTCTTAAAAAAAAAAATTCAAACAATTGTAAATTTTCTTTGGAAACAACAATTTTACCCTAGATTTTGCCTAAATATGCTAATTGTTTCCCGAAATATGCAGCCGACTCTGAAAATATGCAAATACACTCACCGGCGAAATTATCGCATCACTTAAATTGCATGATTTTGAGGCTTAAGTGTTCTAAAATAGTCTTGAAGTTGATATAGGGTAGCAGCATTTTCAAGTAACTTCGACGGCTATAAGTCTTTTTAAAAGCAATTTGTGTAGATTCATGGCTAGCTAATTAAATGTCAAATTATCAAAATCACAACAGGCCACATAGAAGGAAGGCAGTTATCCAGGCTCGAGGAGGTATTAATGATTACCTCCGCATGTTAAAGAAATTTACTTTCTGGCTTTTTTTGATAATCAATCAGTCATCACCCTCATCATTCAACCTCCCTCCCACCCCTCTTCTGGATTACCCCTTGTACCAGTCTTCAAAGCGCAAGAAAGGTCCCCTAATGAAATGATTCTGAACTCCGCTTAGATGAAATATAATTTTGCTATTTTACAACAGGGGGCGACACTTCCTGGAGAAAAATAGAAGGGATTTTGGCGCACGCATTCGCCCATAAGCATTATATTTCTATTGTGTACCTTATTCAATGGTTTATTTCTTAAGAATATAAAACTTATTGCAATAATAGTTGTGCATAAAACAAGATAAAATAAAAATATCAAAATCCAATTGTTATTTTAAATTTCAAGCAAAAACGTCTACACTCTTAATGGTTTTAATTATTAATTGCACAATCGTTTTTGGTTTACTAGTGCCGGTTTATAGAAAGTTCCATTTTAATTCGTTGTTAAAAGCTAACAACGCTAATAGACCAATCAAACAATGTTGTTCAACAACATTGAATTAGTCGATAAAAACAATAAAGTGATCAATGAACCGTTGGATGTCTGTAACTTCTTTAAGGCTAGGTTAAACGTATTCGTCTTATGGCGTTTCCAATGTAAAAGAATTGTGGCTATAACTAAGTCATTTGAAAAGGTATCAACGTCGTTTCAAAACTCAATGTATCTTAGAAATGATATCTACAAAATGGCTTTAGAAAATTTTAAAAAATTTAGTACTTAATAAATTATGGCCACTTAAATAAACACGTTTTCGGACTAAAACACTTATAAAGACACCAAGGCTTCAAAATGAAAAAACTCAAAAGGTAGTCGATAGAGATTTTTATTTCAAACGGCTTGGCATTTTTAGTTTTTTTTTTATTATTAAAAATAAGCTTGAAATCGCGACAATTCTAATTCATTGGAAGCTCACAATTTCTCGGGCGATGATTTATAGCAGATGGCTAGACAAATCCGCAGGAAGATTTACAATGGGATCGGAGGGTCTGAGAAACAGACCCAAAAACAGGTACCTGCCAAAAATGATTAGATTTGTCACCTCTCACTTTCTTGTTAGTCTTGTTCATCGAAACAATAATGACTTTTGTTTTCATTGAAAAAGGAATTTGGTCGGGATTGGCAACCAAATCAGAGAAACTGAAACCATGTAACTAGAAAAGGGATTAGCCGCTTAATAATAATTTAGGGGTTTCAAGTTATTATAATTGGTATTACAATAGGTAACTTGTTTATCTAATATTTTCTTTATCTAGGGCTGGTATTTAGAAAACAATTTATTTGTGACCACACACCTGGCTAATTTCCAATTACCCCGAAATTGTTTTTAGTTTCTCTTTTTGAAGTCACTTCTAGATGTACCTAATGAAACCCTAATTGATGTGTTTTATTTATTAACTTTAATTCAAAACAGTATACTCGTATTGCGGGACTATTTCCTAAACGATAACGGTTTGGAGCTGTTAAGTTTCAACGGATAAATTGATAATAATGATAATAATTATGACATTTTAAAAAATTTACACACGACTACACTAATTTACACTTAATTAATTTTTAATATAGGTATAGGAAATAATATGCAAAAAGGGAATGTCTTACTTTTCAAGGGCCCCAACTGTGTACATGCCAGATTTTGACACTATAACAACATTTATGACGTCATTGGTTTTTGAACCATGACGTAATTTTTATTTTTGTAAATAACAACTGATACTTTTGTTTACTGTTTTTGACAGTACACTTTTTATCCTTCTAATAGTAATAAAAAAATTAAAATTAAAATTAAGTAAAATAAAAAGATTATTGGCAATTGCATAATTGAAGCTCTTTGAACCTAAAGGTTTTTTGTTAATTTACTACTTTATCAGTGACCATAGGTATTTAGAGTGTTATTCGTTATTACATTTGTAAATTATTGATTCTTTTTGTCTATGATACGCATTATTACAGAGTCGAATTTTTAACTGGAATAAAATTCATAACTTGGATATAGGCTATTTTTGTGAAAATTCCCGAAACAGGTCGATTTTTGTTTTTTCTTGTCCATCACTTGATGTAAATGATTTTTGTTTATTGCTGTCAAAAATGCACAGCTACCTCTAACTTTTTTTTTTCAAATGTAACAGTATGTCGATTGACACCTCATGTGAAAGAGCACTTCGCAAGCAATACAACGCGCTATTTATTTTCTGAATATTTGCAAACCTGTACACAATAAAAAAATAAAAACCTATTTTTATAAGTTGAAATTAGGTAAATCACACTCGAAATGATGCCAAATGTTAGAAATTTATGTTACTATCGTTATGTTATTTCCCAGGAATGGAACGGTGCCCATTTTAAACATTTGTGGCATTAAATACTGTTCAACTTATAAAATTGGTTTTATTCTTCTATCACGTAGGCTTTGAAAATATTCAAAAAACAAATAGTGCGTTGTATTGCCAGCGAAATACTCTTTCACACGAGGTGTCACTTGACATTACATTTGAAAAAAAAAAGTTAAAGGTGGCTGTGCATTTTTGACTGCAGATAAACAAAAACCATATCCACCAAATAATGGGCAAGAAAAAATACAAATCGACCTGTTTCGGGAATTCTCACAAAAATCGGCCATATTCAAGTTATGAATTTTATTCCAGTTAAAAATTCCACTCTGTGTAAACCTGTTCATTATGCCCTAATAATAAGGCCATAATAATCGGGCATAATGATTACGCCCGCTAATTTGTACTAATGCTGACAAAAAATACTATTATAACATATGTTTTAATAAATATGATATAGTTGTTTATTAACTTTAATTAAGAAAAAAATTAATTCAATAAACCGAAAAATTGACAATCCGGAAAACCCCTTGTATTAGTTCCTTTTTATCGAGATTTACCTGTATTTTATTATGTTTTTACTTTTCTATTAAATAAACACTTCAAATTTAAAGCAAAACTGTTGAAAATGAGAAAATCATGCTCGGGCATACAAATATTAAGTAAGATCAATCTAGGTAGTGTTGTAAATCACAAGTATATCCTTTGTTGTGACATCAGCTTGACCACAGAATAATAAACGCCCTAAGTCCTTTTAACCTAAAGATTATTTTGCTGATGGTGTCCAATTTACCCAAAGAAGTGAGTCAGTTTTGTCACAAAATTACTCCAAATCTACTTCAAAATGTTGTAAAAAGTTTCTATTTGGCACCTTCAACACCGGAGGAGGTGATTTCAGTCATAAATAAAACATGTACCTGGCATTGATGAAATACCTGGGACCTTACTAATTGCTGACAGAGATCTAATATCTTCCCCATTATCCCATTTAATCAATGAGTCCTTTTCAAAAGGTGTTTTTTAAAAACTTCAAAAGTTGTCCCAATATATAAAAATAAAGGTTCCAAAAGTGAAGTCTCATGCAGACCAATTGCAGTCCAAAATCAATTTCATGAGAATATTCTCTGATCGCTTGGTAAGGTTTTTGGAATGTACAAATTTGATCTCTCCTAGTCAGCATGGTTTTAGAAAAGGTAAATCTACAATAACTGCTATAAATGAAACAGTTTCTGCGTTATATGATTCATTAAATAATAAGCAACAAACAGTTGGGCTTTTTTATGATTTGACGAAAGCTTTTGACTCTGTGAATCACGGTATTTTGTTAGAAAAGCTGCACGATTGTGGTATTCGTGGAATTTCAAATAATTGGATTAAAACTCATTTACATAAAAGAAGACAAGTTGTTGCTCTGATTGATCAAATGTCCAAGAACCAGCGTTTGTTGAATTGGGTGTGCCACAGGGATCGATTTTGGGTCCCATTCTTTTTTAAATTTTTATTAATGATTTACCACCTTTGTTAGTTACAAATCCAAGATCTAATAAATTAATTATTTATGCAGATGACACAAATGCAATGTTAACTAACAAGAATCATGAAGATTTGGTTGAATGTGGAAATTACGTGTCTACAACTATAAATAACTGGTGTTTGGAAAATGGGCTGGTACTTAATCTAGAGAAAACCTATATGGTTTAATTTTTGCCTAAAAATGTGACGCCTGATTACAGTGTTCTAATTAAACTATGTGGAATGTCAATAAAAAATGTAAATGAAATTAATTTTCTTGGGATAACGTTGGATTCTAAATTAACATGGGAAAGTCATATAAATAAGTTGTGTAAAAAGTTAAGTGGGATTTGTTTTTTAATAAGAAATTTAAAACGCACTATTATTATTATTATTATTATTATTATTATTAATTAATCAATGCCATGAATGAATGAATTGCCGTAACGATCATTGATAACTTTTATTCTGAATATTCCAATTTTTATAAACGTCTTTGTTTGATATTTGAAATACAACTGGATTTTTGTTTTAATAGTAAATACTTAATTAAGACAAGATTGAGTACGAAAATAAGTTGTAATCTTAAAATTCCAAAAATTGAAACCGGTCTCAAAAATAAAATCTAGTTTTATCATGTTGTATAATAAATAACTAAACTACTTATAATAAGTATTTAATTTTATTCATGAATTGGAAATAGTACTATAACAGTTTTTTTGCATCAACTAAAATATAATAAATTAAATTTAAAAAAAAATACATTTTTTTGACCTCTCAAAGTGACGAAATGTGGCAACGAAGATAAAATTTTTTTAATTTCTCATTTGTCTTTTAAGAAAATTAATAAATGTTTATGTTATGAAGAATTTGAAAATTCTTTCCTTGAAATTTTGGCCTTTAGTTATCCCCTGCGGTAAGAGTTTGTTTGTCATTTCCTGTGAACCTTATTTGCAGTAATGGTCAGAATTTCATTCGGGTATTTCCATGAATGAATTGCCGTAACGTCATTGATAACTTTTATTCTAATTATTCTAATTTTTTGAAACGTCTTTGTTTAAAATTTTAAATACAATTGCATTAAGACATTTTAATTTTAATAGTAAATACTTAATTAAGACACGATTGACTACGAAAATCTTAAGATAAAGAAGTTATAATTAACAAAAGGGGCATTTCACGTGAAGCGGACAACTCAAAAAAATGCGACAACCAGAAATTCGATTAAAATTGTTCTCCTAAAAGGTATGAATGTAAATACGTGATGATTTTTTTGTGAGCGACTTATTTAAAAAGTTATTGACTTTAAAAATTGACCAAATATTAAGCAGAACGTTCTTGGAAACCGTATTTCTAATTAAACAGTAAATAGTAAAAAATTTAAAATGATGCTTTATACAGAAAATTTACTGTTCTTTTTAAATCTAAAATCAAATTCGAAATTTGAAATTTTTTTCGTGTAGAAAACCGGAAGTGAAGTTTCAAATCCGAATTTTAGTAACTTGGACCATTTTTTTTTAAATTATTTTTATTCCAAAAAAATAGCTTAAAGTAAATAGAATTTACACTATAAGTCGCAAAATGGGATCTCTACTCGTTTAGGAGATACAGTACTTAATGTACGTGATATGGAAGAAATTACGCGCTTTTGTGTACATTAAGTACTATATCTCCTAAACGAATAGAGATCCCATTTTGCGACTTATAGTGTAAAATCTATGTAACATAAGCTATTTTTTGAAATAAAAATAAATGAAAAAAAAAACGGTCCAAGTTACTAAAATTCGGATTTGAAACTTCACTTCCGGTTTTCTACACAAAAAAAATTTCAATTTATAAATCGGATTTCAGAATCAAAAAGAACAAAGAATTTTCTATGTAAAGCACTATTTTAATTATTTTGGTATGCATTAGTTTTTTGAATAAAAGCTTCCAAAAACTCTGTGACTCATATTTCGTCAATTTTTTAGAAGTCAATATCTTCACAAATAAGCCTCACACAAAAAAATCATTATGTATTATTATTATCCTGAACATGACCGAATTTCAGGTTGTCAAATTTTTTCGTTGTCCGCTTCACGTGAAATGCCCCAAAAATTAGTGGTAATTCAATTTTAAAGAGGGAAACATTTTTAGTGATCTTTTTGTGGGTTCTTCTAAAATTTAAACAAATGCAGAAAACAGTAAAAATTTAACTACTTATAATATTTAATTTTATTCATTATTTCGAAATGGTATTCTAAAATCAATAAGATTTGGAGTGTTTATTTATTATAATAAACTTAGTTTAACTTATTTTGCATCAATTAAATAGTAAATTAAATTTGCAAAAAACAAATTGATTTTCTTTGACCTCTCAAAGTAAATTGATTTTCTTTGACCTCTCAAAGTGTCGAAACGTGGCGACGAACATGAAACTTTTTTTTACTTCTCATTTGTCTTCCAAGAAAATTAATAAATGTTTATCAATTCGGAGAAGAATTTGAAAATTCTTTCGTTGCAGTTTTGGGCTTAAGTTATCCCCTGTGGTGTTACGGGTTTGTTAATTATTTTCCCGTGAATCTTATTTGCGGTAATAGTCGGAATTTTAATCCGGGTATTTCCATGAATGAATTGCCGAAACATTTATTGCTAACTTTTATTCTGGCGATTCTAATTTTTCAAAACATTAAGGGCAGGCTTATAAAAAACTCCATTAAAATTTAACACGTTGTTAACAACGAACTAAAATTTAATGGAGCTTTCTATAAACCGGCACTAATAAACTAAAATGTTCACAAAAACGATTGTGCAATTAATAATTAAAACCATTAAGAGTGTAGACGTCTTTGCTTGAAGTTTAGAATAACAATTGGATTTCGACATTTTTATTTTATCTTGCTATTATTGCAATAAGTTTTATATTTTTAAGAAATAAACTATACAGGGTGTTTCAAGTTTTAGGTCCAGTCAAAAAATAAATATTTCTAGTATTCCAAAATAAAAAATATATATCGCAAACGATAGAGTTTCTAACACGCTTCAATTTGATGCTTTGCTGATATCCCAAATTTTCATGATATAAGCGTAAAATGCAAAAAACTACATTAAAAAATTTTTTTTTTCAAATTATTCCAATAATTTTTTTATAATAAAATTCCTCCTATTTTTTAAGTAAGACTTCCGAAACTGAAACAGTAAAAAACCCAAGGCGTATTGAGCAATTGAAATTTCAATTTGCAAAAAAAAAGGGCATTTTTTAATTGACAAGTAAAATTTTAGTCTGACAGTTAATGACGTTTCAATTTTTTGTGAATCAAGCAAAGACACGAGCTCTGTTTTTTCAAAGGTGACTAAGATAAAACATTTATTTGATCTTTTGCAAATTGGAATTTCAATTGCTCAATACGCCTTCGGTTTTTTACTGTTTCAGTTTCGGAAGTCTCACTTAAAAAATTGGAGGAATTTTATTATGAGAAAACGATTGCAATAATTTGGAAACAAAAAATTTTTTATCTAGTTTTTCACAATTCACGCTCATACCATGATAATTTCGTATAACATTAAAGCATCAAATTGAAGCGTTTTAGAAACTCTATCGTTTGAGATATATTTTTTTTCTTTTGGACAACTAGAAGTATTTATTTTTTGACTGGACCTAAAACACCCTGTAAAGACGATTAAATTTTTGGTTACAGTTTGTGACAATCAGATTTTAACTATAATAATTATTTTGAATTGAAAGAATTTTTGGACAATGGATATCAAAGTGATCGTTTCGCGATCGCATCACAATCCACGAAATTTAATTTAATGATAATTTAAACAAAATGAAATAAGAATCCATGTTTTGTCGTGTTTTTTATTCGGCAGATTTTAATTGCACACTAAAACTTATTTTGCATCAACCAGATAATAAATTAAATTTGCAAACCAACTAACAATTTTATTTTTGTAACCTCTCAATAATATATAAAAATTGTATTATTTCACATTTGGGATAACCAACAATTTCCATCAAGAAATCCTTAAACATTTCAAAAGCCGATAAATGACTCAAAACTAGTTTACGATCTCTAATGATTTATAGCAGGGGTTCGTTTATGGACGCGTCATTTTCATTTTGGGTGACTGTACACTGGAACGTGTAAATCCCGCAAAAACGGCCTTTCAGTCGCTTTTAGATTATGAAGAATGGACGTTTAATCTCACTTTGGCGAATTCGCAGCCAGTTAGTGAAACACCGGAATGGTACAAGCTTTACAGCTTTGCTCAAGCTTACGGTGTGAATAACTTACAAGCCATTGAAGTTGACAAAGTCCTCTATAAGATGGCTCAAAATCATTCCTTACTAGATGATTATTTTAGGTGATGGGAGAGAATAAAGCAAGGCTTGCAGTGTGTTAATAATTGACTCGTAGGTTCAAGTTTCGAAATGGAGATGACGGAATTAAGGAAGGATGTAGTGAAACGTGCCGCAAAGAAAATTTGTGCGATATTGCCAAAGCACAGTTTGCAGACAACACACAATGCGATTACTTCCTACAGCTGTATGAGCAAGGGACCTAGCTTTGATTAATAAAATAATACTCAACCTGACGCATTTTTTTACCTTCCCCAATTTGGGCTCTGTGAAACCAGCCCCTCAACTTTTTTTCAATTTGTATGGGACTACGTATATAATTAGTAAGTTATTTGTAAGTATTTGTAAGACCAAAATTGTAATTTGTAAGTGTCTCTGTGATTTGTTAGAATTAGATATACACTTGGGGGCTAACTTCCCGAGAGCCCCCACATGTCATCGTAGAAATTTGTAAGTCCGGTAAAATGTTGGTTATAATTTGTAATTATTTGTAAGTCATATTAGATAATTTGTAAGTGTGTATAAACCAAGTTTTTCAAGTTTACAAGTTGGGGGCTAGCTTCACGTTTTAGCCTCCTCACAACTTTTTCCATATGTTGTTAAATAATTTGTAATTATTTGTAAGACTATATTTGTTGTTCCTAAATGCATAAAATACAAGGAAACTTAATTTTATTATAACGCATTTCTGAAAAAGTTGTTATATGCAACCAATAATGATGTCCAGATATGTAATTGTGAGAAAATTACAAAATTAATCCACGACTGCATTGTCAACTTTGTTTTGGTAATTTTACTGAACTATCATTAAATATTTTAGGGATAAAAAACCAATTTTATTGATACAATTATTAAGTAATTAAAAATGAAACGCAGCATCACTTAAAAAGTGGATTTTAGTATTTTTGGTTGCATCTAGGAAATACAATGGGGGTTTCAAATGATTTTTTTTTATTTTTTTAAATTAAAGTTTAATACAATTCTATGCGAAATATGAGATTTTAGCGGTCAAAACGTTTTCTAAATGCTCTAAAAAAATTATAAAGTACAAGGCGGGAAAGTGGCGAATTCAAAGCGAAGGTTTATGACGACTTAAGACCAAGCTGAGTTTGCGTGGTACAAAGGCTTGTTGCCAAATCTCTCAAATAAATTACTTTTTTAAAGACTTGTAATTTAAAAAAACGACGTAAAAATTAGCTTAACATATACGTTTTTTTATTTTACACCTAATACTATGCATTGAACGTAGTAATTTATTTTTAACTTCATTTTCTTGGTTCATAACAAGTTGAGATTTGACAACGTAGCATGTTACTTTAATTTTATTGGTTTCAGTGGTTTGCCGCCGAAACAGTCAAGTTAAAAATGGTTAGTTGGAGATTTGCTTTTTCATAATTTTTTGTAGCTACTATTGATAACTTTTTCTCATTTATTTTTTTAGATTCATAGGTTATGGGGTACGTACTTTGAATATCTATTAACAAATCTTTATTCTACCATTCATTGGAAACCCCCATTACTTCATCCTGTATAGTTTTTTTAGAGCATGTTAATTAACTTTTTTATCTAGCTTTACTAAAAATGTATCAGTGAAGTTTCTACATTCCAGAGTTTTTTTCACGTAACTAGTCAATTAATTACGTATTTTTGTCTGATTGAAATGCATTGTGAAACAAACAGTAGCTAAAACTAAGCCATACGTTTTCAAAATTACATTGATCATATATGGTACATATTACATAACTTGAGTCAACATATACAGGGAAGATTTTATTTTGCTGAACACTGGCGTGTCTATGGAACTGTTTGCAATGCATTGACATGGAGTTTTTGAAACTGAACATAGGCTAATACAATTAATAATAGTGTTGTGTGTTATGCTATGTCCAGTAAAATAAAAACCTTAGTGTATAATTCTTGCATAACAAAAAAGAAAACACAGTTTATGAAAAAAGTTTATTAACAAAATTTATATGGTATACAGGGTGATTCTTTTAGGGCCTACATTAGAAACTTTTTAACTTCTAGTATAGATAGAAGTTTAAAATTTAGTATACGATCCAAATCGACCATTCTGAGTTCAACTAAATTATTTTCAAAATGGCTGAACTTCCGGAACGAGGAGAAATTGGCGCTAAGTTTAAAATTTAAATAGTAACCACCTATTTTTATTACATTTTTGAATTCGCCTTTTGAAACTGACTAAAATATACCCTAGTTGTTAGTACTTATCTGTCATAGTTTTTGACGTATGTCAATTTTTTTTGCAAATTTTCATTTACCGGGGTTTATTTAAAATATCACAACTCTTGAACCCTTTACAGCAAGTAAATAATTCTTTTTGCATTTGATAACCAAAGGTTTGAAGGATCTTCTAAAATCTTCAGAATTTTGAACTATCAAATTGCAAGGCTACTATGATTTTTTGAAAATGATGATCAAAAAATGATTATAACACAATTTTTTCAAATGGAATGACCTTGTTTTTTCAATGGCAATCAAAAGAACATCGATTTATATGGAGACTTTTATCAACATCTTCTATATCTATCTCTTACAGTTTTTGAAATGATCGCAAAAAACTGATTTTTAGATCATTATTTTCATTTTTAATCGAGTAAACTTTCAAAAAATGCGATAAAGTTGTGCTATTAATTAAAAGAAATGTTTGATTTGTCTACCATTTTCATTCAAGAAGTTCAAAATTCGATGGCATACTGACTGAGTTACTTTACATAATTCCCTAAGTTATAATAAACCATAATTAAATATTATTGTTTTACTGCTTATTCGATTATGAACCATCTAATAACTAAATAAAATGTTGAAGTTTGACAACTGTTGACCATTTTACAAGACCTACTTGATTAACGATGAAAATTACAAAGTAAAATTCGTTTTTTCTGATTTTTTTCAAAAACTGTACGAGATAGGTATAGGACATGTACATAAAAGTCACCATAAATGTCGATGTTCTTTCAACTGCCCTTAAGAAAATAGTGTCGTTCCATTTGAAAAAACTGAGTTATAGCCGTTTTTTGAGAACCATTTTGAAAAAATCACACTACCCTTGAATTTTGACAGATGACAATTTTGAAAATTCTAGAAGGCTCTTCAAACCTTCTGTTATCGAATACAAAAAAAATTATTCACCTATCGCAAAGGGTTGAAGGGCTGTCACATTTTAAATACACTCCTGCAAGTGAAAATTTTAACAAAAAAATTGACAAATGTCAGAAACTATGACAGATAAGTACCAACAACTAAAGTACATTTTAGTCAGTTTGAGAAGGTGAATTCAAAAATGCAATAAAAATGTGGGGTTACTATTTAAAATTTCAAAGTTGGCGCCCATTTCTCGTAGTTCCGGAAGTTCAGCCATTTTGAAAATAATTTAATTGAATTCAGAACGGTCGATTTAGATCGTACACAAAATTTTAAAGTTCTAGCTATATTAGAAGTTAAAAAGTTTCTAATGTAGGCCCTAAAAGAATCAGCCTATATATTATGTAGTGAACATTATGGGATTGACCTTTATCAATCAAAGTTTTTTACCAATGTCATTATAATTTTCCCAGGCACCATCATTTCTTCTACAAAGAGTATAATAGTGCCCAAAGGCGTTAATCATTGCTCGTTTTGGACCTTTGTACGCAATAATAAATCTTAAAATGTAAGTCTTTCTGTCTAAATTTAAAGTCACAATTTTCACAATCTACAAAAATTTAATGCTGAAAGTGATGCTTTACTTTTACTTTCTTTTTACACGTCAGGTGTAATGTTTAGATTTTTGATCTGATCTTCTAGATGTGACAAATCTTTTAAAGAGGGATTAATCCAGATTGTCTTTCTGCTTTGGTTAAATTCATAGTGACGAACATGACAAATATAGGTTTCTTTAAGACTTTCGATTCCAAAGCAAATTTTTTCAAAAGCAACACCAATATTCATTTGACACTTTAAATTTATTATTTCACATTACAAATTTAATTTGTTATAAAATAACTGTATTGTAAGGGAACAGAGTAAAATAATGTATTTCACTCAAATAAAAATACGTAATTAATTGACTAGCTACGTGAAAGAAACTCTGGAATGTGGAAACTTCATTGATACATTTTTAGTAAAGCTAGATATAAAAAGTTAATTAACATGCTCTAAAAAAACTATACAGGATGAAGTAATTGTGACCGCGTATTTCCTAAATGCAACCAAAAATACTAAAATCCACTTTTTAAGTGATACTGCGTTTCATTTTTAATTACTTCATAATTGTATCAATAAAATTGGTTTTTTATCTCTAAAATATTTAATGATAGTTCAGTAAAATTACCAAAACAAAGTTGACAATGCAGTCGTGGATTAATTTTGTAATTTTCTAACAATTACATATCTGGACAGCTGAAGGAAGTATTGGTTGCATATAACAACTTTTTCAGAAATGCGTTATAATAAAATTAAGTTTCCTTGTATTTTATGCATTTAAGAACAACAAATATAGTCTTACAAGTAATTACAAATTATTTAACAACATATGGAAAAAGTTAGAAATCTCTATTTTTCTGTGAGGGGGCTAAAACATGAAGCTAGCCCCCAAATTGTAAACTTGAAAAACTTGGTTTATACACACTTACAAATTATCTAATATGACTTACAAATAAATACAAATTATAACCAACATTTTACCGGACTTACAAATTTCTACGATGACATGTGGGGGCTTTCGGGAAGTTAGCCCCCAAGTGTATATCTAATTCTAACAAATTACAGAGACACTTACAAATTACAATTTTGGTCTTACAAATACAAGGTGTTTATAAATGATTATAACATCCAGGTGGCTGTGGAAAATTATAAAACAAGAACAACGGCCAATTTGCCGCTTCGTAAAAATAGCTGAAATCAGTCTGACAATTGGATTGACGTTTTTAACCTCTCAAGTTGTTGAAATTAAGCGATCTCAAAATACAAAACACTTGTGTCCTTTGTTTTCAACGCCAACTACGATGTTATAATCATTTATAAACACCTTGTACTTACCAATAACTTACTAATTATATACATAATTGCATACAAATCTATTAAGGTTGAGGGGCTAACTTCAGGGACCTCCCAATTTGGTTTATTGAAGACAGCACACCGAGATCATAAATTCAAATTAGTGTCACACATCCATCACATAAATGCGATTATGTGGGAAAAAGCGCTTGATAGTGTCTCAAAGTGCACCTTCAAAGGTTCGTAATTGCATCCCTGAAGGTGGCACAGTTCGAGGTTGTTTACCCCTTATTAGCTTTTTGTTCGAGCATCGATCATATTTGACGAAAAATGGGTTTCAGCACAATCACCGGGAATAATAGGAGGACAATAATAAATCCGTGTGGGTTTTGCTATCAAGCCTTACTGCTATGTCAATAGGATTACAAGGAGAAGAATAATATCCCAGTCTTTGTAATTTACGATTCGATAGCCGATTTGAAACTAAATCAGAGTTAGAGCGATTTATCACGCCTTTTGGATCGTTTAGCGCTCTGATATAATAGAATTTTTCGACTAATTTCTCGAGGATTTTCCTCATTGTTATTTGTTACTAGCAAATTTTGATTAAAAGGCAAGGTGTAACGAAGTGATCAGGACTTAATTAATTGGTGCTATTTTTTTGTGTTAACAATATTTTTTAATACGTTATCCGAGTGAAGTGGTTCTTTTTTTATTCGATAGGTCCATTATTTATAAACAATTTTCATTATATCTAAAAATTTTTGTGTCGGCCTCAAGAAACTAAAAAATCGCCGCTTAAAGCAAGACTTGTTTTCACAAAATTATGTAATTGGCGCAGTCAGTAGACGTATAGCATTTAGTTTACAGCTACAAAAAAATATTGAATACTCCGTGAAAAAAGTTTTTTCAACATTTCTTTTAACGAATCTTTAATGAAATGGTTTTGCTTGTAGTAATTCTGTGCTTTTAGTTTGTTTCCTATTTCTTTAAACGACATTTTTTGTGTGAAAAATTCAAAAATAAAAAATTTGCCTATAAAACGACTATCTATTTAAATTTTCTAAATTCTGTAGTTAAACAAATTTTTGTTTTGTTTTATTACAAACTTGGCGCAGTCGGTAGGACTATTGAAACTATTTTGACGCGTCATTTTTCCATAAAAATTTGTAAGTTTATCAATCAATTAACAACTTTGAAGACAGTAGAAAAAAAATCGCTGAAGCCAAGTTTTGAATTTTACAAAGTTAATTGGCGCAGTCAGTAGACTTCAATTTTGTATTGACTCTATTATGTTTATTTGTTTTCTAACATTCAGATGCGGCTTCAAATAAAGTTTAATTTTCTCGTCCTTTGTGTTAACAGAAGGATATAACAAATCTTTGATCCAAGTAGAAGCAAAGATTTCTAAAAGTAAAATTATGCTTGAAGAAAATTGTGTTTTAATTCTGTAATCTTTTATTTAAAGATTTCTGACCTTCAAGATTTGTATTCGTATTGTACTTCCTTTAAATGAAGTATATGTAAGCAACTTTGGTGTCATAATGTCATAACAAGAATATAAAAAATGCAATAATTTGTCGATAAATCGATTGCTTATTATTTTTTGTCTGATTTCAAGAGTTAACTATATTATATTTTTTCTACATAATCAAGTTTTGTTTTATTACAAACTTGACGCAGTCAGTAGGTTTTGCTGTATTACTTTGTGGCGTCACCTTTCCTTCAAAATTCATAAAATCAACCTCTAATTTGCAATTTTAAAAAACGTACAAAACAGTAGAAAAAAATTCGCCTCTAAAGCCAAGTCTTGTTTTATACAAAGTTAACTGGCGCAGTCAGTAGACTTCAATTTTGTATTGACTCTATTATGTTTATTTTTTTTCTAACATTTAGATGCGGCTTCAAATAAAGTTTAATTTTCTCGTCCTTTGTGTTAACAGAAGGACATAACAAATCTTTGATCCAAGTAGAAGCAAAAGTTTCTAAAAGTAAAATTATGCTTGAAGAAAATTGTGTTTTAATTCTGTAATCTTTTATTTAAAGATTTCTGACCTTCAAGATATGTATTCGTATTGTACTTCCTTTAAATGAAGTATATGTAAGCAACTTTGGTGTAAAAAACGTGATAACAAGAATACAAAAAATGCAATCATTTGTCGATAAATCGACTGCTTATTATTTTTTTGTCTGATTTCAAGAGTTAACTATATTATATTTTTTCTACATAATTAAGTTTTGTTTTATTACAAATTTGGCGCAGTCAGTAGGTTTTGCTGAATTACTTCAACTTTCCTTCAAAATTCATAAAATCAACCTACAATTTGCAACTTTAAAAAACGAACAAAACAGTAGAAAAAAATTCGCCTCTAAAACCAACACTTGTTTTATACAAAGTTAATGGGCGCAGTCAGTAGGCTTCAATTTTTTATCGACTCCATTATATTCGTTCTTTTTAACATTCAACTGCAGCTTCAAAAAATTTGAAGATTGCATGGAAAAAGTTTAATTTGCCCAACCTTTCTTTTAAGAAACATTCAGATGCGGCTTCAAATAAAGTTTAATTTTCTCGTCCTTTGTGTTAAGGACATAACAAATCTTTGATCCAAGTAGAAGCAAAAATTTCTAAAAGTAAAATTATGCTTGAAGAAAATTGTGTTTTAATTTTGTAATCTTTTATTTAAAGATTTCTGACCTTCAAGATTTGTATTCGTATTGTACTTCCTTTAAATGAAGTATATGTAACCAACTTTTGTGTAAAAAACGTCATAACAAGAATACAAAAAATGCAATCATTTGTCGATAAATCGACTGCTTATTATTTTTTTTGTCTGATTTCAAGAGTTAACAATATTATATTTTTTCTACATAATCAAGTTTTGTTTTATTACAAATTTGGCGCAGTCAGTAGGTTTTGCTGAATTACTTCAACTTTCCTTCAAAATTCATAAAATCAACCTGCAATTTGCAACTTTAAAAAACGAACAAAACAGTAGAAAAAAATTCGCCTCTAAAACCAACACTTGTTTTATACAAAGTTAATTGGCGCAGTCAGTAGGCTTCAATTTTTTATCGACTCCATTATGTTCGTTCTTTTTAACATTCAACTGCAGCTTCAAAAAATTTGAACACTGCATGGAAAAAGTTTAATTTGCCCAACCTTTCTTTCAACGAAAAACGACAAGAAATCTTTAATCTAGCTAGAAACAAAGGTTTCTAAAGACAAGGTTGTGAGAAGTTTTTGCTTGAAGAACATTGTCCTTTTACCTAAAGATTCCGGACCTTCAAGTTTTGTACTTCAAACGATAAGTGACATTCACTGAAGTAAATGTAAGCAATTTTAGTGTGAAAATAAAAATACATCATAACATAATGTTTAAATGATTATTTTATTAAAAAAATTCCGAATCCATAAGTTGGATATATCATATTTTTTTCTACAACACCAAGTTTTGTTCTATTACAAACTTGGTGCAGTCAGTAGGAGTTGTTACACTGTTTTGTATTCGTAAGTTAACCAAGTCTTGTTTTTCACAAAGTTAATTGGTGCAGTCAGTAGGCTTCAATTTTGTATTGACTCCATTTTGTTCGGTTTTTTCAGTCTACAGCTTCAAAAAATAAGTTTAATTTTCTCAATCTTTCTTTTAACAAAGTAGCACATAATCCAGGTAGAAGCAAAAGTTTCTAAATAGTTATTTATTTAACAAGTTTGAGTGTAAATTGGGTTCTTATTTCACGAGTGGATTTTATTTAATATCCACGAGGACAAAACTTCCTTATACAGGAGAAAAATCGAAAATTTTGAAAGTGTCGAAGAATAAACTAAAATTTAGAAAATTGTGTTTTAGCTATGTAAGTTTTTATTTAAAGATTTCCGACTTTTAAGTTTTGTATTTGTATTGTACTTTCTTTAAATTGTAAAATAAAGTATATGTAAGCAATTTTGGTCTAAAAAATACAACAATAAAAATAAGAATACGAAAATTCAATCAACTAAACATTAGTCAATAAATCGGCTGTTTATTAAAATTTATTTCTTCTGATTACATTAAAGTATATAATATTTTTTCTAATAATCAAGTTTTGTTTTATTACAAACTTGGCGCAGTCAGTACTTTGTGGCGTCACCTTTCCATCAAAATTCATAAAATCAACCTTTAATTTGCAACTTCAAGAGAGTAGAAAAAATTCGCCTCTAAAACCAACACTTGTTTTATACAAAGTTAATTGGCGCAGTCAGTAGGCTTCAATTTTGTATCGACTCCATTATGTTCGTTCTTTTTAACATTCAACTGCAGTTTCAAAAAATTTGAAGACTGCATGGAAAAAGTTTAATTTGTTCAACCTTTCTTTCAACGAAAAACGACAAGAAATCTTTAATCTAACTAGAAACAAAGGTTTCTAAAGACGAGGTTATGAGAAGTTTTTGCTTGCAGAACATTGTCTTTTTACCTAAAAATTCCGGACCTTCAAGTTTTGTACTTCAAACGATAAGTGACATTCACTGAAGTAAATGTAAGCAATTTTAGTGTGAAAATAAAAATACATCATAACATAATGTTTAAATGATTATTTTATTAAAAAAATTCCGAATCCATAAGTTGGATATATCATATTTTTTTCTACAACACCAAGTTTTGTTTTATTACAAACTTGGCGCAGTCAGTAGGAGTTGTTACACTGTTTTGTATTCGTAAGTTAACCAAGTCTTGTTTTTCACAAAGTTAATTGGTGCAGTCAGTAGGCTTCAATTTTGTATTGACTCCATTTTGTTCGGTTTTTTCAGTCTACAGCTTCAAAAAATAAGTTTAATTTTCTCAATCTTTCTTTTAACAAAGTAGCACATAATCCAGGTAGAAGCAAAAGTTTCTAAATAGTTATTTATTTAACAAGTTTGAGTGTAAATTGGGTTCTTATTTCACGAGTGGATTTTATTTAACATTCACGAGGTCAAAACTTCCTTATACAGGAGAAAAATCGAAAATTTTGAAAGTGTCGAAGAATAAACTAAAATTTAGAAAATTATGTTTTAGCTATGTAAGTTTTTATTTAAAGATTTCCGACTTTTAAGTTTTGTATTTGTATTGTACTTTCTTTAAATTGTAAAATGAAGTATATGTAAGCAATTTTGGTCTAAAAAACACAACAATAACAATAAGAATACGAAAATTCAATCAACTAAACATTAGTCAATAAATCGGCTGTTTATTAAAATTTATTTCTTCTGATTACATTAAAGTATATAATATTTTTTCTAATAATCAAGTTTTGTTTTATTACAAACTTGGCGCAGTCAGTACTTTGTGGCGTCACCTTTCCTTCAAAATTCATAAAATCAACCTTTAATTTGCAACTTCAAGAGAGTAGAAAAAATTCGCCTCTAAAACCAACACTTGTTTTATACAAAGTTAATTGGCGCAGTCAGTAGGCTTCAATTTTGTATCGACTCCATTATGTTCGGTTTTTTTAACATTCAACTGCAGTTTCAAAAAATTTGAAGACTGCATGGAAAAAGTTTAATTTGCCCAACCTTTCTTTCAACGAAAAACGACAAGAAATCTTTAATCTAACTAGAAACAAAGGTTTCTAAAGACAAGGTTGAGAAGTTTTTGCTTGCAGAACCTAAAGATTCCGGACCTTCAAGTTTTGTACTTCAAACGATAAGTGACATTCACTGAAGTATGATGTAAGCAATTTTATTCTGAAAATAAAAATACTTCAAAACAATAATGTTTAAACGATTATTTTATTAAAAAAATTCCGAATCCAGTAGTTGGATATATCACATTTTTTCTACAACACCAAGTTTTGTTCTATTACAAACTTGGCGCAGTCAGTAGGATTTGTTAAAAATTTCGATTAGTTAATATTTGTAATTAATTGATTTTAATTATAAGGAAGAAACTCACATGAATAGAGAAAGATCTGATTTTATACTACTTTAAACTAAAATGAGACCTTTGATACGCGGAATTACTTATTTTTAATGCTAGTCACAGAAGTACATTCAAGAAAATTAAAAAAAGCACTTTAGTAATTATTTACGATGAAAGAGTTCTTGACGAGGAATTGGTACAAGTAATATTTAATCAAAGGGCAAGCCTCATCCCTTATCGTTCTAGTTCACATTCCAGTGAAACATTTAAACTTTGTGATAACAGTGCCTTTATAGCGCGGCCAACAACACCAAGCTCTTTATCTATTGTTGAAGCTATTTTTCCATTAAGTTCGCTAAATTAAACTTTAGAACACTTTCGGGCTTTTTATTCACATTTACAATACCGCAACGCCTTTGACTGTTTCCCCCACACATTCGATCGATTCTTCGTTCCATCACCAATACCAACTGAATTAATTAACACATGATTTGCATTATAACTCACAAATCTGCTTAATTTAATTAAAAAAATTTTTTGAGTCGTTAAATTGATTCGTTTCCAGTTCGTTGCTCATTCCAACGTTCAGCAACTGCTAGCTTCGATCTGGTACGAAGGTCTTCCGGGTTTCCGCAGGAAAAATATGGTTCTGCAAGCCTTGGAAATAGTGCGGATTGGAATCCTTTTCCCGTTCTTCTCGATTGGCTACATCCTTGCACCACATTCCGTGATTGGCCAAACTATGCGGAAGCCTTTCATCAAGTTCATCTGTCATTCCGCCTCCTATTTCACATTTTTGTGTAAGTTGCTTGGATTTGTTTCAGAATAATTTCGAAATTATTGTTTGCAGTTTTGTTGTCACAGACTGTTTTCTTCGACGATCCTGGCATTGTGTACACCCAGAGGGGTGCCAAACCCACCCTTGTGGAATGGATAATTCTCGCCTACGTTAGTGGTGAGCTCAACTTCCATGTAAACAATCAATTTGTTACTGAATTTTTTTGCCGTTTTGTTTGGTTGTTTTTCCACACTGGACGAATTGTTTACGTGTCCGAACTAACCGATGGAGACGTCAAATATGCATGTTAACACCGAACTTAACACAGATCTAACGTGCACGAACAGCTTTTGCATTTCTGATGGAATTATGGAATAAAGAGGGGGAGATTTATTCCAGCGATTTTCGGCACAAATTGGAGTTTAATTATATTGGAAATGAGTTTGGAATAAGTTTAGATGGAGTATTGTGCCCTTGAAGGGCTTTAATTTGACTTTGTACAAAATAAAACCACTTTAATAATGAAAATAAAGAAGTCGCAAAACAACCATAAAATTTATTAGATTGTAAGATAGTTGCTGCTTTCTAAGTTAGATGTTTTTTTACGAATATTTTGTTCTCAATGTGTTCATTGTTTAAATATAGTTTCAAATTTAGACAGCAATTTTGAAACAAAAATTACCTGGAAATAAACATAATAAACAAATTTAAAAAATGTTTAAAAATGGTGGATGCGCCGGGTAAATTATTAGAAATTACAATTTTGTGGTTAAACATATAGATAAACTTAGCCATAAACAAGTAAAAATTTGACAAAAAAAGTATACATTTAACTTTTTTTAAAAATCTACAAAAAGTAGTAACAAAACGTTTTAACATTTTAAAAAATATCCACTCAAGTATTTTCTAGTAATGTAATGTCGTGTATATTTAAGTATTGTTCCGTATTGTATCGTATTTTGTTGCATATTGTGAGCAGTGGATGACTCATTGGAAAAATGTTTTAAATTTAAAAAAAAAAAAGTTGGTTAAAAATGGTGGATGCGCCGGGCAAATAACTAAATTTTACAAATTTGTAATTAAGCAAACATACAGACAAACTTAGCCATAAACAAGTAAACATGTGCCATAAAACTATACATTTAACTTTGTTTAAAAAATCTAGAAAAAATAGTAACAAAATGTTTTAGCATTTTAAAAAATATCCACTCAAGAATTTTCTAGTAATGTAATGTCGTGTATATTTAAGTATTGTTCCGTATTGTATCGTATTTTGTTGCATATTGGGACCAGTGAATGACTCCTTGGGAAAATGTTTTAAATTAAAAAAAAATAATTTTTTTTAAAGAAAAGTTTAAAAGTGGTGGATGCGCCGGGTAAATTATTATATTTTACAATTTTGTAGGTAAACAGACATATAGACAAAGCTAGCCATAAACAAGTAAAAATGTGCCAAAAAACTATAGGTACATTTAACTTTTTAAAAGAGAACTACAAAAAATGGGAGCAAAACGTTTTAAGATTTAAAAAAATATCCACTCAAGAATTTTCTAGTAATGTGATGTCGTGTATGTTTAAGTATTGTTCCGTATTGTATCGTATTTTGTTGCATATTCTGAGCAGTAAATGACTCCATGCAAAATGTTTTAAATTAAAAGAAGTGAGCAACAAATGACTCCTTGAAAAAATGTTTTAAATTAAAAAAATAATAATTAAAAAAAAAAGTTGGTTTAAAATGGTGGATGCGCCGGGTAATTTATTTAAATTTACAATTTTATAGTTAAGCAAACAACATATAGACAAACCTAGCCATAAACTACTAAAAATGTGCCAAAAAACTATACATTTAACTTTTGAAAAGAATCTACAAAAAATAGTAACAAAACGTTTTAACATTTTGAAAAATATTCACTCAAGAATTACCTAGTAATGTAATGGCGTGTATGTTTAGGTATTGTTCCGTGTTGTATCGTATTCTGTTGCATATTGTGAGCAATAAATGACTCATTGGAAAAATGTTTTAAATTAAAAGAAAATAATTTTTAAAAAAAGTAGATCAAAAATGGTGAATGCGCCGGGTAAAGTATTAAATTTTACAATTTTGTAGTTAAACAGTTATATAGACAAACCTAGCCATAAACAAGTAAAAATGTACCGAAAAACTATACATTAAACTTTTTTTTTAAATCTACAAAAATAGTAACAAAACGTTTTAATATTTTGAAAAATATCCACTCAAGAATTATCTAGTAATGTAATGTCGTGTATGTTTAAGTATTGTTCCGTATTGTATCGTATTTTGTTGCATATTCTGAGCAGCAAATGACCCCATGGAAAAATGTTTTAAATTAAAAAAAAAAATTAAAAAAAAAAAGAGTTTAAAAGTGGTGGATGCGCCGGGAAAATCATTAAATTTTACAAATTTGTAATTAAACAGACATATAGACAAAGCTAGCCATAAACAAGTAAAAATGTGCCAAAAAACTATACATTTAACGTTTTTTAAAAATCTATAAAAATAGTAACAAAACGTTTTAACATTTTGAAAAATATCCACTTAAGAATTATCTAGTAATGTAATGTCGTGTATGTTTAAGTATTGTTCCGTATTGTATCGTATTTTGTTGCATATTGGGACCAGTGAATGACTCCTTGGGAAAATGTTTTAAATTAAAAAAAAATTAAAAAAAGAAGAAAAGTTTAAAAATGGTGGATGCGCTTGGTAAATTATTAAATTTTACAATTTTGTAGTTAAACATACATATAGACAAAGCTAGCCATAAACAAGTAAAAATGTGCCAGAAAAGTATACATTTAACTTTTTTTAAAAATCTATAAAAATAGTAACAAAACGTTTCAACATGTTGAAAAATATCCACTTAAGAATTGTTTAGTAATGTAATGTCGTGTATGTTTAAGTATTGTTCCGTACTGTATCGTATTTTGTTGCATATTGTGGGCAATAAATGACTCCTTGGAAAAATGTTTCAAATTAAAAGAAAATAATTTAAAAAAATGTAGATCAAAAATGGTGAATGCGCCGGGTAAATTATTAAATTTTACAATTTTGTAGTTAAACAGTTATATAGACAAACGTAGCCACAAACAAGTAAAAATGTACCGAAGAACTATACATTAAACTTTTTTTTTAAATCTACAAAAATAGTAACAAAACGTTTTAATATTTTGAAAAATATCCACTCAAGAATTATCTAGTAATGTAATGTCGTGTATGTTTAAGTATTGTTCCGTATTGTATCGTATTTTGTTGCATATTCTGAGCAGCAAATGACCCCATGGAAAAATGTTTTAAATTAAAAAAAAAAATTTAAAAAAAAAAAAAAAACAAGTTTAAAAGTGGTGGATGCGCCGGGAAAATCATTAAATTTTACAATTTTGCAATTTAACAGACATATAGACAAAGCTAGCCATAAACAAGTAAAAATGTGCCAAAAAACTATACATTTAACGTTTTTAAAAATCTATAAAAATAGTAACAAAAGGTTTAAACATTTTGAAAAATATCCACTTAAGAATTATCTAGTAATGTAATGTCGTGTTTGTTTAAGGTAAAGGGTAAATTTATAACTTTACAATTTTGTAGTTAAACAGACATATAGACAAACCTAGCCATAAACAAGTAAAAATGTGCCAAAAAACTATACATTTAACTTTTGAAAAGAATCTACAAAAAATAGTAACAAAACGTTTTAACATTTTGAAAAATATTCACTCAAGAATTATCTAGTAACGTAATGGCGTGTATGTTTAGGTATTGCTCCGGGTTGTATCGTATTTTGTTGCATATTGTGGGCAATATATGACTCCTTGGAAAAATGTTTTAAATTAAAAGAAAATAATTTTAAAAAAAAAGTACATCAAAAATGGTGAATGCGCCGGGAAAATTATTAAATTTTACAATTTTGTAATTAAACAGACATATAGACAAAGCTAGCCATAAACAAGTAAAAATGTGCCAAAAAACTATACATTTAACGTTTTTTAAAAATCTATAAAAATAGTAACAAAACGTTTTAACATTTTGAAAAATATCCACTTAAGAATTGTCTAGTAATGTAATGTCGTGAATGTTTAAGTATTGTTCCGTACTGTATCGTATTTTGTTGCATTTTGGGACCAGTGAATGACTCCTTGGGAAAATGTTTTAAATTAAAAAAAAAATTAAAAGAAAAAGAAAAGTTTAAAAGTGGTGGATGCACCGGGTAAATTATTAAATTTTACAATTTTGTAATTAAACAGACATATAGACAAAGCTAGCCATAAACAAGTAAAAATGTGCCAAAATACTATACATGTAACGTTTTTTAAAAATCTATAAAAATAGTAACAAAAAATTTTAACATTTTGAAAAATATCCACTTAAGAATTATCTAGTAATGTAATGTCGTGTATGTTTAAGTATTGTTCCGTACTGTGTCGTATTTTGTTGCATATTGGGACCAGTGAATGACTCTTTGGGAAAATGTTTTAAATTAAAAGAAAATAAAAATAAAAAAAATTTAAAAATGGTGGATGCGCCGGGTAAATTATTAAATTTTACAATTTTGTAGTTAAAAAAACATATAGACAAAGCTAGCCATAAACAAGTAAAAATGTGCCAAAAAACTATACATTAAACGTTTTTTAAAAATCTATAAAAATAGTAACAAAACGTTTTAACATTTTGAAAAATATCCACTTAAGAATTATCTAGTAATGTTATGTCGTGTATGTTTAAGTATTGTTCCGTGTTGTATCGTATTTTGTTGCATATTGGGACCAGTGAATGACTCCTTGGAAAAATGTTATAAATTTAAAAAAAAAAAAAAAGTTTAAAAATGGTGGATGCGCCGGGAAAATTATTAAATTTTACAAATTTGTAATTAAACAGACATATAGACAAAGCTAGCCATAAACAAGTAAAAATGTGCCAAAAAACTATACATTTAACGTTTTTAAAAATCTATAAAAATAGTAACAAAACGTTTTAACATTTTGAAAAATATCCACTTAAGAATTGTCTAGTAATGTAATGTCGTGTATGTTTAAGTATTGTTCCGTACTGTATCGTATTTTGTTGCATTTTGGGACCAGTGAATGACTCCTTGGGAAAATGTTTTAAATTAAAAAAAAATTAAAAAAAAGAAAAGTTTAAAAGTGGTGGATGCGCCGGGTAAATTATTAAATTTTACAATTTTGTAGTTAAACAGACACATAGACAAACCTAGCCATAAACAAGTAAATATGTGCCAAAAATCTATACATTTAGCTATCTACAAAAATCTACAAAAAATAGTAACAAAACGTTTTAACATTTTTAAAAATATCCACTCAAGAATTTTCTAGTAATGTAATGTCGTGTATGTTTAGATATTGTTCCGTGCTGTATCGTATTTTGTTGCATATTGTGACGACTCCTCGGAAAAAAGGGCTGAATAAGCCCAAAAGTTTAGTTTGATTAAAGTGCGGTTGCAAATATTTATTAAAATAATAAATGGAACCGTGGCATAATGAAAATGGGTTGGTTTCTCGGGCGAAGACATTTTAATTTTGTTGATGATAAGCCCGGAAATGTGTGGTTAACAAGTTAGTGGTACAGCTAACACAAACTTCCTTTCCAGGATTAATATGGAGTGAAATAAAGCAGTTATGGGACGTGGGGCTGGAGGAGTATGTGAGGGATATGTGGAACGTCATTGACTTCATTACAAACTCGTTATACGTAGCAACTGTGGCTTTGAGGGCAGTTTCGATTTATCAGGTAGGAGAGTGTTTCCTTCCCCTTTAGTTCCTGAGAAAAATGTTTGCAGTTTTTGAGCGACAGCGAGATGTCTGCAATCGCTTATTTCTTTCAGGTACAAAAAGATCCAAGTGCTCTGAATGTGCCGAGGAAAGAGTGGGATGCCTGGGATCCAATGCTGATCTCAGAAGGGCTGTTTTCAGCAGCGAATATTTTCAGGTAATTTTGCCTGGCTTGTGTGGAAAGACATTCCTAACCTGATTTGTTGTATCCTAAAGATCTTTTAAAACCCTAATTTTTTTTTAGTCAATATTTCACACACTGGAGAGCATGCTGCAAACTTTTATGCTATTAAATAATTTTTTATCGTACAGTCTTTTAATTTTGGAGATTCCCAAGCTTTAGCAAAAACACAAAATCATTTCAATCGAACTAAGACAAACTTTACAGTTGTGTCCGTTTATGTAATTGTAAGAATTAATAAAAGTTTTATCCTAAATTCTGAAATTTGTTTCCCACAACCTTTTTTAAATCCAGTTTCTAGACATGAGTTTATATAAAAATAAATGGTATTGACGTTTTCTTGCTCCTGCGCCTAGTTTTACATAATTTCCATTAACTATTACATGGATATGAAAAATTCCATCGCTGTCAGGTTGAATCGACCCCAGAAAAGCTACTCTTATTTCGTGAATGCAAATTGAACTTATATTTTATCTCGGGTTGCATTCCAGGATTCTGCATTGTTCGAACAAATTTTTATTCCGATACGTGTTTAGAATAAATTTGAGTAATTTGACCCGATTTGGTGACTCCTCTTTATCACAAACTGGATAAAAATAACTGAAATTTTTTACAAAGATGAAAATAATTTATATTAGAGTTTAGGATTATGTAGCAACTGTTATTATGTAATTTAGTAGCAGTATTTTAATTAAAATGCGCCAGGCAAATTATTAAATACAACATTTTGCAGTTATACAAATAGACAAACCTAGTCTTAAATAAGTAAAAACCTGACAATAAACTATCTATTTGAGTTTCTTGAAAGAGCTACAAAAATTAGGTAACAAACATTTTAACGTTTTTAAAAATATGTTTTTTGAAAAATGTGGATGTGCCGGGAAAATTATAAAATAAAACATTTTGCAGTTAAACAAGTCTTAAATAAGTAAAAACCTGACAATAAACTATCTATTTGAGTTTCTTGAAGAAGCTACAAAAAATAAGTAATAAACGTTTTAACATTTTAAAAAATATGTTTTTGAAAAATGGTAGATGCGCCGGGCAAATTATTAATTGAATTATGTAGCATTTAAGAAATAAACAAACCTAGTCTTACATAAGTAAAAACCTGACAATAAACTATCTATTTGAGTTTCTTGAAAAAGCTACAAAAAATAATAACAAACATTTTAACATTTTAAAAAAATATGTTTTTTGAAAAATGTAGATGTACCTGGCAAATTATTAAATAAAACATTTTGCAGTTAAACAAATATACAAACCTAGTCTTAAATAAGTAAACACCTGATAATAAACTATCTATTTAAGTTTCTTGAAAGAGCTACAAAAAATAAGTAATAAACAATTTAACATTTTATAAAATTTGTTTTTGAAAAATGGTGTATGCGCCGGGCAAATTATTAATTGAATTATTTAGCAGTTAAACAAATAGACAAACCTAGTCATAGGTAAGTAAAAACCTGACAATAAACTATCTATTTAAGTTTGTTGAAAGAGCTACAAAAAATAAGTAATAAACAATTTAACATTTTATAAAATTTGTTTTTGAAAAATGGTGTATGCGCCGGGCAAATTATTAATTGAATTATTTAGCAGTTAAACAAATAGACAAACCTAGTCATAAGTAAGTAAAAACCTGACAATAAACTATCTATTTGAGTTTCTTAAAAGAGCTACAAAAAATAAGTAAGAAACATTTTACATTTTAAAAATGTTTTTGGAAAATGGTGGATGCGCCGGGCAAATTATTAATTGAATTATTTAGCAGTTAAACAAATAGACAAACCTAGTCATAAGTAAGTAAAAACTTGACAAAAAAAACATCTATTAAAGTTTCTTGAAAGAGCTACAAAAAATAAGTAACAAACATTTTAACATTTTTTGAAATATGTTTTTGAAAAATGGATGCGCCGGGCAAATTATTAATTGAATTATTTAGCAGTTAAACAAATAGACAAACCTAGTCATAAGTAAGTAAAAACTTGACAAAAAAAACATCTATTAAAGTTTCTTGAAAGAGCTACAAAAAATAAGTAACAAACATTTTAACATTTTTAAAAATATGTTTTTGAAAAATGGTGGATGCGCCGGGCAAATTATTAATTGAATTATTTAGCAGTTAAACAAATAGACAAACCTAGTCATAGGTAAGTAAAAACCTGACAATAAACTATCTATTTAAGTTTGTTGAAAGAGCTACAAAAAATAAGTAATAAACAATTTAACATTTTATAAAATTTGTTTTTGAAAAATGGTGTATGCGCCGGGCAAATTATTAATTGAATTATTTAGCAGTTAAACAAATAGACAAACCTAGTCATAAGTAAGTAAAAACCTGACAATAACTATCTATTTGAGTTTCTTAAAAGAGCTACAAAAAATAAGTAAGAAACATTTTACATTTTAAAAATGTTTTTGGAAAATGGTGGATGCGCCGGGCAAATTATTAATTGAATTATTTAGCAGTTAAACAAATAGACAAACCTAGTCATAAGTAAGTAAAAACTTGACAAAAAAAACATCTATTAAAGTTTCTTGAAAGAGCTACAAAAAATAAGTAACAAACATTTTAACATTTTAAAAAATATGTTTTTGAAAAATGGTGGATGCGCCGGGCAAATTATTAATTGAATTATTTAGCAGTTAAACAAATAGACAAACCTAGTCATAAGTAAGTAAAAACTTGACAAAAAAATTATCTATTAAAGTTTCTTGAAAGAGCTACAAAAAATAAGTAAACATTTTAAATTTTTAAATATATGGCTGTGAAAAATGGTGGATGCGCCGGGTAAATTATTAATTGAACTATTTAGCAGTTAAACAAATAGACAAACCTAGTCTTAAATAAGTAAGAACCTGACAATAAAATAAACTATCTATTTGAGTTTCTTGAAGAAACTACAAAAAATAAGTAATAAACATTTTAACATTTTTAAAAATTTGTTTTTGAAATATGATGGATGCGCAGGGCAAATTATTAATTGAATTATTTAGCAGTTAAACAAATAGACAAACCTAGTCATAAGTAAATAAAAACCTGACAATAAACTATCTATTTAAGTTTCTTGAAGAAGCTACAAAAAATAAGTAATAAACATTTTAACATTTTTAAAAATATGTTTTTAAAAAATGGTGGATGCGCCGGGCAAATTATTAATTAAATTATTTAGCAGTTAAACAAATAGACGAACCTAGTCATAAGTAAGTAAAAACCTGACAATAAACTATCTATTTAAGTTTCTTGAAAGAGCTACAAAAAATAAGTAACAAACATTTTAACATTTTTAAAAATACGTTTTTGAAAAATGGTGGATGCGCCGGGCAAATTATTAATTGAATTATTTAGCAGTTATACAAATAGGCAAACCTAGTCTTAAATAAGTAAAAACCTAACAATAAACTATCTATTTGAATTTCTTGAAGAAGCAAAAAAATAATTAATAAACATTTTAATATTTTTAAAAAAATATGTTTTTGAAAAATGGTGGATGCTCCGGGCAAATTATTAATTAAATTATTTAGCAGTTAAACAAATAGACAAACCTAGTCTTAAATAAGTAAAAACCTGACAATAAACTATCTATTTGAGCTTCTTGAAGGAGCTACAAAAAATAAGTAATAAACATTTTAACATTTTTAAAAATATGTTTTTAAAAAATGGTGGATGCGCCGGGCAAATTATTAATTAAATTATTTAGCAGTTAAACAAATAGACGAACCTAGTCATAAGTAAGTAAAAACCTGACAATAAACTATCTATTTAAGTTTCTTGAAAGAGCTACAAAAAATAAGTAACAAACATTTTAACATTTTTAAAAATATGTTTATGAAAAATGGTGGATGCGCCGGGCAAATTATTAATTGAATTATTTAGCAGTTATACAAATAGGCAAACATAGTCTTAAATAAGTAAAAACCTAACAATAAACTATCTATTTGAATTTCTTGAAGAAGCAAAAAAATAATTAATAAACATTTTAATATTTTAAAAAAAATATGTTTTTGAAAAATGGTGGATGCTCCGGGCAAATTATTAATTGAATTATTTAGCAGTTAAACAAATAGACAAACCTAGTCTTAAATAAGTAAAAACCTGACATTAAACTATCTATTTGAGTTTCATGAAGGAGCTACAAAAAATAAGTAATAAACATTTTAACATTTTTAAAAATATGTATTTGAAAAATGGTGGATGCGCCGGGCAAATTATTAAATAAATCATTTTGCAGTTAAGATAAATCATAAATAAGTAAAAACTTGTGAAAAAACTATCTATTTGACTTTCCTGAAGGAGCTACGAGAAATAGTAACAAACATTTTAATATTATTCAAAATCTATCTTTTGAATAATGGTGGATGCGCCGGGCAAATAATTAAATTCCAAATATAAACAAACCCGGTCATAAATAAGTAAGACCGTGGTGATGGGCTTTCCAGATAACCGTATCGATTGGTAATTAGAGCATTTGTGGTGGAAATTGTGTGTGTTACGTTCGTAAAATCCAATTGCCCAGATATATTCGAAATTCTTCCAATTTAATTTTTCAGCCAAAATCCCTCACATTAGTATTCAACCCCAGCGTGTGATTTACACGAGAACGTGTATTGTACCCTTGCCATTAAACGAGGATTCGAGTATTTCAGGATGTGTTAAATCGCGATTTAATAATAGCACGAAATCGAGACTAGATACGCGAATGACTGATGAGATGAATTGTCGCTTGACGTGCGTTAGACGGCTCTTTAATTCATTACGAACACCATAAGCAGATTAAACTGCCCTGCCCTGCGTTGTGAAATATTCCACAACTTTTATTTCCCCTAAATTACGGACGTTTGAATGATTGAATTTTTGTCGCTTGAAATGTTCTTAAATTTTTAGCTACACTTTAACCAAACTGTGTGTTGTTTTCCTGTTAAACATTTCGTTTATTTCGCTTGTTTTAGTTCATTGAAGTTGGTGTACATATTTTCGGTGAATCCCCACTTGGGACCACTTCAAGTGTCGCTATCACGTATGGTGATGGACATCATGAAATTCTTCTTCTTGTACGTGCTAGTCCTTTTTGCGTTCTCTTGTGGTAAGTGTAAGTTGGAAGTGGCGTCAGCTGGCACAAATTATTCCAGGTCTGAATCAGCTGCTTTCATATTACGCCAAAGCTGAGAAAAGAAAGTGTCCGGAAGAGAACCCTCATTCCTTAAATCAGACGGAAAATAACGACACAAATGCCTGTATAATATGGAGGAGGTTTTCAAAGTGAGTAATTAATATTTTGCGTGTGTTAAGTCTCTTGATCACTCACTTCAAAGGCTTGGAATAAATTTGCAATTCAACGTAATCGCGTCATATTCAATTATGTTGCAGCTTATTCGAGACCAGTCAGACGCTCTTTTGGGCTGTTTTCGGATTGGTCGACTTGGAAAGCTTCGAACTGAACGAAATTAAAATATTCACGAGGTTCTGGGGGATGCTTATGTTTGGGACCTACTCGGTTATTAACATAGTCGTTCTGCTCAACTTACTCATTGCTATGATGAATCATTCATATCAACTAATTTCGGTAAGTCGATTTCATTACTTCAAGCTGGTGTGAAATTGCCAAACAAAAAGTAATACAGAAAAGTAAAAAAGCAAAGATAAAGAAGAAAAAATAAGGATGAACATAATAATCAAACAGAGTTGGAAATTACTAGTGTTGGGCATAATCGATATATTTTAATAATCGAATGATCGAAATAATCGTTTGAAATAATCGAATGATCATTCAAATGATCGATTATTGTCCAATGCGCATGCGTGTCATCACGAAATATAAAATTATGAATTAAGACGGTCCACAAATAAGTATTGGAATATAAATTTGAATAAGTGGAATGAAAATATTGAAAAAAGACCCACTGTAAATAAATAAATAAATAAATTTAAAAATTATAAATAGTTATATTTTCCAACATTACACACAATTCTTGTATTGTTAAATTTTCTTCACCCTCACCTTATCTAACAAATACAAAAATATTATTTATCCACAGCCAGTCTTTTATTAGGTCATAATATCACTACTAGGAGACGTCTAATGATACCAATACAGCCTGTAGGTCTTACGAAAAAATCGTCCCGTGATTGGCCGAATAAAAATTAATTCGACAAAAGTCACTTCAAAACGTCAAATAAAATTTTTCTAAAATATTGAAATAGCCAGTTCGATTATTCCCCAGTTTACCACCACGATTAATTGTCGTTTATTCGTTAGCTTGTTCATTCGATCATTTGAGAAACGAAATATCATCGAATCGAAAAACAAGTGTTCGGAACGAAAATTTCGATTATGAATGATTTTTAAAGTATAATCGAATGATCGATTATTCAGACATAATCGAAATATTTCAATTATATCATTCATAATCGCCCAACACTAGAAATTACAACAAAGATAAATGTATAAAAAAGATTATACATACAAGATAAAATGTGCATGCTCAAAAATAAAAATAAATTAAAACAGTTTAAAAACTAACTAGTCGACAAAGCAAGAAAAGGAAATTTAAGATATGATATGAACAGGAAGAAAGAAAGAAACAAAAATGGGATACAAAAAACCTAAAATAAGACGAAGAAAAAAATAAAATGACAGAAAATGTACCCAAGACCGAATCTATCAAAATACATAAATTAGAAGAAACAGAATTTGCAACAAGAAAAATGGTCGACAAAGCAGTGCAAGACAGAAATAAAAAGAGTGATAAAGAAAAAAGAAATGAAAAAAAAACAAAAACTTTTTTTCAGGGTATTGAAAAATTTATAGAAAAGGAATAGTAAATAAACAATAAATATAAAAACAAAGAGGGACAAATTATTAGTCACCTTAACAGACAAAGAAACAGAAAGGGCAGCTTGGTAAAGAAAAAATGTTGGGTAAAGAAAGTTGCAAAAAAAACAAGAGCTTTTCTTCAAGATACTAAAAAACTTAGAGAAAAAGAAAAAGAAACAAACAATACATATCAAAAAAGAGAAACACATTATTAGTTAAATTATTTATTAGTGGAAGGGAATAAAAATGGAATAAAAAAACCTAAAATAAGACAAAGAAGGAAATAAAAAAATGGACCCAAGACCCAAACTATAAAAATATATAAATTAGAAGAAACAAAAGTTGCGACACAAAAATAATCAACAGAGCAGTGCGATACAGAATGAAAAACTTTGAGTAAATGACGGGACAAAAAATCAGATTAGAAATAAAAAGAATGATAAAGAAAAAAGAAAGAAAAAATACATAAACTTTGCTTCAAAGTATTGAAAAATTTAAAGGAAATGAATAGTAAATAAACATTAAATATAAGAACAACGAGGGACAAATTATTAGTCACCTTAACAGACAAAGAAACAGAAAGGACAGCTTGGTAAAGAAAAAATGTTGGAAAAAGAAAGTTGCAAAAAGACAAGAGCTTTTCTTCAAGGTACTGAAAAACTTAAAGAAAAAGAAAAGGAAACAAACAATACATATAAAAAAGAGACAAATTTTTAATTAAATTATTTATTAGTGGAAGGGAATAAAAATGGAACAAAAAACCTAAAATAAGACGAAGAAGGAAATAAAAAAATGGACCCAAGACCGAAACTATAAAAATATATAAATTAGAAGAAACAAAAGTTGCGACAAAAAAATAATCGACAGAGCAGTGCGATACAGAATGAAAAACTTTGAGTAAATGACGGCACAAAAAATGAGACCGGAAATAAAAAGAATGTTGAAGAAAAAAGAAATAAAAAATACAAAAACTTTTCTTCAAAGTATTGAAAAATTTAAAGGAAATGATTAGTAAATAAACAAGAAACATAAGAACAAAGAGGGACAAATTATTAGTCACCTTAACAGACAAAGAAACCGAAAGGAGAGCTTGGTAAAGAAAAAATGTTGGGAAAAGAAAGTTGCAAAAAGACAAGAGCTTTTCTTCAAGGTACTGAAAAACTTTAAGTTAAAGAAAAGGAAACAAACAATACATATCAAAAAAGAGGCAAATTATGGAAGGGAACAAAAATGGAATAAAATACCTAAAATAAGACGAAGAAGGAAATAAAAAGACAGAAAATGGACCCAAAACCGAAACTATAAAAATATATAAATTACAAGAAACAGAAGTTGCGACAAAAAAATAATCGACAGAGCAGTGCAATACAGAAAGTAAAACATTGAGTAAATGACGGCACAAGAAATGTTGCCCGAAACAAAAAGTGCAGCAAAAAAAAGTGTGGAGGCACCTTAACACACAAACAAACAGAAAGAAGGGCATGGTAAAAAAGAAAGAAAAAAAAAACAAAAACTTTTCTTCAAGGTATTTAAAATTTTAAAGAAAAGGAAAAGTAAACAAATAATAAATATAAAAACAAAGAGGGATAAATTATTAGTCACCTTAACAGGAAAACAAACAGAAAGAACAGCTTGGTAAAGAAAAAATGTTGAGAAAAAGAAAGTTGCAAAAAAACAAGAGCTTTTCTTCAAGGTACTGAAAAATTTAAAGAAAAAGAAAAGAAAACAAACAATACATATAAAAACAAAAAGAGACAAATTATTAGTAACTCGATTGACATAATAAATAGAAAGAAAACGATAAACAGTCACGCAGAAAGAAATATAGAAAAGAAAGAAGAAACAAAAAAATAGGGAGAGAAAAAAGCACTGTTAATAATGTTTAACAAGATATGAAGAGAAGAAAAATAGTAGCAATACACAAAAAACTCAGAGACTGTAAAAACTATAGAAGAATAACTTTCCGAACTGCATCACAAACAAATAATCGAAAACAAATTAAGAAAAATTTTCGCAAAGGCAGAACACATTTGCACTATCAAACAAATAATGAGTAAAACACTAAGACATGGAAAGCCAATCTAATTATAGATCTTAAAAAAGGGTTGATAAAACACCAAGGAATAAAGTTTGGGACACCTTGGAAAAAAATAATATAAAGAAAAAATTAAAAAATAGCAAAATTTTTACAATAATACCAAAAGCTTAAAATGAAAGAACTCAAATAAGCATTAAGATGTAGGGGAAATTGGTACAACAAGTAACAGGAAAACAAGAACTTAGACATAACGGAAAGGATAGAAAAAAGTAATGAACTTATTATGATTAAGACTTTCATATCGAAGAATCAAAAATCAAGGACCGAATAAAATCAATATAGAAAGCAACAGAAAAATAATAAAATAAAAGGAGTAAACTGACGCCAAAATATGAAGTACTCAAAAGAGTTGGAATTACACAATTAACAGATTTTATTAAAAAAGAAGGTGCAAATATTTGAAAAGAAGGACAGAAAACAGAATTGTGGGAAGCAAAAGTTTGAGGAAGGAGAATATCAATATCAAAAACAGAAAAACTTGAAAAGTTGATTTAAATTTTATTGTGAAGTTAATAAGTTATTTACATTTATATTGCTCCCTATATTGCTCCATGTGCCTAAAACTGTCGTCCTCTAATCTCCATGCCTGTTCCAAATCCAGTCTTTTCATGTCATCTATTTTAATCAAATTAAAACTAATTAAAAATCTAAACGGTTATTAAAAGCTTTTATTTAGTTCACAATGTTATCTCTCTGTCGGTTATTTTTTCGGAGCCAAATTTGAAAGGGTTCCCGTTGTCCCACTGAATTGAAATTTTGCATACTTACTTAATCTGCGTGACAATGCAATCCTATGCAGTTAAATACCCCCGAAAGGGGTTAAATGGGGTTTTGAAGTTTTAGGTTATGTTTACAAAGGGGTTCTCGATTTGTAAATTTGAGAGGGTTCCTGTAGTCGCAATGAAATGAAATTTAACATGCTTACGTAATCTGCGTGACAATGCAATTCTATATAGTTAATTACCCCCTAAAGGTGTTAAATGGGGTCTTAAAATTTTAGGTTATGTTCACAAAGGGGTTCTCGATTTGTACATACCGTAACTTTAACCTGTAAGAAAAATTATTCTCCTGTGATGGAAATACATTATTTTTTACTTTTTAGTGCATCTTTTAAATAAAAGCTTTTTTAAAAAACATTTTTTTATATATTTTTATTTTTCCGTTGCAAGTTTAATCACTCACAAACGGTTACTTTTCCGTTGCGAGATTGATCTTTTGAAGTTAAATTAAACCGCGAAACTAATAACAGCTTGTTGGAACTGAATTGCCTTCTTACTATGCAATTCGCGTAGAAATGGACGACTTAATCGTTTTTTTACTAAATAACACGTTTCCGAATTCGCGAAAAGTAAAACCCTGTCCAATAATGATTTATTGCATAAGTTAGGTGCACAATTGCGTGACTATAATTAAGGGAAAAGGTTGACGAACCTCGGGGGAGTATCGATAATTTGCGATTTTGAAACTTGAATAAATTTTTAGGAACGAGCTGACACCGAGTGGAAATTTGCGCGTAGTAAACTCTGGATTAGTTATTTTGAAGAAGGGGGAACCGCACCCCCGCCATTTAATATCATTCCAACCCCTAAAAGTATCTGGTACGTGATTCAGTGGATTAGGCGGAAGTTCTGCGGCCATTCCAGAGCTGCCAAAAAGGAGCACATGAGGACGATAAGGGTGAGTGGATTATCTTGTTTGATTTTTGTTATTTTATTACTCGAATTCGAACGTCGTGTAATGCAAATCTGGGCGATTTAAATTCGGACAAGCAACTGTTGAATAAATCAATTTGTTGCAGAGGAAAGTCAAGCAGGCGAGTGAGAGGGATTTTCGATACCAGGTGAGATAATTGAGTGCATTATTATTACAGGTTTGGTTACGTTATTGTTCACTTTTCTATAGAGTATTATGCGAAACTTGGTGCGGCGATACGTGACAGTGGAACAAAGAAAAGCGGAAAATCAGGGAGTCACCGAGGATGACGTGAATGAAATCAAACAGGACATATCAGCTTTTCGCTTTGAACTTATCGAAATACTCAAAAATTCGGGCATGAATACGTCCACAGCGCACAGTGGAATGGGTAATTTATTTATTTCTGCCATTTTCAATTTTTTTATTTTAAACTCGATGTAGTTTACCGAATTTATTTGTGTATAAACACTTGTAGTTTTGGGAGAACATTTCAGCAAAAATCCATTTTTATTTCTAATACGAGTTGTCTCAGGTGAAGGTGGAAGTTGATAAAGAATAAGTAATTATTTAACCTACAGCTGTAGCAAAGTTTTATTTTCATTTTCCGTATTATACAAACTTTTCACAAGATTTAAATTTTGAATTTTTTGCTTAAAATTTTAACTTACCTTGACAAAAATGAAAAAAAAAATAATTTTAAACTCACTCTAGCAAAGTTTTATGGACTTTTCTATGCTTTTACAACCTTCTGGCGTTGTTAAAAGTAGAAAAAAAGTTAAAGATTTTAAAAATTTTGATTTTTGCAATTGTGTCGCGATTTTGGCCGATTTTCGGTACCCGGAACAGTTATCAAATAATAACTCCGGAACTATTAGAGATAACCCAATGAAGTTTATTATCGTTGGAAAGCTCTTTTACTTATCTATCTTTTTCAAAAAAAAATTATTGTTCTCCGAATTATAATTTTCGAGAAAATTTCGAAAAAAAGCAAAAGTAGGTAAAGTTTTTAAAAATTCATAACTAAAAAACTATTGGGAATTTGGCGATTTTCTCGACGCCAATCGATTCCCCGGATCATTGTACATAGGTTAGAGTTAAAATAGTTCCACTTTTTCGAATAGTTTTGCTGTAATTAAAAAAATAAAAAATCAAAAATGAAAGTATATATTTCAGTGAACTACTAAATTTCTTAACAAAAAAATTCATTACTTAAAAACTAAAAGTCGTAGAGCAAAACGGTTTGTTCCAGTGAATTCTGTGCCCTATTATCCGTATTATACCCGCTTTTCACAAGATTTAAAATTTTGATTTTTTTTGCTTAAAATTTTAATGGTCAAGGCACTTACCTTCATAAAAATGAAAAAAAAATTTTTTTTAACTCACTCTAGCAAAGTTTTATGGACTTTTCTATGCTTTTACAACCCTCTGGCGTTGTTAAAAGTAGAAAAAAAGTTAAAATGTTCGATTTTAAAAATTTTGATTTTTGCAATTTTGTCGCGATTTTGGTCGATTTTTGATACCCGGAACATTTATCGGGTAATAACTCCGGAACTATTAGAGACAACCCTATGAAGTTTATTATCGTTGGAAAGCTCTTTTAATTGTCTATCTTTTTCAAAAAAGATTATTGTTCTCCGACTTATAGTTTTCGAGAAAATTTCAAAAAAAAGCAAAAGTAGGTCAAATTAAAAAAAAATCATAACTAAAAAACTATTGGGAATTTGGCGATTTTCTCGACGCTAATCGATTCCCCGGATCATTGTACATAGGTTAGAGTTAAAATAGTTCCACTTTTTCGAATAGTTTTGCTGTAATTAAAAAAATAAAAAATCCAAATTAAAAGTATATATTTCATAGTGAACTACTAAATTCCTTAACAAAACAATTCATTTCTTAAAAACTAAAAGTCGTAAAGTAAAACGGTTTCTTCCAGTGAATTCTACGGTTCATTTTACTTATTATATAGGTTTTTCACAAGATTTAAAAATTTGATATTTTTTGCTTCAAATTAGGTAGCCATTTCATTAAGTGGTACCTAATTTTTCAACAAAAAAAATCGTAACTCAAAAACTGTAAGTCGTAGAGCAAAACGGTTTGTTCCAATGAATTCTACGGCTCATTTTCCGTATAATACCAGCCTTTTACGAGATTTAAAAAATTGATTTTTTTTGCCAAAAATTGGGGTAGCCATTCATAGTCCAATAATTTATTCTTTAACAAAAAAAATCATAACTCAAAAACTATAAGTCGTAGAGCAAAAGGGTTTGTTCCAGTGAATTCTGCGGCTTATTTTCCGTATTATACCAGCTTTTCACAAGATTTAAAATTTTGATTTTTTTTGCTTAAAATTTTAATGGTCAAGGCACTACTTATATAACTTCATAAAAATGAAAAAAACATTTTTTTTAAACTCACTCTAGCAAAGTTTTATGGACTTTTCTATGCTTTTACAACCCTCAGGAGTTGTTAAAAGTAGAAAAAAAGTTAATATGATCGATTATTAAAATGTTGATTTTTACATTTATCGAGTAATAACTCCGGAACTATTAGAGATAACCCTATAAAGTTTATTATCGTTGGAAAGCTCTTTTAATTATCTATCTTTTGCAAAAAAAATTGTTGTTCTCCGATTTACAGTTTTCGAGAAAATTTCGAAAAAAATCAAAAGTAGGTCAAATTTAAAAAAATTCATAACTAAAAAACTATTGGGAATTTGGCGATTTTCTCGACGCCAATCGATTCCCCGGATCATTTTACATAAGCCTATACCAAAATAATTCCACATTTTTGAATAGTTTTGCCGTAATTGAGAAAATAAAAAAATTTAAAAATTTGTTAACACCCCTTATAGATTTTGATGTGCTCTTTACGATGGAAAAAAGAGTTATCTCCTAGCTCTTTTAGATTGGCCGTAATCGGCGTTTGAAAATTGAAAAATTTTGTGGCGCTGTTTATACCGGTTCTAATCGATTTTGCCGTTTTTCTCTAACTCTTATACTTTCGCCGTAATCGGCGTTTAAAAATTAGAAAAAAGTCAAAATGGCAACCTTTATTTGCGTTTTTCTCGGAAACTATAAGACTTAGAGCAAATTTTAAGAATGCATCAGATAGCGCCTAAAATTATCTATTTTCTCGATTAAACCCGGAGCCGCTCCGGGCACCGGTTCCGGGTACAGAGGCATTTAAAATTTGATACTAAAAAAATTCATAATTAAGAAAGTAAAAGTCGTAGAGCAAAACGGTTTATTCCAGTGAATTCTATGGCCCATTTTACATATTATATTGATTTTTTACACGATTTAAAAATTTGAAATTTTTTGCTAAAAATTAGGGTAGCCATTTCAATACTTTATTCTTCAACAAAAAAATTCTTAACTAAAAAACTAAAAGTCGTAGAGCAAAACGGTTTGTCGCAGAGAATTCTGCGGTTCATTCTACGTATTATACGTATAATTTTTTTTTACCTGAAATTGTAGTTGTCTACTTACCTTCCCAAAAATAGAAAAAAAAAATTAAATTTGCTTTAGCAAAGACTTTACTATATAGTACACAATTAAAAAAATCATTACTCTAAAACTAAAAGTCGTAGAGCCAGACGGTTTATTAACATTTTCAGCATTTAAAATTTGTTGTCTAAAATTATGGTGGTCATTCATAAACACTGATCGAAATGAAATAATTAAATTAATTTTTGCATGTTTGTATTTGAAATTCCAGGTACGGGAGGCAAGAAAAACCGGCAAAAAGAGCGAAGACTAATGAAGGGGTTCAACATCGGGCCCCAATCTTCCACAACCAGCGGTCCTCTGCCCCCTGTTGCCGAATTCATCGCCTCCCTCCAGCACCAGCAGGAAGCCCACCACCACGATTTCTTCGGAAGCACCCTCTCCGGCATCTTCAACTCAACCTCTCGTAAACTGCACCAGCACAGCAGTACAGTCTCCTCCTCCCAAGGCAGCATCAACGAAGGCTCCCACAACCACAACTCCAGAGGAATCGGCAGGTAACCATCGCTTCCCAAGTAGCACAGCTTCAACCATTTAGCAATTGCAGCCAAAAGATAGTCATGAAAACGTCATCAAAACCGAATTAAATGTCTTTCTTTGCTGCGAATTACCTTATTGTTTTTCAGTCAGCTGTAAATCATACAATTTCAACTCATGTCTAAGCTAAAATGCAGCCACAGCATTATCTTCCATTTTTAAGTTGGATAGTGTCATCAAAGGAATATGTTAAAAGCCAGTTAACAGCAAAAGCCTAATGATCCATTTTGTAAAGCCAGAAAATATCGATTCCAGCAAAAAAAATGTCAATATACAGCTACAGCCAAATAGCTGATTTTGAGACATTTGCTTAGCTTTCTTAAACCTTATTGCAACCATATTACAGTTCTATAGCTGTGAAAATTTTTTGGCTGTTAATAAGTCATGAAAGCCAATACGCTGCTTTATCAGTGTTGCAGCATTTTTGCCAAATTTTGGAATTAGTAAACAAAATGGCTGTTTATACTTAATTTTAGCAAAAAGTCTGTTAGAGTCTTATTACAACCTTATTTTCGTTATGTTAGCTGTTATTAAGCAATAAAAGCCAATACGCTGTGATATACCGTTACGGATCTGTGGAAACATTTTAGCTATTGATAAATTATGCACTCTAATGTGTTCCGATTTGACTGCTGCATTTTATAGTAGCTACACCTAACAATAATTATATGTACAAAGAAATTTGTGGCCAATAGACATAACGACATAACCGATGCTGTGGAATTTGTTGAAGCTCAAAGTAGGTTTCAGCATAATAAGATTAATAAGCACGCTTTAGTACCAATTATCAAATATCAAAATATAATTCACTGTCTCTAAAGATGTCTCATATCAACGAAGAGTTCTTTGAAGATATACAAAAAAATTTCAACATTGATGCTTCTCTGATAATTGTTTATTGGGTGAAGTAAGAAGACTTCTCTTTTATTTCGACTTTTATATCATTTCAGTCATACTCCAACACGCGCTTAAAGTTACTAAATGTGGAAACCACCGCTATTGTCCCCTATTTTGGGCAGTAAGAAAGTGGAAAATTTGATTTGTATCGTTTTGTGGTTCATTGGAAGGCAAAGGAAAAAAAATAAATGCGGATTAGAACAAAATCAAGTTAGTAAGAAATTCAATAAAATCTGGTAACTTTTCATGTCATTCAGCCACATTGGGGTGGTTTTATTGTTATCTCTTTCTAACACAATGGTACAATGCGGTACTTTCGATACCTACATTTTTGCCTCATCTCATTGTCACAGATCTTTCCCGCTATTTTAGAGGAATTTACAACCAATGGCGCAAAGACCTCACAGAAAGAGATAACTGCAGGTACCATTCATGGTCTGCCGGCCAGATTACAGCCAAATAGGTGTAAAATACATTTTAGGGAAAATTAAGCTGAAAATTAACATATTATTCCACATCACAGCCTTATAGCTTTAAATGGCGTTACAAGGGAGCAGGCGGACATGTTGGATGAAAGCGAAAGATCCTCCATGTTGTTTTAAAATTAAAAAAAAAATAACAAATAATAAATTTCTAGCAATTTACCGTCGCAATATACAAGTGTAACATTACTAAAGATGTAAAAAAAAATTTTTTAATTAAATGTTTTTTTAAAGATGTATTAAAAAATGAAAGTTTTATTGTATTTCCTGTTATTTTGAAGGCGCATTACTTTTTCGTATCTTTTTTATGCGTATTTGTCAATAAACCTCAGTTCGCACAAACTTTTATATGTTACTGATGGGACTGAATATCAAGCCTAATATTATTTATCAAGAACACACAAAAAGTAACATTATCCGCCATTCCTATAAGAGTCTTACATCTGGTGTAACCATGTTATAGTTATTTAGTTTTCTGGATGGATGCATAGCAGCATTTACAGGTTTTTGCTCTTCTTTATCTACAATATAACTATTTTCTCCCCAAAAGCAAATATTTTGACCATTTGGCCATAAGAGCAAATTAGGTTGAAAAGATGTTTTTATGGCTATTTAGCTTTTTTTTCCTACATTTTAGCTTGTTAGCTTTAAAAGCTTAAAAGGTGCTACTTTGCAATTCTCACAGCCAAATGGCTGTATTTCAGCAAATATTGATGGCTGTTTTAAAGCTGTAAATGCCAAAAAATGGTGCGCCAAATCGGTCAGTACAATGTGACAGAAACCTTAAAAAAGCGCTTCTGTGGATAGCTGTAAAAGTTAAATGGCTGTTCATTTTGCTGCGAAAACGTTTTGGTGACCAAATAAAAACTGTGTGTGCTACTTGGGTTCTCTAGTCACTAGTTTAGGCAAAGCTTATGTTTCTCTTTGATTTGCTTGCTCACTTCAGCATGGCTATGCTAGACGCTTTGAATGTAAGTGCACTCACAAAATTGTGTTTCGGGTAATTAGTGACGGTTGTAGGTTTCATTTGAAACGCACTCACTCGCACAAACGTCGCTGGGGAACATTGATCGAGGCAGCAAAAACTGGAAAAGTTTCCCGCTTGATAGGACGTTCCCGTTCAGAAGACTCAGTCTGCAACAACTGCAGAGAAAACGGACACAACCACAGCCATAGCAATAGTCCAGCCTCGGATGATAATGGCTCTGTGAGGTCCAGATCAACGGACTCGAACCCAAGTTTGGACGTTCCAGACCAGCCGGAACCGCATGGCTTGGCCCATGGGCTAGCTCTGCTGAAGAAAAAACGGAAAAAGTTTTCAGCTTCCAGAAACACCAGTCCGATTGTGCAGCCGGTTCGGGAAGTGGCCAGTGTCAAAAAACCACCCAAAAAAGTACGCAAGCTCTATTTCAAAAGTTTAATAAAGATAACAACAGTCCATCATTTTTTAACGACTTTTAATGAATCTTGTTTAAGTACACTCAGAAAAATTAAAAATGTCGTGTCCGTAAACTGAGTCTCATTATTCAGGTCCTCCTACCCAAGTTGTGAGTTTCAACATCTGCTTATTTTAAAGGCATTGGCAACTTAAGATATAACTTTGTCTTAAATGATAGAACTGAAAATGCTTATTACCATAGTAAAAACCTTTTCTCTGTATCTGCTCTCTAACTCGAGTTATTTCGATTCAAAGTTGGAATTATGACGTCATAACCGCCGTCCAATTTTAAGATCAAGTGGTCTTTGACTTTATAAGTGACACTGACAGTGTTTATCACAACTTGACAAAATTTCTCTGATGTTCTGGCCAAGTTAAGACAAAATTTAATTTAGTATAGAAAGAAGTAGAGAAAGTAGTTAATTTTTATTTTGTGGAAGATGTGTCACTAATGTTTAAATATCTGTCATGTTTTTGGTGATTGAGAGGGTTCAGTGATGAGAAGGGGTTGTGACGTCACGGTTTCTTTCTCTTGAAGCGATTATCTCGCTAATTTTTTATTGCACACACTTTATTCACACATATTCATCCTTTACGTTAAACTATTGTTTTAATAGTTATTTATTTAACGAGTTTGAGTGTAAATCGGGTTTTTATTTCTCGAGTGGATTTTTAAACGTCGAGTGTTATTTACTTTTCCTTCAATAAAGGTCTATTATTTTCATTATTATTATTATTTATTTGATTTAAACTTTTGGTTAACCTATTGTTTTAATAATATTTGGAGCCGATTTACAGAACATTTCAATTGCAATCAAATTCTAATCGCGATTAATTTGACATTTGTCAATGCTTTTTAAATTGCAATTTAATGTCAAATTAGTTTAATTTTTAATTTTAATGTTTTCATTAGCGAATTAAAATTTAACTCTGGTTTAAACTGTATTAAATCGTCATTTATATTGCACTAGCAGTTGCAATGCAAAACTTAGTATAACAAAAAAGTAGAAACACAAAATTTTATTGTGACCTTTAAAACCGTGACCCAATGCGAACCCGAGTAAATTTTGCTTGTTCTCAACTCATTCCCTGTTTAATCCTTTTAATCCTGAAACACATTTTCTTTATTTTTAACCGGAAGTCCAAATGCCAATTTTCTTGGGTATGACTTCAAAAATGCAGGAGTTTTGCGTTGAACTCTTTTGGGGGTGGAATTTCTAAAAATCCTGAAACCGAATGTCTAAGATATCAATTGATAACTTCAACAATAAAGAATTTTTTATATGTATAACTTCAACAATGAAGGATTTTTTATTTAACCCCCTTGGAGTGGAGTTTTCAACAAACCTGAAACACGCGTTTTTTATATTTAGACGAATGCCCAAATACCAATTCTCTTGGTTATAACTTCGAAAATGACATATTTTTATATTCAGCCCTCTTGGGGGTGGAACTTTCAAAATCCAGAAACACGTCTTTTTTCATTTTTAACCGAAAGATCAAATACCATTTTTCATTAATATAACTTCAAAAATGACGATTTTTTATGTTTAACCTTCTTTGGGAATGCAATTTCTAAAAATAATAAAATACCTGTTTCTTTATTTTTCACCGAATGCCCAAATACCAATTTTTATAAATATAAGTTCAAAAATTACGGATTTTTATATTTAACCCCCTTAGGGGTGGAAATTCCAAATGTTCTTAAACACACGTTTTTCATCTTTAACCGAAAGCTCAAGTATGATTTGCATGGATACAAATTAAAAATTACGGATTTTTATACAAATTCTAACCCGTGTTCAACCCCCTTGGGGTTGGTATTTACAACTAAAACACGTGTTTCTTCACTTTTCACTGAAAGCCCAAATACCAGCTTCAATAAATGTAAATTCAAAAGTTACAAATATTTATACAAATTTTATTACACCTTTTAACCCTCTTAGAGGTTGATTTTTTGAAAATCCGGAAACACGTGTTTTTTCATTTTTAACCAAAAGCCCAAATACTAATTTTCAAGGATGTAAGTTCAATGTAACTTTAAAAATGACAGATTTTCTAAACTCTAATTCTAAATTCAACTCTCCATTTAACCCGATTAGGGGTTGATTTTCCAAAAATCCTGAAACACATCTTTCTTTATTTTTAACCGAAAGCCCAAATACTAATTTTCAAAGATATAACTTAAAAAATGACGGATTTTCATTCAAATTTTAACACCCTATTTAACCCTCTTAGGGGGTGATTTTCGAAAAATCCTTTCTTAGTACACCCCTACGTTACAAAAGCTATCTACTGTAAAAATTTCAAGTTTTTATTCTTAGCCGTCTAGGCTGTGCGTTGATTGGTCAGTAGTGCATATATTTTAACCATAGATTGAGCATTCAAATTAAATGGACCCATATTTTTTATTTCGTTTCAAAAAAATTTTTTTGTGGAGTTATTTGCCCCCAAAGTTACCCCAAAAATACAGATTATAATTTTTATCTCAAATAATACTTATCCAATTTTTATAAAATTTGGTATACAGACGTTATTTTAAACACTCATTTAACAGTGCAAATTGTAAGGTTGTAGGGCACTATTGAACATTGACATAAATTGTTTCATAACTTTGTAGCACAAATAAATTTAACTTTGATACTTATAGAATTTGAAAGCTTATTCCATTTAGAAACTTTTTTGTCTCTTGTAAATTTTTTGTAAAATCTACTGTTTTCGAGTAAAATAATAAAATGTGAAAAGATGCAGTCGGTATAAGCATCAGTATCGCACCTAAACGGCTTTGATTTCAAACCTGTCAAAAGTGGAAATTTTATTGTCAAATTTCGTTTTCAAATTCCTGGCTTGTAAAATAAGCAATCATAACAGAAAAAGTGTGAAACGAGATTTGACAATAATATTTGCACCTTTAACAGGTCTGAAGTCAAGGCTTTATTTAAAAACCCTGTGGCTGTGCTGATATCGACTGCATCTTTTCACATTTTATTATTTTACTTGTAAATGGTACATTTTACAAAAAATGTACAAGAGACAAAAAAGCTTCTAAATTCAACAGCCTTTTAAATTCTAGTAGTACCAAAGCCAAACTAATTTGTGCTACAAAGTTATGAAACAATTTATGTCAAGGGGGTCCTGGCAGCCCCCTTCAACAATGCCCCACAGGCTTACAACTTGCACTGTTAAATGAGTGTTTAAAATAACGACTGTATGCCTAATTTTATAAAAATTGGATAAGTATTATTAGAGATAAAAATTATAATCTGTATTTTTGGGGCAACTTTGGGGGCTAATAATTCCACAAAAAAATTTTTTTGGAAAAAAATAAAAAATACGGGTCCATTTAATTTTAATGCTCAAACTATGGTTAAAATATATGCACTACCTCGTGGGACACCCTGTATATAGATTGACACTCGCGGAATTAATCCCGTATTAAAATTTAATTGCGATTATACTCCTTCTAAACACGGTACTAGATATTTAAAATAAAGAGATGTTTACAACTGCGGTTGGGTAGGAGGACCCGAGTAATGAGGGTTGGTTTATGGGCACGACATTTTTAACTTTTCTGAGTGTACTTACATTTCTGAAACACTTTAAGATTTTGATTAATATTAATAAATTAATTGATTCATTTTAATCAAAACCATGACTAGAAAAAAATATAAAGCATTAATTTTTGATACTTAAAAAAAATAAAAAAAAATTTGCTAAAAAATTCCAGATCCCTCAAGTGTTGAAGAGGGCCTCCAGCGTTCCTACCCGCGTACCAGAAGTGATTCAAACGGCCTCCAACCCCCAAGACTCGGTCGAAATTCCTATTTCCGCACCCCCAACCCTCACACCCTCCACCACCGAGGAGAGTGTGATAGGGCAAAATCCAGGTGCTTCTCGTGAGCCTCTCCTTTGCCATTCGTCTTCGAGTAACCAAGCCACTGGTTCTTTGCAAACTCCCGAAGAAGAGTTCAAAAGCCACCACCACAATTCGCAGTCATTGCCCAAACTACCAGGAGTTATTCCCTTAAGTGGACACAATGGGCCAACCGGATGGTTGTAGTTAGTTCAGCCGAGTCAATGGTTTTTCAAATTAACAACGAATTTTAGTTGCGTTTTTTTTTAGGGGCGTGACATTCTAAAACTAGTAGAGTTGAGTGAGGGTTGGCTTAAAATAAATTAGGAGAAAATCATTGACTCTAGGGATCACACACCAATGCATTTATTTGTTAGTTGGAAAATATGTGATAATTATTTGTTACACAGGATTGATATAACCAGGGACGGAAAAAAGGCGCAAAAAAATAATAAACATAATTAATAATTTATAATACTCCCTCCGTCCAAAAATATTAAAATTTGAAATTTATTTTTGTTCAAATAATTTACATAGAAATTTACAATTAATTAAAGATAATTACAAACAATATTAATAATAAGAATAAATTATTTATCCTGAAACAGGTCGACTTTATTTTTGTAAACACTACATTTTACATTATTTTAAAAATAAAAAAGACTGTTGTTTTTTGTAATTTGGTAGTATTTAATAGCTACTTTTACGTTCTCGTGTCAATTATTTAGAAAAATAATAAAATAATAAATAAAATAATATATAAAAAATAATAAAAACAGTTACCTTCTCCTTCTAAAAAAAGACAAGAACAGAAAAATAAACACTTACACACTTTATGTGTACCTAACTAAAATTATAAATACCACTACATATTTATTAATTTATTATTTTAATTTTAATTTTTGTTGTTTTTTATATTTTTTTACATCTCCCGGAAATATAGAGGAAAGACTATCAAAAACAGTAAAAAAGTAGGTAGTCATTGAAAAAAAGAAACGATAGAAAGGTAAGGCACCTTGTGGGTAATTATAGTATACAGGGTGTTAGGGAATGGTTTAGCAATATTTCGTAAGTGAATTTGTCATGATCAGACGAGTTAAAAAGCCTTATACCATTTTTCCAAAAAGTGCATACTTTCTTTAAAAAAATTTATTAATCCACCTGTTGAGAGCCACTGTGTCATTTATAGTTTATTAGCGGTTAATTTTTTTCTTTAAACAAAGTGGACATAGTGGCACATGGACGTTTTGAGAACTTTTCAAAATTGTAGATTGCATGGTCATTTGTGTGGGAGGTTCGAATCCCCGTCTCGTCAAAAAAATTTTTTTGTTTTTTTTTAGAAATTCTGATCACAAAACACAAAATGAAATAGAAGAATTACGGAGTGGATCAAGAAGTTAATTTACCTCTGCTGTTTTGTCAATAATATTAAAATTTACGCTAATTTTTATCATTCTAGTTCAGCGGTTCTCAAAATTTGGGACTTTAATTTCAGAATGATTTTTTGGGAAAACTATGCATTTTCGATTTACAAAAAATTTACTTAATCGATTTGTTTTGCCATTCCCTATCTACCTTTCAATTTATGCTAAACCATTCCCTAACACGCTGTATATACTATATCTTTATTTTAATTTCTTTAATTTAATTTTTTTTTAATTTCTCTTTAATTTAATTTTTCAAATTTTTTACTTCTGCCAGAAAGATAGAGAAAAGGTCTATCAAAAATACTAAAAAAATTGGTTGTCATTCAAATAAAAAAAAAAAGACAGAAAGGTAAAGCACCTTTTGTGTAATTAAAACTAGTAGATAGGTTTATTCTAGTTTCTCTTTATTTTTTTATTTTTTTACCAGGAAAAAGAGAAAAAATAAGAAAAAAAGACAAGAAAGAAAAATGTTAATTTTTAATTATATCTTATAAACGGATTTTAACAATAAACAGGTGTAGTTTTTATATATAGCTGGAAAATTAATTAATTTTCAATTTTAGTAGTCAAATATGTGTAACTTTTTAACTCAGAATTATTATGCCTAGTTTCCTTAGTCATTTTCCTATTTTCTATGCATTTTTTTCAACAAAACCGATATTTCTACCAAAACATCAAAAACGACGTTGAATTTGACTTTTTACCCTGATTTTAAACCCCTAACTTCAAGAGAGAGTTTCTGTACAAAAAAAGTAGATGTATGTTAGTGTATGTTACGGCTAATGTGTAAACTTGGCTAGTTTGTAAAGTAGCCAACGTAAAAAAAATTTAGTTGAGACTATTAAAAAATAGTTTCAACTAAAATAGCGGCTACTTTACTTACTTGAAAGGTAAAATAGCTGGATAGTTTATAAATTTTCCAAGGCATTCTAATTGACAAACTAATCAACTCACTGGCTAAACTGAGGTTAGGAGATCATTTTATTTTTGTTTACCGGGTCCGGTTTATCAAGTAACTGAAACAATGGATCTTTTAGCTAGTTTACAAACCAACCAACTGACCAACATTTTGATAAATTGGACTTAGAATCATTACAATACGAATATAAATTTCTAATGTATCTTTCAAGTAAATTAGCCAAAGCTTTTAGCTATTTTACAAACTAGCCGCTATTTTAGTTGGCAAAATCTACGCCAAAAATTATTATTTAAAAAGAAAATACAATAGATAAACAAAACATGGATGGTTACTGATTTTACATAGTACAAAATTTTCGGGTTGTTCAGCTTATAATTAATTTGCAGGGAGGGTTTGTGTTAGAAGTGAATTGCATACTTCTAATTCTACACAAATTTCCTTTATTTTCTAAAATACTAAAGGTGACTCGTTTAGAAAAAAATCACCCTGTATATGTATACAATCACACTGATAATACTGCTATGACGTTGGAAGTCATCGGTTGAGTATCCAAAAGACGCAAATTTTTGAAAATATCTTATCATTTTATCGATTCTCATGTGTATAAAGTCGCCAACAAGTAAACAATCAATAACAAAATGCGAAAATTAATAATAGCTACATGTTTGTTGACTCTTGTGTGGGGTTACCACGTCAGAACCCAAGATTTTGATGTGGTTATTGAAAGTATTGAATTTACGAAAATCCCGGCCAAGTATAACTTACATTTTGTAAATGAGGAAATTCTAAAGCACTTTGTGTGTAATTAAAATTACAGATAACTTTCTAAATTAATTCTATTTTTGTTTATATTTTTTTGCATCTACTAGAAAAGAATAGACTAACAAAAACTGTATGTTGTTAAGCACTTTGTATTTAACTAAAATTATAGATAACTTTTTAATTTAATTTAATTTTTTATTTTTTATTTCATTTATTTTATTTTTTTTCATCTATCAAAAAGATAGAAGAATAAATTTTAAAAAACAATAAAAAAACAGGTAACTAAGTAAACAGAACAAAATGGATTTTTAAAAAGTAAGACCGATCTGTTCAAGTTTTTTTAATGTTCTTTTAATAAATGAATTTTATGCGTTATTTTAATTTCGCTCTTTATAATTACGAGTATGTTATAACATCTCATTAATTTTCAAGAAAAAATTCAATTATTTTCGGACAGAGGTAGTGTATACTTTTTTGAAAAAAATGCAAAAACTGCTAACTAAATAATTTGTGTGATGTGATTTTTACAAAGAGTCCGTCCCTGCTTATACAGCCTGTCTAAAAATAACTCGTAGCCATAACGGACCACTTATGGTTATTAAGGTACTTTCACAGGGTGTTGAGGAAATGAATATCAGATTTAGTTCGCTGTGGAATTTTTTTGATTCTGATATTTTACTGCCATTCGCATCGTTTCGAATTTTCCTAAATCTAGTCTTACTTTAAGATAGAGTCATTTAGTGTAAATTTTATTGAAGAATATTTACAAGAGGCCTTCGAACATGTAGTTTCATTGTCATTGCCTTAGACTAGTTTAGTGTGTGTTTATGTGTAAAAGTGGGTATTTTTATAATACTTGTGCTACATTCACTAGAAATGTAAATATAACGACTTCACTAAACTATTTTTTAACTCATTAATCTGTTAAGTCTAACGTTAAAGAACAAATATATCCGCCACATCTACCCGAAGAATTAGACTGTAAGATTAGTTTGTAAGGTTTTTGTTCAATTTCGAATTTTTTACACACAAGGTCATTACACCATGATGTAGAAAATCACAAGGTAATTAATTGTAAATTTGTTGTTGAATCAAATAACCAGAAATTTTATACAACTTCTCCAAGTATTTGTGCAGCAGTTCCAGTAGCTGTAACAAGACGTATTATTTACTGAGCTTAGTTTTTAGAGTAGCGCTAAATACTAACATTTTTTTTATTATGCGTGTGCTGACTTGTTTAATAAAAGCTTGAAACTTTCATTTTTGACAATTTGTCAAAGTTTTTTCCCGCTAAATTATGGCCTCACCCTTTAAAAAAGAAGAAGTTTACGGGTTTAAAACCCTTTATCGTGAGCTTGGCTATTACATATCACGCTTGGAGCAATACGAGAGAGCTTTGAAATTCTTTGATGAAGCAATTGCTAAAACTCCAAATGACCGAAGGGCTTTAATGGGGCGAGCTTGGGCCAGGTCTAAGGCTTGCAAATACGAGGGAGCCCTTGATGACATCAGAACGGCCCTTAATCTGGACCCCGATGACCTTGTCATGTTGGCACATAAGGCCCTTAACACCTATCTGAACTGTGAATTTGAGGATGGGTTAGTGCAAAATACTAGACTTCTTCCGGTTCGTAAAAAACCGGATTATTTCCAAATGGGCGCAATGCATGTAAGTTTTCTCACTTTTAATTACTTACAAGAGCTGTTTAAAACTGAAAAAGTAAAAAATTAATTAATTAATTGTAATTATAAGGAATTATATGAAAGCCCAAATTACATTATTTCGGCCCAATTGGGTGGTTGTAGGACCAAAAATTTTGCAAAATATTAAGTTAAAGTCGACATTAAATTTAAATGAAGAATTATGTTTTTTTATGAAATCGCTCCTTAAGTCAAGAATTTAAAAAACGAAGCTAGAAAAATAACTGCAAATAATAATAAATATCTACTTGCAGTTTCAAAACTATAGAACAAACGTCAACAAAGCATTTTCATTTTTTGTGGTCAAATAGGTTACAAATTAAAACTTTGTGTTTCCGTGTGATTTTAGGTTAAATTGGACAAATTCAGTGCCAAAAAAACTCACTAATTAAAAAAGAAAACCAATTGTGAAAAGTGACAGTTGTTTTTATAGTTTTGAAACAGATATTATGATATTAAGATTATCTGAAAGCAGAGATTTGGATTCCGCTGTTAAAGCTGTTTCAAAATACAAGAAATCAACGGTGGAAAAACTAAAAATATACATTACAGTGAAAAAAATTGCGAAATATTAAAAACACCAAAGAAATAGGCTTTTAGAATTGGAAAAAAATTATATAACAAATGTTAAAAAATCATTATTATTAATTAATTTTTTATAACCCAGCAAAGTGCTCTGTAATTAAAATTTTTCTAAGATTCGCATTTACCTTTTCTTCAAGAAAATCTTCGTTTCTTAAACGATTCTCTCTCAGGTCTCTCTTAGGACCTGATTTAAAAAAAAATGCAAAATATTCAGTTAAAGTTGACGTTAAATTTAAATGAAGAATTAAATTTCTCTATGAAATCCCCCCTAAGTGAGAATCTGAAAAACAAAAGCAGAAAAATGACTGCATGTAGCAATAGATATCTACTTGCAGTTTCAAAACTATAGAAAAAATGGCAACAGCGCATTTCCATTTTTTGAGATCAAACAGGTCACAAATCAAAACTTTGGTTGTTTTCGTATGATTCTGGGTTAAACTGGACAAATTTACTGCCAAAAAAACACTAATTAAAAAAGAAAATCAATTGTGAAAAATGACAGTTGTTTTATAGTTTTGAAACAGATATTAAGATTATCTGAAAGCAGTGATTTTAATTCCGCAGTTAAAGCTGCTTAATAATAAAAGAAAAAAAAACGAAGAAAGAATTAAAAATATAAATTACAGTAAAAAAAATTGCGGAATATTAAAAACACTAAAAACAGTATACTTTTGGAATTGAAAAAGGATAAAGAACAAATGTTAAAAAATAATAATCAATAATATTTTTTTTATAACCCAGCAAAGTTCTCCGTAATTAAAATTTTTCTAAGATTCGCATTTACCTTTTTTCAATCTTCGTTTCCTAAACCATTTTTTCAATAGGTACAGTCACGATCGAAAAGAATGACACCCCTACCAACCGGGCCGGATAGCAAATTCCGACTAAAATCTTTTAGGTCATAAATTTCAACAAACTAACTGGCCAGCTAGTTTACACAATATCCAGCTAGTTTATAAACCAGCCAAATGTACACATTAAGTGTATCATATTGAAAAGATTTGTGGTTGCGGGTGGTTTTAGGTGTGTCATTCTTTTTGATTGTGACTGTACCTTCTAACCAGTAGTATTTAAAAAAAATCTAAATTTTTGAAAAAAACTTGTAAATTTGGAAGTATTTTTTCCCAAATTCTAATCACAATCATACATCTTCTTCACTCTCAGAAAAAGAACGCTACGTTCGTTCATGTTGGTTTGCAAATTTTTTACACATTTAAATGGAGACGATAATGGACAAAAATTGTGGTTTTAAACTTAAAAGAAATTTAGGATCGGTTTGCAGAAAGCAAAATTAAGATTTAATTCAAAATTGAACTAATTCGAGTTAAGTTGCCATTTATAATGCATTGGCAACTATCAAGCGATTAAAATTTAATTATTTTTTCAATAATATGTGAAGTTGATTTTAACGACACTTCAACAAAAAACATACATACATTTAAAAACATACATTATTTCGGCTCAATTAGATGGTCGTAGGACCTGATTTAAAAAAAATTGGAAAATATTCAGTTAAAGTTGACGTTAAATTTAAATGAAGAATTAAATTTCTCTATGAAATCCCCCCTAAGCGAGAATTTGAAAAACAAAAGCAGAAAAATGACTGCACGTAGCAATAGATATCTATTAGCTGTTTCAAAACTATAAAAATGCTAACGTCGCATTTTCTCTCAAAATTAGTTGTTATAAATTATTCCTGCACTTCAAAAAGTGAATAGCTAATGTAATTTATAGTTTCAATGAGAGATCTAATCGTTAATAACTATTTCACATTTTTATCAACCAAATAGTTCGCTAAAATGCTACGTTGGCGTTTTTATAGTTTTGAAATAGCTAATACTTGCAGTTTCAAAACTATAGAAAAAATGGCAACAGCGCATTTTCATTTTTTGGGATCAAACAGGTCACAAATCAAAACTTTGGTTGTTTTCGTATGATTTTGGGTTAAATTGGACAAATTTAGTGCCAAACAAACACTAATTAAAAAAGAAAATCAGTTGAGAAAAATGACAGTTGTTTTATAGTTTTGAAACAGATATTAAGATTATCTGAAAGCAGTGATTTGAATTCCGCAGTTAAAGCTTCTTAAAAATAAAAGAAAAAAAACGAAGAAAGAATTAAAAATATAAATTACAGTAAAAAAAATTGCGGAATATTAAAAACACTAAAAACAGTATACTTTTGGAATTGAAAAAGGATAAAGAACAAATGTTAAAAAATAATAATCAATAATATTTTTTTTATAACCCAGCAAAGTTCTCCGTAATTAAAATTTTTCTAAGATTCGCATTTACCTTTTCTTCAATCTTCGTTTCCTAAACCATTTTTTCAATAGGTACAGTCACGATCGAAAAGAATAACACCCCTACCAACCGGGCCGGATAGCAAAAGTCCGAATAAAATCTTTTAGGTCATAAATTTCAACAAACAAGTTGGTTTACTAACTGTCCAGCTAGTTTACACAATATCCAGCTAGTTTATAAACCAGCCAAATGTACACATTAATTGTATCATATTGAAAAGGTTTGTGGCTGCGGTTTTAGGGGTGTCATTCTTTTTTATTGTGACTGTACCTTCTAACCAGTAGTATTTAAAAAAAATCTAAATCTTTGAAAAGAACTTGTAAATTTGGAAGTATTTTTTCCCAAATTGTAATCATAATCATACATGTTCTTCACCCTCAGAAAAAGAACTGCTACTTTCTGGAACGCTACGTTCGTTCATGTTGGTTTGCAAAATTTTTTACACATTTCATTGGAGACGATAATGGACAAAAATTGTTGTTTTAAACTTAAAAAAAAATTAGGATCGGTTTACAGAAAGCAAAATTAAGATTTAATTCAAAATTGAACTAATTCGAATTAAGTTGCCATTTAAAATGCATTGGCAAATATCAAGTTAATCGCGATTAAAATTTAATTGCAATTAAAATGTTCTGTAAACCAGTCCTTAAAGTGTAAAAGTAAAATGCCCTGCTGAAAAGACAAATTTATTATGAGTTGCTAATGCAATTTTGTGTAGTAAGATATTAGAGATTCCACCTATACCGAAGAAAAATTATTTACTAATATTTACTTAACGTGCATGTCTTATTGTTTACAAATAGCAGTAGATATCTACTTGCAGTTTCAAAACTATAGAAAAAATGGCAACAGCGCATTTCCATTTTTTGGGGTTACAAATCAAAACTTTGTGTGTTTTCGTGTAATTTTGGGTTAAATTGGACAAATTTAGTGCCAAAAAAAACACTAATTAAAAAAGAAAATCAATTGAGAAAAATGACAGTTGTTTTTATAGTTTTGAAAGCTGATTAAAAATAAAAGAAAAAAAACGGAGAAAGAACTAAAACTATAAATTACAGTAAAAAAAATTGCGGAATATTAAAAACACTAAAAACAGAATACTTTTGGAATTGAAAAAGAATAAAGAACAAATGTTAAAAAATAATAATCAATAATAAATTTTTTTATAACCCAGCAAAGTTCTCCGTAATGCGCATTTACCTTTTCTTCAATCTTCGTTTCCTAAACCATTCTCTTAATAGGTACAGTCACGATCGAAAAGAATGACACTCCTACCAACCGGACCGGATAGCAAAAGTCCGACTAAAATCTTTTAGGTCATAATTTTCAACAAACAGGTTGGTTTACTAACTGTCCAGCTAGTTTACACAATATCCAGCTAGTTTATAAACCCGCCAAATGTATCATATTGAAATGATTTGTGGTTGCGGTCGGTTTTAGGGGTGTCATTCTTTTTGATTCTGACTGTACCTTCTAACCATTGTATTTTTTGAAAATCTAATTTTTTTTGTCACCATTGTGCGAACAATAAAACATCTACATTTACTTCAATAAGGCCTAGTTTCTGGAAACATATTTAACGGAGAGATAAATCTAAACCTCAGTTAAAACATAGCAACACCAATTAGATAAACGCTACCTCTGAAACTGGCTCTGAGAAAAATATCTAACTTAGTTGTCTTATTAGATAAGCACTGAATATTTTGGCATAGGATACTATTAAACTAATTACATTACTGTTTTAGGTTGTTTACTTTCTTATTTATTTGTTTAATTAACATTTAATGATTCGTTAGTGTGCCGATGCTATTGAAAACTGCTTGGGTGAAAGAGCCGGAAGACCGTTACGTGACCACTACTTAATAATACGTCGTTTAGCTTGGAAAAAAAATTTCGAAGAACAGAAACGCTTCCAGCCCAAATCACGCTACAAGAAGAAGAAGAAGAAAAAAATTGTTCTTCCCGACAAAGTCAACACAAAAGGAGACCCAATTGTTCCTCTAAAATCGTCACGAAACCTCAATCAACAATCTTTAACCTCTGACAATACTTTAACACAACTTGAGGAACCTCTAACCGATCGTGAAAGCATTGTTGATAGCATTTACTCGTTAAAATCAGAACGAAACGTTCTTCCACCCCCTATCAAATTCCCTTATCGACCCCTTCAGAGATACACCAGCAACATTGAGAATTATATGGCCGAGAAATATCTAGACACACTTTACAAGGACAAACTTTTCTTGAAAAATCTCCCAACTGAACCTGGGATTTCCTGTCCGAATGAAGCCGGGACTAAGAAAATTTTACACCTGGCCAAAACCGGCTATAAAACGGTCAAGTACAAACAAGAGTTGTTAAGAGCCAGACGACCCTTTTACTTCATCAAATATCAAGAAGCCACATCTTCTGGTGCCCTTAAAGTGCGACAAGAGCAACAATTGAACAAATTAAGGGACGCAGCTAAGAAAGAAGCAGATTTGATTGTCTTAAAAATGCGAGATGCTCTTGAGGAAAAGAGCTGGAAGTCGGTTCTTGAAATGGCCGAAAAATTGAAGACTTTCTGTGACTTAAAATCGCGCAATATCCTCCCAGATCGTGACACTTACTTGGAAGTGTTGTACGATACAGTGTGTCAAGCCCATTACGATTTGAAACGGCTTAATAAGGACCAACTTGAGTGGGACCAAGAAAAGCGAATTTATAAAATGTTGGGGCTTCATTTAAGTCGGGAACCGTCAACAGATTCGGTCATCGGTCAGTTTAAGGGTGTTTTTATCGACTGGAAGAAGCAGATCACTGTGTATGGTGATCGGCTACGTAAGGCAACAACACCAAAAGAAATGTGTTGGTTGTACCATGAACTTAGCCGATTCCATATTGAACTGAAGCAGTTCGAATTGGCACGGGTTTATGCCCGGAAATGTATCAATGAGGGGAAACGAACCGAAAATAATAAATGGGTCATCAATGCTTTGCTGTTGATTATGAGGATTAACATAGCACAACATAGCAAAAATGATGCCAAATCCGATGCACAAGCTGCCATAGAATTGGCCACCCAAATGGGTGATAAGAACGTGGTTGGTTTCTTGAACAAAGTAAGAATAAACTTTACAATTTTTTGTATGTTACGTTCAAATTTTACGATTAAACAAGGTGTAAAAAGTGCTATTTTCTCAATTAATTGAGAAATAATAAAATTAATGATATACTCACGCGTAATTCATAGATTTTAAAAGTTTTTATTTAACTCACAATGTTATCTGTCTGTCGGTTATTTTTTCGGAGCAACATTTGAAAGGGTTCCCATTGTCCCACTGAATTGAAATTTTGCATACTTACTTAATCTGCGTGACAATGCAATCCTATGTAGTTAAATACCCCCGAAAGGGGTTAAATGGGGTTTTGAAGTTTTAGGTTATGTATGCAAAGGGGTTCTCGATTTGTAAATTTGAGAGGGTTCCTGTAGTCGCAATGAAATGAAATTTAACATGCTTACGTACAATTCTATATAGTTAATTACCCCCTAAAGGTGTTAAATGGGGTTTTAAAATGTTAGGTTATGTTTACAAAGGGGTTCTCGATTTGTACATACCGTAACTTATACCGACATAGACGGTATGTTGGTCATTTGGACGTCACGGTGTAATAACAATAAATCTATGCAATAAATAAAGACTAAAAAGCAAAAATAAAAATATATAAAAAAATGTTTTTTAAAAAAAGCTTTTATTCAAAAGATGCACTAAAAAGTAAAAAATAATGTATTTCAATCACAGGAGAATATTTTTTCTTACAGGTTAAAATTCTAAAATTGATAAAAGCGTTGGGAGTTATAAAACTACGGCATTAAAGTCAGTTGACAACTCCCAAAGCTTTTAGATTATAAAATGTTAACCTGTAAGAAAAAATATTCTCCTGTGATTGAAATAATACATTTTAGTGCAACTTTTAAATAAAAGCTTTTTTTATATATTTTTATTACCTCTTTTGTAGGTTCTCGAACAAAATTTGGTAGTTTGATGTTATTACTAAACCTTAGCTAAGATCCACAGCAATTTTAGACTCACGTTACCTATATTTTTAGGTCAAAAATAGTTGAATTTATTTTATTATATTATTTTTTTCTTCACCACTTCCTCACTCATTTTTTTGTTTATTTTCGTGTTTTGTTAATACATTTTTATATTGCTCTTCTTTTTATTGTTTATTTACTTTTAATTTTTATCAAAACATTTTTACCCCCATTCATTCTATCATCCTCTTTTCTTATTATTTTTTTTTCTGAATTCATTTCTGTACAGTAATACTGAATAGTACTGGATGTTATCACAGACAGAGGTGATGATGGCAGTATCCTGTGGCAATCATATGATTTTGACAATGACAGCGGCTTTTTGACCTTGAAATTTTCCTTCTCAAATCGACTTGTCAATTGTCAAAAATTGATATTTTAGGTTTGTTTTTGTGTCAATAAATTGTGACAACATGTGACACTTACAGTAAAACTTTCAAATTTTGACAATTTTTGGCATTTTTTCAAGGTCAAAAAACCGCTGTCATTGTCAAAATCATATGATGGCAGTACCTCTGTCCATGACAGCATCCAGTACCTTAAATATTAGCTGTTTCAAAAATATAAAAACACCAACGTCGCATTTTCTCTCAAAATTAGCTGTTATAAATTATTCGAAAATAACAAATAACAGCTAATGTAATTTATACTTTCAATGAGAGATCTAATCATTAATAACTATTTTACAATTTTATCAATCTTATTTAAAAAAATAACTTGGTAAAATGCAAAGTTGGCGTTTTTATAGTTTTGAAATAGCTAATAATACCATAAAAAATTAGTACGTATTCTAGAAAAATAATCAATCAATAAAATAAAATATTCACCGGCTTTACAGAATATTTTAGAATTATTTTTTAGGTTAGTAATTATTACTTTATGTTTTCGTTACCTCGTTGTATGTTTTATTTTTACTTTTTACAGTCCAAAAAAAGAATAATTTTTAACCTCTTTTATTAATACATGATCTTCTATTATAATTTTTTTTCTGAATTAATTGTTGTACAGTACCTACCATAAAAAATTGGTAGGTATCATGGAAATATAAGTAGATTTATTGATGTTGAAAGCCAGCTTGAACACATTCACAAATTGTTTTAGAATTATTTTTTAAGTTAGTAGTTATTATTTTGTTTTCATTACCTCTTCCCCAAAATTTACCTTTTTTTGCTCTCTTTTTTTTGTTTTACGTTTTTTGTGTTTTATTTTTACTTTTTACAGTTGCAATAAAAAAATATTTACTATCACTCATAATATTCTACATTTTTTTCTTGTTGCGCTTTTTTTCAGCGAAAACCTTAAAAATTTGGGAAACTGTGCCAAAATCAAGTAGAAAATTGTTGGTAAATTAAATCGCTCGCTTTCTCTTTAAACAAAATAATAATTTTTACTCACATTCGGTATAATTTCCAATTTTTTTCTATTACCTTTTATTGAAATTGTGGCTAGTTTCAAATTTCTTCAGTTGTGATTTTCATCACAATTTCAATCGACAGTGGGTAAAACAATGAAAAATTCAGTAAGAAATGCGTTATTTGCTCTTGTATTAGCCTTTTCTGACTAGAAATTATTAATAAATTTTCTGTTGAAACAATGCAGAAAAATTCGGTATAATTGCCTCTACTAAGAAACTTATAAATTCAAAACTATTCTATCTAGGACTGTGTTCTTTTTTGTAAAAATCCTGTACTGCTGTTTGATATTATATCAAGTTATTATAGTAAATACAAAGTTTTTTGTAAAATGGAAATATCTTAAAGAAATAATTTTAAACACTAGAAATACGTTTACCCAAAATCTTTTAACCTATAATTACGTTAAAATAAAAAAAAAATTCTAGACCTATGACCGAAAATGCTTTTTGATTTTCTTTGAGTGAGAAAATAGAGAAAGAAAGACTAGAGACAAACAAAAACAAAAAGAAAAAGAAAAAGGAAGGTAGAAAATAGAAGAAGTAGATTAAAAAAGACAAATGATATAAAATTTTGGAAATAGACAGATATACTTGCAAATACTTATCCAATTTCGGATAGAAAATAAAGCATAGAATAAAAAATTAAAAATAAAGATAATTTAGAAGAAAGAAAAGAATTCATAATTATATAATACAACATAATTAAGTCCTAGTTTTTGGATTTGTTTAGTCAATTGCATTAATCTAGAAAGAGATTTTTCAACGATAAATTAGAGTAAAGTGGGTCTAAAATTTGAATTTAGGATAGTTTTTCTGTGCAAAACACATTAAGTAAAAAAATCCAAAAGTAAGCCCATGTGAAGGTTTCAATAAATTTAAGGCATTTTTCGCTGAGAAATGCGCTACTAATTAATACAAATTTGTCGTTAGGCGGTTTAAGAATCACACATTTGTGTTTATATTACAACTAGCAGTTGCCCACGGCTTCACACGCATGTCCACAACCACTTTGAAACACAGAAAAACAATGCAAAACTTAGTATAACAAAAAGTAGAAAAAGTAGAACTTTAAAACCGTGACCCAATGCGAACCCGAGTAAATTTTGCTTGTTCTCAACTCATTCCCTGTTTAACCCTCTTGTGGATGCAATTTTCAAAAATTTTGAATCACATTTTCTTTATTTTTAACCGGAAGTCCAAATGCCAATTTTCTTGGATATGACTTCAAAAATGCAGGAGTTTTGCGTTGAACTCTTTTGGGGGTGGAATTTGTAAAAATCCTGAAATATACGCCTCTTCCTTTTTAACCGAATGTCTAAGATATCAATTGATAACTTCAACAATCAAGAATTTTTTATATGTATAACTTCAACAATGAAGGATTTTTTGTTTAACCCCCTTGGAGTGGAGTTTTCAACAAACCTGAAACACGCGTTTTTTATATTTAGACTAATGCCCAAATACCAATTCTCTTGGTTATAACTTCGAAAATGACATATTTTTATAATCAACCCTCTTGGGGGTGGAACTTTCAAAATCCAGAAACACGTCTTTTTTCATTTTTAACCGAAAGATCATTAATATAGCTTCAAAAATGACGATTTTTTATGTTTAACCCTCTTTGGGGGTGGAATTTCTAAAAATAATAAAATACCTGTTTCTTTATTTTTCACTGAATGCCCAAATACCAATTTTTATAAATATAAGTTCAAAAATTACGGATTTTTATATTTAACCCCCTTAGGGGTGGAAATTCCAAATGTTCTTAAACACACGTTTTTCATCTTTAACCGAAAGCTCAAGTACCATTTGCATGGATACAAATTAAAAATTACGGACTTTTATACAAATTCTAACCCGTGTTCAACCCCCTTGGGGTTGGTATTTCCAACTAAAACACGTGTTTCTTCACTTTTCACTGAAAGCCCAAATACCAGCTTCAATTAATGTAAATTCAAAAGTAACGAATATTTATACAAATTTTATTACGCCATTTAACCCTCTTAGGGGTTGATTTTTCGAAAATCCGGAAACACGTGTTTCTTCATTTTTAACCAAAAGCCCAAATACTAATTTTCAAGGATGTAAGTTCAATGTAACTTTAAAAATGACAGATTTTCTAAACTCTAATTCTAAATTCAACTCTCCATTTAACCCATTTAGGGGTTGATTTTCCAAAAATCCTGAAACACGTCTTTCTTTATTTTTAACCGAAAGCCCAAATACTAATTTTCAAAGATATAACTTAAAAAATGACGGATTTTTATTCAAATTTTAACACCCTATTTAACCTTCTTAGGGGGTGATTTTCGAAAAATCCTTTCTTAGTACTACACCCCTATGTTACAAAAGCTATCTACTGTAAAAATTTCAAGTTTCTATCCTCAGCCGTCTAGGCTGTGCGTTGATTTGTCAGTCAGGCCAATCAATTTTATATTAAAGATTGATTTCTTCTAGTGCAAGCAAGTTATTGAAAAAGTGGCATTTGACGAAAAACTGGGTCCGAAAGTTCTGATGCAGCGTGAGCAAAAGATTGTCGAGATGATGGCTGGTGACAAAATGAAAGATGAAGCTGCTCATCTCTTCAGGATGATGTCTGCAATGCCAGCTGCCAGACGCATGTCTGTTATGCCAGGAATCAGGATAACAGACGATGATGATGATAAGAAAGCAATGGCTTCAAGGAAACAATCCATAATGCCAGGAGTGCAAAAACCGGCCGAGTTCACAATGACAGCACCCACTCAAAAGCAGAAAAAAGGGGGCAAGCAAGTTTCAATAGATGAGTCATCAAAAGGAGTCGGGTTTGTTGAACTTATCAAGTATCACATCGATGACTGATTGAGATAAATAAAGAACTTTGGAATAAGAGGGCACGTTTCAGTTTGACAAACTGTCTAAAAATTTTCCCAAAAAGCCACTTCTACGATTTTGTAAAGTTACGTAAATAAGAATAGGTAACCAAACCTTTTAACAACAAGACAAACATTTGCTTTGAAGGTGTAGCTTATCGACCTGTGCTCTATCACCTATTACTAATACTTTTTCTTGAAAAATCTTCACACATTTATTTGCACAAAAGTGAATTTTCAACAAAAATGTAAACCCAATCGATCCCTAATTAGTTTATGGCAATATAAAAAGATAAACAATTTGCGTGTAAAACAACACAGTTTGGATTTTGCAAACAAACCAGGTTGCACAAAATTGTTATTAAACCATCGCAAAAATCAATATTTTTTGTTTTTAAAACTGTGACAAATCGTGATTCTGAGTACAGTTTTGGATGCTTATTTCATCCCAACTCCAATAACCTGTAGTGGTAATTGGTACTATCGGCAGATAAGATAAAAAGTATGAAATCATCTCATCGATGAGTAGCAGTTTGGTTCAGTTCAGTAAAAAATAATACGCTTTTGCAATGTATAAACGATTTATCATTAAAATCGACCTGAAATATCCCACCATCTTAATCGGAATATTTCACTTGGTAAGTGTCAACACTTGTAAAACCTTGACTAATTCTTTTAGATATTCCTCATTTTTCGAATATATGAAATCGCCATGGATCTGTATTTTCTGGAAGAACTTGCTGAAGTGAACCAGTTAACATATGTGGCTCTAATAACTTTGCTTCAGCTAGGAATTATCATAAGTCTGTTTGTTGGAGCGACAAAGGTAACGAAAAAAAAGTGCTTGAAGAAAATAATTTTTTTTTTAGAAGCAACATGTTTTTCTTCTTCCCTGGCTGTGCTTTACAGCTCCCACGTTCTGTATGGCTACAGCTTACGCAACTTTATACTTGGCTACAGGAGACAGTGTTCAAAGTATCATCAATTATGCATTTATTGGTTCGTTGTGTACATACCATGTGTTCAATATTAGTTCTGGTTGTGGTTGGCTGTGGTTTTCTCTTTCTAGCATGAACGTAGGTTGCGTGATAAGTTCATATGGTTTGCTATCAACTGTCTTTGATAAAAATCACTTTACAAATCATGATAATTGTACAGCGTGACCCAGAGGTACGTAATCGGTCTATAACTTTTTTGCTATTGAAAATATTGCGATGCCGTTTTTATTATTCGATAGTTCAACTTAAAGTTCACAAACTAAAAATATTTATATTTTATACAGTATGTTGTATACAGGGTGGTAAACTAAAGTTATATTTTTTTAAATGGAACAGCCTATATATTTTTGCATAATTAGACTCTACGTAAAAAAATAATGGTACTTTGCATAAACTATTATATGCCTATCTTTTTCTGTTTCGAAATTATTCAACTTTTTGTGCTAAAAACAACCCACATCAAATAGACCAGACTCGGACTACTTGCAGTCAAATAAATAAAAATCCAAGATGCTTTCTCCTGTAATTGAACAATTAATTTAAAAAATAATAGTGACTAAATACCTGGACTAGACCGAACAGTAAAAACAAGCCACTAATTATGAGTATTACTCCAATAGTTAGGGGAACAGTGAGTTGATAAATATCTAAGAAAAGTAATCCATCTTTCAAGTGTAGTAAAATCTGGATTAGGGCTACCATAAGTAGCAAAGCTCCTGCAATCTGAACAAACATTAATACATCATTATTTAAAGTGCTTACCGGTGTTATAAATACCAAAATAAATGCACACACTCTTAAACGCGAAATTGTGGCTTTAGTGTTGATCATTCCTGAAAATCTGCTGAAAAAGGAAGTCAGTTGCCAGACAGGCGCTCTGTGTCCACCTTTTAGCGCGTTTAAACAACGATAAAAAATAGACTAAAAATTGTTAGAAGGTCTAGTTTCATTGTTGAAGAAATTTATCTGCTAAATTGATTAATTATTGCATAGAAAACGTTAAGAACATGTTTGAAATAAGGCCAAAAATTATTCGTTCAGATGGAGAAGAAACAAGAGTTACATCAGAACGTTTGGCAGTACTGCAGCTTATATGTGGATTCCTAAAGAAAAAAGACAAAAAAAACGGATTTTTAAGAAGTTAAGAACTTTATTTAAGTGTCTAAAAAGGTTGTGAAAAAACAGATTAGCTATTAAAATCTGATAATTTAGGATAATTTTTTATTAATTCCTACTGCAGGAAAATAAAAACATAATTTTTAGTGCAATACATTTCATTACAAAAACAAACAAAACGAAATACGTTTTGTAAAAACTTAAAATTCTTTTCTGCACAAAGAAAAAGCTATAAAGAAGTTAATTAATTGTTGAACCTAAATATTGTTCTAAATTTGCTCTTGTAAAATTAGTTTTTTTTCTGTAAAAATTTTCAGTTCATTTTCTAGGTTGAGATACCTAGAAAAGTAACTCACTGTATGGAAATTCATGCTAGTACTGATTTTATTGTCTACCAATTACCATTACCTATGTTTTTTAATTCAATTGATATTTTTATTTTCAGTACATTTTATATCCAAATTTTTTGATATAGTTTGTCACTAACTAATTTGTCCACAACTCCTGGAGTACTTTTTACAAAAATTTACACTGTATTGACGAGTTCAATAGCTTCAACAAGTAACAGGCCTACTATTTCTAATTTTGTTATACTATTTAACTCAAATTTGAAAGTGCGAAAATCTCATTTTTCAAAGTGTCTTAACTAAAATAGTGCTGTGCTATTGTAAGGGCTCGTAAATCTAAAAAATTAATTTAATACAGCGTGACCCAGGGGTGCGTAATCGGTCTATAACTTTTTTCTATTGAAAAAACAAAGTTATATTTTTTAAATGGAACACCCTATATATTTTTGCATAATTAGATTCTACGTAAAAAAATAATGGTACTTTGTACGGACTGTTTATAAAAGAGTGTAGGATCTCAGGTGGTTCGGAAATCTGAATTTGCCGCATTTGATCATTTTATTTCTATGAAATTTATGAAAAGGACCAATTTTTATCTACCGAGGCAACCTGTAAGACCAATTTTTTCATATACTAACATTGTTCGTTTTTTCTTGAAAGAAGCTGCAAACTTTTAATACCTACTACGATCCTACATTCATTTATATACAGATTGTATAATCTTTTATAGGCCTATCTTTTTTTGTTTCGAAATTATTCAACTTTTTGTGCCAAAAACAACCCTCTTTAAAAAATCACTGTGAAGCCGTCAATGAATATTTTTCCGACAAATTTGCTACAGAAAATCTTAGAATATCTTGTAGTTTTAGCAAATAGTCGACTTTTCGTTAAAACGCACAGATAATGTACAGGATGTGCCAAAACGCAAAAAGTTGAATTACTCATTTTTTAAAAATGAAACACCCTGTATTTGTTTATACCTATCAACAGCATTTTTGATAAGCTTTCTAATGATATGGGGTTTGTGTAGCAAATTTAAAAGATTTCTCGAGATTTTCAATTTCTTTTTATTTTATTACAAAAAAATCAATTTTTCAAATAGGCTGCTGCCACGATGCTTTCAAAGTGAGACGGTTATTTATTTCGTTAGTGTTATTAATTACTTGATACAAAAACGGATTTTACTCAGCAAGAATTAATCAACATGGTTTACTGTATTGGTGAAGCCGATCGAAATGTTTCGTTAGCCAGCTCAAAAATATCCTTATGCAAGAACACCACAAGGTCTTCTTTTCAGAAGCTAAAAAATCGATTTGAGAACTCTACTAGTACTAAATACGAAAAGAAAGAAATACTAGGTGGGAGGACTGATCCAAGACACTGAACTAAATGTTTTGCTAATGTTAGACATTTCATAGAGCAAAGTTAACAGGATTATATTGAAACATAAATTTCATCCATATCATTTAAAATTACACCAAGAATTGCATGGAGAAGATTTTCTAAAGATGATAAATTTTTCTGAAATTATGCTTAATTTGATTGGCGAAAACAGAAATTTTATAAACAAAATTCTGTTTACCGATGAAGCGACATTTATGAGGAATAGAATTTCTGAAGCATTTTAGTCAATCCCCCAAGACACGTTAGCAAGAGTCAAATTGTCTTTTGAAAGGTAATTGGCGTTTTGTAACGAGGAAAACGATGGTTTATTTGAACATCTACATTAAATTTTTTATTATTAATATTTTTATTATTTATTATTTTATTATTATTTAATATTTTTTAATAATAATGTTCATTTTTGTTATTGTGAATTGTCCTTCTATAGGAATTATGATGAACATTAATGTTGCTGTAAACATTGTGTTATTTTAATTCTCAGTTATTTTAAGAAAATTAATTCTTGTGAAAAATAAATTCACTCACTGCTCTCCAGCAGCCTATTTGAAACATTTAACTGCTTTTTTTTGTAATAAAATACATGTTTTTTGTCGTAACCCAGTGTGGGTTTTCAACTGAGTAGTAGTCATATTATGTCTGTTCACACTTCAAATACTTTTAAATATTGCTTCATCGGTCAACAGAATTTTGTTTATAAAATTTCTGTTTCCGCAATCAAATTACGCATAATTTCAGAAAAATTTATTCTCTTTCGAAAATCTTCGCCATGCAATTCTTGATGTAATTTTAAATGGTATGGATGAAATCTACGTTTCAATATCATCCTGTTGACACTGCTCTGTGAAATATCTGTTTGCCGAGAAATTTCCCGCGTGCTTAAATTCGGGTTTTCTTCTAACATGAGCAGAACATTTCACCAATACAGTAAACCATATTAATTAATTCTTGCTGAGTAAAATCCATTTTTGTATCAAGTAATTAATAACACTAGCGAGATAAATAACTGTCTCACTTTAAAAACATTGTGGCAGCAGCCTATTTGAAAAATAGATTTTTTTGTAATAAAATCAGAGATGGTCGTCGACACGTCGACTTTGATTGTCTACACGACGTGTCAACAATTGCGTCGACAATGTCTACAATGTCAACAATGTCAACAATAGGTCAACAATGAAAATTTGAGGTTATGTTGTATTTTACGTCATATTTTCTTTTGAAGAAAATATTTTTTTGAGAATGAAGACGAAGGGGATAATGGCTGAAGCGTAAAAAATGAAAAAAGAGAATAATTTGTTTTTTTTTACTGTTTTTTGAGAATTTTATTTTTGTTTATTTATTTTTATACTTGTCTTTATACCTCATATTTTATATTTTCTAAAAGTTTTCTTCTACCCTTAGGTTTTATTTTTAACAAATACACCAATTTTATAGTCAAATACCGTCAGTAAAATATCAAAATTTATTATTTTTATATTGTTGACATAGTTGACATTGTTGACATCACTTCAAATGTTGACGTTGACGTAATTGTTGACAGGTCAACAATTGAATTGTCTACCTTGTATTGTTGACACGCCCATCTCTGAATAAAATACATTTTTTTTTTAAAATCTCGAGAAATCTTTTAAATTTGCTTTACAAACCGCATATCATTAGAAAGCTTATCAAAAATGCTATTGATAGGTGTAAACAAATACAGGGTGTTCCATTTGAAAAAAATTAGTTATTCAACTTTTTGCGTTTTGGCACACCCTGTACATTATCTGTGCGTTTTAACGAAAAGTCGACTATTTGCTAAAACTACAAGTTATTCTAAGTTTTTCCGTCGCAAATTTGTCGGAAAATATTCATTGGCGGCTTTATAGTGATTTTTTAAATGTGGGTTGTTTTAGCACAAAAAGTTGAATAATTTCGAAACAGAAAAAGATAAGCCTATAATAGTTTATACAAAGTACCATTATTTTTTCATGTAGAATCTAATTAAGCAAAAATATATAGGGTGTTCCATTTAAAAAATGATAACTTTGGTTTATCACCCTGTATACAACATCCTGTATAAAATATAAATATTTTTAGTTTGTGGATTTAAGTTGATAATAAAAACGGCATCGCAATATTTTCAATAGCAAAAAAGTTATAGACTGTATGAAGACGTTTAAGAATTTACTCTGCAAGTTGAAGGTGTGAATTTTTGGCCGCGGAGCACTGACAGCTGTCATGTGTCATTGTTTCCGAGACATACGTTTTTTGTGACAATTGCCACACATAGGCGATCTGAACAGAACAAATATTGAACACTTGTTATTTTATTATTACCGCAACATTTTAGTGATATTTTGGTCGTCTTGGTATTTGGTGTTCAAGTATTACATAGTGTTGAGGAACTCCTTCAAATACTCACCTTTTAAAGGCTACAAGTACTCAGCGAATCTCAAAGAAGTGAACAACGAATGCGGCGAAAGCCTTTGAACCAGGCAGATTTGGCACCAATTGAGATTCCTTGGAGTTTGATTAGGAAGTCGGCTTTGACAATCGCCGAAAAAAATTCGTGAACCGGAACGAAATTGCACGTTCTATTTATGTTAATTTGTTTTATCTCTGTTTTTCGTTCTAATTAAATCGAGTTGCATCACCGACTGAGATACTCTGTTCTGTTAGGGCACTTTTTTGGCTTGATAAGATGCAAAATTTGGCAGTTATCATTAATTCCGCGTATTGCTGATAACAATGATAAGGTCCCCCACCACGCCCTAACCCACGTGGATGTTATTTCTTGAACCCACGAGCAAAACCCGGCCTTGAACCCGTCTTTTATTTGAGTTTTTGAAACAATATAATGCAATTTGGGGGCTAGAAAGTTGTCCAACATGAAGGTCAGTGTTGTTTACAGTTGAATTATTATCATGCTATTTTGTTCTCCTTGACCCTGAACCACCCTTTTTTTTGTCTAAAATGGACCAGAAGTGCAGGTTTGATTTTTGTGTGAAATAAATAAATGTTTTTTTAAAAATAAAACGCTTGTTTACATGATTTCTATTCTTGAAATAAATAAACAACTCCTTCAAATCCGTGTTGATAATAGAATTCCTATTTCGTAACGGAGTTATCGCACCGAACGAATCGGTGATAGAAAAAAAAAGCAGTGTAAACAGAGTGGAAATTTTGGAGGTTGCGTTCACGTGAACAAAATGCAACAAACGATACCGAAATTGTTGTGCAAGGACGGATCTTGATTCGCCAAATTAGCCAAACTGAGCATTTTTCAATAGAAGATATGCGGAAATACACTACTGATAAAGCTATTAATGAACTCTGTTATCCCCCTATGAATAAATAACGAAAAATAAGCAACTCCTACAGTTGTGTTTAACATCCCTAATTAAATTTTTTTCATATTTTTTTATTAGTATTTAGTCTAAAAACATTACATCAGATTTTTCAATTTCATAGTTATTTTGTTACATCTAGAGATTTCTTCAGACTTCCAGTGTTTCAATCTCATAGTTTCTTAGTGTTTCAATCAGGGGCGGATCCAGAAATTAATTTTGAGGGCCCTTCCAAAAATTTTTATAAATGATGAAGCTATTGAATGAAACTTTTATTATGTTTGAATACATATTTAAATAAATTTGCACAAAATTAAATCCCAAAAAACTTTTTTCCAAAAAAATTTTACAATGCAAATTTATATTTTCTCAAATAAAACACCCTATATGTTGTGCATTTTTTAGATATTTATAGGTAGTTGTTGATCATAACGTTTTTTTACTAGTCGGTTTCGATAAGTTTTTGAAATAATTAGTTCTCATTGACAAAAACAACACTCTTTTTAATAATAAAAAAAAAACTACAACATAAAATACAACAGGCAATGTTAATCTACATACAGTTTTTTAAGTAAGTTTAAGTAATCAAAAATTCTGGACGTAAAACAATTTCTAAGCAACTTCCTTGTTTTACTTTTCGAGAATCTTCCCACAATATTTTATTAAGTGGTAATAATTTATTTCCATTGTAAGGAAAGGTATTTGGTATTTTTTGGCTATCATCTACAAAAATACAACTTTCTAGAAACGTTTCGATGTTAATTTAATTTTTTTTAGGCTGTCAATTGTTTTTTATAAACGGATTGAAGAAGATTAAATTAAGACGAAACGTTGCCAGAAAATTGTGATTTTTTAAGTGATAGTCTAAAAATCATAAAGAGGTACATTTCCTTATACTGAAACTAAACAAAATGAACACAAACACATTATAAATTAATAATTTATGTATTTATTTATTAAAAACTGTGCATTAAAAAGACTTTTAATGTGATTATTTAAAAAAACATTTGTTCATTAAGCTTTTATATTATTTATTAAAAAAATAAAATTGGTGTTTGCCCCCCCCCCCCCTGGATCCGCCCTTGGTTTCAATCACACAGTTTTTAAGTTTCTTATTACTTCAGCTTTCTTGTTTTTTAATTTTCCCAAATTTTATTTTTATTTCTTAAATTTTTCAGTTTTTCGTTGATTCACTATTTTTTAATTTCTATTTTTCAATTTCTTACATTGCAGTTCTATATTTTTTTAATTCACTTTTTCAGTCACTTAGATCTACAGAATTTTAATCTAATGTTTCAATTTATTAGTTTTTCTTTTCCAGTTCTATAGTTTTTTCAGTTTATCGGTTTTTCAGTCGCTAATTTTTTTAGAATTTCAATCTCACTATTTTTTATTTTTTTTTTGTGTTTCAGCTTCAGGTTTCTCAGTCAGTTTTTACACTTTTAATTTTACTGATTTTCAGTTGGAAATACTGTAGTTGTACCTATATTAAATTATTTTTTAATTTTAATCAATTTTTGTTTTTATAAAAAAAATATCAGCCTTGGTTTCGGAATAAATAATTTAAAGTTGCAGTATTCGTCAATTATTAATTTTGGTTTTAAAAATTTATTTATTTTAATGCTCATAATTATTGTTATTTCTAGGACTCTTAGGGCCAGTTTATAGAAAGCTTCATTAAATTTTAATTCGTTGTTAAAAGTTAACAACGCAAATAGACCAATCAAATCGGTTCAATTTGGTCACGTGATCAGTTAATCACGCATTTAAGTGCAGATTAAATTAATGACGCTTCTATAAACCGGCCCTTAGTTTTTGTGTAATAAATTTTAAAAAAAGTGTGTTTTCGTCAAAAAAAATCAAATTGTTTAAAAAACTAAGCAGAATCGACTAATTTATTCACATCTAAAACGAAATCCCGTTCTGTGAGAAAATCCGGCCCTAAAACCTGTTTACTACTGTCTTATTTGTTCCTGGAGTGAGTAATTTGACCAATAAAAATATAAAAATCACCTCCTATTTGTTTATCCGGTGCACAAAAAATTGCAAGACATTGAAGCGTTTCTTATTGGATATGGGTGGGAAATTGCACTCCCAACTGTAAAACAGACCAATCATAAGGCGTTCAAAACTGAGCAAAAAACTGTTGTTTAATTATTTTATAAATGTCGGCCAAACTGTCTGCAATTTCGCTGTTTTCTAAGAAAATTTCAGTTTTCCTATTAAACTTGGGCTCAAAAATCGTGGATAAATTTTGGATCAATTTGTTTTTGATAAAAATTGATTCTCGTAATTAGTTTATGTTCAAACTCAAACATTTCGCACGTTTTTCTGCACAAACTCAATTGTTTCGCAAGATTTTTCCTCACAAAACCCAAAAATGTACCAAATTTGGTCAAAAATCTTTATATTTTTTTAGTTATTAACTTGGGCATTTGAAACTTATGAGTTATGTTTTTATATAAACAATTTAATAATCATTGAGAAGCTAAAATCAAAAATAGGCTGTTCCATTTAACTTTTTCAAGTTATTCAACTTTTAACAGACTTCCTAATTTTTTTCGTTCTCAGGCTTCCAGTCTTTCAATTTCATAGTTTCTTAGTGTTTCAATCACACAATTTTTAAGTTTATTCTCAGTATTTCAGCTTTTTTGTTTCCTAATCTACTATATTTCATATTTATTTCCAAATTCTTTTAGTTTTTCGTTGTTTCACTATCTTACAATTTCAGTTTTCCAATTTCTGAATGTTCTTACTTTGCAGTTTTATAATTTTTTAATTTCTTACTCTTTCAGTCACTTAGATTTACAGAATTTTCAGACTCACTATTTGTTAGTTGTTTTTGTGTTTCAGCTTTTTAGTTTCTCAGTGTTAAAGTTACTTTGTCAGTTTTTGAACTTTAAATTTTTCTTTTTTCTTTACTAGAATATTAAATTATTTTTAATTCTGAAAATTCACGAGTACTTGCAAAAAACAGATTAATTTTAGTAAATAGCTTAACAAAATTAGATACAGTAGGCCTGTCATTTGTTGAATCTAATGCACTCGTGAATAAAGTGTAAATTTTTGTAAAAAGTGTTCCAGGAGTTGTAGAAATATTAGTTAGTGACAAACTACAAAAAAATCTGAGTAGAAAATAAGACTATTAATTGAATGAAAAAATATTGGGAATGCAGAGTTGCCTGATTTTAGTACTAGTATGTATTTCTGTACAGTGAGTTCATTTTCTAGATTGAGACGAATTCTTACAGAGAAGCGAAACAGCAATTAATTAACTCCTTTACCGTTTTTTGGTAAAATATAGAATTTTAAATTATTTACAAAACTTATTTGTTTTTGTAATGAAATGTATTGCAATAAAAATTAAGTCTTTATTTTTCCTGCAGTAGGAATAGTGTTTTTTTAAAAACAAGCCACACTGAATATCTCCGAAAATAAGCAAAAAATTAAAAAATCCCGAGACAGGTCAATTTTTATTTAAAGGGGGACACCTTTTAGTGTGTTTTTAAAAGTTGTAGCACCAGCCCCCTTTGTAATACAAACAACTCCTTCAAAATTTTAAATGACATTACCCCCTCTGTAACACCTTAAATGAAAGTTATTTTGACCAGGAATTCGGCTGTGTAATTTTTTTTGAGTATTTTTATTTACATTACGCAGAACAAGATTTAGCAGAATAGCAGAACAAATGATTGTAAAAGTCAACTATGAATTTTAAACGTGATGTGCCGCTAAATCGAAATTGTGAATTCTGTCAGAAAAGATGGATCCATCAAAATAGAGCAAAAACGCTTCAAACAGAAAAACAACAGCTCAGATTAGTCAAGTAAGCACGAAAATGTAAAACACAAATCAACACTAACCCTACAATTGAAACATTGTCGAAAAATGAGGAAACAACTAATAAAAAATTTGACAGCGATGACTTTTCTCAGGAACTCATTTGAACGAAGCGGCACATTGAATTTAAATTCCACAGTCGACTTATTGATAAAGAATCATTTTTAAGCAGAGGATTATCAAGTAATTGAGCACCATCTAACTAACTTAAGGTGGCGCTCTGCGAAAAAGTGCTGATTTTGGTCAAATTCAACTACCAATATCTACTAAACTATAAGAGATAGGACTTTGATTTTTGTATATGTTACTGTTAACATCTTTCACTAAGTATTTATCAAATTTCAATAATGTACATAAAAAAACAATTGACATAAAAAATCACAAAATATCCATGTTTTCAACACTTCATCGAGATAATCTTAAGAACCATAATACGTAGATAAATCGGACTGGGACCATTTGAAAACACACAAAAACATCTAGTGACATTACCCACTTCCGAAAAAAATTGACTTTTAATTAAAAAAATACGTTTGATATCTCTGTGAAAGAAACGAAATTTGTTGCAGAAAGTTGGTAATCTCACTAGATATAGTCGATTGAAACGATTTGGCGTTTGCCGTTTTTAAAAATGTTTGTTCGTTCTCGAGATTATCTCAAAAAACAATTTTTTGTTAGTTCTGGCACCGGCCACCAGTTAGCGCTTCAAATTTGAGCTGTCTAAGGCAAAATATCTCCTCGGGTCCCTTCGGGTAGTGGAAAGTCAACCCCTCATTGTAAATTTTATTTGTCCTCATTGTTGTGTCAAAGTTGGAGTAAATAAGATGATTTCGGTAGTCACTGCTTGATCTTTAGAAAAGGATTTACATTGATTTATAAAATCCTTTTCAAATTCATTATTAAAATTTTGATTCCGCCTGGGTCGGATTTAAAATCCATACGTGTTAAAATTAAATTTTAATTGAATTAAATTTTAATTTCACTTTCTATAAATTGACCGACCCCTAGTAGTAATTTTTTACTTAACAGATTATACCACTAATTTTTTGCTGAAACTATTGATTTTTTGGATTTTTGTGAAATTCGATTAGAAAATATTTTTATACTCGTTTCAGTTAGTAAAACGTCAATTTTTTAGCATTCTAAAAAAATAACTCTTATAAAGTTGACAAATGTAAAAAATTAGTTAAAATGATAAGGAATTTCTTAGGAATATTTTTTTAATTAACGTTTGTTTAACCAAACCTACAAATTTTTGAAACATCGGTAGTACTATGACAAATTTAAAAAATCGAAAAAGTGTGTTATTGAAACAACAAAATATTACTCATCAAATACTACACGAGAGTTCGACAAAGAAAAACATTATTTTCCAAAACATTTCTCAAACGGGTTGTCATTGGTCATTATAATTTGCTTGGAACCCTGCGGATACAACGTTTACAAAAAGTTTTAGCAAATAATTTTTAATTTATTCACACTCTATTTTGTACCAAGTCAATCGATAAATAATAGTAATTATTACTTTATCGATAATAATAATAATACTTTAACTTGTATGGAAACGCTGATTATCATAATTTATCAAGCTGAAGAGTCAAATAAAAACATTTCCACAGGTAGTATTTAGTTAGAATACATTTTTTCCCTCAGTTTGCATTAGTTTATCATTCACAAAGAAAAAAAAAATTACAATATTCTTAGAAATATTATAACAAATTTTGCCAACAGTTATCTTCTTTTTCTATTTGATTAAAAATTTAATAATAACAATTTGAAAATTAATAATTATAATTAGCAAAAATTTGCATAAACTCTCAATATTTCGTAAATACATGCTCTGAATTGAACAACGAAACGACCGATTCCTCGTGAAAGAACGATGAGTAATATTTTATAAATCATTTTAGGCCCAAACATTTTCGATTTGAGCGACCCCTGTGCGGGAATAAGTGTCGTCCTCATCGACTTTCGCCACCTTAATAAAAAAACTCAAAACAAATTACACAGCCGAATTTCTGGCCAAATACCTTTCATTGGAGGTATCATAAAGGGGGTCATGCCATTTAAAATTTTAAAGGGGTTGTTTGTATTACAAAGAGGGTTGGTGTTACAAATACACTAAAAGTTGTCCCCTTGAAAATAAAAATTGACCTGTCTTAGGATTTTGTTTATTTTCTGAGATATTTAGGGTGGCTCGTTTTTAAAAAATCACCCTCTATAATAGTAAATAAATTTTTAACTTCCTAAAAAAAACCAAAATGATTAGGAGGAAATTTCTGGAAGCGTCTGAATGGGGTATTAGGCGAAGATGAAGAAATAGCAGGCTTGCAATTACCCTAATTGCCAGATAGTCTGGCTGGATCGAATCAGCGAAAAGTAAACACTCAACCTTCCACCTTTGCAATCAAGCCAGTCAAAGTCCAGCGACACGTGCCCAAAAGTCCCTCCAAACCTTTTCCACCTCATTTGCTCGCTTCTCTCCAACAAGTGATGTGTTTTATAAGTGTGTCCATCGTTTCTCCGTCCAGTTGATTACAGTTAGCGGTCGATGATACACAGTTGTGATGTCTTGTGGCTCCAGTTCGTGTTCAGTCTGTGATGTCGCTGATAAAGTGCCGAATGCATGAACCACTCATCATCTGTGCGAATGTAGGAGTTTCGGGGAAGCACTCAAGGTAATTGTGGTCCAGAGAGACCATTAATCCCAATCGAGCGTGCGGCTCAATAAATTAATAAGCCTCTCAGTAATGTAATAAAAAATAACAACAAAATTATCGCTGGTCGCGCTTGCCATTACAAGTTTATTGGCTTTATTGTTTATTATAAGTAGGTGCATGGATGATGGAAATAAGTGGTCATTTTACAGATGGATCTCCAGTACGTTTTGGTGGTGGTGGCGACGGTCTTGGCCGGTATACACACTTGTAGAACAGACGAAATGGCCAATTTTAGGGGTACCAAGTCCAAAGCGGTCTACTGCGGAAGAAGACTCTCAGAGACGCTGTCCACGGTATGCAAAGGCAATTACAACACGCTCAACAAGAAGTCAGACAGTAAGTACGATTTTTCGCACCACAACATGCCAAATTTGATCCGTTTCAATTTCCTTAACACACTCAGAAAAACAATACGCGAAAAAGAGTTACATTACGCTTGTAGTAGTGAAATAGGCCTCAACTATTTTGTGCTGCAAATTTTATCACTACAAAATTGTTTTTATAAATTCGTGATTATTACACCTACCAGCTGTTTTTTTTACAATGCGGATTTATACAGGGTGTTCCGTCTAAACCCCACATTAAAAGTATTGAAAGTTCAAATAAAGATATTTATTTGAGAGTTGGTACTCAGGCATAATCCGGTGAGTTATCCTCATTGAAAATATTTTCAAGGTGGCAGCACTTTCGGTTATACCGGAAGTCGCTATTAACTTCCTTATTTTAAATGGAAAGCTATATTTTTAACTGCGTTTTTGGATTAGTTGGGTTATTTTAAGGGAGTTTTTATCAGCTTTCCCTATACCCAAGTTTAATCGTTTTCGAGATATTTGGGATTTTTGAAAATTTTTGAATTTGCACCTGTCCCTTAAAAATTCGGTAACTCGCTTAGTTTTAGAGATTTCGAAATCATGTTTGGAGAACTGAAAGAGAAAGCCTATATCTGTTGTTCAGTGTGATCAAAATTGGAATTGAAGTTAATAAACCCAAAAATTTTAAAGTTAAGTTTGGACAACTTCAAGTACCCAAAACTTAATTTTTTCAAATGGGATGTCCCAATTTTTATTCTACTAGATGGAGGAGAATTTTTTTCTGCATCTATCTGTATTAGCATTCCCTATACCTATCAAGTTATGTTTTTTTTTTGTTATTGTAGGAAATTTCTTACTAACCACAGCTATTTTTGCATAGTTTGCCATAAAAACATTTCTGATTAAACTTAAACGACAAACTCTGTTCAAAATTGTGTTATCAGACTGTGAAAACAAAATAAATTCATTGGGTGTTGATTTGAAAAACTTTAATTTCTCACCTTTTTTCATTCGTTTCCATGGCAAGCTATGAGAAAAGGCCTATGGCTAATGAATTTCTCAATCCCAACAAAAAGGTATTTTAACGTGAAAACTATTGAACATAAGTATAGGGAATGTTAACACAGATCGAAGCAGAATTAAATTCTCTACCATGTAGTGAAATAAAACTTTTGTCATTTCATTTGAAAAAAATGAGTTATGGGTGCTTAAAGTTTTGCAAACTTAATTTTAAAAATTTGAAGTTTGTTATTCTTTTTTAGAAATTTGTAAACACCAAAGGAAAGATCTAGGCTTCCTCTTTCAAATGAGCTCAAAAATATTTCCAAATTTTTAAAAATCGCAGAGTTATCGATTTTTGAACTGGAAGGTGCAAATCCAAAAAAAATTAAAAACCATAAATATTTCGTAAACGGCTAAATTTAGGTATAGGAACAGCTTATGAAAACCACCTTAAAATAACTCTAGTAATTCAAAAACGCATTAAAAAATATAGCATTCCATTTAAAATATAGAAGTTGAAAGCGACTTCCGGTATAACCGGAAGTGCTGCTATCTTGAGAATATTTTCATTGAGCAGGACCTAAAAGATTATGGTTGTACACAAATTTTCAGATGACTATGATTATTAGAACTTCCAATACTTCTAATGTGGGGTTTATACAAAACACCCTGTAGTGTATTTTACCACTACAGATGTAGTACAATTTAACGTTATACGATGTGTTAAACCAACTATTTTTTATGTAGATATCACTATTATAGTAGATGTTACTGTTAGGGTGCTTGACAGTTACTATTAAATTTTGATAGGTATTTTTTACAGTTCGACGAGATAGGTAATAATAGTACACAGTGATTATAAATATCTCTAATTTATTTTATTAAAAAATACATTAAATAACTACCTATATTATGTACTCTATAAAACTATCGTGCGTTCATTTAAAAATCTTGGCCCAGTTGGCAGTGCTTTAAATTTGAACATGGGAACAGTGTAACCGGATCCGGCAATAGTTTGCAGTCATTTATCGTTTATGAAATGTCAAAAAGATTTGAGGTTAGATATTTTCCCACCCAAATTTTTGATTTTATAGCTGCTTTGGGTCACTGCGCATTTCTGCTGTAGCTATTACTCTGTACTGTGGCCCTTGTTTTAACTTTTAGCAGGTTTTTAAGTGAAGTCAAAGGAGATTTTCGCTTGACAATATTGACATTTCGTAATGTCAAATTCTACGCTGGAAAATTAAAAAACAAAAGAAGATTCCACAGCCTCCTGAGCCCAGGTTTTTATTTGAACGCTCGATATATACTTACACATTGTCATTTATTAAGATATTAGAATGCAACATAGCAAACACAGTGATAAAAAACATTTTTACAAGGTTTTTTAATATGAAATAGTTAGTATTTATTTAGAAGCAAAACTGTGGTACTACTAACTGTTTGATGGCGTCCTCATAAGCATCAGAATAGTGAAACTGTCCCGGGTTTGTACCTGTTAAAAAAATTTATCTAAAATACGATCTTTTAAACGGTTTCTACATCAGTCATACAAATAATATTAACATCATCAATACAAAAAGTTCCAATAATAACAAAAATTTACTTACCCTGCTGAAATACGGAATGACTTCTTGATGATTCCAGTCTTCACATAAGTGAACATACAGCATAATTTTCCATTATTTTAACTTAAAAATTTTAAATACCACTCAAAATAAACTTTACTACATCACCAAAACTTTAGAATTATTATTAGTCATGATAGGGAATGCTAATATATTTTATATGAACTTAAGATGATCGTCATTGTCAATCACGCTTCTTCAACTGGAGCTTCTGTTGCTCTATCACTCTTATATGGGTATCTTACTGACTTTTTACATTCTATAGTGGTAAATATTAAAGCTAAGATTATATAACATTTTGTAGTAGTAAATTCTACACCTAAATTACAGTTGATTTTACTATTTACTTGCTTCGTCAAATCTACACAAGAAAAAAAAATTTAACTTACTATTTGTAGTAGTACCTTACACTAGAACTATTTTTTATTAGTAACATCTACACCTTTAGTGGTAATATTAACCACCTAATTGTTACCTTATAACATATTTAAGAGTTGCATATACCGTACTTTTTTTACTACTACTAATGTAGTAATCACAAACACATCAGTTTTCTGAGTGCACTTACAGTCGACTTCTTCAATTGCTCAATACCATATTATTCTAAAGATCGATGTTGTAATGAAATTGGAAATAGAGATACACAAATATTTTGCATTTTTCTTGCAATTGGTGTCCTAATACTGTTGTTTTTTTTATCTGTTAGAAATTCAACACTTTTGAATAAACACAAGTTGCCAGTCTTCCAAAAATTTCCTTTTTTCCCTCGAATCTTCATTTTGGAGTGCGTATAACTACAGCTGGTAGGAAAAATCTGCTACTTTAAAATCATCATCCAACAACAGTAAAAAAATCTGAGGCAACAATTCAGTAATTGACTAAAAGTTGTGACTTTTTTTTAAAGAAATGCCTACTAGAGTTACCTGCTATATCTTAAAAACCAGAACTAGAACAACAATTACTTAACAACAGCGAAAAAATCTGAGGTAACAGATATTACACTGTAAACTAGTGTTATTAAAGCAACAAAATTAAGTCAAAATTATCTGTCTACTACAATTTGTCTTAAATTCAAGCTACATTTTTCTCTTTTTGTTTGTTTTTATAGTAATTTGTACTTTGTTTTTTGTATGCAATTTTTCAATAAATCAAACAATAAAATGCGCTTATAGAATCGTCTGCAGTCTACAGAACAGAGTGTAACAGTTAATGTCAAAGTTCGAAACCAAATGATTTAATAAATAATTTACAAAAACGTTGTACATACTTGAATTGAAATTTAAATGGACTTTTCTGATTGATTTAATGTTTGATTTTGTTTCCTTTTTTTATTCTGCTAATCATTAAAAAATCGTCTATTTTAATAATAGTAATAAATATTGACTCAATATTTAAGCAACAAAATTACGTAATTTTTTGTAAAACGGCCTTTTTTAAATGATGTTTCAGAACAAAATTTAAAAATCATTTATTATGAAATGATTAAAGTTCAAGTAATGTTTCTAAAGGAATTTTTTTAATATTCAGGCAATAAAATTAAGTCAGTTTTTGATTATTTCGAATAAAATAGCTTCCCTTTTTTATTTTTAATATTCAATTTACGTTCCTAAAGAATTTGTTTTTTGACCACAAGACATAATGTTAACAATTTTCATAGTCAACTAATATTTGATTCTATTTTTCTTATTAGACTTATTTTCTCCAAAAATTCAAATAATAAAATTAAATCAGTTTTTGACCCATTTCCAATGAAGCGTTATCTTTGTGATGTAATTTTTAATGAAGTTCGTAAAAATTTGTCTTTAACTCCAAAAACAGATTGTTGTTTATAATTATAATAATTTTCACTGGAAATACAACTTTTTTTATTTTTTCCAAGTCATCTTTTTTATTGGCCTAATATTTGATTTTGTTTTTATTTGTTGTTACCTTATCATCCGTTCTAACAAACAAGCAGGTTAATCTTCCAAAAATGTTCCTGTATTTGTAATAAAAAATAATTCAACAGTCTTACTTTTTTTAAAGGTTCAAGCTGTAAACCAATAAACCAAGTTTTTTATTTACTATTTTTTTTGATTCAAGGTTTTAGTATTTAAGCCAAAATGATATAGAGCTTTTTTACTTAAAAACATACCTAATATTAAACAATAAATTTTACAATGCGCTGCCTGATAAGGTTAAATATTTAGATATAAAAATTTTAAAATTAGGTCAAAGTCTTATTTAGTGTGCAAAGCTTTTTACAACTTTGACAATTTTATTAATAATTGTAAAAACATATAATATCTTGTAATGTCCAATTTCATTAACTTTGTTTTTATTATTTATTGTTTATTGTTTTAACTGTCTTGTTTTTATATTGACGTTTGTAAGACAGATATGGTTGTTAACAAGAATAAAGATTATTATTATTATTAATTATTGTTAAATCGGTTCAAATCGATCTTGCATTTAAACTGAAAATTCTCAATAAATATAAACAACAGGTTTCTGATCTTTGAAAAAAAAATGTATTTTTATAAAAATTGAATCAAGAATCTTTTAATTCACTTTTCTTAAGACTCACACAATAAATATAATTATACCTATAATGCGTTTTTTCCTCATCATTGCGATAAAATACCTCATTTTTGCTTTGAAAAATTCTAATACTCTTTCAAACAAATGATTGTCCGAAAGTTTTTTAACTAGAACTAGAAACCAATTTTCAAAAAAATCATTGTTTTAATTAAATTAACAATTTCAAATTTTTCCTTTTTTAAAAGCTTTTATTTAGCTCACAATGTTATCTTTCTGTCTGCTATTTTTTCGGAGCCAAATTTGAAAGGGTTCCTGTTGTCCCACTGAAGTGAAATTTGGCATACTTACATAATCTGCATGTCAATGCAATCCCATGTAGTTAAATACCCCCTAAAGGGGTTAAATGGGGTTTTGAAGTGTTAGGTTATGTTTACAAAGGGGTTCTCGATTTGTAAATTTGAGAGGGTTCCTGTAGTCGCAATGAAATGAAATTTAACATGCTTAAGTAATTTGCGTGACAATGCAATTCTATATAGTTAATTACCCCCTAAAGGTGTTAAATGGGGTTTTAAAATTTTATGATATGTTTACAAAGGGGTTCTCGATTTGTACATACCGTAACTTATACCGACATAGACAGTATGTTGGTCATTTGGACGTCATGGCAGATGCACAGTGTAATAACAATAAATCTATGCAATTAATAAAGACTAAAAAGCAAAAAATAAAAATATATAAAAAAATGTTTTTTAAAAAAAGCTTTTATTTAAAAGATGCACTAAAAAGTAAAAAATAATATATTTCAATCACAGGAGAATATTTTTTCTTACAGGTTAAAATTCTAAAATTTATAAAAGCTTTGGGAGTTATAATACTACGGCATTACAGAATTACTTAGTTTAGTTGACAACTCCCAAAGCTTTAAATTTTAGAATTTTAACCTGTAAGAAAAAATATTCTCCTGTGACTGAAATACATTATTTTTTACTTTTTAGTGCATATTTTAAATAAAAGCTTTTTTTAAAAAACATTTTTTTTTATATTTTTTTCCAAGCCGTCTTTTTTGATGGTCCTGTAATTTTCTATATGCTAAAAATTTATTATTCAAATTATTCATTAATTTTTTTAATTCGAAATTTTCATTAATTAATTTTTTGCTCGAACCTCGAACCTTTAATTTTTAGTTTTTTTTAAGATCCAAGCAACGAAACTAACTAAACTTACCATATCTTTTCCCTTTAATTTGATTTTCATCAAAGCGTCTAATTTTTTTGTTTTACCATATACTGCTATGCTAGAAAAAAACTAAGCATTTTTTGACCTAGTTTAACATCTTAAAAGAACCATAAAAATATATCTACTTATATGAAAGTTATTTCTCTAAATTTAATCTCTGTTTCGTTAAAAATAAAGTGTCAATAATAATGGAGAAAAACTAAATTCTTTGATGGTTTGATGCTCCCAACTGGCACATACTACCATACTTTAAGTATATATTAAGTTTGTGACATTATGACCTTGTAACCAATCTAACATCTGGATAACCGGTTGCACTTACTCGCCTCCGGCTCGTGTGCAATAAACGTTTGCTATAAATCCATTTCCTTCTTAATCGAGAGAACCAACTGGTGGTGGTGTTGTTTAAATTTTAAATAACAAAACAAGCCATTTTGCGATAAATTAATCTCCTTATTAATTTTTATTTCGGCTCAAAACATTACAATCACAATTGCGCCAATCTAATTAATGATGTATTTTTTAAGCGAGAATTTTTTTGCTTCCAGTTCACGAGATGGGTGGTTTGCGACGTCCGGGCTACCCATCACTGTCCCAGCATAGTTTAGACTACCCATACCAAAGCAAAGCAAATGCAGCTTCCCATCACATGTCCGGTTTTCGTCGCAGAAAGCGTCGTGGTGTTTTTAACGAGTGCTGTGAAAAACCCTGTTCACTGGAAGAACTGTCCCAATATTGCGGGGGTCCTAGTCGATAAAACTGTGACTTAAAAAGTGAACTTGTGATTAAATTGTGATTAGTCGGCAAAAATTTGTGATATAATGTGCGCTTCGTTTCGCTTCAGCCAACGTGCACTTAAATTTTGTAGATGGCACACAAACTGTTGTATTACGTGTATCGAAGAAGAAGAAGAAGAAGAAGAAGAAAAATTGTTGCGGTATTTATTTAGTAATGATATGACCTTGTGATACGTATCTACGGATTTATTGTTGCATAATTTTATTTACCTAGCCAAAGCGTGTAATAAATTATTGAATTTTTCTTAATTTGTGAGTTTTATTGCACGGAACGGACACGTGTGGTCAACATTGTTTAACTGTTATCCCTACAATATCAAAATACCTAAGGTTATCATAATAGGTACAGTTCATGGCATTTAGAAAAAACTAGTAAATATTTGTAGCTGATAGCTTATCAAATTAAACACATTTTTACTGGTCGTTATTTGACTGTAGCATCCAAAGATTAGAATATTTTGAATTTCCTATTTATAGAAAACGATTAACGTTACATCCGCATGGAAAAAAACGAAACACTGGAGGAAAAGTCAACGCGGAAATGGCAAAAATGCACCACCTTGTTTACCCACACTCCTGATAGTGTACCTAGATAACAATTGTGTACCTACTTACGCATACCACAACATTTATAAACATTTATAATGAGCACAGAGGGTCATTGTTTTCTCAACATTTGTGTTATTTATAGCACGAGAAAAAATGGCCAGCCATAGCGCCAGACGACTTATTATTATTACAATTGTTATAAATAATTTTATCTACGCACATTTCAGACAGGGATTGTTGCTGCTTGCACTTAAATCATTATTTCACGTGTTGGCAATTTATCTAAAGGGTTCACGTGTCAACGTGATTTATTAATGGCGCCAATTTAGCTAGATGTGGGTGAATTGTGAGTGTTGTAAACCTTTATTCAGAATTTTGTTCAAGTTGGTCATTTTTTTATTGGCCTGATTGATCCATTGCCATTTTAATGACGGCAAATTCCTACATTTATCCAATCTTCAAGTCTGGTTATTGAAATTGACACGGGACCCTCCGGTTATGTAATCGACGAGGTTTTTGTAATTGAGACAAGCAAAATTTACATAATGCATTAGAGGGGTCACACGCACAAGTGACCTCTCGGGCAAGCGCTAAAAATAGAATTTCAAAATTTTATTCAACCATAAATGAGAAACAAAATTTAAAATAATTTTTTTCAAAGAAATATAGGTGAAAAGTTAAATCAGGTCTAGAATTCAGTGTTGGGCAAAATATAATCTGATTAATAATTAATAATTACAATTAACCAGTAATTTGTAATTCAATTACAGATTACTCAGTTAATCATCATTCATAATTATTCAATGTAATCGATTAATGGGTAGCTAATTACAGATTAATCTAATTACAAAGTAATCTGATTACTTTATTCAATTCATTATACATAATAGTAATTACTTTTTTACGTCATTTTTAAAGATATGCTGAAAAATGAAGAAATACGTGTTTTAGGTTTTTTAAAAATTTGACCCTCGAGGGAGGAGGGTGGTTAAATAAGGGTTAAATTTTTTTAAAACTAAAAAATGTAGTTAAAATTATATTTAGTAAAATTAGTATCTGGGGTTTTGATTAAGGATAAAATCGTATATGGTGGCATTTTTGGAAATTTCACCCCTAAGGGGGTGTAAAATAAATATCCCTTATTTTTAAAGTTATGCCATGAAAATTGATGTCTAGGCTTTCGTCAAAAATGAAGAAACGTGTGATTGTTGCTTTTTAAAAATTACACCCCCAAGGGGGTTAAACAGGGGTTAAAAATTGCATAAAAAATTGTAATTGTTTTAAATTAAGTAATAAAAATTGGGATTAAAGGTTTCGGTTAAATATAAAAAACGCATGTTTTGGGTCTTTTGGAAATTCCACCCCTAAGAGTGTGCAAAATAAAAATTCATCATTTTTTAAGTTAGATACATAAAAATTGGTATGTAGGCCTTTGTCAAAAAATGACGAAATGTGTGATTAATGCTCTTCAAAAATTCCAACCCCAAGGGGGTTAAAATATAAATATCCGTCATTTTTAAGGTTACACCATAAAAACTGGTATTTGGGCCTTTGCTGAAAAATAAAGAAGCAAATAAAAAATTAGTTTTTATTAAAAAAAAAAACTTTATTTTTCAGCAAAGATTCAAATACCAATTTTTATAGTGTAACTTTAAAAATGACGGATATTTGTATTTTAACCCCGTGGGGGTGAAATTTTTAAAAAGCATAAAAAACATGTTTCTTATTTTCTCCTGAAAGCCTAGATGCCAATTTTCATGGATCTAACTTAAAAATGACGAATGTTTTATTTTGCACCCCCTTTAGGGTGGAATTTCCAAAACGCCCAAAACATACGTTTTTTATCTTTAACCCAAACCTCAAATACCAATTTTTCTAAATATACCAACTAACTTAAAACAATAACAAATTTTTATGCAATTTTTAATCCCTGTTTAATCCCCTTGGGGGTGGAATTTTTGAAAAGCAAAAATCACACGTTTCTTCATTTTTTGGTGAAAGCCTAGATACCAATTTTCATGGTATAACTTTAAAAATGACGGATATTTAATTTACACCCCCTTAGGGGTGGAATTTCCAAAAATCCCACCATTTGCGTTTTTACCCTTAACCGAGATCCCAGATACCAATTTTTATAACTATAATTTAAAAAAATAGTTCTCAAAAATTTTTAACCCCTGTTTAACCACCCTCCTCTCCTTTGAGGGTGAAATTTTTAAAAAACCTAAAACACTTGTTTCTTCATTTTTCAGCAAAAGTCCCAATACCAATTTTATGGTAAATGCATATTAAACGGATTTTCTGGAATTCAAACTTTAATACCCCATTTAACCTCCTTAGAGGATGATTTTCTAAAATAATCTGTTATAATGTAATTAATTACGAAAACTCTGCTAGAATTCCTGAACAATTAATAAGAAAAGCCCATTTTTCAAGTGTCTGAAAAAATTCAAATTATTCACTTCCTGTACCTTGATGGATATTTTAAAAACTGTTAGTTGTAAATCCGAAATGAAAATAGTTTTGAAATCCTCGAAAAATTCCACGAGAAATAGCAAGAATTTAAATTTTTTTAATGTAATTTAATTAACCGTGACTGATATCTCGTTGATTAATTAACCAACAGAGTCAGATTAAAATCATTGGTTAAAAATCGCGTTCAGACTTATACGCATATTTTTTTAGTAAACGATTTTTTTCAACATTTTTTTTAATGTGTCGGAATATTGCTTGTAGATAAAAAAAAATTAAGACAGATTCGAAGCCTCTTTCTAAATCAAACAATACCTCAAAAACTTTTACTCTACTGAAAACAGTTTCAGAATCCCCAAACAATTTTCCATAATATTTTGTTAACAATAACTTTTGAATCTTTTCTGAAAATCTGCAATTCTAATATTTTAAGTTTTTTGATATTGACAACTTCATCTTCTGAAACTTCTAAAGAATTCCCAGCCCTTAAACTATTTTTCCAAATATACACTTTCCCCGTTATCAGTTTGTCAAAAGTGTTTTTTGTCCAAATTAAATATTAACCGATATGGATAAAAAATAAAAAAAAGTATTTTTTTTAATAATTTTGGGTTAAAAAGCTAATATTTCAGTTGCCTTAATTGTCTAATTCAATTAAAAAAATATAAAGCATTCACCTCCTCTTTTCCTAATTAATAAGTTTCTTGAGGAACTAAACTTAGACCGCGATATATAAAAAACTGTTAGTTACAAATAAAAAATAATTTGAAATCCTCATACAATTCCGGGTAAGAAAAGTTGTAATTTTAATTATAATAGGGATTTTGTGTAATTCAGATTTAAATATAGTTCTGACGCTATATTTTGCTAAAAAAAAATGTATGGCTCGTAGATAAAAATTGAAACAGATTTAGCATTTCTGACTAATTTTCCTTAAGAAAAGTTGATTTTCTAGTTGCTTCAAATATATAATTTTAATAAAAAAATTAAAAACATTCACATATTTTCTTCTCCTGTTTCTTGAGGAAGCAAACTTTGACCGATATCTAAAAAACTATTGGTTGTAGATAAAAAATAAAAACAGATTCGGAATCCTCACACAATCTTATTTAAGTTAAAAAGTTTTAATTTTAGTACTTTTCCTTTACTCAAAAGTTTGAATTTTGTAAACTCTGACCGCTGGTAAAGTCAGATTTAAAAAAAATTATAAATCGTGCTTTTCAGGCTTATTTATTTACTGAACAGAGTTTTTTAGACACAATAAATTTTAACCAATGTTTCGATCGATAATTTAAAATTTATTGTTGGTAGACAAAAAATAAAATCCTATTTGAAACTTTGAAATAATTCTGTATAAGGAGAGCTGATTTTTCAGTTGCCTGAAGTGTTTAACTTTGACCAAAAAATTAAAGTGTTCCTAGAAAACCAACCAAAATATATTCCAAAAACTTTTATTGTAAATTTTTTCACCAATAAAAAATCACAATTTTTTCTATAAAATTAAATTATAACCGATTTTTAAAGTCTACAGGTATGACTTCTTGAATAATTTTACATTAGAAAAACGGATTTTTAGGTGCCTGAATTGTAACATTTCAATAAAAAAAATTAAAAGCATTCACTTCTTATTCTAAATAATCTGTTTAAACAAACTTTGAACGTTATCTAAAAACTACTGGTTGCAGAAATGAAATAAAAACAGATTCGGAACATTTAGACAATTCCAACTATTTGCTTTAACGCTCCACTTTGACAAAATAATAAAAAAAATCAAAGTTCGTCCTACAACTAAATCGTATTTTTTATTTTATTTTTTTTAATTGTAAGCGAAAGATAGTCAGTTTCTTAATCCTCAACAATTTTCCGTAAAATTTCAGAATCTAAAATTCTGAAACTCTAAATTTTTGAATATTGACAAGTTCTTCTTTTCAAACTGAATTTCCAAACGTAGAATTTGACAGCTAGGTGATAAAGTCCAGTTAAATAATTAAAAAAAAATAGCTTGAAAAGCTTCAGTTTAGCTTAAAAGCATCAAAACAGCTACATCTAAACATCCAAAAAGCTGTGCCCCACCCTGTATATTAAATTTTTTATACATTTTTAGGTATTTAATGACTGGTCCCAATTGGCCAATTATTCCATCGACTAGTGACACAACTAATCTATGAGCCCACGCACTAATTAGATGAAACATTAAAAATTGTTTTAATCAAAAAACACGAAATTGCAAAATAACAATTAATAACAGAGGAGATAACGTAAGACCAAAATGTAAAATGTTGACTAATCAAAAATGTGTTTTTGTGAGTGAGCGACTTGTTATGTACTGATACTTGAAAATAATTAAAGCTTTAATCTGATTGTTGGTTTTTATTTTTTTTTTTGAAATAATAAAATTATCTAGGCGTGAAAATTAAAACATAAGAAACGTAGACTAAACATGAATCAGTCGTTTATTTGTTAAACAATAAGCAGCAATTTGACTATTTCGCGTAAAAATTGAAACAGCTGCGATAAAAATGATTTGACAAAATATGGGTCATCCCATCAAACGTATTAAATAATTGATCTATTAATAGACGTCTCGATATCACACAAAATTCAACCAAGGTTACCAAACACTTTCATTTGAAAGAACTAGTGATCAAATTGTAACACGATCACGATGTAGTTAAAAATACTGCTCAATATTTTAAGAAAGGAACCATAATTCACTGGAAGAAACCCCAAACAGTTAAACTCTGGTTTAGCCGCAACCACTTGTTTAGCAAACTGATTTAAAATCTCCCTCTTGAGAGGGTCACCCTCATTTTGCAAATTCTGGCAGAGGATTAGCGCAAACTGCGCCTGTTTGTTGGCCTTGCCACAGGAAAAACTAATCAAAGCGCCACAAATCTGAAATAATCGTCAAGAATTTAAACGATGGATAAACACACTTACAATGAAATCAACGCTCCAGATAAAATTGTTCACAAATGTGAGCACACTAAACTTTGTACACTCTTCAATGGCAAACAACAAACACAAATAACTCGTTTCGACAACTCGCAAAGCGATGAGTTTGTCCACAATCAGGATTTGTAAACCGAAGGTTTTGTTAACCTTGGTTATTAAACCGCACAACAAATCGTGGCATTTGAGACAGTTGATTGCTGCAGTTTCCGAGCTTGTGGTCCTGATGATGTGCAAAAACTTGGCGTTGAGGAGCTCGAAACGTCGCCGAATTTCGTTAACAATCACGTATAAGTGTATAACAAACCAGGTCATTTTGTAAATTAGGATAAAGCTGATGCAGTTGAATTTGTGGCCTTGCCAACCGTAAAAAGCATAATTGGAGTTAACATCGTTGAAAAATGTGGCAAAAGTCACACAGTGCACTAGAATTATGAAAATTTTATAAGTGTAAATGGCTCTTAGGAAGTAATTTTCCACTGGTGGCAAGTTGAGGAATTTATCAATTTTCCCCAAATGGTTATAAAACCGTTGAGTTGTCTTCAAGTTAATGAAATTTCTGTTGACTGTGTCAACAATTTCGAAGGAAGCGATCAACAATGCAACACTTCCGTCAAGTGCACAAATTGAGGCCTTCAGCAAGGGATAAATGTAGTTTAATTTCCCAAACATTTGGACCAGTGTTAAACCAATCACACTTGAGATCACCACAAATCCGAAGTGTTGTAGAAATGGCATGGTGTATTGAAATGAATTGTTTACTTATAGAGCGCTCAATTTGATTACAAGAGTGGATTAATGGAAGATTTTTACTTTACGTAATAAATAAATTCGTCGATTTATAAAACTGTGTCACTTATTTTTAGAAATATTAAACTTGTAATAATGTAAACCCGGCGCCTCCACCATTTTTACACTAAACCTCAAAATGACAAAAATTACAACAAACTTGCTGATAATATGTCACAACAATTTTTTTCATAATAAAAAACCACATCTGAAAGCGATTATTTGAATTTTATCACTTGATAAAAGTGGACATCGACATTTGGAGTTCGTACCGAAAATACGCGATTGCCAAATTCTACTTCAGTGTTTTCATGTTTTAGAAGATAAAATAAAATGTGTTAAAAGTGCAATTAATTTGTTTTTGTTGATAAGGCGAATAAAATTCTTGATTTGAGTATCAAGAAGTTATTAACCTTGAGTTTTACAAATGCATTGTAAATAAACTGTCGTCAGTTGTGGATAGTCGTAGGTGGAGAATTTCGGGACTAAATCAATCACTTAAGAATTATCAATTATTTACAACATATTTTCATTGATTAATTTATTAATTGCGCCGATTCGCACGCAAACAAAATTGCTGGCTTATTTTTTACTTGTTTCAATGATAAGCGGCATAAATGATTCGGCATTTTGCTACACAATAACTATCACAATGAAAAGACGAAAACGGTTTGGATTATTTCAGACTAATTGCTTATTTGTTATTTAGTTAATCACTGTAACAAACACTTTATCGATTATTGATTCTCATTAATAAGAAGTAAGAGATTAATTAGTTATTTACGTTGAAAGGCTTCCTATTTACATGAATTTGCCGAAATTGCTCCACTTGGCTGAAAAACAAATTCCGGTTTGTACTGATTAGACACTTTATCAAGTAATTGCATCTAAATCCGATCTGTAAAGTTAACTGTTTATTTTACAACATTTCAAGCAGTGGCGTAGTGAGCCCTTCCTGACATCTTGCCCCCCATGGCAATGTAATAAAATTTGAGTATTAAAAATTTTAAAATTGAAAATATTTTGTTTATGTAATAAATACCATTTGAATTAGATTCTAAATTTTATTTGAGCAATAATAATGTCTAGCCCTTAAAAATAACAAATCCTAAAAAATCTTCACCTGTTTCATTTTGATAAAAATTTCCTACGAGATTCGTCAACAAAAAGGTTTTGGTCGAGAAGCCCTTTTTAGTATAAATTTTGTAATGTTCCCCACTTAAAAAAACTGTATTTTTTCTCCAACCGTCTTAAAACTTGACATTTCTAATACCATTTATGAAAGGTAAAATTGACGTTTTTGTAACTAAGAAAAAAAGTTCGCGTTACTAAAACAATGGATTTATTTCAATCCGGCGGATTGAAAATATTATTTTAATATTATTATTATAATAATATTTTACTTTCTATGGTACATTAAAAAATTTCTTTTCATACATTTTTAATGCTATTTTAAAAGCTTTAGCGTCATCATCAACTTAAACTTTTGATTAAGTTTAAGAGGAAGAATTAATGCCCAAAATTGAAGATTAATTAATTCTTTAACGATTTTTTGCCTTACTTTGCAAAATAATTCCGTTTCTTGATTAAAAACGTGATAATAAAACGCAAAAATTAAAAAACGGTTGTTTGGACTTTGATCCAATTATTTGATTTTTCAAGTCAGTTTCTAAACTTTATTTTCGACCACTTTTTTTATTTTTTAGCTTATTTCTGAAAAAATTTCGACCAAAAACAAACGAAATTGCGATTATTTCCATTTCTATCTGAAAACTTACTAAGTTCTCAAAAAAAGCATAGATTATGTTTTTTTCAAATTAATTTGATAATTTTTGTTTGTTTTAGCGACATCACAAAACTTAAAATTATATCTCATGATAATAAAAATACCACTTGAATTAGATTCTAAATTTTATTTGAGCAATAATAATGTCTAGCCCTTAAAAATAACAAATCCTAAAAAATCTTCACCTGTTCCATTTTGATAAGAATTTCCTACGAGATTTGTCAACAAAAAGGTTTTGGTCGAGAAGCCCTTTTTAGTATAAATTTTGTAATGTCCCCCACTTAAAAAAACTGTATTTTTCTCCAACCGTCTTAAAACTTGACATTTCTAATTCCATTTATGAAAGGTAAAATTGACGTTTTTGTAACTTAGAAAAAAAGTTCGCGTTACTAAGACAATGGATTTATTTCAATCCGGCGGATTAAAAATATTATTTTAATATTATTATTATAATAATATTTTACTTTCTATGGTACATTAAAAAATTTCTTTTCATACATTTCTAATGCTATTTCAAAAGCTTTAGCGTCATCATCAACTTAAACTTTTGATTAAGTTTAAGAGGAAGAATTAATGCCCAAAATTGAAGATTAATTAATTTTTTAACGATTTTTTGCCTTACTTTGCAAAATAATTCCGTGTCTTGATTAAAAACGTGATAATAAAACGCAAAAATGAAAAAAACGGTTTTTTGGGCTTTGATCCAATTATTTGATTTTTCAAGTCAGTTTCTAAACTTCTTTTTCGACCACTTTTATTATTTTTTAGCTTATTTCTGAAAAAATTTCGATCAAAAACAAACGAAATTGCGAATATTTCCATTTCTATCTGAAAAGTTACTAAGTTCTCAAAAAAAGCATAAATTATGTTTTTTTCGAATTAATTTGATAATTTTTGTTTGTTTTAGCGACATCACAAAACTTAAAATTATATCTCATGATAATAAAAATACCATTTGAATTAGATTCTAAATTTTATTTGAGCAATAATAATGTCTAGCCCTTAAAAATAACAAATCCTAAAAAATCTTCACCTGTTCCATTTTGATAAGAATTTCCTATGAGATTCGTCAACAAAAAGGTTTTGGTCGAGAAGCCCTTTTTAGTATAAATTTTGTAATGTTCCCCACTTAAAAAAACTGTATTTTTTCTCCAACCGTCTTAAAACTTGACATTTCTAATACCATTTATGAAAGGTAAAATTGACGTTTTTGTAACTAAGAAAAAAAGTTCGCGTTACTAAAACAATGGATTTATTTCAATCCGGCGGATTATTTTAATATTATTATTATAATAATATTTTACTTTCTATGGTACATTAAAAAATTTCTTTTCATACATTTTTAATGCTATTTTAAAAGCTTTAGCGTCATCATCAACTTAAACTTTTGATTAAGTTTAAGAGGAAGAATTAATGCCCAAAATTGAAGATTAATTAATTTTTTAACGATTTTTTGCCTTACTTTGCAAAATAATTCCGTGTCTTGATTAAAAACGTGATAATAAAACGCAAAAATAAAAAAAACGTTTTTTTTTGGGCGTTGATCCAATTATTTGATTTTTCAAGTCAGTTTCTAAACTTCTTTTTCGACCACTTTTTTTATTTTTTAGCTTATTTCTGAAAAAATTTCACTCAAAAACAAACGAAATTGCGAATATTTCCATTTCTGGCTGAAAACTTACTAAGTTCTCAAAAAAAGCATAAATTATGTTTTTTTCGAATTAATTTGATAATTTTTGTTTGTTTTAGCGACATCACAAAACTTAAAATTATATCTCATGATAATAAAAATACCACTTGAATTAGATTCTAAATTTTATTTGAGCAATAATAATGTCTAGCCCTTAAAAATAACAAATCCTAAAAAATCTTCACCTGTTCCATTTTGATAAGAATTTCCTACGAGATTTGTCAACAAAAAGGTTTTGGTCGAGAAGCCCTTTTTAGTATAAATTTTGTAATGTCCCCCACTTAAAAAAACTGTATTTTTCTCCAACCGTCTTAAAACTTGACATTTCTAATTCCATTTATGAAAGGTAAAATTGACGTTTTTGTAACTTAGAAAAAAAGTTCGCGTTACTAAGACAATGGATTTATTTCAATCCGGCGGATTAAAAATATTATTTTAATATTATTATTATAATAATATTTTACTTTCTATGGTACATTAAAAAATTTCTTTTCATACATTTTTAATGCTATTTTAAAAGCTTTAGCGTCATCATCAACTTAAACTTTTGATTAAGTTTAAGAGGAAGAATTAATGCCCAAAATTGAAGATTAATTAATTTTTTAACGATTTTTTGCCTTACTTTGCAAAATAATTCCGTGTCTTGATTAAAAACGTGATAATAAAACGCAAAAATTAAAAAAACTGTTTTTTTTTGGGCTTTGATCCAATTATTTGATTTTTCAAGTCAGTTTCTAAACTTCTTTTTCGACCACTTTTTTTATTTTTTAGCTTATTTCTGAAAAAATTTCGCTCAAAAACAAACGAAATTGCGAATATTTCCATTTCTATCTGAAAACTTATTAAGTTCTCAAAAAAAGCAGAGATTATGTTTTTTTCGAATTAATTTGATAATTTTTGTTTGTTTTAGCGACATCACAAAACTTAAAATTATATCTCATGATAATAAAAATACCACTTGAATTAGATTCTAAATTTTATTTGAGCAATAATAATGTCTAGCCCTTTTTAGTATAAATTTTGTAATGTCCCCCACTTAAAAAAACTGTATTTTTCTCCAACCGTCTTAAAACTTGACATTTCTAATACCATTTATGAAAGGTAAAATTGACGTTTTTGTAACTAAGAAAAAAAGTTCGCGTTACTAAGACAATGGATTTATTTCAATCCGGCGGATTAAAAATATTATTTTAATATTATTATTATAATAATATTTTACTTTCTATGGTACATTAAAAAATTTCTTTTCATACATTTCTAATGCTATTTTAAAAGCTTTAGCGTCATCATCAACTTAAACTTTTGATTAAGTTTAAGAGGAAGAATTAATGCCCAAAATTGAAGATTAATTAATTCTTTAACGATTTTTTGCCTTACTTTGCAAAATAATTCCGTTTCTTGATTAAAAACGTGATAATAAAACGCAAAAATTAAAAAAAAACGGTTTTTTTGGGCTTTGATCCAATTATTTGATTTTTCAAGTCAGTTTCTAAACTTCTTTTTCGACCACTTTTTTTATTTTTTAGCTTATTTCTGAAAAAATTTCACTCAAAAACAAACGAAATTGCGAATATTTCCATTTCTATCTGAAAACTTACTAAGTTCTCAAAAAAAGCATGGATTATGTTTTTTTCGAATTAATTGATAATTTTTGTTTGTTTTCGCGACATCACAAAACTTAAAATTTTATCTCATGAATTTTGATTAAATGTTGTGACTTTTCGGCTTATTTTAGACAAATTTTGATCAAAAACGAGCTAAATCAAGAGAAAATAGCATCAATTTCAATTGATTACAAAATAAATGAAGCTAGATCTAAAAAAGTTAAGATAACCCAAGTTCAGTCTAACTAGGTAATTTCTCATTAAGTTTTTCGAAAAAACAACTAAACTCGAAGCCTAAAGTAACACCCACTTTGGTATACTTGAGTGATTCCTCGGTCTGTTTTTTCAAAAAAGACAAAAAGTAATTTTAACTTTAAATTAATGATTTTTCGGTCTCTTCTAGCAAAATCTAGGAAAAAAAAATGAAATTTTATAGCTTCAAAACGCTCTTAAATACTCAAAAAGGCAGAAATAACATCGTTTTTAACCAAAATTTATTGTTGTAAAAAGTTCTTGTACAATTAATGAATCTCTGGTTAAAAGATGTTTAATCTAATTTTCAACTACTTTTAACTAAATTTAAAAAAACTTAGTTTTTATCTCAAAACGTGTTTAAAAATTTGAAAAACCGAAAATTCATACAATTTTCGGTCTAATTTAGATAAATTTTAGTTAGTTTTTTATTTAATTTCAGAAACAATTCCTTTACTGGCTGTAGAAGAATGTTTTTTCGACAAATTTCTTACAAAAAACTAGAAAAATATAAAAAAAACACATTTTTTGGTCAAACTGTACATTTTTCAACATACATATTTTTGAAAAAATTTTGCTCTAAAACGATTTTCCAGACATTAATCGAAAAAGTTTTGTTTTGATCTCAAAAAGGAAAAGGACAACAATATTACATTTTCCCCTTTTAACAAAATTTAGTGAAATAATCAGGTTTCTGGCTAGAAAATGTGCTAAGAACATAAAAAAATTTGGTGCTTTTTTAACCAAATCTCGCAAAAAACTGAATTTGACAACACTTTTGACCAAAACTTTCGACAAGTAAGTATTGAATTGAACTACATTAGTCAATATTGTGTTGCCTAGTCAATATTTAAGTTGTTATAATAATAAATTAGTTCGAGCAATCCGCTTAATCGATTGACTTCACTTTATTAATTGGTTTTTTAGTTTAATTCAGGCAGAATGTTTAACAAAACGTTAAGTTTACTAAAAATAAATCCCATTTACCACAAAATCTCTTCACATTCCGCAATTCTAGCAATGCTGGTATTATATTCATGGGACATTATGGGAAAAATAAACGAGACATACCCAAAACTACAACTAGCCAGTGGCATTATGGACGCAATGGGTGACACATTAGTGGTTGCAATTTCAGTAATAAACACACTCTCGACAAACATTTTGAACCGAAAAACACAACTTTCAATTGAAACTTCAATAAAAAAAATCGAGGCTAAAACAAACCGTTCTAAACTATTATTTATTTCAGTCCACTGCGTTATTGGATTAACCTTCAGTTGGGACATTTTTTCGCGAAATGGAAGCTTGGGCTGGCCTGCTTACAAGTACAATCTCGTGCCTTTATTTTTCCTCTACAAGTTTCAATTATTCGCTTTGCAAATTCACGATTTGGCTGCGAAAATCGAAACGAGATTTAATATTTTACACCGGGAAATGGCACAAAGTTGTGACCCAAACTCAATAACAAACTGTATGAAAACTCATTACGTTCTGAGCAAACTTATGGAAAATGTTAGCACAATTTACGGCTGGCAAATATTGTTAATGTACAAAATGCTAGCCTTGTATATAGTGGGAGGTGTGTACTTTATACACTTGTTAAAAACTTCTGGGTTAAATTTTCACATGTTGGAAGCAATTTGCTACCTTTTGTGGAACAAATTTTTGATTGTTGGTTGCGTACTGCTTGTTTGTTCGTGCGATAGAGCAAATCAAGAAGCTGAAAAAACAGCACAATTGTGTCGAAGTTTAAAAAAGACGAAAATTATTAAACAATTTTTGAGACAAGTCAATCATTTAGCGCCCAAAATTCGCCTCCCGCAAGGGTCACCAGTGGATAGGAGAGCCTTTTTCGACATTATCTCTGATATTGTTAATTATGTCGTGATTGTGTTACAATTCAATGGTTAATAAATTAATGAAACACTTTGTTTTTTTTTTCATTGTTTTAATTATTTGGAACCAACAATTTGAACTATTCTACAAATTCATCAGAAGCATGATTTTATATTGCAATGGCACAAAATATGATTAAACAGCAGTGTTATCAATTATCCCATCTGAAGCAATGGCAGAATTGTCGTAACTTTTCGGGTCAACATTATACGATATTTCGATAACTCCCGATTTAACTGTGTTGTATTGCGCCAATTCTTCGTAAAAGTAAAACATCAACACTTGTCCATAACACATAAAGACTGAAATTTGGCTTGAATTAATCAAACTAGTGACAAATACATCTCTTACGTGAAAAACAAAACAGGAGGAAAAGAACCCCATTTTTGAACATGTAAATTCCACTATAAATAATAACGATGAACAACGTTATGGAACCTAGCAGTAAGTACAACAGCACGTATTTTTCCTTCGCCTGTAATCAAAAATTACAAAATGGTTCAACAAACATTACTAGAGACCGGATTTTTGGGAAGTCACAAAATTGTAAAAAACGACATTAGGAATTAAAATCTCGTAATTTAGGATACATTTTTTATTAATTTCTACTACAAGTAAAATAAAAACATATTTTTTAATGCAAAAAATAACAAAATACGTTTTGTAAAAAACTTAAAATTCTTTACAGTATGAAGAAAAAGCTATTAATTGTTGAACCTAAATATTGTTCTAAATTTGATCTTGTAAAATTAGTTTCTTTTCTGTAAAAATTTTCAGTTCATTTTCAATTAACTCACTGTATGGAAATTCATACTAGTACTAGTTCTAAAATCAAGCATTTGATTTTATTATCACCAATTACCATTACCAATGTTTTTTTATTTAATTGATATTTTTATTTTCAGTAGACTTTATATCCAGATTTTTTGATATAGTTTGTCACTAACTAATTTGTCCACAACTCCTGGAGTATTTTTTACAAAAATTTACACTTTATTGATAAGTTCAATAGCTTCAACAAGTGACAGGCCTACTATTTATAATTTTGTTATGCTATTTAACTATTTTAAAGTGCGAAAATCTGATTTTTCAAAGTGTCTTAACTAAAATAGTGCTGTGTAAAGGATCGTAAATATAAAAAAATAATTTAATATATACAACTACAATATTTCCGAATACAAAGTAAAAAAATTAAAAGTTTAAAAACTAACAAAGTAACTTTAACGCTGAGAAACTAAAAAGCTGAAACACAAAAATATTAAAAAATAGTGAGATTCAAATTCTAAAGAACTAAGCTACTGAAAAACTGAGAAACTGAAAAGACCATTGAACTGATGGGCAAAGAAAGACTAATAATTTGAAACATTACATTCTGAATAAAAAGCCAGTACATTAAGAGACTGAAAAGTTTAAAAACTGAAATACAAAAGTGCTAAAAAAGTAGAAGAGTAGAATTAAAATTATGTAGATCTAAGTAAGTAATAAATTAAAACACTATAGAAATACAAAGTAAGAACATTAAGAAATTGAAAAACTGAAATTATAAAAAAGTGAAACCACGAAAAACTGAAAAATTTAGAAAATGAATATGGAATATTAAGCCGAAATACTAAGAAACTGTGTAATTAAAACACTAAAAGAAACTGTAAATTGAAAGACTGAAACCTAACGAACAAAAAATCTTTAGATGTAGAAATAAAAAACATTAAATTGAAAAATCAGATGTATTGTTTTTAAACTAAATTCTAATAAAAAAATTGAAAAATGTCCTATTTTGAATTACATTTTTAACGAAACAAATTTATTCCGAGTGTTTCAAGAAAAGCCCTTAAAAAATGCTGGTTAGGAAAATTTTCTTGTTATGAAGATAGATCAAAAAACTTTTAAACCCATTATTTCATTCGAAATGTTAAAGTTGTGGAAGATACTGAAATGTAAGAAGAAAAAGTTTCACCTAATTCACGAATTAATGAGAAAGTGCAAATAGAAATAATTTCATCACACAAGAATAAAAAGATCAAATACGGCAATTTGAAGAAATCGGAAAAAATGTAAAGAAACAGAATCAAAAGAAATCAAACTACTGAAACAGAAAAAAAACAATTATCAACGTAAAAATAAAAGTCCACCAAAACGATTTTCTATTACATTTTTTATCACAAAAACACAAACACAAAGAAAACAAGAAAATATCGAAGCACAATAAATAAATAAACGTAAACTATAGAACTGAAAAAGAGAAACAGTAATAATTTGAAATATTACATTCTGAATAAATAAAACAGTACCCTAAAAGACTGAAAAATTTATAAACTGAAATACAAAATTATGTAGATCTAAGTAAGTAATAAATTAAAACACTATAGAAATGCAAAGTAAGAAAATTAAGAAATTGAAGAACTGAAATTATAAAAAAGTGAAACCACGAAAAACTGAAAAATTTAGAAAATGAATATGAAATATTAAGCTGAAATACTGAATAGCTGTGTAATTGAAACCCCAAAAAAACAGTAAATTGAAAGACTGAAACCGAAAGAACAAAAAATCTTTAGATGTAAAACTAAAAAACATTAAATTGAAAAATCAGATGTATTACATTTAAACTAAATTCTAATAAAAAAATTGAAAAATATCCTATTTTGCATTACATTTTTAACGAAACAAATTTATTCCGAGTTTCAAGAAAAGCCCTTAAAAATTGCGGGTTAAGGAAATTTCCTTCTTATGAAGATCAATCAAAAAACTTTTAAACCTATTATTTCGTTCGAAATGTTAAAGTTGTGGAAGATACTGAAATGTAAGAAGAAAAAGTTTCACCTAATTCACAAAATAATGAGAAAGTGCAAATAGAAATAATTTCAAACTTGGCGCCCATTTCTTGTAGTTCCGGAAGTTCAGCCATTTTGAAAATAATTTAGTTAAACTCAGAATGGTCGATTTGTATCTTATGCAAAATTTTAAAGCTCTAGCTATATTAGAAGTTAAAAAGTTCAATGGTTAATAAATTAATGAAACACTTTGTTTTTTTTTTCATTGTTTTAATTATTTGGAACCAACAATTTGAACTATTCTACAAATTCATCAGAAGCATGATTTTATATTGCAATGGCACAAAATGTGATTAAACAGCAGTGTTATCAATTATCCCATCTGAAGCAATGGCAGAATTGTCGTAACTTTTCGGGTCAACATTATACGATATTTCGATAACTCCCGATTTAACTGTGTTGTATTGCGCCAATTCTTCGTAAAAGTAAAACATCAACACTTGTCCATAACACATAAAGACTGAAATTTGGCTTGAATTAATCAAACTAGTGACAAATACATCTCTTACGTGAAAAACAGAACAGGAGGAAAAGAACCCCATTTTTGAACATGTAAATTCCACTATAAATAATAACGATGAACAACGTTATGGAACCTAGCAGTAAGTACAACAGCACGTATTTTTCCTTCGCCTGTAATCAAAAATTACAAAATGGTTCAACAAACATTACTAGAGACCGGATTTTTGGGAAGTCACAAAATTGTAAAAAACGACATTAGGAATTAAAATCTCGTAATTTAGGATACATTTTTTATTAATTTCTACTACAAGTAAAATAAAAACATATTTTTTAATGCAAAAAATAACAAAATACGATTAGTAAAAAACTTAAAATTCTTTACAGTATGAAAAAAAGCTATTAATTGTTGAACCTAAATATTGTTCTAAATTTGATCTTGTAAAATTAGTTTCTATTCTGTAAAAATTTTCAGTTCATTTTCAATTAACTCACTGTATGGAAATTCATACTAGTACTAGTTCTAAAATCAAGCATTTGATTTTATTATCACCAATTACCATTACCAATGTTTTTTTATTTAATTGATATTTTTATTTTCAGTAGACTTTATATCCAGATTTTTTGATATAGTTTGTCACTAACTAATTTGTCCACAACTCTTGGAGACTTTTTATAAAAAATTACACTTTATTGACGAGTTTAATAGCAGGCCTACTATTTCTAATTTTGTTATACTATTTAACTAAAATTTTAAAGTGCGAAAATCTCATTTTTCAAAGTGACTTAACTAAAATAGTGCTGTGCTATTGTAAGGGCTCGTGAATTTTTACAACTAAAATAATTTAATATACAACTGGAGTATTTCCAACTACAACGTAGAAAAATTAAAAGGTTAAAAACCAACAAAGTAACTTTAACGCTGAGAAACTAAAAAGCTAAAACACAAAAATATTAAAAAATAGTGAGTTTCAAATTCTAAAGAACTAAGCTACTGAAAAACTGAGAAACTGAAAAGACCATAGATCTGATGGGCAAAGAAACACTAATAATTTGAAACATTACATTCTGAATAAAAAACCAGTACAATAAGAGACTAAAAAGTATAAAAACTGAAATACAAAAATTATGTAGATCTAAGTGAGTAATAAATTAAAACACTATAGAAATACAAAGTAAGAACATTAAGAAATTGAAAAACTAAAATTATAAAAAAGTAAAACCACGAAAATATTAAGCTGCAATACTGAATAATTGTGTAATTGAAACCCTAAAAGAATCAGTAAATTGAAAGACTGAAACCGAAAAAACAAAAAATCTTTAGACGTAAAACTAAAAAACATTAAATTGAAAAATCAGATGTATTGTTTTTAAACTAAATTCTAATAAAAAAAAATGAAAACTATCCTATATTGAACTACATTTTTAACGAAACAAATTTATTCCGAGTTTCAAGAAAAGTCCTTAAAAATTACGAAAAATTAGGAAAATTTCCTTGTTATAAAGATAGATCAAAAAACTTTTAAACCCATTATTTCATTCGAAATGTTAAAGTTGTGGAAGATACTGAAATGTAAGAAGAAAAAGTTTCACCTAATTCACGAATTAATGAGAAAGTGCAAATAGAAATAATTTCATCACACACGAATAAAAAGATCAAATACGCCAATTTGAAGAAATCGGAAAAAATGTAAAGAAACAGAATCAAAAGAAATCAAACTACTGAAACAGAAAATAATACAATTATCAACGTAAAAATAAAAGTCGACCAAAACGATTTTCTATTACATTTTTCATCACAAAAACACAAATACAAAAAACACAAGAAAATATAGTAGCACAATAAATAAATAAACGTAAACTATACTATAGAATTGAAAAAGAGAAACAGTAATAATTTGAAACATTACATTCTGAATAAAAAAAACAGGACACTAAAAGACTGAAAAGCTTAAAAACTGAAATACAAAATTATGTAGATCTAAGTGAGTAATAAATTAAAACACTATAGAAATGCAAAATAAAAACATAAGGAAATCGGAAAACTGAAATTATAATAAAATGAAACCACGAAAAACTTAAAAATTCAGAAAATGAATATGAAAAATTAAGCTGAAATACTGAGAAACTGTGCAATTAAGAAACGAATTTGAAATATGGTGAAATAAAGTTGCAGTACTAAGAAACTAAAAAACTGTGTGGTTAAAACACTAAAAGAAACTATTCGATTGAAAACTGGAAACCTAAAAAACAAAAAATCTTTAGATGTAAAACTAAAATTCATTAAATTACAACACCAGATGTGTTGTTGTTGAACTAAATGCTAATGAAAAAATTGAAAAAATATCCTATTTTAAACACAACTTTAGGATATTTAAAACACATTTAGGTCAATTTAGGAATTTAGGAAAAACAAAAAGGTCAAATAGTTACATTTTGAACGGAACAAATTTATTCCGAATTTCAAGAAAAACCCTTAAAAATTAAGGGGTAAGAAGTTTCCTAAGATCCGGTCTCCAAACATTACAAACCTTAATAATCCCGACTAGGAGCAAAATTCCATTAAACATAGACAAAAGCCCTACTGCCAGACACACTGAAAATAGGGTAACGTGTCCTTCAAGTCCCGACACTTCATCCCCATATTTATAGTGGTGAATGGTCGTGGAGTTGCAAATTTCAGTTTTGTTGCAAATATTTTCAAGAATATTTACTTTTCTAGTCATTGAGTTAAGGCGTTCTTTGGCTTCTAAGTCCGAAAGTTCGATTATCGCAGACACAGCCAAGACAGCCCCTTCTAGCTAAAATTTTACCTTAATTAAAGTTTTCGTATTTTTTACTCACAAGGTTCAAAAACGACATTGTAATCGCCCCACTTTTCAAACTAATACAAACACAAAAATGTTTCGGCATTTTGGTACAGCAGACGAGTCAAACTGAGAGATTTGATTGGGTGGGAGAGACGCCAGACTTCTGGGCGCCTTGAAATGGATCGATTTTCAAAATAAAAAATCACCCAGCGCATCCACCAATTTTTATTTTTAATTTTATTTTTTTCAAACACTTGAAACATCACTCAAGGAAAAACTACTATTCAAATACGCATATTTGTAAAACACCACCAAATTTTCCACGCTTTCAGTCCGTTTTTTCCTAGTCATTAACACGAAAAATATTATTACACAGAACTGATCACACAGTAAAAATGCCACAACTAGGACCATTGGAATTTTAAAGTGTGTGTCTAAAAATTGCATCGAAACGGCCTCACACATCAAATAGACCAGACTCGGACTACTTGCAGTCAAATAAATAAAAATCCAAGTTGCTTTCTCCTGTAATTGAACAATTAATTTAAAAAATAATTGTGACTAAATACCTGGACTAGACCGAACAGTAACAACAAGCCACTAATTATGAGTATTACTCCAATAGTTAGGGGAACAGTGAGTTGATAAATATCTAAGAAAAGTAATCCATCTTTCAAGTGTAGTAAAATCTGGATTAGGGCTACCATAAGTAGCAAAGCTCCTGCAATCTGAACAAACATTAATACATCATTATTTAAAGTGCTTACCGGTGTTATAAATACCAAAATAAATGCACACACTCTTAAACGCGAAATTGTGGCTTTAGTGTTGATCATTCCTGAAAATCTGCTGAAAAAGGAAGTCAGTTGCCAGACAGGCGCTCTGTGTCCACCTTTTAGCGCGTTTAAACAACGATAAAAAATAGACTAAAAATTGTTAGAAGGTCGAGTTTCATTGTTGAAGAAATTTATCTGCTAAATTGATAAATTATTGCATAGAAAACGTTAAGAACATGTTTGAAATAAAGCCAAAAATTATTCGTTCAGATGGAGAAGAAAGAAGAGTTACATCAGAACGTTTGGCAGTACTACAGCTTATGAGTGAATTCCTAAAGAAAAAAGACAAAAAAAAATGGATTTTTAGGAAGTTAAGACCTTTATTTAAGTGTCTAAAAAGGTTGTGGAAAAACAGATTAGCTATTAAAATCTGATAATTTAGGATAATTTTTTATTAATTCCTACTGCAGGAAAAATAAAAACATAATTTTTAGTGCAACACATTTCATTACAAAAACAAACAAAACGAAATACGTTTTGTAAAAACTTAAAATTCTTTACTGCACACAAAAAAAGCTATAAAGTAGTTAATTAATTGTTGAACCTAAATATTGTTCTAAATTTGCTCTTGTAAAATTAATTTTTTTTCTGTAAAAATTTTTCAGTTCATTTTCTAGGTTGAGATACCTAGAAAAGTAACTCACTGTATGGAAATTCATGCTAGTACTGATTTTATTGTCTACCAATTACCATTACCTATGTTTTTTAATTCAATTGATATTTTTATTTTCAGTACATTTTATATCCAAATTTTTTTATATAGTTTGTCACTAACTAATTTGTCCACAACTCCTGGAGTACTTTTTAAAAAAAAATACACTTTATTGACGAGTTCAATAGCTTCAACAAGTAACAGGCCTACAATTTCTAATTTTGTTATACTATTTAACAAAAATTTTAAAGTGCGAAAATCTCATTTTTCAAAGTGGCTTAACTAAAATAGTGCTGTGCTATTGTAAGGGCTCGTAAATCTAAAAAAATAATTTAATATATACAACTAGAATATTTCCGACTACAAAGTAGAAAAATTAAAAGTTTAAAAACTAACAAAGTAACTTTAACGCTGAGAAACTAAAAAGCTGAAACACAAAAATATTTAAAAATAGTGAGATTCAAATTCTAAAGAACTAAGCTACTGAAAAACTGAGAAACTGAAAAGACCATAGAACTGATGGGCATAGAAACACTAATAATTTGAAACATTACATTCTGAATAAAAACCAGTACACTAAGAGACTAAAAAGCCTAAAAACTGAAATACAAAAATTATGTAGATCTAAGTGCGTAATAAATTAAAACACTATAGAAATGCAAAGTAAGAACATTAAGAAATTGAAGAACTGAAATTATAGAAAAGTGAAACCACGAAAAACTGAAAAATTTAAAAAATGAATATGAAATATTAAGCTAAAATACTGAGACCGAACAGTAAAAACAAGCCACTAATTATGAGTATTACTCCAATAGTTAGGGGAACAGTGAGTTGATAAATATCTAAGAAAAGTAATCCATCTTTCAAGTGTAGTAAAATCTGTATTAGGGCTACCATAAGTAGCAAAGCTCCTGCAATCTGAACAAACATTAATACATCATTATTTAAAGTGCTTACCGGTGTTATAAATACCAAAATAAATGCACACACTCTTAAACGCGAAATTGTGGCTTTAGTGTTGATCATTCCTGAAAATGTGCTGAAAAAGGAAGTCAGTTGCCAGACAGGCGCTCTGTGTCCACCTTTTAGCGCGTTTAAACAACGATAAAAAATAGACTAAAAATTGTTAGAAGGTCGAGTTTCATTGTTGAAGAAATTTATCTGTTAAATTGATTAATTATTGCATAGAAAACGTTAAGAACATGTTTGAAAAAAAGCCAAAAATTATTCGTTCAGATGGAGAAGAAAGAAGAGTTACATCAGAACGTTTGGCAGTACTACAGCTTATGAGTGGATTCCTAAAGAAAAAAGACAAAAAAAAACAGATTTTTAGGAAGTTAAAAACTTTATTTAAGTGTCAAAAAAAGTTGGAAATGACAGACATTAGTTATTAAAATCAGGTAATTTAGGATTATTAATTCCTACTGCAGGAAAAATAAAAATATAATTTTTAGTGCAATACATTTCATTACAAAAACAAACTAAACGAAATACGTTTTGTAAAAACTTAAAATTCTTTACTGCACAAAGAAAAAGCCATAAAGTAGTTAATTAATTGTTAATTAAATATTGTTCTAAATTTGCTCTTGTAAAATTGGTTTTTTTTTTGTAAAAATTTTTCAGTTCATTTTCTAGGTTGAGATATCTAAAAAAGTAACTCACTGTATGGAAATTCATACAGTATTAGCTCTAAAATCAGGCATATGATTTTATTATCTACCAATTACCATTACCAATGTTTTTTCATTTAATTGATATTTTTATTTTCAGTAGATTTTATATCCAGATTTTTTGTTATGGTTTGTCACTAACTAATTTGTGTACTTTTTACAAAAATTTGCATTTTGTTCACGAGTTCATTAGCTTCAACAAGTGACAGGCCTACTATTTCTAATTTTGATATGCTGTTTAACTAAAATTTTAAAGTTCGAAAATGCCATTTTTGTACTCATAGCTCGTAGACAGCTATTTCCCGGTTATCTCCAGCGTGTGGGAAAGTTACTTTCCCGCACTGCGGTGTTTTTTAATGTCCAACAATGGCTAGGGACATTTAGTAGGTTGGTATCTAATTGTTGAGATGGAAACGATTATTTTTTTTACGATAAGTGACAGTCCATGTCAATTTTTTTGATTGTTTGACCTGTTACCAACCCATTAGCAAAAAAAACTAAATTATAAAATATTAATTTTTAATTTTTTTGAGGGATTCGTTACAAAAAATATTGTACCTAACTTGTTTGGAAAGCAATTTCCCACATTCGCACTTCAACAAAGTGCTCATGTGGGAAATTGTATTTTCCAAACTCGTTAGGTAAATAACTATTTTCAAAGTGGCTTAACTAAAACACTGCTGTGCTATTGTAAGGGCTCGTGAATCTTAAAAAATAATTTAACATACAACTAGAATATTTCCAACTACAAAGTAGAAAAATTAAAAGTTTAAAAACTAACAAAGTAACTTTAACGCTGAGAAACTGAAAAGCTGAAACACAAAAAAAATAAAAAATAGAGAAATTCTACAGAACTAAGCTACTGAAAAACTGAGAAACTGAAAAGACCATAGATCTGATGGGCAAAGAAACACTAATAATTTGAAACATTACATTCTGAATAAAAAACTAGTACACTAAGAGACTAAAAAGCTTAAAAACTGAAATACAAAAATTATGTAGATCTAAGTGAGTAATAAATTAAAACACTATAGAAATGCAAAGTAAGAACATTAAGAAATTGAAGAACTGAAATTATAAAAAAGTGAAACCACGAAAAACTGAAAAATTTAGAAAATGAATATGAAATATTAAGCTGAAATACTGAGAAACTGTGTACACTAAAAAAACTGTAAATTGAAAGACTGAAACCTAAAGAACAAAAAATCTTTAGATGTGAAACTAAAAAACATTAAATTGAAAAATCAGATATATTGCTTTTAAACTAAATTCTAATAAAAAAATTGAAAAATATCCTATTTTGAATTACATTTTTAACGAAACAAATTTATTCCGAGTTTCAAGAAAAGCCCTTAAAAATTGCGGGTTAGGGAAATTTCCTTGTCATAAAGACAGATCAAAGAACTTTTAAACCCATTATTTCATTCGAAATGTTAAAGTTGTGGAAGATACTGAAATGTAAGAAGAAAAAGTTTCACCTAATTCACGAATTAATGAGAAAGTGCAAATAGAAATAAATTCTTCACACAAGAATAAAAACATCAAATACGGCAATTTAAAGAAATCGGAAAAAATGTAAAAAAACAGAATCAAAAGAAATCAAACAACTGAAACAGAAAATAAAACAATTATCAACGTAAAAATAAAAGTCGACCAAAACGATTTTCTATTACATTTTTCATCACAGAAACACAAATACAAAAAAGACAAGAAAATATAGTAGCACAATAAATAAATAAACGTAAACTATAAAACTGAAAAAGAGAAACAGTAATAATTTAAAACCTTACATTCTGAATAAAAAAAACAGTACACTAAAAGACTGAAAAGGTTAAAAACTGAAATACAAAATTATGTAGATCTAAGTAAGTAATAAATTAAAACACTATAGAAATGCAAAGTAAGAACATTAAGAAATTGGAAAACTGAAAAATTTAGAAAATGAGTATGAAATATTAAGCTGAAATACTGGGAAACTGTGTACACCAAAAGAAACTGTAAATTGAAAGACTGAAACCTAAAGGACAAAATATCTTTATATGTAAAACTAAAAAACATTAAATTGAGAAATCAGATGTATTGTTTTTAAACTAAATTCTAATAAAAAAATTGAAAAATGTTTTATTTTAAATTACATTTTCAACGAAACAAATTTATTCCGAGTTTCAAGAAAAGCCCTCAAAAATTGCGAGTTAGGGAAATTTCCTAGTTATGAAGATAGATCAAAGAACTTTTAAACCCATTATTTCATTCAAAATGTTAACGTTGTGAAAGATACTGAAATGTAAGAAGAAAAAGTTTCACCTAATTCACAAAATAATGAGAAAGTGCAAATAGAAATAATTTCTTCACACAAGAATAAAAAGAACAAATACGGCAATTTGAAGAAATCGGAAAAAATGTAAAGAAACAGAATAAAAAGAAATAAACTATTGAAACAGAAAAAAAAAACAATTATCAACGTAAAAATAAAAGTCCACCAAAACGATTTTCTATTACATCTTCCATCACAAAAACACAAACACAAAAAAGACAAGAAAATATCGTAGCACAATAAATAAATAAACGTAAACTATAGAACTGAAAAAGAGAAACAGTAATAATTTAAAACCTTACATTCTGAATAAAAAAAACAGTTCCCTAAAAGACTGAAAAACTTAAAAACTGAAATACAAAATTATGTAGATCTAAGTAGGTAATAAATTAAAACACTATAGAAATGCAAAGTAAGAACATTAAGAAATTGGAAAACTGAAAAATTTAGAAAATGAGTATGAAATATTAAGCTGAAATACTGAGAAACTGTGTACACCAAAAGAAACTGTAAATTGAAAGACTGAAACCTAAAGGACAAAATATCTTTATATGTAAAACTAAAAAACATTAAATTGAGAAATCAGATGTATTGTTTTTAAACTAAATTCTAATAAAAAAATTGAAAAAAGTCCTATTTTGAATTACATTTTCAACGAAACAAATTTATTCCGAGTTTCAAGAAAGCCCTTAAAAATTGCGGGTTAAGGAAATTTCGTTATTATGAAGATCAATCAAAAAGCTTTTAAACCTATAATTTCATTCCAAATGTTAAAGTTGTGGAAGATACTGAAATGTAAGAAGAAAAAGTTTCAGCTAATTCACGAATTAATGAGAAAGTGCAAATAGAAATAATTTCATCACACACGAACAAAAAGATCAAATACGGCAATTTGAAGAAATCGGAAAAAATGTAAAGAAACAGAATAAAAAGAAATAAACTATTGAAATAGACAAAAAACAATTATCAACGTAAAAATAAAAGTCCACCAAAACGATTTTCTATTACATTTTTTATCACAAAAACACAAACACAAAGAAAACAAGAAAATATCGTAGCACAATAAATAAATAAACGTAAACTATTGAACTGAAAAAGAGAAACAGTAATAATTTGAAACATTACATTCTGAATAAAAAAACAGTACCCTAAAAGACTGAAAAACTTAAAAACTGAAATACAAAATTTATGTAGATCTAAGTAAGTAATAAATTAAAACACTATAGAAAAAGTAAGAACATTAAGAAATTGGAAAACTGAAAAATTTAGAAAATGAGTATAAAATATTAAGCTGAAATACTGAGAAACGGTGTACACTAAAAGAAACTGTAAATTGAAAGACTGAAACCTAAAGGACAAAATATCTTTAGATGTAAAACTAAAAAACATTAAATTGAAAAATCAGATGTATTGTTTTTAAACAAATTCTAATAAAAAAATTGAAAAATATCCTATATTGAATTACATTTTTAACGAAAGAAATTTATTCCGAGTTTCAAGAAAAGCCCTCAAAAATTGCGAGTTAGGGAAATTTCCTAGTTATGAAGATAGATTAAAGAACTTTTAAACCCATTATTTCATTCGAAATGTTAACGTTGTGGAAGATACTGAAATGTAAGAAGAAAAAGTTTCACCTAATTCACAAAATAATGAGAAAGTGCAAATAGAAATAATTTCTTCACACAAGAATAAAAAGAACAAATACGGCAATTTGAAGAAATCGGAAAAAATGTAAAGAAACAGAATAAAAAGAAATAAACTATTGAAATAGAAAAAAACAATTATCAACGTAAAAATAAAAGTCCACCAAAACGATTTTCTATTACATTTTTCATCACAAAAACACAAACACAAAGAAGATAAGAAAATATCGTAGCACAATAAATAAATAAACGTAAACTATAGAACTGAAAAAGAGAAACAGTAATAATTTGAAACATTACATTCTGAATAAAAAAACAGTACCCTAAAAGACTGAAAAACTTAAAAACTGAAATACAAAATTTATGTAGATCTAAGTAAGTAATAAATTAAAACACTATAGAAATGCAAAGTAAGAACATTAAGAAATTGGAAAACTGAAAAATTTAGAAAATGAGTATGAAATATTAAGCTGAAATACTGAGAAACTGTGTATACTAAAAAAAACTGTAAATTGAAAGACTGAAACCTAAAGAACAAAATATCTTTATATGTAAAACTAAAAAACATTAAATTGAAAAATCAGATGTATTGTTTTTAAACTAAATTCTAATAAAAAAATTGAAGAATGTCCTATTTTGAATTACATTTTTAACGAAACAAATTTATTTCAAGAAAAGCCCTTAAAAATTGGTGGTTAGGGAAATTTCCTTGTTATGAAGATCAGTCAAAAAGCTTTTAAACCTATAATTTCATTCCAAATGTTAAAGTTGTGGAAGATACTGAAATGTAAGAAGAAAAAGTTTCACCTAATTCACGAATTAATGAGAAAGTGCAAATAGAAATAATTTCATCACACAAGAATAAAAGAAATCGGAAAAAACGTAAAGAAACAGAATCAAAAGAAATAAACTACTGAAATAAAACAATTATCAACGTAAAAAAAATAAAAGTCGACCAAAACAATTTTCTATTACATTTTTCATCACAGAAACACAAATACAAAAAAGACAAGAAAATATAGTAGCATAATAAATAGACGTAAACTATACTATATAGAACTGAAAAAGAGAAACAGTAATAATTTGAAACATTACATTCTGAATAAAAAAACAGTATACTAAAAGACTGAAAAGCTTAAAAACTGAAATACAAAATTATGTAGATCTAAGTGAGTAATAAATTAAAATACTATAGAAATGCAAAGTAAGAACTTTAAGAAATTGGAAAACTGAAAAATTTAGAAAATGAGTATGAAATATTAAGCTGAAATACTGAGAAACTGTGTACACTAAAAGAAATTGTAAATTGAAAGACTGAAACCTAAAGAACAAAAAATCTTTAGACGTAAAACTAAAAAACATTAAATTAAAAAATCAGATGTATTGTTTTTAAACTAAATTCTAATAAAAAAATTGAAAAATATCCTATTTTGAATTACATTTTTAACGAAACAAATTTATTCCGAGTTTCAAGAAAAGCCCTTAAAAATTGCGGGTTAAGGAAATTTCCTTGTTATGAAGATCAATCAAAAAGCTTTTAAACCTATAATTTCATTCCAAATGTTAAAGTTGTGGAAGATACTGAAATGTAAGAAGAAAAAGTTTCACCTAATTCACGAATTAATGAGAAAGTGCAAATAGAAATAATTTCATCACACAAGAATAAAAGAAATCGGAAAAAACGTAAAGAAACAGAATCAAAAGAAATAAACTACTGAAATAAAACAATTATCAACGTAAAAAAAATAAAAGTCGACCAAAACGATTTTCTATTAGATTTTTCATCACAAAAACACAAACACAAAAAAGACGAGAAAATATCGTAGCACAATAAATAAATAAAGTAAAAATAGTAATTTAATTAAAGGTACAAACGAGTTATTATTTGTAATTTCATTTCCTCAAATAACTTCACTTTCTGATTAAACAACAACCGTTGCGTGGACAGAGACGGAATAAGCGCCAAGAAGTTTTACGAGCGATAATAAAATCTTTGCAAAAAATTCAGTTTAGTCAGACCTCCCTGAATAAAATGTCGAAGACTTGCCGCCAGAAATTCGTCCAAACTGTGGTCTACTTCATGATTTTCAGCAACATAGTGAGTTCTTCAGTCTTGTATGTTACTGTCACACGTGGAAGATTTTAGGTGGGAGGATTGTGCAGTATCGTTACAAGGGGAATAGCTCCATTAAGCGGTTTATTTTTAATGCTTGGTTTATTGGCGATTGCTGGCGGACTTGTATTGTTAGCTGGAGTTATTAAGGTTCGCTAATATTTTTTTTCCACAAAGATTCAACCGAATTTTTCAGGGAAACGATCGATTTATTCTAGTCTACCTTATACTGGCTATTATGGTGATTGCGTTCACAACGGTGCTTATTTCGGTGTTAATTATCCCCAAAGTGAAAGAAGTGAAAGGACATGTGTTTGTTATCGTATATTTTCTGCTAATAATTTGGTGGCCCATCCTGTATTGTGTCTATTTGTTTTACAAAGACCTCCTCACTTCTAAGGCTGTTGAAATTCAAACAAGTGGTGAAAAATGTGAAGAAGGAACATCAGTGTGACTGAATTGATTTTGACTTTTATAACATTTCTGAATAAAAATTATGCGTAAAAATAGAAAACATCCTCATTCTTTGATACGAAAAGTCTTGGCACTGGTTCAAGCCGCGTTGTCTCAGTCAAAAAATGTGCAAATATCTGAACTGCAATTGCAGCAAAATTTGTGTCAATTACGGCGGAATCGTCGATATTGTAAGTGATTTTGGAAGTTTCTCAATCGATTAACATTATCTCAACTTTGGAGGGCACAGGAATGGTGATTTTTTGTTTGAAGGACTTTATTATTCCATCGTTTTATTCGCAAATCCACAATTATGTGTTACTCGCAGTTGGTTGTTTTTTAACACTTAAAGGAATTTTCCTGTTGTTTGTCTTACGACTGGTCAGTCCATAACAAGACTATTGAAACGTAATAACTATTTTTTCAGAGAAAAAAACTACAACTTCTAGTCCTGATTTATCTGGTTGTTACCACGATTTTTTTATTGTGGGCGAAACTTTACATTATTTATTGTGCCATTCAAAAATTCAACGAAGTTGAGCAAAACTACCCACAGTCACTCAAACTGCACCACAATTACATCCTTATCGTTACTTTTGCCCTAGTTTGTCCCACAGTTTTGATGCTAATGTGGCACATCCAGCTCTATTTGTATCTTTTTTATCGAACGTTAGCACGAAATTAATTTGGCACATATTTTCTCTAGCGTCACACAATCAGGACAGATGTTCAAAATTTAAAAATAAGTCAGTGTGGACCTACTTACTTCCCTGTACAACAAAATGAATTGTTGTCACACCAAAGTTTGGGCTTTCATAGCTGCTGCTGTTAATCTAGTAAGTGGAAAATTGTAATTGCTTGTTGACAAAACGGCAGATTTTAGCTAGTTGGAGGCTTGACTCTTGGCGGTTTCATTTACAAAGTAGTAGTTATCAAAAATGGGCGAATTGGGCTCATTGTCATCATGTTTTTGATGAGCATTTTGCTGATTTATAACGGGATTTTGCTAATTGTTGGGATTGTTATGGTGAGTTGTTTTTTTCCAATTTTTGGTCACAATTACTCGTTTCAGGTGAATAAAGTGTACGTTTTGTTGTACCTAGTGCTAAACTGTATGAACTGGTTAGTGGGGACTTTTGTGATTATTAAGGAAATCTCCTACAACATAGCCTTTGCTGGATTTTTACTACTTGTGATTATTATGACTTGTTTAGACTTCGTTGTTTATAAATTTTATAAACAAATGTGCAAATTGGAAGTTGGGGACACGGAAGCAGGTCGCGGCAAAAACATATTTCGAAAATAATTTTGTATCCAATTTTTTCCACATTTCAATAAATTAAAAATCTCTTGGTGTAATTATTTCCAGATTATTAAATCTTAAATGTTGTATTAGAAAATTGAACTCCTAATAACAATAAAAATATAATAACAAGTGTTCATTTAAAAACAATTGATTTGCATGTCTGTGAGTAATTCCTACATTTTTGTCAAATTGAAAGATCTCATAACCTTACTTTTTGACAATTAAAAGGATAACACATTTTCATATAAATATTTCTTTATTTTTTATAAAAACGGTTGGAAATGTCTTTCCTGTTGTTCAACACACATAACACATCGGCTTTATCAATCTTAAGTTATAAATTCTGGTGAGTTAGTTTAGTAGGCAACCAACAATACAATGATAAAAATTGTGTCCTAGCAGTTGTAGGACATACGTTAAAATCTCATAGCCTGTGCGAGTTTTTTTAATAATGAACACCTGATATGTTAACTTCGATCTTTTAACCCCCAAATCAATTATACCTTCCAACAATATTTTCATACTTGTGGCTTTGTTCATAGATTTAGAGCATTTTTCAATGAAAAGTTTACAACTAATTGTGAAAGATTCTGCAAACACGAAGCAAAAAACCCCAAAATTAACACAAAAGTATTATTTTCCATAAATTTAAGTTCATATTTTTCATTTTTAAACATCAGATCTAATTTTTTTTATAATTTCAGGAATATTGAAAGCATTCGTTTTTGGTAATTTAGGAACACTTTTCTGTAAAAGTTTGACTCGCACTAAAGCAGACATATTTTACAAAAAAAAAAACAAAAAAATATGTTACTTCTTAAAATTGTATAACTTTTAAATCAAAACAAAGCGTTAAATCGTTAAATCAGGTCTAAAATGTGTTGTAAATTTTAAAATAAATTAGAAATAATTTGCAAAAAAGATAATAAAAAATGCAGAATTAAACCAGAAACCTGTTATCTACTTAATTCACTAAGTTCTTAAAATTGTGTTGAAACAATGCAGAACAAAACCATCAGGCATATTTATTATATGAATAACTATTTAAAAACACAATAATTATTTCAAGGTTAAACTTACAACATTTATAACCGGTTTATAGAAGCATCATTAATTTAATCCGCAATTAAATACGTGATTAACTGATCACGTGACCAAATTGGACCAATTTGATTGGTCTATTCGCGTTGTTAACTTTTAACAACAAATTAAAATTTAATGAAGGTTTCTATAAACCGGCCCTTAATATTTCGTCAAAACAAAGTGAAAAATTGTTGAAGGAAGTCTTATTTCTTGTGAATTTAGCAGCATTTTTCGACGACAAATTCACTGCTACCTAAATTAATCTAAAAAAAGACAAATTTGTAAATTGTAAATTTAAATAAATTAGAAATAATTTGCAAAAAAGATAATAAAAAATGCAGAATTAAACCAGAAACCTGTCATCTACTTAATTCACTAAGTTCGTAAAATTGTGTTGAAACAATGCAAAAAAAAACATCAGACATATTTATTATATGAATAACTATTTAAAAACACAATAATTATTTCAAGGTTAAACTTACAACATCTATAACCAGTTTATAGATGCATCATTAAATTAATCCGCAATTAAATGCGTGATTAACTGATCACGTGACCAAATTGGACCAATTTGATTGGTCTATTCGCGTTGTTAACTTTTAACAACAAATTAAAATTTAATGAAGCTTTATATAAACCGGCCCTTAATATTTTGTCAAAACAAAGTAAAAAATTGTTGAAGGATGTCTTATTTCTTGTGAATTTAGCAGCATTTTTCGACGACAAATTCACTGCTACCTAAATTAATCTAAAAAAAAACAAATTTGTAAATTGTTAATTTAAATAAATTAGAAATAATTTGCAAAAAAGATAATAAAAAATGCAGAATTAAACCAGAAACCTGTCATCTACTTAATTCACTAAGTTCGTAAAATTGTGTTGAAACAATGCAAAAAAAACCATCGGACATATTTATTATATGAATAACTATTTAAAAACACAATAATTATTTCAAGGTTAAACTTACAACATTTATAACCAGTTTATAGAAGCATCATTAATTTAATCCGCAATTAAATGCGTGATTAACTGATCACGTGACCAAATTGGACCAATTTGATTGGTCTATTCGCGTTGTTAACTTTTAACAACAAATTAAAATTTAATGAAGGTTTCTATAAACCGGCCCTTAATATTTCGTCAAAACAAAGTGAAAAATTGTTGAAGGAAGTCTTATTTCTTGTGAATTTAGCAGCATTTTTCGACGACAAATTCACTGCTACCTAAATTAATCTAAAAAAAAAACAAAGTAAAATAACTCATTTTTGCATATTTATTATATTAATAAATTATCAATAAAAATATATAAAAAATGTTTTTTAAAAAAAGCTTTTATTTAAAAGATGCACTAAAAAGTAAAAAATAATGTATTTCAATCACAAGAGAATATTTTTTCTTACGGGTTAAAATTTTAAAATTTATAAAAGCTTTGGGAATTGTCAACTGAACAAAGTAATTCTGTAATGTAGTTTTATAACTCCCAAAGCTTTTATAAATTTTAGAATTTTAATCTGTAAGAATTAAGAAAAAATATTCTCCGTTATTGAAATACATCTTCTAAATAAAAGCTTTTTTTAAAAAACATTTTTTTATATATTTTTATTTTTTACTTTTTAGTCTTTATTTATTGCATAGATTTATTGTTATTACACTGTGCATCTGCCGTGACGTCCAAATGACCAACACACTGTCCATGTCGGTATAAAGTTACGGTATGTACAAATCGAAAACCCCTTTGTGAACATAACCTAAAATGTTAAGACCCCATTTAACACCTTTAGGGGGTAATTAACTATATAGAATTGCACTGTCACCCAGATTACGTAAGCATGTTAAATTTCATTTCATTACGACTACAGGAACCCTCTCAAATTTACAAATCGAGAACCCCTTTGTAAACATAACCTAAAACTTCAAAACCCCATTTAACCCCTTTAGGGGGTATTTAACTACATGGGATTGCATTGTCACGCAAATTATGTAAGTATGTCAAATTTCACTTCAGTGGGACAACAGGAACCCTTTCAAATTTGGCTCCGAAAAAATAGCAGACAGAAAGATAACATTGTGAGCTAAATAAAAGCTTTTCAAAATTGTAAAAACTAGTGTAATTTTCAAAAGTATTTCTCGTTAAAGCTGCATGAGAAATAAAAAAAAACATTATATACAGCAGATCTTTATTAAATAAAACCTGAGGTGCCGCATAATGACAAGAAAGTTTTATTTAGTGAAATAAACATTACATATTCGGGCAGAAAAGTCGATTTCTTATCACTTGTGCCCTGATTAGTCTTCAGTTAGATTAGAAAGCTTAAACTTTGCTTAATAAGTTAATAAGTTTCCTCAACTGCTGTAAATAGCAGAGCTGACATAGCTCTGGCCCGCATTGATCACATTTTTCTCAATAACTTGGTCGTGAAATTTATAAACCCCCAACTGTCCGAACCAAATCGCAATCAAACCAAGCGAAAATCCCACAGCTTTTTCCATAGGAACGGTTTCTTTGGGTTTTGGTTCAGCCGTTGTGTAGCTATTTTCCACACTGTGTTGCACCTCAACAGTCATCCCAGTTGTATTATAAAAAATCATGTAACTAACCGCTAGCATGGTTATTATAAACCAAATCAAAGAGCTCAGCAAGAGATACAACGAAATGTGTTTCTCCTTCCCCTAAAAACAAAAAAAAAATCGAGAAGTGATTGAAAAAAATTGAACCAACCTTTATTATGCCTATTAATAATAACAAACCAACGAAAATGAGAAAGGAGGCCATTTGGAAATCCACCACAACGAAACCTACAGTCACGTCATCATCGTTATTTAAGTATTTGGTTAAGAGTAAAATTCCTTCGACCAAAATGTACAAACCCAAGGTCTGAAAAGGCGAATCTAGGTTTAATCGAACTAAAAATGCACTCACAAGGTTCGATAAAGCGACCACAACTGAACACAACTTCAAGCAACTGCAGGAAGCCGACATTGTCCAACGAATTTATTTTTAAACTGTGCCACGCTATTTTCAAACAGATGGGTAGGTAAGAAAAAATCGTGGAATAATATGCAACATCGTGTATTCTTTTACAAAAAATATTATAATTTTTTCGCGCAACTACGACTATTATTAAGTTATTGTCCGCAATACAAACTCAAATGTTTGAGAGAGCAGGGTTTCCGGCAACATTCGTCAACAATCCCAACTCTGGTTCTCCGAAATCTGATTGGAAGAAACGAATTGACTGATTCTTTCTGAAGGAAGGGAAAATCGAGTTGATTTTCATTGTCTTCACTTTCATTAGGGAAATACTCGTCGTATTCATTGTAGGCGAAAATATCATTAGCTGCAAAATTATTTTGGTCGTTTTGTGGGACAAAAAATTGGTTCTTACTCGACTTTTTGGTGGGGTTTGGATTGGGAGAGTAGTAGTTTCCTTTACACAGCATGGCTAAAGTCTCGGCCAGTTTCGTTCCGCAGAAAATTTCACGTTTGTTCATCAAGTGGACCATGTGCGGTGAAGACCAGACGTAGATGATGTTAATTAGGAAAAAGAAGAGTAGAACTCGTTTGTCCATCTGGTGGAACTATTATTTTAACGGTTTGGGGACAAGTAACTTACTTTAGTTGCTGCAAGTTGTGGTGAACTATCATTTTCGGGCAAAACTCTCGCTTTTATAGGAATAGTGTTTACGTGAAGAGGCCAAAATATCGCACAAAATTATGCAAATGTAGGTCAGACGTCTTGTTCGATGTACACCCCCTTTGTACAGATGGGTTCACAATTATTTCCAAGCCACTAAAGCCAGGCGTTGCAATACAGCATAATTACAAATTATATTACGAAGAACTTTACATGTCGATTAAATTGTTATTGGAAAAGTATCGGGTAATAAAGTTCAACCAAAAATGCCCAATAAATAAAGCACAAACATTAAATACAAGGTCCTACTACGTTTACAAGTCTATAAAAAAATTCTATTTCAAATATGATAAAAAAATCAAATGATATTCTCTAGAAAATCTCTCTATGGCCAATGACCATGGTTTAGGTTATTTTGTGTATTATGATTACGGTAAAATGTCTTTTATTTGAAAAAAATATATAAAAAAAAAGCTTTTAATTAAAAAATGCATTAAAAAGTATTTCAATCACAGGAGAATAATTTTTCTTCCAGGTTATAAAAGCTTTGGGAGTTATCAAACTACAACATTACAGAATTACTTTGTCCAGTTGCTTTTATAAATTTTAGAATTTTTAACCTGTAAGAAAAAATATTCACCTGTGATTGAAATATATTATTTTTTATTTTTTAGTGCATCTTTTAAATAAAAGCTTTTTTTAAAAAACATTTTTTTATATACAGGGTGTTTCAAGTTTTAGGTCCAGTCAAAAAATAAATACTTCTAGTATTCCAAAATAAAAAATATATATCACAAACGATAGAGTTTCTAACACGCTTCAATTTGATGCTTTGCTGATATCCCAAATTTTCATGATATAAGCGTAAAATGCAAAAAACTACATTAAAAATTTTTTTTTTCAAATTATTCCAATAAGTTTTTTATAATAAAATTCCTCCTATTTTTTAAGTAAGACTTCCGAAACTGAAACAGTAAAAAACCCAAGGCGTATTGAGCAATTGAAATTTCAATTTGCAAAAAAAGGGCATTTTTTAATTGACAAGTAAAATTTTAGTCTGACAGTTAATGACGTTTCAATTTTTTGTGAATCAAGCAAAGACACGAGCTCTGTTTTTTCAAAGGTGACTAAGATAAAACATTTATTTGATCTTTTGCAAATTGAAATTTCAATTGCTCAATACGCCTTGGGATTTTTACTGTTTCAGTTTCGGAAGTCTCACTTAAAAAATAGGAGGAATTTTATTATGAGAAAACGATTGCAATAATTTGGAAACAAAAAATTTTTTATCTAGTTTTTCACAATTCACGCTCATACCATGAAAATTTCGTATAACATTAAAGCATCAAATTGAAGCGTGTTAGAAACTCTATTGTTTGAGATATATTTTTTTTTCGTTTGGACAACTAGAAGTATTTATTTTTTGACTGGACCTAAAACTTGAAACACCCTGTATTTTTATGTTTTGCTTTTTAGTCTTTATTTATTGCATAGATTTATTGTTATTACACTGTGCATCTACCGTGACGTCCAAATGACCAACATACCGTCTATGTCGGTATAAGTTCGGAACCCCTTTGTAAACATAACCTAAAATTTTAAAACCTCATTTAACACCTTTAGGGGGTAATTAACTATATAAAATTGCATTGTCACGCAGATTACGTAAGCATGTTAAATTTCATTTCATTGCGACTACAGGAACCCTCTCAAATTTACAAATCGAGAACCGCTTTGTAAACATAACCTAAAACTCCAAAACCCCATTTAATCCCTTTAGGGGGTATTTAACTACATAAGATTGCATTGTCACGCAGATTAAGTAAGTATGCAAAATTTTAATTCAGTGGGACAACGGGAACCCTTTCAAATTTGGCTCCGAAAAAATAACCGACAGACGGATAACATTGTGAGCTAAATAAAAGCTTTTAAAACAATATAAAAGTCTACTCTAATTTTTTAATTATACCTGATACCTTTCTCTTTACGACAGGAAAAAAACAGAACCTTTTTCGAATAAAATTGAAGTTTTGCTTCGAATTAAGTTTAAATCTACAAAATAGAAATTTTCGTAAATAAATGAACCAAAAACGTATTTAATAAAAAAAAACAGTTTACATATTTACATCAAAACTAGTAGGAATGTATAATAGTTAGAAACGGAAAAACAGAATACATAATAGAAAATATTTCTACCTAAATTTAGACTGTACTTATTCCAAAGTTACGGAAAAATCTGGAAAAAATCTAGCTGCTATATCAGGAATGTAAAGTGGTTGTCTCAACTCGCATTAGAAAAATTATTCCTTGATAATTTGTCAACTTTTTAGTTTAGTGCTTCAATAAAAAAATCCAAGTTTTTCAGAGAGCTTTACGATTTTTAATTTTTGTCTGCATAGATCTCATAGAATGATAGTAGACAAAACATTCATTTATGAATTTTATAATCAACAAACATTCATTTTTTCTTATTTGATTTTTAGTCTTGAGAGGTCTACCTAATTTTTATCCTTGAGTCTAACGAAATTAATTCGGTCAAAAATTTTTTAGTTTTAAGGAAAATTTTCTGAAACAAATCTCAAAAACTTAGCCAAATTATTTTGGCATTAATGTTTTACATATGTGTGCTATTATCAAATTTAACATATTGTAAGAATTTGTGAAAAAAATTCTGGATTTGTTTCGGCTAATTTATACTTCAAAGTTCAACACTGGAGTTGGTGGCCAGATAATAAACTTCCAGAAGAAGTGATAGCACATAAAAAATTAAAGTTGTGTTGGTGTAGACTATCAATATTTTACTGTAAGCATAATCGATAAAAACTTTTTTTAAACTGGAGTAAGGGTTGGTGGTAGCACCACCCATTTTGTACCACTAAACTTAGTTGCAAGCTAATTTGTGTTTAGTTCTCTATTGATCTCAAAAACGGTGTAATTAACTGTTATTACCATATTAAACTAAGTTGATTTACAAAAAACTGGTCTTTTATCTTTTCTTGAAGTTAACGACCATCAATTATGGAAAAATCCTTTTATCCTTTCAGTCCTCTAAAGCACTGTCACTGTCCTTAATGTCCACTATCCATATTTTAAAAAAAAATTGTACTTTTTTTTCTCTTTCTTCTTTCTTCTCCCGCAGAGGAAATCGGGAGAAATCAGAGAAATTATTTGAGTAAAAAAAACTTACTAATTAATAGTATATTATTTACCGAGTTTGAGTGTAAATCGGACGCTTTATTGCCGAGTGGATTTTTAAACGAGAGGTTTATCATCCACGAGGTGAAATAAATGAACCTATTTACACAAAAACGAGGTCAATACAACATTTTATTCTTCGAATTAGACTCAACAAGGCTTAACATTAAATCTGTTAAAAATAATCTGACGTTTCATATTGAGAAATGTCAACCAGTTGTCAAAACTTCCCTACACAGGAGATTACAACCGTAAATTTTAACAATGTTGAAGAATAAATACATTTTATTTCTGTGTTTATGCTAATGGTTAATTAGTTTCGCCTCTTAACTGAAATAACACCAAGGCGTAAGAAAAGGACGTTTTAAGGATCTATACAACAAAATAGTTATTCGTATAATTATTTTTTTCTACTTACTGTAAGAGCAAATCTGTAATCCAGTGTAATACCACCCCATGAAAATGTTTTCGGTTTCATGCAATTTACAATAAACATCAAAAGTGTTTTTCTGTTTTTGATATTCCAAAGATACCAAGGACAATTCATCAAATGTTCAAAAAGCGAGTTATTCTAAAAATATTCATGTAAATGAGTAAAAGGTTGAGTCACGATTTTTACTTGGTCGCTAAATATCTGTCCAAGCTCTGCAAACGTTGATACGATAAAGAAATTGCAAACCGTAAGAGTTGCTAAACGTATTTTTAAAATCAAACTTGGATTTTCCAACGTCTGAAATGTAACAATTAATTTTGATTAAATACACTTGTATTACATTTTACGTTAAGCACAAAAAATGAAACAGCTACAGTACTTAGTGCTCCTAAGAAAACAAAAACTGGCATTACAGCCTCCACCAGTTTAGCCAGTTTAGACATCCAACTGAAAACAATTTTAAGAGAATAAATTTCAACTTGCTTATCTACCTTTTTAATGCAATATGATGCGAAATACACAAACGTAGAATCCTGGATATTTCATTCTGACTGGAATTGTGGTCAATTTCGTTAAGTTTGTCATTGATTAATTTGATTTGTAAATCGAGAAGGAGTGAAAGATACAATATACACCCTGGCAAGTGGTAGGAATAATAACAACACCATAAGAACGTAGAAATGTGAAAATAATACAAAACTGGCGCCCAAAATTCAAAATATCTCTCATAGACTTGACCAAAGATGAAAAATTCGTTTAAATCGCCCCAAATCGGCAGCAAAACTATAGCCAATAAAAAATACGATGTCAAAGCCAAATATAATTTCCGATTCATTTTTAAAGACCCGTCTAAAATTAATCGTTGGGTTGTGGGACCAGAGTTATAACTGTTAAAAGTTTTCCAAAACACGAGTAAACATTGTTTTTCCATCAATTTGAATGTTCTGGAATACAAGATCCCGACTACTTTTGCAGTAATTACCTGGAAATTTTTTTAATAAGAAATAATTGTTTGGTTTTGATTACATAAGTCACAAGGCACATCATGCATCCATAACGACAAATAAGTTCGACACTGAAATAGGTGGCCACATAATAAAGTTCTAAAAGAAGTGAAAATATATGGAAAATTAAAGTTGTGATGGTGTAGACTATCATTATTTTACTGTAAGCAAAATCGCTAAAAACTTTTTTAAAACTAGAGTAAGGGTTTGCCAAATGTATTGTTTTGGTGGTAGTTTTTTTTGCTTTACCGCTCATTTTCGTAACTCAAACTTGTGTAGGACTTAGTCTTAAGTAGTCTGGCTCATACACTTAGAAGGTATTGATCTTAAACACGGTATAATCAACTTTTATTAGCGCATTAAACAGAATGATTTACAAAAACTCTTTTCTTTGTTCTTTCCTTGATATTTAACGACCGTTATTTATAAAAAATCCTTGGAAAAAGTTCCAAGAATCAAATCAAACATTTAAATTACTTACATATTGTTAACCATCCTAGAGCTGTTTATTGTTAAACTGCTGAGAAACCTTCTTGTATTATTTCACATATTTAATTAAGTAATGTTCTTCCAATAAGATAAAAATTATACACAAAATTGTTAAAACGAGTAAAAAGGAAAATCAATGAAAAAACTGAGGAAATTGAAAGAAATCAGAAGAATAAATAAAACACAAAACCTGAAATAAGTACAATTTATTGCTCTTTGTGCTTATAGCTCAAGAGTTTCGCCTCTTAATTGAAACAAAACCAGAGCATAAGAAAAAGACGTTTTAAAGATCTAAGCAACAAAATAATTATTATTTGTATCACATATTTCTCTACTTACCGAAAGAGCAAAACTGTAATCAAGTGTGATACCACCCCACGAAAATGCCTTCGGTTTCATACAATTTACAATAAACATTAGAAGTGTTTTTCTGTTTTTGATATTCCAAAGATACCAAGGACAATCCATCAAATGCTCAAAAACTGAATTATTCTAAAAGGATTTAAAAGTGAGCAAAAGTTTGAGTTATGATTATTTTTACTTGATCACTAAATAGTTGTCCAAGCTCTGCAAAAGTCGATACAACACAGAAATTACAAACTGCAAGAGTTGCTAAACGTATTTTTAAAATTAAACTTGTGTTTTCCAGTGTCTAAAATGTAAAAATTAATTTTGTATGAACCCACTTGTAATAAGTTTTACGTTAAGAAGAAAAAATGAAACAGCTATGGTACTAAAAGCTATAATAATATTCTAAAAGAAGTGACAACGTATGGAAAATTAAAGTTGCACTACACCTTTTTCAATTGTAATTCAGAAACCGTAAGATATATTTCAGAAACCGTTAATTGTAATTCAGATTAGTCAATTGTATTTCAGAATGTGTTAATTGTAATTCAGAATAGTAAACTGAATTTCAGAAAACATCACATGTAATTCAGATTACTCAATTTAATTTCAGAAAACGTTAACTGTAATTCAGATTAGTAACTTTTATTTGAGAAAGCGTTAATTGTAATTCAGAATACGTCATTTGTAATTGAGAATTCGTCAATTGTAATTCAGAATTCGATATTTTCATTTAAACATTAAATTATTAAAATACCTACCTTTGGAAACAATGTTAGGGCGCTAAATATTTATGCTGTTGTTGTTAATGTTTATGTAATTTAATTTTGAAAATAAAATATTTTTGGTTATGTATACATAGTATCATGCAAGTAAGTTACTGGATCTGAATTACATGTGATGGTTTCTGAATTACAATTAACACTTTCTGAAATACAGTTGACTAATCTGAATTACAGTTAACGTTTTCTGAAATTAAATTGACTAATCTGAAATACATGTGATATTTTCTGAAATTCAGTTTACTATTCTGAATTACAATTAACACTTTCTGAAATACAGTTGACTAATCTGAATTACAATTAACGGTTTCTGAAATTAAATTGACTATACTGAATTACATGTGATGATTTCTGAATTACACTTGAAAATGGTGTAATGTAGACAATCATTATTTTGCTGTAAGCAAAATTGATGAAAACTTTTTTTAAACTACACCTTTTTCAATTGTAATTCAGAAACCGTAAGATATATTTCGGAAACCGTTAATTGTAATTCAGATTAGTCAATTGTATTTCAGAATGTGTTAATTGTAATTCAGAATAGTAAACTGAATTTCAGAAAACGTTAACTGTAATTCAGATTAGTAACTTTTATTTGAGAAAGCGTTAATTGTAATTCAGAATATGTCATTTGTAATTGAGAATTCGTCAATTGTAATTCAGAATTCGATATTTTCATTTAAACATTAAATTATTAAAATACCTACCTTTGGAAACAATGTTAGGGCGCTAAATATTTATGCTGTTCTTGTTGATGTTTATGTAATTTAATTTTGAAAATAAAATATTTTTGGTTATATCATGCAAGTAAGTTACTGGATCTGAATTACATGTGATGGTTTCTGAATTACAATTAACACTTTCTGAAATACAGTTGACTAATCTGAATTACAATTAACGGTTTCTGAAATTAAATTGACTATACTGAATTACATGTGATGATTTCTGAATTACACTTGAAAAAGGTGTAATGTAGACAATCATTATTTTGCTGTAAACAAAATTGATGAAAACTTTTTTTAAACTAGAGTAAGGGTTAGTCAAGTCTAATTTCTTGGTGGTAGTCTTTTTTGATTTATCACTCATTTTTATAACACTGAAACTTTGTGTAAGACTAAACCTCTTTAGTTGATCTACAAAGATCACATGCTTATAGTTATAGATCTATTGATCTCAAAAACGGTATAATCAACTTATTAAAGATGATTTACTTCCAAAAAAACTTTTCTTCGTTCTTTTCTTGAAGTTTAACGATTAATATATTTATTAAGAAAATTCCCTCTTGAACATTCATTGTAACATTATTTAAAAAGTTTCATATTTCTACAAAACTATCCGAAAGATCATTATTGATAAAGTTGTAGTGGTGGGAAACTTACCTGTACCTATTTTACAATTTTAATAATGGAATTAACCATTTTATGTTTCTTTAATATTAACGAGCACAACATTTTATTTCCAGTAGCAAAAAATTATACACAAAATTAGATAAAAACCAAAAAATAATGAGAAATGAGAGGAATTTGGAATAAATAAAATACAAAACCTATTAAGTAATGACAATTTATTATTACTAATGCTAATGGCTAATGATTTTGCCTCTTAATTGAAATAAAACCAAGGCATAAGAAAAAGACGTTTTGAGGATCTAAACATCAAACTAGTTAATACTCTTGTAATCACTTTTTTTACTTACAGTAAGAGCAAATCTGTAGTTAAGTGTGATACCTCCCCATGAAAATGTTTTCGGTTTCATACAATTTACCATAAACATCAGAAGAGTTTTTCTGTTTTTGATATTCCAATGATACCAAGGACAATCCGTCAAATGCTCAAACAGCGAGTTGTTCTAAAACTGCTTTTTTAGTTAGCTCAATTTCAGTTCATGACTTTTACTTGATCGCTAAATATTTGTCCAAGCTCTGCAAACGTCGATACAATAAAAAAATTACAAAATGCAAGAGTTGCTAAACGTATTTTTAAAATTAAACTTGTGTTTTCCAGTGTCTAAAATGTAAAAATCAATTTTGTTTGAATCCATTTGTGATCAATTTTACGTTAAGAAAAAAAAATGAAACAGATATGGTACTAAGAGCTCCTAATAATACAAAAACAGGCATTGCTGTGTCCACTAGTTTAGCAAATTTAGACATCCACCTAAAAACATTTTAAGAAAATATTTTTTTATTTTGTCTCTTCTACCTTTTTAATGCTATGTGATGTGAAATGCATAAACGTAAAGTTTCGTCTATTTCATTCTGAGTGGAATTTTGGTCAATTGCTGTGATTTTATCTTCGATTAAACTGATTTGCAAATCGAGATGTAGCGTAAGATAAATTGCAATACCTGGTAAGTGGAACGAATAATAACAACACCATATCAAAGTAATGTGGTAAAAATGACACAGAACTGGTGCCCAATAATTAAAATAATTTTCATAAACTTGACGGAATATAAAAAGTTCGCTCAAATCTCCCCAAATCGGAAGCAAAACTATGGCCAAGAAACAATAGCACGTTAGAGCCAAACGTATTTTTCTATTCATTTTTAAAGACTGTTTTAAAATTAATCCTTGCATTGCTGGACCAGAGTTGTAAGCTTTCCAAAAATCCAACAAACATTGTTCTTCCAATAATTTAAATTTTTGGAAAAATAACATTCCGAAAAATTTCGCAGTAACGACCTAGAAACATAAAATACAAAACGTGTCCAATTATTTGTTTGTCATTACATAGGTCATAAGACACATCATGCATCCATAACGACAAATAAGTTCAACATTGAAATTGGTGGCTAAGTAATAAAGTTCTAAAAGAAGTGAAAATATATGGAAAATTAAAGTTGTGATGGTGTAGGCTATCATTATTTTACTGTAAACAAAATCGCTAAAAACTTTTTTTAAACTGGAGTAAGGGTTTGCCAAATGTATTGTTTTGGTGGTAGGTTTTTTTGCTTTACCGCTCATTTTCGTAACTCAAACTTGTGTAGGACTTAGTCTTAAGTAGTCTGGCTCATACACTTAGAAGGTATTGATCTCAAACACGGTATAATCAACTTTTATTAGCGCATTAAACAGAATGATTTACAAAAACTCTTTTCTTTGTTCTTTCCTTGATGTTTAACGACCGTTATTTATAAAAAATCCTTGGAAAAAGTTCCAAGAATCAAATCAAACATTTAAATTACTTACATATTGTTAACCATCCTAGAGCTGTTTATTGTTAAACTGTTGAGAAACCTTCTTGTATTATTTCACATATTTAATTAAGTAATGTTCTTCCAATAAGATAAAAATTATACACAAAATTGTTAAAACGAGTAAAAAGGAAAATCAGTGAAAAAACTGAGGAAATTGAAAGAAATCAGAAGAATAAATAAAACACAAAACCTGAAATAAGTACAATTTATTGCTCTTTGTGCTTATAGCTCAAGAGTTTCGCCTCTTAATTGAAACAAAACCAGAGCATAAGAAAAAGACGTTTTAAAGATCTAAGCAACAAAATAATTATTAATTGTATCACATATTTCTCAATTTACCGAAAGAGCAAAACTGTAATCAAGTGTGATACCACCCCACGAAAATGCCTTCGGTTTCATACAATTTACAATAAACATTAGAAGTGTTTTTCTGTTTTTGATATTCCAAAGATACCAAGGACAATCCATCAAATACTCAAAAACTGAATTATTCTAAAAGTATTTAAAAGTGAGCAAAAGTTTGAGTTATGATTATTTTTACTTGATCACTAAATAGTTGTCCAAGCTCTGCGAAAGTCAATACAATACAGAAATTACAAACTGCAAGAGTTGCTAAACGTATTTTTGTCTAAAATGTAACAATTAATTTTGTTTGAACCCACTTGTAATAAGTTTTACGTTAAGAAGAAAAAATGAAACAGCTATGGTACTAAAAGCTCCTAATAAAACAAAAATAGGCATTGCTGTGTCCACCAGTTTAGCAAATTTAGACATCCACCTGAAAAAATTTTACGAAAATTATTTTTTATTTTGTTATCTCCCTTTTTAATGCGATGTGATGTGAAATGCACAAACGTAGAGTACCGTATATTTCATTTTGAGTAAAATTGTGGTCAATTTCTTTAATTTTATCATTGATTAACCTGAACTGTAAATCGATAAGTAACATAAGGTACATTATCACTCCAGCGAAGTGAAACGAGTAATAACTACACCAAACAAACGTAGAAACGTAAAGATAATACAAAACTGGGGCCCAACTTGTAAAATAAGTCTCATACACTTGACTGAAGATAAAAAAATCGGTCAAATCGCCCCAAATCGGAAGGAAAACTATGACCAATATAACATAGAAAGTTAGGGCCAAATGCACTTTTCTATTCATTTTCAAAGACTGTTTTAAAATTAATCTTTGCATTGCTGGACTAGAGTTGTAAGCTTTCCAAAAATCCAACAAACATTGTTCTTCCAATAATTTAAATTTTTGGGAAAATAGCATTCCGAAAAATTTCGCAGTAACCACCTAGAAACATAAAATACAAAACGTGTCGAATTATTTGTTTGTCATTACATAGGTCATAAGACACATCATGCATCCATAACGACAAATAAGTTCAACACTGAAATTGGTGGCTAAGTAATAATATTCTAAAAGAAGTGACAATGTATGGAAAATTAAAGTTGCACTAGTGTAGACAATCATTATTTTGCTGTAAGCAAAATTGATGAAAACTTTTTTTAAACTAGAGTAAGGGTTAGCCAAGCCTAGTGTTTTTTTCGTTGTGACACTCATTTTTATAATACTGAAAAAACACTGTGGTAAGAAATAGTAAGAATGAACCTCGTTAGTTGCATGTCGAGTTGTATTGATCTTAAAAACGGTATAATCAACTTCTATTAGCACATTAAACGAAGTTGATTCACAAAAAACTTCTCTTTGTTCTTCTCTTGAATTTAATAGCCAACATTTATCAACAAAAAAACTTTTAAATAATTCCAAGGATCATTGTGTCTTTACCATTATTCGATAAATAATTCCATATATTTAATATAATACATATATAAACATTTAAATATTTTTCTGTTATTTATTATAGCTTTTATTATCACCACATTCAATACAGTTTTGTAAATAACAAATCGTCAATCATTATTATTATAACAAAATTATATTTTATTATTCCTTATGACCTTTCGAAAATTTCATCTAGAAACTTTCTTGAACGTATTTTGATTCTTGTTCTTTGAAATCAATTACAGTAATAACAAACACAAAGATCGTCAGTATAGATTTATTCATTATAACATAAAAAAATCCATTATCTTGTGCATTCTTGTAAAATTAGTAGATCTAGGTACTAGAAAAACTATTAAAAACATTGTCGACATTTATTTGAAATTTTTCAAATCATTGAAAACAATTAAACAGCAATAAAGCCATTCAAGTTTAAGGATTATTTTTATTCATTTAACTCAACAGTCCAAATCTACCTAGGGCCAAGTGCGTAAAAATCACCATCGGTTGGCGGCACTTTGGTTGGTAGTCGGTTTTCTGTCACCGGTGTCGTTGACGTTTGTTTTGACACTTTTTATAATTTTTTGAAAAAAATGGAAGAAATAGACGGAATTATCATTGATTCATTAAAAAATCTTCACTGGTAGGTTACCAATTACAAAATGTTTGATTCCAAGAGAGAAATTGTAGCGATTTCGATGAAGACATCACCTCCTTAAAACAATTTGATGCCGATATGATTGTGAGTGCAATTTCACGCTGTTTGGAAACCATAATCCCAGAGACGAATTTTCCGAAAAAATTGCCACCCTCAATGAGCCACAAACTGAAAATTACTTCTAGTCTAGCAGCGCAAATTAAAGATTTGGGGTATCGGGATGATATAGGTTATCAGACGATTTTGTACTGTAATGAGGGCGAAATTCGCCGCATTTTTATGTTTCTCATTGAGAAACTACCACGAGAGAGTAAAGCCGTTCATGTTGAACAAACCGGTTATGTCCCAACGTTAGTTAAGGAAATTGAACTCAAGGTAAAAAAGTCATTACAGCAGTTTTGGGTGCCTTCAAGTGTCTTATACAACGGTTGTCGCACGAACGACAATATTTACATTTTTAACAGTTTAGGGAATAGCAGACCTTTGCGTACAAAAAAACTCAAAGTTCCGTCTAGTTCAAATAATAACGAAACTTTGAAACAATATTTTGTTCATAACGTTCCTGCCGTCACAAAACAATGCTCCTCTAAAGAATTACTACCGTCACTTTTATTTCACGATAGTTACGTTAGTAGCGATGATATTAGTTTAAGAAAGTGTTTGAAAATTGCACCAAGACCTTCCGATTTATTACTGAATTCGTCAGAGCTAGTCCAAGCAACTACAAAGGCTGAAAGTGTGAAAATCACAGAAATGACTGAATCTGAAACCGAAAATCAATTAAAGTCATTGGTTGAAGAATTAAACTTGCGCAAAAAAAATTGCCTGGAACTTGAAGACGCTGTCAAAAGTTGCGAAACGCAGCTCAAGCAAGCCATGAAAACGAAAACAGAAGACGAGGAAATCCTCCAAAATACTCTCGCTCAAGTCAGTTTAAAATCAAAAACACTGACTGTTATAAGCAAGGAAGAAAATTTGCAAAAATTGAAGCACATGATTGAGGCTAGTAGAAACAAACTGTTGAATTTGACCGAGCAATGGAACCAAATCCAGTCACCACTTCTCCAAGAGTACAAATCGTTGCAAAACGCACTCAGTGATAAAGACTTGAAGCGACAACAGGAACAGGAAAAATTGCGAAAATTGGACGAGACGCAAAAAACGCTCAAAGTTGATTTGAACGAAAAAACGCAACTGGAGGAGGAACTGCGGAAGAAGTTGCAACAAATCAACAAAACACACAACAGGTCGGGTTATACGAGACGAATTTTGGAAATAATTGGCAACATTAAGAAACAAGACGATGAAATACAGAAAATACTCAATGACACGAAAATGGTCCAGAGGGAAATTAGCAATTTGACTGGTCAAGTGGACAGGTCCTTTACTCTCGCCGACGAGCTCATTTTCAGGGTTAGTTTTTGAATTTGGCGGGCGCGGCGGCATGGCTGCCATTGCGCCGTTGCCAAGCAACCAGTTTGAATTTCGCGCCAAATTTTTATTTCAGGACGCAAAACAGGACGAAACGGCGAGACGAGCCTACAAATTGTTGGCTCAACTGCGCGATGATTGTTCCAGCATAATTAAGGCAGTGACCGACTTGGGGGCTGTCGAGCGCGAGTGTCGCAATCTTCAGGAACAAATCGATTCCGAAACGGGGAAAGACAGCGCCGTTAAGTTGGAACGGGTGAATCGAGACTTGCAAGAGATGCGGAAAGAGACAGAACAGTTGTTGAAACAGCGATGAAATTGTGCAATTTGTTACAATAAGACACCAAAATGTTTTTTTTTACTATTTATATTTGTTGTTATTACAATGTGAGAAATTAATTGTGTGTTTTTATTATCTCAGGTGGCACGTAGTCGTCGCCCGTTTTCTTTTGTTCGGTTTGTCGCGTTGGTAACGCGGTTGCGCCTTCTTCGATTTCCAGCTCGATTTTTTCTTCGTTTTCGAAGAACCATAATTTTTGTTCTTTTTCGTTCAGTTGTTTCTTCATTCGTTCAACTTCGGCCAGTCGTTCAATTGTAAGAAGTCGTTTCTTCTGGTCTTCTAAAGCTTGGAGTCTTTCGTTTTCCCACTGTTTGAACAGACTGCACTGATTGGCTATGTCCTTCTCTGACGTCACGGCAATACTTTCGGATAGCTGTTTCTCCAAAATTGCTTGCACATCTTCAGACAACAATTCTAATTGGCTTAAATCAGCTTTCAATGGGTTATCATCCGGGAGAAGCTCAACAACTTGTTTAATTAATTTAGTGTTTTTCCCCTCAATTTCTTGTTTCACTAACTGTTCTTGGCCAAATAATGCAAGGCCGATTATTTTGAGCGAATTGTGTAACAAATCATTTCTGTCTCTAGCAGCTGAGACAAGTGTTTTACCCACTATTTTGAGGGGTTCCCTCAAATCGAAGTGTTCGTCATTGAACGGATTGCGTAAAAATTTGACTCGAATCTTGACTTCCTCTTCAGGCTCTTCTGGTTGGGGCACTTGAAGCCAATCCCCCGGCTTTAACAAGTAATTAAAGCAATGTAAAAGCGCCAAATTTATGGTCACTGGGTGCTTGAAATCCTCCTGGAGCATCATTTGACTGGCGACAAGACACCCAGCCGCAAAATCGCCACTTTTCCAAAATTTGTCCATCAAAATATTTGCGGTATAATCATCCAAAAACACACCGAAGTTCAACCGATCGTCCAAAACTTGGAGCAACTCCTTAACTTTATCATTTCGCAAAAGTGTCCGAACCACGGCGTGTGAAGTTGAATTTAAAGTGTTGCCAGTGTCCGGACTTAACCTCAACTTGTGGACCAAATCCAACAATTCGTCAATAAAAACATCGTCTTTTAGCGCATTTGCGAAAATATCGACATCAACGGGGCTAATTCGGCGCGTCTTTTGGAAACCTTGGTCCAGTTCGTAGTAAAGAGAGTCGGGGTTCACTTTTTGTAAAAGGGGGCTGTTAAGCCGGGCGTCCCAAACCTCGTTACAGTAATAAGCCTGTGATAGAAACGTGCGCAGGAAACTTCTCGGAGTGTTGATTGTGTTTAATAACCCCCGTTTTGTGGCCGTTTGGATAATTTTAAACATTTTGACCGCAATTTTTTTTAGGTTAGGTTTGACAATGTGTGAAAAAGTTGGGTTATGTTGACCTAACCTAAAAAATTGTGTTTGAATTTTGCAATTTTTTAGTTAGTTATGGCCCTAATTAAGCCGGGCGCTTTATTCAGACTTAAATTCTTGTCGGAACTACCGGTTCTGTCACTTTCGGCTAGGAAAATTCACAATTCGGGTGCGCTCAATGCTTGGGGTGGTGACTCCAAAGAACCGAAGCATTTTCTCGAATATAACAAGAAGATTTACCCGCCACAGGGCCCCGATGAGACGCCTCGGCCCGCCGTGAGTATTTTTCTCAATTGATTTGAAAAAAAATAATAACAAAAAATTGTCAGTATGTGTGCCACCAGAGGTGCAATATTAAATACAGCCCCTTTAAAATGTGGTACGTGGCATGTCTAGTTCGTGGTATGACCGTCGATGAGGCAATCAAACAGTTGAAATTTGTCATGAAAAAGGGGGCTAAAGAAGTTCGGGAGACAATTGAGGAAGCCCGAGAGCTGGCAGTGAAAGAACATAACGTAGAGTTTGCTAGTAATTTATGGGTTGGTACGTACCCCAAACAGCCCCAAAAGACAATTTTTACGCAAATTAATAATTCCAGCCGAATCATTTGTGGGTAAAGGTCAAGTCATTAAAGGCATAAGACGACATGCGAGAGGCAGAGCTGGCCTAATTGAATACATGCACTGCCACTACTTCGTGCGTCTTGAAGAGGGGAAACCCCCTAAACACTACTACCAACAACACCCCAAAGAACCCCACCAACAACTGGAGGAATGGTTACAAAACATGAGACGCCGAAAAATAATCAATTCAATTTAATGTTATTCAAGTAGAACTAAATAAATAAGTTAACAATTCAGGTTTAGTCATTTCGCGTTTATATTTCTGAACCATTTCCTGGATTTTAAGCCTGCGTCTGACATGAGGGGGCTGATAACTATCGGAGTCAAGTCTTCTCCGACGGGCCATATTTAGGGCTGTGTGCCTCACAAGGGGGCCCAAGGCGCGCCGACTGACCACCATCCCGTCGATAAGGGGCGACGCGAGCCCCACACGACCTGGGGGCCCTTGCAAGTGCACCCGCAACAGCCCCGAAACCATCAAATGTAAGTAAATGACCAAAACTTCGCTGCTTTTTGGGGCGGAGCCCCGCTCCAAGCCGGTGTGCATACAATTCAATAAATCATCTACAAAATAAATAAAAAACTGGACGTATTTTTTTTAAATCTCACCAATTGGAAGATTTAAATGATCCTCAAAACTCTCCAACCACACCACCATTATTTTCGTATTAGTGTGTGGATGGAGGTTGGATCGGGGCCCCGAACGTCGAGGGGGCACCGGTTGTTTGTCCAGCTCGAGACTGAGGGCCCTCTTGTCTTTGCTTGTCTCAGATAAGCTGCGTTCGTACCAGACTGAAATTTTTGGTTAGGGGTGGCTTTGGGCGTTTTGGGGCTTACATGAGGCACTGTAAGATTGTTCAGTTGGTTGTTCGGGGGGTTTTATGACCGAAGGGACCACAAAGGCAATTTCAGAGCAAGCGTCGGCCCAATACAAAACATGGGTTGTGCCGTCATAGCTGGAATTGCGTGCGGAAACGGAATTTTCCTGAGGGGAAATTTTCCAACTCGTCGAAACGTGGCCAGTCCACCCTTAAATTAACAAACAAACTGTGATTCCTGTGATTTTGAAGTTAAGTTGGCAACACTTTATGTCGATAAAGTAGAACTCTACATCTTAATATTGCAATTTACAAATTAACAATTAACAAAGTTAGAAAAATGACTGAAGTGTTAAAAAACAAACAACATAATCACAAAAAAATTAATTCATATAAAAATTGAATTTCTCATTACGAAAAAAATGTGGAAAAAGCAGTTTATCAGAATTGGTGTTACGTTTACCTTTCTGTAATCACATTTTTTAGCTAAAAACCGGGCAATAAAAATATTACCAACCATTTCCCAAGTAGCACAAAATATCTTTTTGGTTGTGGCAGCTAAAAAGTTGTTGCAGTAACGTTATGGCAACCTGATCTTAGTCATAATTTGGTTATTTCATTAGGTTTTTAAAATGAAGTTGTTTTTTAGTTAGATTAATATTTAAAAAAGCTATAATATGCTCATTTGGCTTTATATTAGACTCCTAATAGTTGCCCCATAATTTAGCTTTAATTTGGTATCTACGTAACTAAATAGTTATTTTTTAGGTTGCCATAATGCTTTTATGTCCATCGTAAGCCCAAAAAATAACCTTTTCACAGCTATTTAAAGTTGATATATTATAGCTATCACACATATTTTAATGACAAAATAATGTCTAAAATATTACTATTTCATGACCATTTGGCTATTCTGCCATGTAGTTGTGAATACTCTATCTTATAACTATATGGCAAAATTCCGAAATTGCCGCAACGTTTTCTTAAAAATAAAAAAACTAAAATATAACGAAAATCTATCTGCAGAATGTGGCAATTTGGTAGCAAAATTTTAGTTGTCATTACCAAGTAATGTCTATAACTCTACCCTTTCGTAGCTACACAATAATTTTCCCATCATTTTAACTGTCAAATTTTATTTGTCGTATACCACATCTACGTTTTCCTATACCAACAAAAGTGTATTTTCTGTAGTGTGGAGTGTGAATTATGCCTAAAGTTGACATTAAACAAACTGCTTTTTCCTTAAAAAGATTTAGGAAAAGCAGTACATATTACAGAAAATTAAAACGTCGAACGACTGACTCAACTTATTTAGTTTGTTTCGATTTAGTCATTATTTAGCCAGAAAAGCCCCCTCAAACGTAAAAAATAACTAAATACCATTTGGTTTTAACTTAGTCAATATTAGGTTTCTGAGTCAGCACGGCAACCATTTCCTAACAATCAGAGAAGACATACAAAAATGGCGATTTTTTTTGACATGTACGACAGCGCAGACAGCGGCCATGTTAAATTTTTCTTAGTGTGTCAATTTTACAACTATTTTATAACCATTTAATAACTTTGTCGTTGTCTGAATCATAATTATTGCTATTTTATAAAATTTAATAAATAAAAGTGATACATTTTTATAACTGAAATTAATTTAAAAGAAAAACTCTCTTAATTTTATGAAAGAAAAATTAGTATGTTTAATAAATTATTGCTTGTTTTAAGGCGCGTCGATTTTTTCGAAGCATCGTATTCATATTTGTCAGAAAAGTAATGTCGCCAAACAAATTTTTTGCTTGGTTAACGAGTATTTGTAATTTGTGTATGCATTACAGTGATATATAATATGTTTATCGCCATCCATGATGTCTACAAGGATTGAATAATATAACAATTTCTTCGTGACTCTTCACTAAATTACCATATTGTTATATTTTGATCTTGATGTCCCACAATTTTTCCTAAATTACAACCAAAGATAAAATGTTATTTTGTAGTTGCTGTTGGGTTGTACTTTGGAAACGATAGCCAATTAACAACAAATCGGTGGTTATGTAGTAAATAGTTGTCATTTAGTCATAAAATAGCAACAGCTTCCAGAGCATAACTTCGTTAGAGCTTTGAAACAACCAAATTGTTGTCAACTATTTGGTAATATTACCGTTATATAACCCAAAAATAAATGCCCATTTTTGGCACGGTGACGTTATGACAAGTTTGGTGAAACGTTTTCCTCGATTGTTGCGGTGACCAAATAGTTGTTGCCAAAACGTTTTTACAACCGCTAAATAACAATCTGTGCTACTTGGGTTATCAGTGTCACCAGTTTAGGGAACAAAATGAACTAAATCCTTACCTGGGTGCTTGTTCACCTCAACAGGCCATCCCAAAGTGTGAATAAACTCGAAAAAGTATGGCGAAATTCCACTTTGCTCCCTCACATTATTCACAATATCATTTGCATCGACTTGTTGCGACTTGACGTAGAAAATATGAACGGTATCACAAGTCCTCGGACTCAAATGATCCAAAACGGACAAATCCTTACAAAAATCAACCGAACTGCTATCCAGCGCAGTCAAAGTCGGAGCTCCATCCGCTTTTTCCTCATCACCGAGTGACAATAACCCGAAATGCGACAAAAACAACCTAGAAGTCTGAAAATCGTGACAAACAGGCGGTGGTGTACATTCTTGAGGCACACAATTCGATTGTGAAGCGGCCAAATTTGCCTCAACTGTCGTTTGTCGCTCGATTAACTGCACAAGTTTGTTCGTTTCCTCGTCTTGGGATATGACCGAATCAAGGGGCGGAATCGATTGATCACTGAAAAAAAAAATTAAACCCCAAAAAAAAAAATAATTGAGGGGTTCCCCTACACTTTGCACTGCGTGACTCTGTCAACACTGTCGGGGAAATACTTTTGTTTGACTTGGGGACAAACGGGCGTTTCGTGCATTACGACAGGACGTCCGGTGTTCGAGGCATGCGATTTCATGCCTGCTCTATGCCTCGGCAAATGCCTCAATTGCATAGTCCAGGCATGACGTCCGAATGGCCCTCGTATTAAAATCGTGACTGTCGGTTGCGGGTCTTGGTCATTCCCCAACGGTTCTTCCAGTAATGCCAACATAACTGAGCCCTCAGTCACAAAATACCTAAAGGCAGCATCAGATGTCGCCAGTTAGGGCCGGTTGCTCAGTTCGAGCTTAAGGTTTGGCTTACGTAAACTCGGCTTAAATTTAAACCACAGTTGTGTTGCTCAGTGGAAAGTTTAGCTAGGCCGCGCTGAACTTGTCACTTATGCGGTTGGTAGTACTGTACGCTTGCGCACTTCAACTTGTTTTGACAGTTCTGATTTTGAAAAGTTAGGTTCAGATGAAATAATATCATTTATCATTATTTTAGTACAATATCGCTATAATATGAATCTTATGTTTAAAAATGTATCTCAATATAATTATTAATTACTAGAATGGTTTTTTTCTTATTTCATGGAGCTCTTTCACGCGCGGCATACAGCGTGTTCCGTCTAAACACCACATTAGAAGTATTGAAAGTTCTAATAAAGATATTTATCTGAGAGTTGTTACTCAGGCATAATCCGTTGAGTTATGCTCAATGAAAATATTTTCAAGATGGCACCACTTCCGGTTATACCGGAAGTCGCTATTAACTTCCTTATTTTAAATGGAAAGCTATGTTTTTCACTGCGTTTTTGGATTAGTTGAGTTATTTTAAGGGAGTTTTTATCAGCTTTTCCTATACCCAAGTTTAACCGTTTTCGAGATATTTAGGATTTTTGAAAATTTTTGAATTTGCACCTGTCCTTTAAAAAATCGGTTACTCGCTTATTTTTAGAGATTTCGAAATCATGTTTGGAGAATTGAAAGAGAAAGCCTATATCTGTTGTTCAGTGTGATCAAAATTGGAATTTAAGTTAATAAACCCAAAAATTTTAAGGTTAAGTTTGGACAACTTCAAGTACCCAAAACTTAATTTTTTCAAATGGGATGTCCCAATTTTTATTCTACTAGATGGAGGAGAATTTTTTTCTGCATCAATCTGTATTAGCATTCCCTATACCTATCTGTGATAATTTTCAATTTATGTTGTGTTTTTTGTTATTGTAGAAAATTTCTTACTAAGCACAGCTATTTTTGCATAGTTTGCCATAAAAACATTTCTGATTAAACTTAAACGACAAACTCTGTTAAAAATTGTGTTATCAGACTGTGAAAACAAAATAAATTCATTGGGTGTTGATTTGAAAAACTTTAATTTCTCACCTTTCCATGGCAACCTATGAGAAAAGGCCTATGGCTAAAGAAATTCTCAATCCTAACAAAAAGGTATTGTAACTTGAAAACTATTAAACATAAGTATAGGGAATGTTAACACAGATCGAAGCAGAATTAAATTCTCTACCATCTAGTGAAATAAAACTTTTGTCATTTCATTTGAAAAAAATGAGTTATGGGTGCTTAAAGTTTTGCAAACTTAATTTTAAAAATTTGGAGTTTGTTATTCTTTTTTAGAAATTTGAAAACACCAAAGGAAAGATCTAGGCTTCCTCTTTCAAATGAGCTCGAAAATATTTCCAAATTTTTAAAAATCGCAGAGTTATCGATTTTTGAACTGGAAGGTGCAAATCCAAAAAAAATTTAAAAACCATAAATATTTCGTAAACGGCTAAATTTAGGTATAGGAACAGCTTATGAAAACTACCTTAAAATATCTCTAGTAATACAAAAACGCATTAAAAAATATAGCATTCTATTTAAAATAAGGAAGTTGATAGCGACTTCCGGTATAACCGGAAGTGCTGCCATCTTGAGAATATTTTCATTGAGCAGGACCTAAAAGATTATGGTTGTACACAAATTTTCAGATGACTGATTATTAGAACTCCCAATACTTCTAATGTGGGGTTTAGACAAAACAGCCTGTATTCAAATTGTGCTTCCTTCTGAAAAAATTCAATTCATCGTTTCCTTTCAGAGCACAGCAATAAATTGATTTGCACAGTTTATTTGTTGCCTTTGTGCATTTAAAGACTTGGGCGTCCTCAGTTTTGAAGCATAACAATTTTATATAAATAATTTAACTGTTTAAAAATTTGTGCTATAATTAAAATCACATAAGATTTACATATCAGTAATTTCTAATATCATTCTTCCCTTGACTGCCGGATTCTGCTGCAGCAATTAAAAAAATAATGTTTAATACTAGAATAAAAATAAGTAAGTAAATTATTATCATTATACTTTTTTTTAGTTTTTTTTAATATACTAACTTACAACATGTTGCCATGGCCCTCTGCTCATTACTGTTATTGTTCAAATTTATTTGTTTATCACAAGTTTAACTCAAACTGAACTGAAATTTATTAAAAAAAGCTGTTTCTGTGCATCATCAGCAAATTCACTGTCGAATCCGGTAATTTATTGGTTCCTTATCACTAATTATCATTAAAAGCAATTTTTTTCCATTGTGAAAGTAAGTAGTATATGGGCTTGATGGCCCTCCACCAGTCGATTTTTTATAACATTGTTGGTCTGCATATTTTATGATTTTTTTAATTGTCACATATTTTTCGTAATGTAGCAGCTACTCTACTGGTGTCTGCTGTTGCATTAAATCTTAGTGCAATTTGGGCCATGGTCTATTTTTTTCATCGAACAAAAGCAAGTAATTTTTTTACACTCTAGTGTTAGTTGAATAAAATTAACCAATTTTATTTTCTTTGCGCGTAAAATTGCTACTTCGGTTTCTTTTATTCATCTGTTAACGATTTCAATAAAATTATAAACTTATGTATATTAATAACGTTAATATTAAAAGTATTTAGAGATAATCCAATGCTTAAGCGGCTTAGTTAAACTCGGTTTAAGCTCGAACTGAGCAACCGGGCCTTAGTGTAATAAATTGGCAAAACATTTGTGTTTCAGTTTGAAAAAGTGACAGTTTCTGTTTAACTCGCTGTAATTTTTTTTACCTACCTGTTTTATCTTTTTATCATTTTTTTTACCTATCACGTTTACATTTTTTTAAATGGATTTCGTTCATTTATTTACTATTTTAATTCAATTTTACCATTTTTGGACCATACCTGAAACGTTCAACTGCAACGGCTTGATCCGTACAATTAGTGGGCCAGGAATTGCAATGTTGCAATAAAGCGAGTTCGTCCAGAAGCGATGAAATTGATTCAGGTCCACATTCGTTGGGGAAATACCCGACTTGTTCTAAAATACAAGTGAGGAGATTTTCCGCAGCGTCTCGCACACGCATCGAAGCCGGTTTGAGTTCTTTCTGTTCTTTCATTTTGATGTTTTCGCCTGGTTTTCCGATTGATTTGGTGCCTGAAACGCCCAATTCGGCCACTTCCAGGACTGTGGTAAGACAGTCTTTGTCACGGAGTAAGTAAGGGTGTTCCAGGAGCCAGACGGAACAGCACTGGAAGGCGGCCACGATGGTGGAGTGCAGGTCTTTGGAGTGGGCTGGTGGAGGGCGAGAACATTGCGAAACGATGTAATCGCAAAGCCACTTTACGGCCCTTTTGCACTCCATGGCGTCTAGAATTTATTAATAAATTTCCAAAACTAAACATAAATAATTTCACTGGTCTGTAACTAAATTCTCCTTTAAGTAAAATTTTATATTTTTAATGACCAATCTTTTGCAAAAATTACTATTTTATTATGAAAATAATAAAAACAATAATAAAAAATAACAAAAAATAAAATAACTATTTTTCATAATGAAAGCAATTTCAAATAAACAGGAAATTTCACACGGACCATCTTCTATATAGGGTGAGTATTGATATGGGCGTGCTTGATTGCACCTACACCGTCAATGATATCGAAATAAGTCAAAGGGCACTGCAAATGGGAGGTCAAAGTGCATTTTCTAAAATTATTTTGCTCTATACAGGTGTTCCATTTTTACAGTGCAGCCTATAAACATAGTTTTTTTAAATGGCATCCCCTGAATATTTGAACTTATTTCAATTTGTATTTCTTTAAGCTTTAAAAATCCGTTTAGTTTTTTTAATTTGCTTTAACCGTTCACAAGTTTTTTAATTTTTTCTACAATTTAGTGCCTTTGCAGGCACATTATTAAAAAATCGCAATACCCTTGGTTCAAGTTGGGACTTTGTCCATATGGAAACAACTGTTTGAGGTATCTTTTGGTGGCAAAATCATTGTAGCATCTCCTTACTGTGACACATTCATTTTAGGAAACTTTGAAGGACCATAACTATTATTTTAAATAGCACCCCCTGTATTTTATTATTAGGTCCGATTCAGTGTCTCATCTTACATCTTTTTTACCTCTTAAGTTTTTTCCTAAAAGTTGATAGTTTGGGAGATAAATCGGTTTTTCTGAAAAATACACACAAAATCTCTTGGATACTAATGAAGCGTGCTATGAAAAACAATACATTCTGGCATACCAATGTCAAAATGGCATTTATAGTATGTCACGTTTTGATTTTCTTGTGAAAATGATTTTTTCGCGTAAAATGCAAATCTACAAATCTCATCGAGATATAAACTTTGACAAGAAATTATTAAATAAAAATGAAAGAAATTTACAATGGAGAAATAAGGAAATAAAAAAATATTTACTGAGGTATAAAAATCAATAGCGATAACATTTTACTTGCAATTACAAAACTGTTTAAAATGACGGCTTTCTTAAGCAATAAAGCACAACATTCGTAAATTCTTTTTAAAAATTCACCCCTTCTAATGTGGCATGATCTATTCTATGAAAAGCCTTTATAATTCTTTCTTGCATATTTTCTCTGGTAGAGCCATCGTTTCTTTCATTTTTGTTTAATTATTTCTTTTCAAAATTAGAATTTATTTCTCGATGAAATTGTATGCATTTAACACGAAAAAATTATTTTCACAACAAAATTAAAAAAGTGACGTACAATAAATGCCAGTTTGATGTTAATATGTCAGAAGTTATTGTTTTTTATGACACGCTACATTAATATTCAAGATATTTTGTGTGCATTTTTCAGAAAAACCGAATTATCTCCCAAATTATCAACTTTTAGGAAAAAACTTAAGAAATAGAAAAGATGTAAAATGAGACACTGAATAGGATCTAGTACTAAAATACAGGGGGTGCTATTTAAAAAAAATCAAGTTATGGTCCTTCAAATTGTCCTAAAATGAATGTGTCACAGCAAGGAGATCCTACAATAAAAATGAACGACCTTGCCACCGAAAGATACCTCAAACAGTTGTTTACATATAGACAAAGTCCCAACTTGATATCCCAAAAACCAAGGGTACTGCGATTTTTTAATAATGTGCCCGCAAACGCACTAAATTGTAGAAAAAATTAAATAACTTCTAAACGGTTAAAACAAATTAAAAAAATTAAACGGATTTTTTAAGCTTAAAGAAATGCAAATTAAAATATGTACAAATATATACGGGGTGCCATTTAAAAAAAACTATGTTATAGGCTGCACTGTAAAAATGGATCACCCTGTATAGAGCAAAATAATTTAAAAAAATGCACTTTGGCCTCCCACTGGCTGCGACATTTGACTCATTTCGATATCATTGACGGTGTAGGTGTAATCGAGCATGCCCATATCAGTGACTCACCCTGTATATATAAAATTGCTTGGCCTGACTGACAAATCAACGCACAGCCTAGATGGCTAAGGATAGAAACTTGAAATTTTTACAATAGAAAGCTTTTGTAACGTAGGGGTGTATTAAGAAAGGATTTTTCGAAAATCACCCCCTAAGAGGGTTAAATAGGGTGTTAAAATTTGAATAAAAACCGTCATTTTTTAAGTTATATCTTTGAAAATTAGTATTTGGGCTTTCGGTTAAAAATAAAGAAAGACGTGTTTCCGGATTTTTGAAAAATCAACCCCTAAGAGGGTTAAATGGCGTAATAAAATTTGTATAAATATTCGTAACTTTTGAATTTACATTAATTGAAGCTGGTATTTGGGCTTTCAGTGAAAAGTGAAGAAACACGTGTTTTAGTTGGAAATACCAACCCAAAGGGGGTTAAACACGGGTTAGAATTTGTATAAAAATCCGTAATTTTTAATTTGTATCCATGCAAATGGTACTTGAGCTTTCGGTTAAAGATGAAAAACGTGTGTTTAAGAACATTTGGAATTTCCACCCCAAAGGGGGTTAAATATAAAAATCCGTAATTTTTGAACTTATATTTATAAAAATTGGTATTTGGGCATTCGGTGAAAAATAAAGAAACAGGTATTTTATTATTTTTAGAAATTCCACCCCCAAAGAGGGTTAAACATAAAAAATCGTCATTTTTCAAGTTATATTAATGAAAAATGGTATTTGATCTTTCGGTTAAATATGAAAAAAGACGTGTTTCTGGATTTTGAAAGTTCCACCCCCAAGAGGGTTGAATATAAAAATATGTCATTTTTGAGGTTATAACCAAGAGAATTGGTATTTGGGCATTCGTCTAAATATAAAAAACGCGTGTTTCAGGTTTGTTGAAAACTCCACTCCAAGGTGGTTAAACGAAAAATCCTTCAATGTTGAAGTTATACATATAAAAAATTCTTTATTGTTGAAGTTATCAATTGATATCTTAGACATTCGTTTAAAAAGGAAGAGGCGTATATTTCAGGATTTTTAGAAATTCCACCCCCAAAAGAGTTCAACGCAAAACTCCTGCATTTTTGAAATCATATCCAAGAAAACTGGCATTTGGACTTCCGGTTAAAAATAAAGAAAATGTGTTTCAGGATTTTCGAAAATTACATCCACAAGAGGGTTAAACAGGGAATGAGTTGAGAACAAGCAAAATTTACTCGGGTTCGGATTGGGTCACGGTTTTAAAGTTCACAATAAAATTTTGTGTTTCTACTTTTTGTTATACTAAGTTTTGCATTGTTTTTCTGTGTGGACATGCGTGCGAAGCCGTGGGAAAATGCTAGTATGCAAAATAAACGCACATTACCTGTTAACTTTCTAGCTGCTCAAAAATAATTTTTTAAGTTTGGCACATTTTTTTGATAGTTTACTTACCCGACTCTTTGATGTGTATTCTGGCCAGTCCTGAGAGCAGTTCAAGTGCCGCTAGAGACACATTCAGGTCTGTTTTCCACGAACTGATCAACCTGTGACATACCAAATATGTCGCTCTAACAAACAAGGCATGTGCCGAATCTACGACCAAAAATTGATTTATTATTTTTCGGTTGTTTAAATTTCGTGAAGTGTGATACCTATCGGAATTAAATCATACGAATCAACAGGACCAAAGTGTTCAGGTGAAGTAGAACGGTCATAACTGCTAGCCATGCTCATGGTACTGGCAGTGTCGGACGCTACATAAGCACAAACAAGCAAAAAGAAAAAAAAAACAATACAAACGGGGAAATAAATAAGACAAACACAAAGCTTTACTTATTATTATTAAAATTAAATACCTGAACTCAGCAAATTGGAAGAAGTGTCAGTTGGTGGTTGTGTCACTTGTTCGACTTTTTCATAAATCGAGGAATCTTGAACACATAAAAACAGACTTCCGAGTAACATGTGAGTATTTTGAGGGTCGGTTTCTATCTGAAGTGCATTCATGACCAGATTCATCAATCGTGGTTTGAGTTGAGCGAAAGTTACAGGACGCTCTGAGAAACCTGAATGATTTTATGAAAAATTCAAACTATCGAAAAAATTGGGCAGTGCCTCCGTAATCGGCAACGGTGCAAATTATTAATAAAAACTAATTATTATAAACCATAATAATCAATGGTTTATTTTACGTATTATATCAGTTTTTTTACAATATTTAAAATTTTGAAATTTTTTGCTTAAAATTAGGGTGGCCATATCATAGTGGACTAATTCATTCTTAAACAAAAAAATTCGTAACTCAAAAACGGAAAGTCGTAGAGTCGTAGGTTTGTTCTAGTGAATTCTACGGTTCATTTTGCGTATTATACCAGCTTTTCACGAGATTTAAAATTTTGAATTTTTTTGCTTAAGATTTTAATGGTCAAGGCACGTTTACCTTCATAAAAATTTAAAAAATTTTTTTTTAAACTCACTCTAGCAAAGTCGATTTTCGGCACTCGGAACATTTATCGAGTAATAACTCCGGAACTATTAGAGATAACCCTATGAAGTTTATTATCGTTGAAAAACTCTTTTAAATATCTATCTTTTTCAAAAAAGATTATTGTTCTTCGACTTATAGTTTTCAAGAAAATTTCGAAAAAAAGCAAAAGTAGGTAAAATTTAAAAAAACTCATAACTAAAAAACTATTGGGAATTTGGCGATTTTTTCGACGCCAATCGATTCCCCGGATCATTTTACATAAGCTTGGACCAAAATAGTTCCACATTTTCGAATAGTTTTGCCGTAATTGAGAAAATAAAAAAATTAAAAAATTTGTTAACACGCCCCTTCAAAATGTTCAATTTTTAAAGTGTCTCAAAATCAATTTAAATCTATCTTATCTTATAGATTTTGATGTGCTCTTTACGATGGAAAAAAGAGTTTTCTCCTAGCTCTTTTAGTTTGGCCGTAATCGGCGTTTGAAAATTGAAATTTATGTAGAGCTTTTTATATCGGTTCTAATCGATTTTACCGTTTTTCTCTAACTCTTATAGTTTCGCCGTAATCGGCGTTTAAAAATTCAAAAAAAGTGAAAATGGCAACCTTTTTTTGCGTTTTTCTCGGAAACTACAAGACTTAGAGCAAATTTTAAGAATGCATCAGATAGCGCTGAAAATTATCTATTTTCTCGATTAAACCCGGAGCCGCTCCGGGCACCGGTTCCGGGTACATAGGCATTTAAAGTTTGACACTAAAAAAATTCATAATTAAAAAACCAAAAGTCGTAGAGCAAAACGGTTTGTTCCAGTGAATTCTACGGCTCATTTTACATATTATACTGATTTTTTACACGATTTAAAAATTTGAAATTTTTTGCTTAAAATTAAGGTTGCCATTTCATAGTGGTATTTTATTCTTCAATAAAAAAAATCGTAACTCAAAAACTAAAAGCCGTAGAGCAAAACGGTTTGTTCCAGTGAATTCTACGGCTCATTTTACATATTATATTGGTTTTTTACAAGATTTAAAAATTTGAAATTTTTTGCTTAAAATTAGGGTTGCCATTTCATTGGTATTTTATTCTTCAATAAAAAAAATCGTAACTCAAAAACTAAAAGCCGTAGAGCAAAACGGTTTGTTCCAATGAATTCTGCGGCTCATTTTGCGTATTATACCAGCTTTTCACGCGATTTAAAATTTTGAATTTTTTTGCTTAAAATTTTTTTGGTCAAGACACCTTCACAAAAATGAAAAAAAAAATTTTTTTAAACTCACTCTAGCAAAGTTTTATGGACTTTTGTATGCTCTTACAACCCTCTGGAGTTGTTAAAAGTAAAAAAAAGTTAATATATTCGATTTTAAAAATTTTGATTTTTGCAATTTTTGTCGCGATTTTGGTCGATTTCCGGTACCCGGAACATTCATCTAGTAATAACTCCGGAACTATTACAGATAACCCCATAAAGTTTATTATTGTTGGAAAGCTCTTTTAATTGTCTATCTTTTTCAAAAAAGATTATTGTTCTCCGACTTATAGTTTTCGAGATAATTTCGAAAAAAAGCAAAAGTAGGTCAAATTTTAAAAAAATCATAACTAAAAAACAATTGGGAATTTGGCGATTTTCTCGACGCCAGTCGATTCCCCGGATCGTTTTACATAAGACTGGACCAAAATAGTTCCACATTTTCGAATAGTTTTGCCGTAATTGAAAAAATAAGAATATTAAAAAATTTGTTAACGCCATCTTAGAGCAAAACGGTTTGTTCCAATGAATTCTACGGGTCATTTTACATATTATATTGGTTTTTTACACGATTTAAAAATTTGAAATTTTTTGCTTAAAATTAGGGTTGCCATTTCATTGGTATTTTATTCTTCAATAAAAAAAATCGTAACTCAAAAACTAAAAGCCGTAGAGCAAAACGGTTTGTTCTAATGAATTCTGCGGCTCATAGGTAAAATTTAAAAAAAATCATAATTGAAAAACTATTGGGAATTTGGCGATTTTCTCAACACCAGTCGATTCTCCAAACCATTTTACATCGGTTTACCTTAAAATAATTTCATTTTCTCGAACAGTTTTGCCATAATGAACAAAATAAAAAAATTTGATCCGTTGCCGAAGGCACTGCCAAAAAAATTACCTGAACTTATCAATTCCTTAATAACAACGTTCTGAAAATGCAGGGGCAAGACCAACATTGACGACAATAAATGGATGGAAGCTCTTCTTAATTCAACCTTTGAAACGTTCGAATTTAATTTCAAATCTTTATCTGGTAGAACAATCTCAAGCGCTGTGATAAAAACCGGGATCAGGACTCGAATCCCGTCTAAATCAAGTCGGAATAAATCCGACGAATTCATCAATATTGCAACCATTGTTTCGCCACATTCGCGATTCGGTGCTTTCAAGCCTTGTTGCACTGCGAGATAAAACCTCGCTAAATACACCGGAAGTATTTCCTCGGCGGTTTTTTTCGCACACATGATACGACAAAGCGTACCCAAAGCTTCAGCTTTGCCACTTTCATACTTATCTATTGTCAAACTAGGAATATCACTGATTGAGCTCGGTTGCGAGTAACTCTCCATCAGGACAGAACTTGGTCGTTTATTTTGGTCGTGTGTTTGTCCTAATTTAAACAAAAAAAAATGAATTGTAACCGCGCGATTTAAATAAATTTAAATTCTTACGGTTGTATAAATCGCAACCGAGGAAAGCAGCCTCAAACAACCACTCGCCAAACAAATGCAAAATACTGTTACATCTGGGCCTTCCAGGTGCCAAAGGGTTGCGTGTTTCAATCCCAAAAGAAGTTAAAGCTGTAATAAAACTCTAGAAATTAAATCAAATTGAAAAAATTACATACAAGAAGCGCTCGAAGCTGATGAAGGCCCCGAATTTGGGGCCGAAACGGTCGCAACAACTGAACTGCGACTTGTTGTCAAACCGATCAGAGACGATTTCGGAATGCCTACAATCCCAAATCAAACACACGCAAATAAACACACTCGCGAAAACGATGATTGAAAATCTCTAAAACTCTCTAATCAGAGTTTGGAATTAAGAGCGTCATACTTTTCTCAATACATGTGAATTTTTTCAAAATTTTTCCGCCATTTCTTTTTCCTTTTAATTAAAATTAATCCATTAGTCGCTGCACAAAAAAATATCTCAGTTGTAGATAGTCACAGTGATTTTAAATCATTACATAATATTGCCTTAACCTCGGACAAAGAAATCAAAATATGGTTTGAAACAAATAGAATCTCCTAATCATATTAAAACTTTACCTAAATTATTTAAAAACTTTGTCAATTTTTTTTAATAAAAAATCCATTGTACTCCATTGAGGAATTTTTTAATTTTGATTTTTCCGTGTTTTAAATTGTCACTTTGAATATTTTTTTATTGAACTTTAAATGTTAGAAAATTAATCTTTTTTTTACGAAAGATACTAACCCCCTGACATCTAAAATTTCAAGTGTACAGGGTGCTGCATTTTGGATGTCCGAATAGGGGAACTAAGAGGTTTAGAGAAAAACGAGTGACACATTCTAGGGTCCGTTTTTTGAGAAAATAATTTTGGTCAAAACCGCATCCCGCTATCGTCTTTTGTTTTCGACTTATAAACAAAAGTTGACATTTTAGCGAAATATTAAAAAAATTATATCTTCCTTATTATAAGACATACACATTTGAAATAAAGACATTATACAGGCACTTTTTTACAGAGAATTTAATAATGTTATCAGCGATTTTTTTTAATCATTCGTTTAGCTGTAATAACATAAAGTTGTATTTTTTTAAATAGGAATCACAGTTGGCTATGACATTTTCGAAAAGCTTATTTTTTTTGAACTAAAAACAATATAAATACAGTTTGATATTTTTATATACATTTGATAAAAAATATATTTAAAAAATTTGAAAGTAGTTGGCCATGGAAAAATTATTTCACATAAAAGGTGTGAATAATCTAGAAATTTTGTGAACGGTTATTAAAGTAAAAAATGTGAAATTATAAAAATAGCTACGTTAAAGTTATTTTTAATTTATCTATCGCAGATTTTAATTACATAAAAAATGTGCAGAAAATTGAAAACAATGTGTCACTACCATTTGATAACACTTTTTTATGATTTAGTGAAGTGCAATGGAGGTGACGTTGATAATGTTATGTATTTTTTTACCGCAGATGGGATTTGATATTGGTGTTTGGATTGACATTTTTTTGTAAAATAAAATTTCATTGACAAGCAATCACACAATTAATAAGATTTTTCTTTTTCCGACATTGCATGTTTAATTAGAAAATAGAATAGCAATAAGTAAGCTTGCCATTTTAAATATAAAAACAAATAATTTTTATTAATTACAAAAATTTGATCCAATAATTTATTATGTTGTTTTTAAATTAATTAGTTTTTAAAAAATTATTAAATTATAAATACTTGGGTAATATATTTTTCATAGTTTTAATTGAAAATCCAAAATTTTTTCATGGCCTTACTATAAAGAAAAAGCGAAATATTATGTTTTTTTTTTAATATTTAAAAATAATGTATTACACAAATAGACATATCAAGTCAGAAAAAAATAAGCTTTTAAAAAATATCACAGCCACAGTCAAGTCAGAAAAAAATAAGCTTTTCGAAAATGTCATAGCCAACTATGATTCCTATTTAAAAAAATACAACTTTATGTTATTACAGCTAAACTAATGATTAAAAAAAATCGCTGATAACATTATCAGATTCTCTGTAAAAAAGTGCCTGTATAATGTTTTTGTTTCAAATGTGTATCTCTTATAATAAGGAAGATATGATTTTTTTAAGACTTCGCTGAAATGTCAACTTTTGTTTATAAGCCGAAAACAAAAGATGATAGCGGGATGCGGTTTTGAACAAAGTTATTTTCTCAAAAAACGGATCCGAGAATGTGTTACTCGTTTTTCTCTAAACCTCTTAGTTTCGGAGATCCCCTATTCGGACATCCAAAATGCAGCACCCTGTACGGGTTGTTTCTGAAATTAGGTACAACACGACCTTCTGTTTTTTTTTTTTAATTAAACACCTTTTTAGATGTACCATGAGATCGAAAATGTACTCAATTAGAGCAAGCCTTGAAAGTGAAGTGTAACTTTAGCCACATCTTATGCTGTGTAAATCCAACATAAGACAACATAACCTCAAAACTGTGGCCGTAAATAAACGGCTAAAATGTGGCTAAAGTTCCGCTGGCACAGCTTGCTCTAATTCAGAACAATATTACATAAAATCTAAAATCTTAGAAAAGTCTACTTTAAAGAAAATAGTTCAAACTTAAAATAAATAATTTTTTAGCTTACTGCAGTCAAGAAGATTTGTTGCAAGTTGAATAACTTAAAAATGTTAAATGGAACACCTAATTTTTTATTTTTGCATCTAAAGGACCTTTAAGTTGTCTTTTAAAAAGTTGTCTCTTGAATGTCTCTGTAGTCGAAACGGTTGCCTATAGCAATTTGAGGTTTAAACAAGTCATAGAGAATTTTAAAGAGCTTTCCATTGCTTTTTGATTTTTTGTTCTAGCTCTTAAAGTTTTCGAGAAAAATGCAAAAAACCAGACCAGTTGCGATTGTAATTTAATTTTATTGAAAATTTTTCTAATTTGTTAACAAACAAAAATTTGAAAAAAAATTATAATATGTAAAATGAAGCCTAAATTTTGCCTAAACAAACCGTTTCTTTCCAAGACTTCGTCTTCGAGTTATAAATTTGTTATTACAGAAATTTTAAAGTTTAAAGTTTTAAATCCCTTATGAACTCCAACAAATGGTTCTTGGTGGAATAACCATGGTTAAGGTATGGTAACAACAATGCTCATGAATAATGTGCACAGTTGCTGAAATTAACTGAAAGTCAAATATCTTTTTAGTTATTAACTTTATGTTTTTAGATAGAGAATTTATTAATCTTTGAGAAGCAAAAACAAAAAATAGGGCGTTCCATTTAACTTTTTCAAGTTATTCAACTTTAACAAACTTCTTAATTTTTCTACGTTTCTAATTGCAATGCACTAAACAATTAGAACAAACTTAAGTTTGAACCTTTCCCTTTAAAATGGTGACAGTCCTACTTTTCTACGATTCTTCGTTTTTGTGTAATAAATTTTTAAATAAAACGTGTTTTCGTTAAAAAAATTAAATTATTTCAAAAACTAAGCAGAATCGGCCAATACAAGTCTAAATCAAAATCATCAGTATTAAAAGCTACGTCCAAAAATGCTATAAAATTTAGGGTGTTCCATTTAAAACGACATAACTTTAGTGTTTTTTTAATATTGGGACAGCATGAATAAATACCGCAATATTTTAAAAATATGCAGCAGGAACGCTGCTGTAATCTAAAAAAAAAGAAACAGTCAATATCTTTAATAATAAACAAGTTATGGAGATTTTTCACTTTTTAAAAGCTTTTATTTAACTCACACTGTTATCTGTCTGTCGGTTATTTTTTCGGAACCAAATTTGAAAGGGTTCTTGTTGTTCCACTGAATTGAAATTTTGCATACTTACTTAATCTGCGTGACAATGCAATCCCATGTAGTTCAATACCCCTTAAAGGGGTTAAATGGGGTTTTGAAGTTTTAGGTTATGTTTACAAAGGGGTTCTCGATTTGTAAATTTGAGAGGGTTCCTGTAGTCGCAATGAAATGAAATTTAACATGCTTACGTAATCTGCGTGACAATGCAATTCTATACAGTTAATTACCCCCTAAAGGTGTTAAATAGGGTTTTAAAATTTTAGGTTATGTTAACAAAGGGGTTCTCGATTTGTACATGCCGTAACTTATACCGACATAGACGGTATGTTGGTCATTTGGACGTCACGGTAGATGCACAGTGTAATAACAATAAATCTATACAATAAATAAAGACTAAAAAGCAAAAAATAAAAATATATAAAAAAATGTTTTAAAAAAAGCTTTCATTTAAAAGATGCTTTAAAAAGTAAAAAACAATGTATTTCAATCACAGGAGAATACTTTTTCTTACAGGTTAAAATTTTAAAATTGATAGAAGCTTTTATAAATTTTAGAATTTTAACTTGTAAGAAAAAATATTCTCCTGTGATTGAAATACATTATTTTTTACTTTTTAGTGCATCTTTTAAATAAAAGCTTTTTTTAAAAAACATTTTTTTATATATTTTTATTCACTGTTCACTTATACAGGCTGTAAATGAAATAAATACATTAATTTTAACTGGTAATAGAACTTGTCAAGACCAACAATTTTTCCTACTAACTTTTTTTTCAAAACGTTTTAGTTTTTGAGTTAAAATTACTTTAAAATCTTACACAATTTTCTTACAAGCCACTGGAAACAAAGTTACCTAGTCGACAAGATTACCGTTTCCAAGCAAGTTCATAAAAATAAAATAAAATTTATTATTACTTCTCTTTGTTGGAGCATTTCATAAAAGGCTCGTCAATTTGTAGGCGAAAAAAATGATTTTAAAAAATGCGATTTTGAAAAAATGGTACATAGAAAAGGTGTAATGTACTTATTTCCCTTATGAATACAGATTATTATATCTGATAGAATTGATAGGCATAGAGAAAAGTGTCTATAAAGTATTTAAACGTACTTTTCTGTGAGATAGAGTAAAACATACTTTAAGCAGATTCTTTGAAGTGAAACTGAATTAGATTTGCAATCATCGCTTCCACTGTTTTAGTTTGTTAAAAACACAGACTAGATCTAACCCTTAGAGACAGAGGACGGTGCCACACTAAAACTTTTTGCCAATCTGCGTTGAGTGGGAGGAGTAGGACTAGGTGAATAAGTAGCAGAAGTTTGATTTGGTGCGGCTTCTTTACTCTTATCAGTGCTGCCCCCTGTTATCATATTTTCCCACCAAACAGCTTGTGCTACACCTGAACCAATAACATAAAACAGTGATCGATTATTATTGAATGAAGACTGTTAGCGAGGCAGAACGAAACAATTTGCTTTGTTACGAACCGAGAAATGCGTCCACTTGACCGGCTATTCCTTTGATTGCTTTGAGAAAAATCAAAGGGAGGGTCTGGAGACAGGGATGCTGAGAGGGGTCGTTTACATTGTCTGTACTTATCGCAAATTGGAGAAACTTCTGAGTTTGGCTAATAACTTCAGGTTTAGTCAAACTAATGGGATTTCCAATTGTGTTCAAAAAACGGTACCAACTCTGTGCTAGACACTCATTTGACATGCCATGAGTTATCAAATCGTCATCCCCTACAATTATTTATTATTTACAACGCGTTTTATTTATTTATTTATTTTTAATAGTTAATTACCGATTTTAAGTTCGGGGAAACCCGGACCGTACATAAACGCCAAAACTTTCGACGTTAAAACTAAATTGACTCGATTCCATTGCTCGATTAGTGCGACTCGATGCCGCCAATTCATACAACACTCTCTCAAAGTTTTCCACAGAGGTGGTGAAGGGAAACATTGAGCGCATGCTATGAGCCATATCTTCAAAAACAATAAATGACGATAAAACCAAACACAAATATTTAACACACCTCGAATAAAACACTTAAAACTCGTTCACAAAGTTGGTCAGCTACGTCGTCTTTTACTGTTGGTGGTGATAGTAAAGTGTCATTTATTGCGAGTAAAAATAAAAGAAGTGCTTCCCAAGTCTCGCGTTCGAGCAATTTTGACTCGTGAGCGATTTGTTGGAGGGTCCGTAACACCCTGTGACACAAAACGGCTTGTCGGTTGATTGTGTCAATTCCTAAAGAGATAAGCGGTTATTTTGTAGTCGAAACTAGTACACAACACGGAGGACTAAAATATTAGCTAGGTCTACATTTTAATGGCAACAAAATTAGAGCATTTATCTTTTTTGTAAGAAAAAATAATGCTTATTCTTCTACCTAATTAAATATTTTGCACAGAAAAAATATTCACTTTCTGGACTCTCACTTAGATTTTCTTCCCGAAAATCTTAGCACAGCATTGACTAAAGATGAAGAGAGATTTCATCAAGACAGATATACAGGGTGATTCACATAACTTTACGACCCTGACGAATTTTAAATGCAACCAGTAATACACTACTCAATTATAATTTGTTTCAAAAGCACTAATAATTATAAATTTGTTTGTGATTTGGATATTCCTTGCAAACCTTACAAAATTAGGTTCTTACTGCAGTCTGGCGTTTTTGTTTTGACCAATTTAGGCGTAATTCAACCTCCAGTGAATAACGGGTTGCATTTAAAGTTCGTCAGGGTCGTAAAGTTATATGAATCACCCTGTATTTATACATAGTATTACACATTTTAATTGGGTGATTCGCCGCGAAACTCCAGTAGAAAATGTGAATAGGAAGAAAACTACATAGTGAAACGGTATAGAAAGTACAATTACAACTTTTGTTGTAAATATTGTCGCAATGATTAAATTCATAATTATAATAAATTGTAAGTTTAATTTAATTAGTAAAAAGTAAAATAAAAAAATTCCTTACAAAAAAATGTATGTATTGTGATACATAATTTATAGTTCAAATAACTCTCCAATCATAAGCACAGGGCCGGATTATAGTTGTGGGAGCCCCTAGGCTAATCTGACACGGCGCCCCCTTTTACCCTTCTACCTTTTTACTAAGTTTTAATTTTATATGATTTATTAATTATTGTAGTTTTTTAAACAAGGTAAACACATGTAAAAAAAATAAACAGTAAATAACTTAATAAAATTAAAAACAAATTATAAATAACGAACGCAAAAAAATAGCAGTGTCTCACTTACCTTCTCCAAAATCGAATTTTACGACATTTCATTCAAGAAAATTCATTAATACCATCATTGTAATTACAATTTTTAACTAAAAAAAGTATAACTCCTATTACACAAAGTGTGTCCTTTTAGTTTTTTAACAGTTTTTCAATTTCTGTTAACCTACTGATACCAGAGTAGCAGATTGTAGTTTTGCCGCTCCGTAGAATTTTTTTGTGCACTCTAAATTTTTTTAAATAAATGTGAAACTTTCAAGCAAATTATTCGAATTAATAAAAAATAAGTAGGCATCCTACCTTGTTCATATAGGTACACATATAGATATAGTGATGTTTAAATATTGGTTTGTGTGAAAAATATGTTAAAAAAGTGTCGCTAACCCCAAAATTTAATTAATTAAACAAAAATAAAAATTGAAATATACGTAATTTTGAGGCTAGCAAGCTACACCGAGTTTGTTTTATTGGAATTACACTAGAAATTACAAAATTCCGATTCCTGAATATTTCAATGTTTATCTTAATTAATAAATCTACTATTGTTACAATATTTTTAATTAATTAATTTTATGAGGAATCGTAGACAAATTCTAAAAAAAGTCAAGTATTGAAAAAACAATGTATATAATAGTAAACACTGATTTCTGTGTGAATAATGATTATTAATTTTTAAGATAGGTATAATAAAAATTATTTTTAGGTGACTCACCTATTATATTGTATAGAATTTAGCAACTAATTTTATTTTCTTTCCTCAGTCCTTACTCACAAGCTTTTATTATCCGAATTTTGACTTCATATTGATTTTGAATAAGTTTTTGTAGACGACCGATACACAACTGAATGTAATTTCGTCATGTTTCATTTGAAAAATGAAATGCATTTCAAGAGATTTCATATACAGGGTGCTTAAAAAGTGGCGCACCAACTCAATGGTATGTGGTAGAGAATTGCTTACATATAAAGGTAGAAATCGTAAAAAAATTCTTTGTATTAAAATTATTGATAAATAACAAATTTTAAATAAATGATATGTGGTAACGTTGTCTAACAGTCGCGATCGCGATAGAATTTGATCAACAATAAAAATAAATTAATTTTGAAATGGTTTCCTAGGAAATAACTCCCAGTGTTGGCACATCTAAATTTTGTGATTTTTTTGGTGAATTTTAATTTTTTTAATTCAAAATACTGCTAAAGTCTGATCGTAAATTTAAAAATAATTATTTATCGTTTTGTTAAGGAACGGTTACTTAGTGTGAAACATAAAAACATTAAAAAATAATGAAAACTGAAGAAGTTAACAAAATAAGTTTGTAGCTCCAGATTTTTTAAAATATGACTTAAGGAATTTTTTCAAGGTTTTTCCCGTAATCTACACATGCTTCTCAACAACGTACCATTGAGTTGGTGCGCCACATTTTAAGCACCCTGTAGAGAAAAGAAACAAAGCATGTTTAGGGTGTTTATGAATAATTGTATCAGTAACTTGATATTTTATTTTTTATCAAGCACGTTGAAATCATTGAGAACGGCCACGTCTGTAATAAAAGGGCGTCTCAACTTTTGAAGTTTTTTTGTTTTATTTAAGTTAATTTTATTTTATTTTTAATTTGTTAAAAAAATATTTGTTTTTGTTTGCGCCCCATTTTAGCTGACGCCCCTAGGCTTTAGCCTAGGTAGCCTAATGGGTAATCCGGCCCTGCATAAGCATTAAGTTTATAATAATCAAAATCACGCATGGACCAGTGTATAATTAATTAATTAATAATAATTATTGTTTACCAAATCAGCAAAAAAAAGTACTGGATATAGAATTAAACGGACTTTAAGGCTTTTAATTTTTAATTTTAAAAAGTTTAATTTAATTTAAGTTTTATTTACTATGTAAAGGGCGCAGGAATTTGGTTTTGGTTATATTCGAATAATTTCGATTACTATTTTCTAAAACACTAGTACACTGATTCATTGTTTTTTGTTAATGTGTAATTCCTTTTGTCCTCACCTAAGCTGATTACGTTTTTGTTAATGACGATTTATCGATATTCTTACACAATTTATTCAGTTTGTCACTTATCGTTGTCCCGAACACACTTCAATAAATTTATTAAATTAATAAAACTTACTGTTTTATTTATTGAATACCCGCAATAAATAATTAATAAAGTGATAATGAGATTCGTGTTTAAAAGGTCGTTTAAATTTATAATTCGCTTATTTGAACGATCTTAAAGTTATGTGACAATGGGAACCGCAATTAGGGTAAGAAGGTAAGATTTATAACTGTCGTAATTTTTTTATTAAGGTCGGCTACCACACTTTTTCCAATTGTATTTCAAATCAATTATTATTTCCTGAAGTATAAATCGTCTTTTCTGAAAATTAAAATTAATCTGTTACTATCTGAACTACAACTGGAGAAGGTGTAGTTAAGATCCAACACTTTGCCAAAATAAAAAACAATAATTTAGCAAACTAATTGTTTGTAAGTGTAGGTTTCTAACAATAAACCGACAATTTATCACTTTTTGTTGCTTCATTTTCACTCAACATTTTTTTTTTTGGTAAAGGGGACAGATATTTCCAAATCTCTATAATGTTTGGTCTATGTTATTGACTATATTTTTAGTAAATGAATTTTTAAATAAATGCTGGACCAATAGAAATTTTTGCTTATCTCCTCCTAAAGTTATATTTTTTCTGTATCTCAAAAACTAATAATCACACAGAATTTTATATTTTTCTTTGTGCATTTTTGAGAATGAATTTTTTCAGAATTTTTCCACAATTCTTTACAATCAAAATTAATTAAGTATTATAATTTTGTTTTTGTGTAAAAAATACGTAAAAAATTGGAGCTACAATCCAAAAAGAATTGATTAATTAAATAAAAACAAGCACCCGTAATTTTAATGCTAGCGACAATTTTTTCAAGTATTTATTGCACAAAACATTATTTATTAACTGTTTCAAAACTAAAAAACGCCAACGTCGCATTTTACCGAATTATTTTTTTAAATAAAGTTGATAAAAATGTAAAATAGTTATTAATGATTAGATCTCTCATTGAAACTATAAGTTACATTAGCTATTCATTTTTTGATGTGTAGGAAAAATTTATAACAACTAATTTTGAGAGAAAATACGACGTTGGCGTTTTTATAGCTTTGAAACAGCTAATATGTGTCGTTTGTTTTAAAATTAATATTTTACTTATTATTTTTAATCAGGAAATATTCTTATAAGGAACTGTAGAAAAATTCTGAAAAAATTCGCATGCCTAGAGATAAACATAAACTATTTAACAGCAAACGCTGATTTTTGGGCCAATATTAGTTTTTGAGATACATACTGAGATGAAGACGGCAATTTTTAACTTTAACATTACTTCTATCTAAGAACAAAAAACGTATAACGAATTAGTGGCTTAAAATAAATAAAAAAATCGGTGCATTAATTCATTCAAATTAATTCTTACTTTATATATTTTTAATTTAATCCTCCGTAATTGGTACATAAATAAGACCTACCCAAATCCTGATACAAAAAAGGCCAGTCTTGTAAAAGCAACATTACGTTTGAAACAATCCCAAAATGCGAATTTCTCACTTACCTTCCCCTTTCCTTGGAATAAATAAATAGTGAAGATGTGCAATAATCCTCCTTGCGTACACATTCGGATCTTCGACAATTGGCTGAGGGACGCAAACTTTGGGGCTCAGTAAAGCTGACAGCCACTCACAATAAACATTGACACAATCTTTGATTGCCTCGTGTTCTGACAGAGGTAAAGACAGGCCAAAACACAGTACTTCCATACACCATTGCACCTCTTTATCAGTCACTAAAGGACTAGGTTCCGGTGGCTGGCTTATCCCCAAATTACTGGCCAATTGTCTCACGACCCCCAGAGTCACTTCCTTGCTCGTCCCTAAACCGAACTTCTCCAAAACACTTTGGTTTTCGTCGCCGTTTTTTTGCAGCATGAGACTTAAAGACGTCCATTCTGAATACATCCCCTTATTCTCGCCGCTTTCCTTCAAGACTCGAATTAGAGAAAATAAGAGGCGAGGAAACGTACTTTCAAGTTCATGCGATTAAACAGCCCCAAATTCATGGATTAACTGTTGTTTATGATGTTAAAAATATTGACGTGATTTGACAGCTGTCACTTATCGAATACCTACTAAACGTGTGAACCTGAACGATTGTGTGTTCGTCCGAATTGCAAATTGTGACTTATTTAGGCCACAAGTTGATTTTACAAATGATTACGAATTGACTTTGTGATAAAAGCAAAGTACTGGCATGCAATAATTGCCAATTTATTAACGTAATCAATTAATCGATAATTTTAGGTCAAAAAACGTAGATCAATTGTTTGGTAGTGCTGTGTCAACTGTCATATTTTATTATGTCAGTCAAGAATTTTAAATAGTTGTTTATAAACAAAATTGGCGTTTTGTACAAAAGTAAGTAAAGAATTGCTTATGTAATATTCACTAGTTGGTTTAGACACTTGTATGTTATCAAAATTGTAAAAAAGTGCCCCCTTTTGGAAACTAGGTCACAGACTTAAATCTAGCATTGTCTGTTTTAGTGGCCTTTTGAATTAACGAGATGAATATGTCAACGGCGACTCCGCTACAGCCCCTCACTGTAAATATTATGTACTTTTAAATGGTTGCTGCACGTAGATGTCGCATGAGAACTAGAACTGTAAATATGTATTTTTGCACTTTTTAAACAAGCACTCATTCCATTGATCACTTATCACATGTATTGGTGGCTGCAGGCTGTCACTAACAGGCCTTATCACAGCACCAGTTGAACAGGTTAAGGATACGATTTTGCAATTAAATATTTGGGTGATAATATATCGTTAAGGGTTAAGTGTCAGCAGCGATTTTTCTCACCAATGAACACATTTTTTCATTAAAAAATCGCCCCCTGACTCAAATCAGTGCTTAATGACTTAATGAGTATTCGAAGGCGTGAGTCATATTTCGCCTTTGGAATGCTGTTGATTTGCGCAAATTTGTATTGCATTTGATATTGAAAAGCACACGTGTTTGGTTCTTGTCAAATAATGATTTTTTATTCAACGATAAAGTTTATAAACAAATACGATTTATTGGTGGGGTGAGGGTCAGCTGAATAATAGCAATTTTAAAAGAGACGAGCTGGCAACTTAATCAGTAGTCCTCCACTACTCTGACCCTTAATAGCTCAGCACCAGTGGTTGAAATTTTTAAAAGATGAAGAAGGAATACGGTGCCATCAATTCGTGCGAATACTACGTAAGTATTTTTTGATTTTTATTTTTATTTTTTTTTTCCGAAAAAGTGTAATTCGTTAAATTCGATTCTTTGTCTGTTTGATTAATCACTTGGAAACTTTCCACCGGCTATCATTGTTTGTGCTGGTTCAAAAGAATTTGACACACAACATGCAAGAGCCACCAATTTTGATAAACGAAGTGATAAATATTTAAACAGATGTGGAACAATTCACGTGCGGCTCGTTTTAATTTTTTTATGGATAATCAATTTAGTTTATGCTTTTTTCGCCTAATTGTTAAGTAAAATGTGATAACCCGAATCCTCATCGAATTCTTGTCATGCCACCAACATTAATTGTTAGTTAAAATTCAGCTGTACAAAGATTATCGGGAATGTTTTTCCATTTCATTAGGAATGATAGAGCACGAGAGGAAACTTACTTTTCGATAAATATTTTTTATCGTCTAGTTCATAATAAGATTAAGCGATTCTTTTACATTTTATTTCATCCTCTCAGAGGGAAACTTTCTTTAACAATAACAAATCATTAGTCATTAGCGATTGGAAAATTTTTGTGAAAACCTAATCAGGGACGATTAAAGCTGTTGAGTAAATAAGGATATACCCGCATGTCATCAAAAGACGCGATTAATTGTCACATAAAAGGTCGAGGTAAAATGAAAAATCTCCTTTGATAACCTCTCGATAAGTCGAAGAATTCGTTTTGACAAAAACTGACCCACTAGAAGCAACTGGTTGTCTGTTTTTTTCCTATCTTGAATAATCACTTGAAATAACGAAAAATAAGATATTAGGAAAAAATTCCACAAATAGACGTAATATTGTGTTTACCGATTCGAATAATTAAACAAAACTTTGTTCCTCCTATTCTCTGTAAAACTTTATTATTCGTGGTAAGTATCAACATGATTATTATCGGTGACTTATCATTTAAAAAATTTGAAATGCATTGTGTCCACAATATTGTGGATATTACTAGATACAAGCGAACAGCTGATAATTTCCTATTTATTTTACTTTGATGTTGATAAAACACGGCCTATAGGTGCTACTACCACAATTGTCCATTTTTTAAAATAATTAATTAAAAAAATATATTGTGACAAAAAGACATGAACAATGTAGTCATGTTTGATAAAAAAAATACCAATTTTGTCGATAATAATAGGTGAGCTTTCTTAATACGTATGTTCATTTCTAAAATTCATTTATTATTATAAACAGGGTGAGTCTGCTAACAGTATTTTAACTATATCTCAAGAACTTACAGTCGCATAGAAATCAGCGTCAGCTGTTCAATGCCCTATTATTTTCTCTATGTATGTGAAACATTTAATAACTGAAATTTTGTGATAATTTTTTGTAGGGACGTACTATTAATTAATTAATTAATTTTAATCAGAGAGAATTTGATCAAAACTGAAAGCATATTACACATACATTATGAAAAAAATATGAGGTAATTATAACAACTAACGCTGAGTACTTAACGTTGAATTCTGTGTGACTAATTTTTTGAGATATAGGAATAAACCTATTTTTCCCAGACTCACCTAGTATTGTATCTTGTGTAAAAAAGCCTAGTAAAATTTGCAAAAAACGTAATTATTTTATTAAAAATTATAAGTCCCAGCACTTTTCAAGTTAAATAACGATAATTCTTAAATAAAAGAAACCTTGTGGCACTTTGTAACGAGTTTTTATTTCTGCACCGAATTCCAGTTTCATAAAAAGATTAATTGGCCACAATAACGCAATTAGGTTTTATTGCTCCTTATCAGAAATTTAATATCCGTCCTTTGTTATCATTACGAGCACCGGATTCAGAATTTATCACCTAAATATGAGTACATACTATACTGTTTTTATGATTAATCCCTTAACTGAATCGCTGGAAAAAAGAAACACTTTTTTCAACATTAAACTTCATTTATTTAATTTTTAACACAAAAAAATATAAATAAATAGATCATGTCTGTTTCACGTTTTAGTATTTAAAAAAATTAATCAGTCATGCCAACAGGATATGATCATTTCCAGACTGTTTAAATGATTACATTTATTATATGCAGATGATTTCAAATTAGTGAAAGTTATAAGTTTGTTCCAAGATTGTGATTTAGACTTCAGAAAGACAGCAGTAACTGAGTGGTGTATTAAAAATAAATTACAATTAAATATTGACAAATGTTATGTCGTTCTCTCGTAAAGTTAACATCACATTTGAATATAAAATTGAGAACAAAATTTTACATAGAATAATAAAGTTCGCTATGGCCATGAGATGTTAGGATTCATTAAACAAAACACCATAGGTTTCAAAAATATTAAATTAAATCCGGTTTTGAAAATGGTGTCGTGTTGTGTCCATTTTATTATAATAATCAGATTAATGCGAATGTAATCAAGTTGCCTTCGAAGAACGAAGAAAACTTAATGTAATATTATTTTTATACAAAATTGTAAACAATATTATAGTTACTATCATTATTAAAATTTTATACAGCGTTGGGCGAAAGTCTGGAACCAAGCGTTTTGTGTCTAAACTATGTACTTTACGAAAAAACTAATTAGTACATCATCAACTACTTTCAAAATGTGATGATTTTTCAATAATAAATTTTTTCGAAATTCCTTTTAGTTTTTGAGTTCTACAAAAAAAATTTTTTCAAATGGCACCCTACTATGGCGATTTTTTTGGGAAAAGATTATGCCTTAGGAATTACATCTAAGTCAATAATATTGTTTTTGAACCAGTGGTTTGTTTAAAATAAATTATTAAAATTGCGGTCCGAACTCAATACGAAGATTTTTCGAATTTGGCCGAAGTTGGATGTTTTTTATCCACTAATTTGATTCGTAAAATTTTTCGCAATTATAAACATCCATGGATACAACCACTTCGGCCAAGTTCGAAAAACCTTCGTAATGAGCTCGGAACGCAACTTTAATAATTTATTTAAGAAAAACCACTGGTTTAAAATTAATTTTATTAAAGTAGAAGTTGGTTTTAGAGCTTAATCTTTTACCAAAAAAATCGCCGTAGTAGGGTGCCATTTGAAAAAAACAATTTTTTGAATAACTCGAAAACTAAAACGAATTTCGAAAAAATTTATTCTTGAAAAATGCCCACATTTTTAAAGTAGTTGATGATGTACAAAATAGTTTTTTCGTAAGGTGCATAGTTTAGGCACAAAACGCTTGGTTCCAGACTTTCGCCCAACGCTGTACAGGGTGTTTCAAGTTTTAGGTCCAGTCAAAAAATAAATACTTCTAGTATTCCAAAATAAAAAATATATATCGCAAACGATAGAGTTTCTAACACGCTTCAATTTGATGCTTTGCTGATATCCCAAATTTTCATGATATAAGCGTAAAATGCAAAAAACTACATTAAAAAAATTTTTTTTAAATTATTCCAATAATTTTTTTATAATAAAATTCCTCCTATTTTTTAAGTAAGACTTCCGAAACTGAAACAGTAAAAAACCCAAGGCGTATTGAGCAATTGAAATTTCAATTTGCAAAAAAAGGGCATTTTTTAATTGACAAGTAAAATTTTAGTCTGACAGTTAATGACGTTTCAATTTTTTGTGAATCAAGCAAAGACACGAGCTCTGTTTTTTCAAAGGTGACTAAGATAAATCATTTATTTGATCTTTTGCAAATTGAAATTTCAATTGCTCAATACGCCTTGGGTTTTTTACTGTTTCAGTTTCGGAAGTCTCACTTAAAAAATAGGAGGAATTTTATTATGAGAAAACGATTGCAATAATTTGGAAACAAAAAATTTTTTATCTAGTTTTTCACAATTCACGCTCATACCATGAAAATTTCGTATAACATTAAAGCATCAAATTGAAGCGTGTTAGAAACTCTATCGTTTGAGACATATTTTTTTCTTTTGGACAACTAGAAGTATTTTTTTTTTGACTGGACCTAAAACTTGAAACACCCTGTATACCCAAAATGGAAGGGAGATGTAATGTTACATTTTATTGTAAGTTACCCCAAAACTAGGCATTATTATACATCAGTTATGTTTATACAAGATGTAAGCGAAATAAGTACATTAATTTTAACCAGTGGTAGACAAACACTTTTTCTATGTACCATTTTTTCAAAATCGCATTTTTGAAAATCATTTTTTCCTCCTACAAATTGACGAACCTTTCATGAAATGCTCCAACAAAGAAAAGTAATAATAAATTTTATTTAATTTTCATGAACTTGCTTGGAAACGGTAATCTTGTCGACTAGGTAACTTTGTTTCCAGTGGCGTGTAAGAAAATTGTATAAGATTTTAAAATAATTTTAACTCAAAAACTAAAACGTTTTGAAAAAAGTTATTAGGAAAAATTGTTGGTCTGGGCGAGTTCTATTACCAGTTAAAATTAATGTACTTATTTCATTTACAGCCTGTATTCTATTATTTGTTCTATTATTTTTATTTATTGTCTGTTGGTTAATAAACTATTATTATTTCCTCTATCCGTTCACCAAAAAAAATGTATTTTTGTTACGGTGCTCAATTAATTAAGAAAAAAATTTTTGCAACGTGTAAAACAAAACGTGTAAGATATTACGATAAATAGATAATTATCACCCACTTTAACATAAAAAATAAATAATTCAATGCAAATGTTAGTCACAATGTATCCTTTGCAAAACTTGAGACAATTCGACGGCATTTGCTATCTAAACAATAATAATGAAAACGATAGCGCGACCTCAAATCTAGGATAAGAAAGTTGTCTTACGTTATATTTTCAATTTCACTGGAATCTCTCTTTCACGGACAGGTTCAAGCGGTGTTATTTAACCATTTTGTTAATCCATTGATTCGTTCAGTAAAATAAATATAAAAAAGTATTATCTAGTCCACTGATATCGTAAGTACGTAAATAGATAGCACTCAAACATGTAATCGCACCTTCACACCATATGTTAAACAATACCACAAGTGTTTAAAAAATGAATCTCAAGGTATAACCAATCACAATTTAACCAATAACAAATGAATTACCTCTCAGGACTCCAAACTACTCCTCACCAAATCATCGAAAAATGACAAAGACGAGAAGCAACGTTTACTCGACAGTGACGCTCCCGATGTTTCCCTGGACTTGGATTCTGCCTCAGGTGAAGATTTTTCCGAAGATCCAACCCTTAACCGAAAACTGGAACATCCGACTTCGAACTTTGACACGATGATACATTTACTGAAAGGCAACATTGGGACAGGAATTTTGGCAATGCCTGATGCTTTTCGCAACGCTGGCTGGGTGGTGGGTCTGTTCGGGACCATGTTGATGGGTTTTATTTGCACCCATTGCATGCACATGCTGGTGGCATGTTCCCATGAACTGTGCCGCCGAACGCAAAAACCCTCACTCAGTTTCGACGAAGTTGTGGAAAATGCGTTCAAAACTGGGCCGCAACCTTTACAACGCTTCAGTCAAATTGCAAAGTAAATTTTTTGGTAACGTGAGAACTTTTAATAATTTTGCTATTGCAGGACTTTGATTAATCTGTTCTTGTGCATCACGCAATTGGGCTTCTGTTGTGTTTATTTTGTCTTCGTGGCTGCGAATCTACACGATGTTATTAAACACTATTTTTTCGATATTAGTGTGCACTGGTATTTGGTTATACTTCTGGTTCCGATGGTTTTACTTAACTTTGTTAAAAGTTTGAAATATTTAACGCCAGCGTCACTTTTTGCATCGATTTTGACTTGTAGCGGTTTGGTTATAACTTTTTTCTACATGCTTCAAGACCTACCCGATACTTCGACAGTGCAAGCATTTTCGACTTGGTCACAATTACCGCTTTATTTCGGGACTGCGATTTATGCTTTTGAGGGCATTGGGGTGGTAAGTCACTCTTACCTGACCAGACTTGGAGACAAGTTTATTTTACACAAGCAAAACTAATTACTTAACTTTTGTTTCAAAAGTTAAAAACCCCCAAAAATTGACTTATCTCGGGATTTTTTAATTTATTGTTTTCTGAATTACATTTATTAATCTCAATTATAATTGACATTTTTTGAAATATACAGGGTGTCCCAAGCCTTTTGGTCTGAGCAAAAACAAATATTTCTAATTGAATAAAAAAATTAACTAATAGCGTGAACACTAGAGAATTAAATACGCCACAGTTTAATGCTTTGATTTTGCCAAATTTATTTAAGGTATGGCTGTGAGATTCCAAAAACCAACAATTTCTTATGTATTTCAGATCTAAATTTCGATATTTTGGGTTTAAAACTTAAAATCGAAAAATACCACAAAAAATCAAAGCTGTGTTCTTGGTTATTATTACGTTTTTTTTATTTTTTCTTTATTTTAATTTATTTTTGAAAAACATCAATAACTCGTGTTTTCTTAAACCTTTGCTAGACTGAATTAAGTCTGAACTGTTTTGAAATACAGTTGAAAAGTGAAATATATCTATTAACATCTTCTGAGTGTTCTTAAAACAAATTTACTGATTCCAGCAATTTCAGTTGATTTTGTCTTTGATATAGGGTGAGTCAATAATAGGGCTGGGAATTTTTACCGATATATCGATATATCGTTGATCGATATAATTATCAAAAAGTATCGATATATCGATAATTATCGATATATATATATATATCGATATTATTAATAAATATAGATTTTTATCGACATACCGATAAATATCGATAATTATTATCGATATACCGATAAATGTCGATAATTGTCAATATTTTTTGATATTCCGACAAATTTTGATAATACCGTTTTAGTTTAGTTAAAAGCTTAATTCATAATTTAATTGTGCAAAGAACTACGAAACACGTCGATTGTTGTTTTTAAATTAACATCTTTTCTTTTAATAGAAAAATTGTGTTGGAATAGTTATCTGTTTTTGAACAGTGTAGATATTAATATTCTCAAAAAAAATTATCGTACAAGATTTTATATTTTATATAATTGTTGAATAGAGGACTGAAAAATGTAATGAAAAACAAAAACAGTTGAGGATTGCCTACCCAAAAAATTGAGGATGACGTCATAGTTCAAAAACAAATGACGACGTCACTAACAAAATTTGTATGTGTAAAGATGGCGATTTAAAATCCAAAATCGACGGGTTCGAGCATTTTTTGCTAAAAAAAACATTAATTAATGCAAAAACATTAGTTACATAACTATAAGTACAAAACTATGATCTCTGTATAATTTAGACATATTTAACAAAAAAAAACAAGTATTTTACCGTGTCAACTTTTTAAAATTTAACAGTAACATTTATTAGATACTATCATTTACCTACAAATACCCATATTTTTATCGATATATCGATAAATATCGATACTTCAATATAATATATCGATATTTCGATATGTATCGATATATCATTATTTCGATATATCGATGTTTATCGATAATTTTAATGTATCGATTATCGATATTTAAATCTTAATATCGCCCACCCATAGTCAATACTAGGTTATTTCTGATTTTTTTCTTCATATGCAACCAATAATACTGATTCCAGCTGACCAGATTGATAATCGTTAAGAAATTTCAAAATTAATACACGATTACATTGTTCTGGGTATTCTCAAGTTTGTCTTAACAGTTTTGCTAAAATTTCATTATAAACTATTATTATTTAAATAATAAAAAACCAATGTTCATTCAATTATTGTTTTTAAAAATTAAACAAAGTATCCAAGTGGTAAGTGCAATTAGTATTTTTGGTTGCATCTTAGGACATGTCAGAAGTAACCCACTATTGACTCACCCTGTATATTTAGTTAAAAAGTGAATTATGAGTTCCAAAAAAAGTTTTTTTTGCTGAAATACAGTTAGTTTTGCTTGGGTAAAGTCCCTCCCTTAACCCTGTGTTGAACCAAATTGCCAACAAAAAATATTGTTAAAGATTTTACCGTTGGAAAACAACATGAAATCGCCGCAAGATTTTGGCGGTTGGACCGGAGTTTTAAACACCGGAATGGTAATAGTGGCAACCCTGTACACGGCTGTGGGTTTTTTCGGTTATTTGAAATATGGAGATCAAGCGGTTTTGGGGAGCGTTACTTTATTATTGCCACCAAATGAATTGTAAGTTGCCAAAAAATTAGTGCTTGAACTATTATTTATTTTTTTGTTTTTTAGGTTGGCACAATCTGTCCGCTTGATGATGGCAGTGGCGATTTTCCTCTCCTACAGTCTCCAGTTTTACGTTCCTTTTAACATTGTGTGGCCTTGGGTTAAGGATTATTTCCATTCTGATCAATCAAAACGATTGGCCGAACATGCAACAAGAACAATTTTAGTTTTTGTAACGTTTGCGTTAGCAATCGCTATTCCGAACTTGGGAGCTGTTATTTCACTAGTTGGGGCTTTCAGTAGCTCGGCTTTGGCTTTGATTTTCCCGCCTTTAATCGAAATTATCACTTTCTGGCCCGGCAAATTAGGCAAAAATAACTGGATTTTGTGGAAAGATTTGGCGATTGTTATGTTCGGCTTTGTCGGGTTTATTGTCGGTTCGTACGTCAGTCTGTTGAATATTTTGCAGCCGGAAATGTGAATCAGCCCCCAAATCTCATGATAATAATGTGACAATAACGTATTTATTTTTAGTTTTATTTTTTGTATATATAATTTTAAGTATTATTAGGGGGTGTTGGCACCCTTTCCTGTGACATCAGTATTCCAAAATTTGTATAAATCGATGTACATATTTTTATGTTTTTATTACGTTAGGTGAAGAGAAAATATATTCTATGTTTGCCTTTACTTCGTCATTATTAAAAACAATACACCAAACAAACATCACATGTTGCCACTCACAGGCACTTAAAATATTACTCAATCGAGTCCAACAACTCGTACGTTAAGGTGCACAAAGCTTTCAATCTTGTGATTGTGCCATTTTGGCAAGCTTTTGTTAAATTGTGGCTTAAATCGAACGGATCTTGGACACAAAACGGAGTCAAGCCACGAAACTGGAATTGTTCCCCGTTTTCACTTTGTATTCTCTGAACATAACTCTTCATTTCAACTGGTAATGATTCCTGGGGTCTTTCGTTGAAACACAACTTCGGTATCGTATCACCCAACAAGGGACAAACCACCTAAAAAAACAACTAAACAAAACAATTCACACAAAAAACACAAACACACTTGATTGGCGTAGTCAAACTTGGAATAGTAGTAAAAAAAATCACGCAATAGTTGGGTCACACCTCCAGTGTAGGGTTTAACAAACTCTTTCATTTTTTCAATAGGAACTGTGTAGTTAAGAGTCTCCCAACCTACGATTTGAAATGAGTAAAAATAATCACTTGATTTTATTAAACAACCATCGATAATTAACGATTGTGTTGGATTGTAAGCCCTTACTGTTTTAACAGACAAGAGAAATCCCCCAGTTTGGAGGAAAAAAACAGCCATTAGAGCCAACCCATAGTTGGTAATGTGTTCATGAAGGCGGCAATAATCCGACCACCGCTTCAGCAACAAAATAAACGATTGAGTGATCGGTTGCAACTCCATACAAAACCTACAATTTATTAATTATTAATTCAGTCACGAGTTGTAAAATTAATTAATTTCAAATTTCCCGCCTTCGGGGTCAATGAACTCGCAACTGTCAAACCAACCAATGGGAAGCCGGTGATTTGACGGCATACGTTTGTATGTTTGAAAGCGTCCTTTCACTTTGTTTGTACGACAAAAAGTCTTTTTTGCGTGTTTAGTGCCAAAATAACTGAAATTTTAGCGAAAATGTGACGAGATGACATGCAGGAAGCCATCAACGAAAACGACAAGTTAAGGTTAGTTTTTTTACATATTGTCGATTCACTTTCTTAAAAACCACGTCCTAGTGTAAATTCTTTATATTCGGCCTGTGTAAGTCGGTCTTTAAACTAGCGCCATTGTTTCTAGTAATTTTTAGTGTAAAATTTGTCAAAATTGACAGCGTCAACAAAAACAGGTTAGATGCTCTGAAAGTTTTTAAAATCTGTTAATTATTCACATAAATTAAATTTGTGAAGTTATGAAACTGGTCCAACAACAGGGTATCAAGACTAATACTTTATTTTAATAAAAAATAACCAGTTCAGTTCAGTTCCTTCCTATGCCTGTGCCAAGTGTCAGATTTTGAAAATGAATTAGTACTACCAACCGGTACACTAAAAAAAACTAGGCACGAAGTACCAACCTAACAACTTTATAGCTGGTCGTTGTCCAAGTGAAAACACTGTACAATTAGGGTTGCCACCTGAATGTTTTTTCAGCCCTGGACACCAAAGTAACAGTAATAATAACAATAACTAATAACTTACATTGTTATTACAGTCAAACTTCTAGTATACTAAGGTATACCTATAATACTTGATAATTATGACTTACGAGTACTTAACTATTTATTTGTATTGCTTGGAATTTTTACCTAGTTTAAAAAACAAATTTCATAATAAACAAAGTAAAAAATGAAATTTTCACATACTATGTACACTCCGCACAAAAATTATCGCAACACCCGTAGTTTTCTTAAATGATTTAGAAACAAATAATTATTTTATATTTTTATGAAATGTAACAAGAGATAAAGTAAAACGCAAAAAAAGTTCGCAACAAAAATAAGAAACAACAACAAAAATTAATTTTTAACATTTTTCAGAAATTAAACCTTAACATTAATACCGCGTATTACCACCTCTAGCCTGAATAACAGCCTCCAATTTTCTTGGCATGCTTGCTATGAGGTTAGTAACGTAATTTTGAGGCAAATTCTCCCACTCTTGCATAAGGGCATTCTCTAGTTCTTCAAGAGACCGCAATGCATTTTGTTGCCCTAGCAACCCTCGTTGAAGGTGGTCCCATACATGTTCGATTGGATTCAGGTCAGGACTTTTCGCAGGCCACGGCAATGTTCTTAAATTGACCTCTTCCATGTATTGTTGCACAATTCCAGCAACGTGAGGTCGGGCATTATCTTGCATAAACAAGAAATTATCCCCGACAAAGGGGCCATATGGCACTACATGATGTTCCAGTATATCCTCAATATATCGGGCAGCTGTTAATCGAGCACCACGTAGAGACACCAACTCTGTGTGCCCTCCGACAGAGATTCCTCCCCAAACCATAACTGAACCTCCACCGAAAGAAACTTGTGGGCGAAAGTTACACTGCGAATAGCATTCCCCGGAGCGTCTGTACACTGGTACTCGTCTATCAGAAGTATGTAAACAAAATCGAGATTCATCCGAAAACATTACATTGCTCCAATCATTCAAATCCCAATGGGCATATTCTCGAGCAAACTGTAATCTAGCGACCCGATGTTCCCTGTTAAGAAGAGGACCCTTTGCAGCGACCCGTGCCCTCAAATCATCTTCTAGTAGACGGTTACGAACTGTTTGTATAGAAATTTGTACATTTCTAGCTGCTAAAAGTTCGTTTTGCAGCATTCGAGCAGTGCAATGTCGAATTCGAAGTGCTGTGAGACGCAAAAAACGGTCGTCTCTTTGACTAGTTATTTTTTTTCTTCCTTGTCCTGCCCGTCTTTTGTGTTCCCCAGTCTCTCTAAAACGTGCTGCGATCCTACTTATGGTCGAAGGATGTACCCCTAGAGTTTGAGCCACATAACGCATACTACGGCCATCTTCCAACAACATGACGGCTCTTACAGATTCTTCTGGAGAGAGATGTAAAGAAGTTCTTTCCCCAATGTTCATCTTGATTATTTTTGCTGTTTAGATCACTATTAGGCGAACAAAACTTACAAAACAAGAGATAACTTACTGTGTTAAACAACATTGACTATCAAAATTTTCAGAAAAAGACCCAAAAAACCTAAACTATACGCTTATTTTTTGCATATATACAATAGAATTGCTTAAAAGATTTAATAGAATGAGAATTGCTGACAAGGGATGTCATTCATTTGAATAAAATGAGAAAATTTAGGTGTTGCGATAATTTTTGTGCGGAGTGTATATTATAAAATTAAATAAAAGAATAATGATACTATAAGATAGTATATTAACTGTTTCAAAACTATGTAAACGCCAACGTCGCATTTTACCAAATTATTTTTTTATAAAAATGTAAAATAGTTATTAATGATCAGATCTCTCTTTGAAACTACAAATTACATTAGCTATTAATTTTTTGAAGGGCATAAATAATTTATAACAACTAAATTTGAGAGAAAATGCGACGTTTTGCGTAGTTTTGAAACAGCTAATATGACAAAAAGCAATATAAAAAAAATAAGTACTGCAAACAATAGACACCTACATATATCATTCAATTTGGCAAACAAAAAAAAGTAACTCACCTTCCCAAATCTGTTTTTTCAGTAAAATTATATCCGCTAACACGTGTAATTCATTATAAAATTCATCACTGATCAATTTTTAGAAGTTGTATACATTATTCCAATTCTTCTCAAATTTTTTTGAAGAAAATGGTTCAAAATATTGAAACGCTAGCTTCCAAATCAAAATATTTACAAGTGTAGTTAACTGCTCTATCGAAGAATTTCCAAAACTTTTCGTTAATTTTTATTTTAGACACAAAAAAACTTACTATGAGAAAACCGGACAATTATTGTCCGGTTTAACATTTGATCCGGACACCGGACATATCGTCTGATATCCGGACTGTCCGGGTGAAAACCGGACAGGTGACAACCCTATGTACAATTTTGTTTCAAACGAATACAAAACCATAAAAATATTTCGTAAACAAAATGTTTTTTTACAATTTTTCATGCCATTTGAACAAATAAGCGAAAATAAAACTAATTGCCTTATTTTGCTTAAATATCCCAAATATTTAGTTTTACTTTAGTTTTACCTACCTCAAAAATTTCGTATTTTCGACACCCAAGCCATGTCGGAACGAAACATCACAGTCCAAGTCTGTAAAATTGTGATGTACTTTAACAATGGGTGTTCTGGCAGTTGGAATGGACACAACAGCATGAAACTGCTCTTTAAACGCCTTAAACACTTTACTGGCTTTCTTGACGATTTGTTCCTGACTTTGAGCATCTTGTTGTCTTTCACCTAAATACATATCACCCGTGTCCATAAACACATCCAAATCGCTTTGCTAGACAGACACAAAAAATTAGTTAAAAATCGGGACAAGTGCCCAAAACTAACATTGTTCCCCAACCCTGAAATTCTCGATCCGAAAGGATAAGCCTTGCAAGTTGGGTAAATCCCAGCCAAGGCTTGTTCCAAATCGTCACAACATTCTTTCATTTTATCTCGATCCTCGAGAACTTTGTTTGCTTCGATTTGCACTCGTTCGGCTTCTTCGTGGATGAAAGCTTTACTTCGGAAGAGTTTTTTGACAGAGAAAGGTAACTTAACTTCTACAATAATCGGTTATTTTATTAAGGGTTGTAAAAAAAAGAAACAACCTTTAGCACGGTGTTTGCCACCTCGTGATGAAATGTGGCGACTTAGGGATAATTCATCGCCGAAAATTACAAGAAGGCAAGTTTTGCATTCGTATTCGCCCACTTTTTGTTTGCGGGCTGGGGTCATGCTATCGTGTCTGAAAAATCATCAAATGACCTCAGCATTTTTAACAATAATTATTATTCTGCCTAACAACAAGCACTCGAATGCAGTTGTTATCAAACTTTAGTGGATATCTGCTTATGCAAATGAATACATAAGACTACAGAGGAAAAACATACAGGCTGTTTTGTCTAAACCCGTGATTTTGATTATTATAAACTGAATGCTCATGATTGGAGAGTTTGAACTAAAAATTATGTATTACAATACATACATTTTTTTGTAATGATTTTTACTTTTTATTAATTAAACTTATAATTTATTATACTTATGAATTTAATCATTGCAACAATATTTACAACAAAAGTTGTAATTGTTTCGCTGCGAATCAACCAATTAAAATATCTAATACTATGTATAAATATACAGGCTGTTTTGTCTAAACCCCACATTAGAAGTATCAGTCATCTGAAAATTTGTGTACAACCATAATCTTTTAGGTCCTGCTCAATGAAAATATTCTCAAGATAGCAGCACTTCCGGTTATACCGGAAGTCGCTATCAACTTCCTTATTTTAAATGGAATGCTATATTTTTTAAAGCGTTTTTGAATTACTAGAGTTATTTTAAGGTAGTTTTCATAAGCTGTTCCTATACCTAAATTTAGCCGTTTACGAAATATTTATGGTTTTTAAAATTTTTTTGGATTTGCACCTTCCAGTTCAAAAATCGATAACTCTGCGATTTTTAAAAATTTGGAAATATTTTTGAGCTCATTTGAAAGAGGAAGCCTAGATCTTTCCTTTGGTGGTTTCAAATTTCTAAAAAAGAATAACAAACTCCAAATTTTTAAAATTAAGTTTGCAAAACTTTAAGCACCCATAACTAATTTTTTTCAAATGAAATGACAAAAGTTTTATTTCACTAGATGGTAGAGAATTTAATTCTGCTTCGATCGGTGTTAACATTCCCTATACTTATGTTTAATAGTTTTCAAGTTACAATAACTTTTTGTTGGGATTGAGAAATTCATTAGCCATAGGCCTTTTCTCATAGGTTGCCATGGAAACGAAAGAAAAAAGGTGAGAAATTAAAGTTATTCAAACCAACACTCCATGAATTTATTTTGTTTTCACAGTCTGATAACACAATTTTGAACAGAGTTTGTCATTTAAGTTTAATCAGAAATGTTTTTATGGCAAACTATGCAAAAAATAGCTGTGGTTAGTAAGAAATTTCTCTACAAAAACAAAAAACCAACATAACTTGAAAATTATCACAGATAGGTTAGGGAATGCTAATACAGATAGATGCAGAAAAAAATTCTCCTCCATCTAGTAGAATAAAAATTGGGACAACCCATTTGAAAAAATTAAGTTTTGGGTACTTGAAGTTGTCCAAACTTAACCTTAAAATTTTTGGGTTTATTAACTTCAATTCCAATTTTTATCACACTGAACAACAGATATAGGCTTTCTCTTTCAATTCTCCAAACATGATTTCGAAATCTCTAAAACTAAGCGAGTTACCGATTTTTTAAGGGACAGGTGCAAATTCAAAAATTTTCAAAAATCCTAAATATCTCGAAAACGGTTAAACCTAGGTTTAGGGAAAGCTGATAAAAACTCCCTTAAAATAACTCAGCTAATCCAAAAACGCAGTGAAAAATATAGCTTTCCATTTAAAATAAGAAAGTTAATAGCGACTTTCGGTATAACCGGAAGTGGTGCCATCTTGAAAATATTTTCATTGAGCATAACTCAACGGATTATGCCTGAGTACCAACTCTAAATAAATATCTTTATTAGAACTTTCAATACTTCTAATGTGGGGTTTAGACGGAACAGCCTGTAGATTTTCGTTCATTCTTACAGCAATAGTATTTCTTCTATAATCTATCAAAAATTAATTAACAAAAATACAGATAAGGTTCTGTCATATTAATTTTTTTAAAAAGGATAGGATGTTGAATAAATCAAAGCTTACAGAGGAAAGATAATATTTATTTACGTAAAGATTTGATGGCACATCGATTTTGTAGTTTTTTATTCTTTTTCAACCTGAATGCAGCGCAATATTTATTTACAACTGTAGATGTACAGTTGGATGCAATAAAAACGGAAAATTGAAATGTCTTCAGATTGAAACAGATCTTGCTTGTCAATTTGACAGCTGTCACATTCAAACAATTATTGCTCTATGGCACAGTAAAATGCACTGGATTATAGGCTGGAATGGTTTAATAATAATGTTACCTTAGGACAATGAAAACTATCAGTTCTGATAATTTGATGACTGCGTTGAATTTGTCAAATTTTGATTAATTGTCAGGTCCAACTTAACCTTTAAGAAAAAAAGCCATGTTCAAACTAGGGAAAAATATAGAAATCTGACATTTTCCGTTTTTATTGCATCCAACTGTACCAACAAAAAAATCTTTTAAATTAGTATTTTGATCATTTACAAAATATTTTCTCAATTCACTTTTTTTGTTGGCAAAGTTATACCAATTGGCAATAAATCACCGATTATTTTACAAAGTCAAAATTTACAACTGTGATGACAGTTGGTGCTAGAATCTCAAAAATTGCTCCGATCTTTTTTATTAACATTAAACATACATATTAAATATTAAAACTATTAAATACACCGTCATAAATGCTCTATAACTTGCCTATAATTACTACCAAGCTGTTCTATAGTGCTAGTTTATTAATAGTTTAGGAAATTTTCAGTCTTAAAATTTTTGCATTTTATATTAAATTTTTATAAATTCGAATTATCTTCAAGCAAAATTATAAAAAAACAGAATAAAATGTTTGTCCAATATTTGTCTTGATTATTTGTGTACATTTTGCTTAACATTTTTTGAGCGGTATCAAAATCAAATAAAAGAAAATATTACCAACATTTTTTCAGATATACTTGCAACCATTGCAATATATCTTCATTCATTTTAAAGAATACAAATAGATTTTATTAACTTTTCAGATTGAAACAGATCTTGCTTGTCAATTTGACAGCTGTCACATTCAAACAATTAATGCTCTATGGCACAGTAAAATGCACTGGATTATAGACTGGAATGGTTTAATAATAATGTTACCTTAGGACACTGAAAACTACCGGTTCAGATAATTTGATGACTGCGTTGAATTTGTCAAGTTTTGATTAATTGTCATGTCCAACTTAACCTTTTAGAAAAAAAAGCCATGTTCAAACTAGGGAAAAATAAAGAAATCTGACATTTTCCGTTTTTATTGCATCCAACTGTACCAACAAAAAAATCTTTTAAATTAATATTTTGATCATTTACAAAATATTTTCTCAATTCACTTTTTTTTTTGGCAAAGTTATACCAATTGGCAATAAATCACCGATTATTTTACAAAGTCAAAATTTACAACTGTGATGACAGTTAGTCCTAGAATCTCAAAAATTGCTCCGATCTTTTTTATTAACATTAAATATAAATATTAAATATTAAAACTATTAAATACACCTTCATAAATGCTCTATAACTTGCCTATAATTACTACCAAGCTGTTCTATAGTGCTAGTTTATTAATGATTTAGGAAATTTTCAGTCTTAAAATTTTAGCATTTTATATTAAATTTTTATAAATTCGAATTATCTTCAAGCAAAATTATAAAAAAACAGAATAAAATGTTTGTCCAATATTTGTCTTGATTATTTGTGTACATTTTGCTTAACATTTTTTGAGCGGTATCAAAATCAAATAAAAGAAAATATTACCAACATTTTTTTTAAGTTTTTTTTAACATTTTTTTTAGTAAAAGTAGAACATATTATACATGCTTGTACTAAAAAACTAATATCTTCCAAATTATTGAAAAAATACAGGTGCCAATTAAAATGAGAAGGTTGACACCTTTTAGCCCAAAATATATTGGCATTTAGAAAATTTTAAAAGCATGTGCTTATACCCTTTAATTAGTTTTTTTAGTTTTTGAAATCGGGCAATAAATAAAAATTCTAGTCGTTTTTAAAGATGACTATACAGGGTGCTGCATTTTGGATGTCCGAATGGGGGATCTCCGAAACTAAGTGGTTTAGAGAAAAACGAGTGACACATTCTCGGGTCCGTTTTTTGAGAAAATAATTTTTGTCAAAACCGCATCCCGCTATCGTCTTTTGTTTTCGACTTATAAACAAAAGTTGACATTTTAGCGAAATCTTAAAAAATTTATATCTTCCTTATTATAAAACATACACATTTGAAATACAGACATTATACAGGCACTTTTTTACAGAGAATTTAATAATGTTATCAGCGATTTTTTTTAATCATTCGTTTAGCTGTAATAACATAAAGTTGTATTTTTTTAAATAGGAATCATAGTTGGCTATGACATTTTCGAAAAGCTTTTTTTTTTTAACTAAAAACAATATAAATACAGTTTGATATTTTTATATACTTTTGATAAAAAATATATTTAAAATATTTGAAAGTAGTTGGCCTTGGAAAAATTATTTCACATAAAAGGTGTGAATAATTAGAAATTTTGTGAACGGTTATTAAAGTAAAAAATGTGAAATTATAAAAATAGCTATGTTAAAGTTATTTTCAATTGAACAAATATACGATAGTCGCAGATTTTAATTACATAAAAAATGTGCAGAAAATTGAAAACGATGTGTCACTACCATTTGATAACACTTTTTTATGATTTAGTGAAGTGCAATGGAGGTGACGTTGATAATGTTAGGTATTTTTTTACTGCAGATGGGATTTGATATTGGTGTTTGGATTAACATTTTTTTTAAAAATAAAATTTTATTGACAAGCAATCACACAATTATAATAAGATTTTTCTTTTACCGGCATTGCATGTTTAATTAGAAAATAGAATAGCAATAAGTAAGCATGCCATTTTAAATCTAAAAACAAATAATTTTTATTAATTGCAAAAATTTGATCTAATAATAATTTATTATGCTGTTTTTAAATTAATTAGTGTTTAAAAAATTATTAAATTATAAATACTTGTTGGGTAATTTATTTTTCATAGTTTTCATTGAAAATCCAAAATGTTTTCATGGCCTACTGTAAAGAAAAAGCGAAGAGATGTTTTTTTTAATATTTAAAAATAATGTATTACACAAATAGACATATCAAATCAGAAAAAATAAGTTTTTCAAAAATATCACAACCGCCTGATTCCTATTTAAAAAAATACAACTTTACGTTATTACAGCTAAACTAGTAATTAAAAAAAATCGCTGATAACATTATTAGATTCTCTGTAAAAAAGTGCCAGTATAAAGATATGAATTTTTTAAGATTTCGCTGAAATGTCACTTTTGTTTATAAGTCGAAAACAAAAGATGATAGCAGGATGCGGTTTTGACCAAAATTATTTTCTCAAAAAACGGAACCGAGAATGTGTCACTTGTTTTTCTCTAAACCTCTTAGTTTCGGAGATCCCCTATTCGGACATCCAAAATGCAGCACCCTGTACAAAATTTGGCATTTGTTCCTTGTTTTTCCCCTGTACTCTTCAAATGTTAAGACTAAAGTCTGCAAATGCATTTTCCGAAAAAAACGATGAAAAAAAAATTGATATTTTGTTCAACAATAAAGTGCAGATAAGATAAACCCATAATAACTTTAATGAATCAACTAGTTATGTCTGAACACTATCTTATCGCCAAGGGGAATCCCAGAAAAAACAACAATGTCAAAAGAATTACCTATTCGGCCCTTTGGTGAAATGGTCATCCCAGGCGTTTTCGTCCTTGATTACAACATTACAAATTTCGCAAAAAAAACTGTACTTGGGGCACTCAAGCCCTGTCTGGTTTTGATGTAGAGGAGTCGAGATATGTTTCCATATCATCAGAACGGCATTACTGAAATTAATTTTGCAAACGTTGCAACTGACCACCGAATTAAAAAACGTAAAAAACCCCGAATGATTCTTGTATCTCGGGGGCAAATGTAGGCTGTTTGGTTCAAAAAGAACCTTGATAAAAGCACATTTTGGTTGTCCTGCAATCACCTAATAAAAACAAAACTAAATGATAACAATAATTACCGAGGTTTTTTTCTTTCGTTTCTTTGACAGGTTTAACTTCACGTTTAGGCACAGTGTTGTTCACTACAACATCCTCATACACCCCCAGTTGCATCTCAAGCAAGTAAAACTCGTTGAGCTTGCCTTCAGGCGAGAGAAAAATCTTCAAGAGTTTACTTTTGTGCACTTTACCTCTAATGTGGTCAATCACCGAAGTGTGATTCACAAATTCCTGACACAAGTGACATTTTACGATATTTGGGACAGTGATTTCAGGGAGGAAATGCACTTGGTGGGCTTGAAAGTTGGGCTCTTGACTGCGCCAAAACTCGTGGTATTGTCTCAAAGCGTGCGTGTTTGCAGGAGTCGAGGCGCACTTCAAGTGCCTTTGTCCTGCTGTGTGATTTTTGATAACGTACGATGTCACTTTGTAAACTCTACCGCGCGAAATTAAACTGCAAGGACAGAGGAGACACACTGCTCGTGCAGCCCCACTTTTCTGAACCGTGTGGTCCGGAAAGTTGTCCCGCTTCCGGGCTGCGCTTACGAACGATTCGGGATAAAGGGTTTGCTCAACTAATGAGTCGTATTTTATGACGAAATTAAATTTGAAATTATTTAAACCGTTGACAGGTTCAGGCTCCAACTCTTGAATGAAATCCTCACTCAAATCGTCAATAATCGAATTGATGGACGATTCAGGCGAACTCACTGAATCTAACGCTTGGTTGTGTTGGTTGTAGGTTTCCTCAAAGTGAGGGTGGTTTTGTAACACTGTCCAGACGTTTTGCCAAGGCTTGACTTCCACTACTTCCTCACAGACATTACAAGTGAATAATTGTGTGCGTTGGCTGACCGATTTGTTTATTTCCGAAATCGCACTTTTGAGTTTTTTCTTAAGATTAAGGAGCAGGTATACAAAAATTTCGCTTTCGTCCGGTTGACAACGTAAAAAATACAAACGTGCTATGCTATTAAACCAGTCGGAGAATTCCTCGATTTTGAGTTTTACTTCGTTTTTAAAACTATCACAGAAGTCTGATTTGAGATAACACTCGTTTTCCAAAGCTTCAACTAACGACATGTCGGGATAACCTCACTTTTTACACTTTAACTGGAGTTAACGTAACGATAAAGTAACACCAGAAAATGACTACATAACACTCCAGTTACGATAATTTCGTAAAAAATAACACATTTGTGTTAAATTTGTTACTATAACCTCTGATATTTTCCAACTACGTCACAAAAAAACAACACACCAAACAAATACTACCAACGTGACACTCAACGGGAAAAAAAACCCTAAATGTAAATTGGAGCAAAGGTTTATTAAAATATTAAAATTCAAACATGAGTATATACAAATAAAATAAATACATCTATATTTACACTATCATTCTGCCTTACAATATTTATCAACATCCTGTGTGAATAAAAAAATATTTTCACTTAATATCATGAAAACTAATGAAACTTTTTATCGCAGCACTGTTGCTTTGGCTACATTTACGTCACTAAAATAGTTGAGGGTCAAGACAACTACCTACTCGAATCCAACAAAAATAAAACACTATTTTTGTTTCCTGTTCCATTATTTTACGAAAGCAAATACGAATCACAATTACGTACTAAAATACTCAAATTTAATGATCATGTAATGAACGAAAGTTAATCTGACAAAAAAAAAACGAAATTAATTAACACGTTGTTAGTTTAACCCGCGGATTTATTCGGTCGGCTGATGGTAATTTTGTTGGGTGTAAACATATTCATGACGTCCAACCTAAAAAAAAAATCGGATTAAAGTGGCCTATGACTGAAATTAGATTGGCAACATTACATCAACAGTGTTACCAACTTAATTTGATAATGGCCGTACCTTAAACTATAGGGCAGGATTGATTCGTCGAGTCTATATTTCCTCACAGACAGTATACAAAGGGTCTTCAAACTCGGCTTAAAATCTAAAATGTACAAATCACAATGGTCTATTAACCTGTCTTCTTGAGGTTCACGTAGATATGGTATCTGTGGACTGTAACAAAAAAAAAGTAAAAAAATTAGACAAAAATTAATTTACCTAGTGCCCCCAAAAAGGAATAACCTATCACCCACGATGACACAAGCTTGTCTCCGTCGTTCGCAAGGTTTAGGACCGATTGTGTTAACCATCCTCCATCTACTAGTTTGGGGATCATATTCGTACATATCGTTAAAGTGTTTCTCTTCTAAATAGTTGTAACCACCAAAAATGTACATTTTATTATTATAAACGACTGAAACGAACCATTTTGAGATAAATAATTACAAAAATGAGTTAAATTACAAGCTGAGTGACTTCTACGTCCTGTAGGTATATCACCAGAGACTTGAGGGCGCACCCATTTAAAAGTCTCTAAATCAAGGTACCATAGCATATTAGAGTAGACTTCTTCGCCAAATAGGGTGTGCCCCCCGCGCCCCCCGAACAAATACATTCGATTATTTAAACATACAGCTGTGTGGAAATCGCGTAGAGTGGGTTCAATTTCGCCTAGAAAAAATGTTTTTCTTTTAGAAATAGAAATAGGTCGGTCAAGTCTCAGACACACAAACCCTGTTTTCTAACGACTCAAGGACGTAAAAAAGTTATTTCTAACATTGTTTTTGCGCCGCGTAGTTATCCAAAATCAGTCGGGACTTAATAAATTTATTGTAATAAAGGACATGACGTAAAACTTTATTTCTAGAGACCAGATTCGTTTATTAACTTTTTTAATTATGAAATGTTTTTTTTGATGTCTGAAATGGAAGATTGTGAGGCAATCGCGTCACAGAAAACCACCGCGAAAGAGACAATTACTTCTAAAACGCGTATAAATGAAAAGTTGTTACGCTACGATTTCCCAAAAATTATTTAGTAACTAAATCCCTGTAATCTTGTTTCAAATTTAAAATTTTATATGAACAAGGCACTGACAAATAAATCAACTTTTTATCACAGTTTACAACGTATAAATTTTATAATTCACAAGTAGTGATTTGTTTATTATGTCACGCGCGTAAGAATATGCAAATTGTCATCATAATAGCGAGTCATAATTTAAAAAAAAATTGACAAAATTATTAGCTGTTTCAAAACTATGTAAACGCCAACGTCGCATTTTACCAAATTATTTTCTTAAATAAGGTTGATAAAAATGTAAAATCGTTATTAATGATTAGATCTCTCATTGAAACTATAAATTACATTAGCTACTAATTTTTTGAAGTGCATGAATAATTTATAACAACTAACTTGTAGAGAAAATGCGACATTTCTATATAGTTTTGAAACAGCTAATAACTGGATAATAACGAACAGAAGTTTGATGAATCAATTTTTTTTAACTAATGGATAAAAATTATTGGTCAAATAACTAACTGACGATTTATTTATCGTTGTTGAAACCGACCCTAAATTCGATTTTTTGATAACTCAAACGATTATGTTTAAGTAGTAGAAAATTCAATAAAACCCAACAATGTCTTTAAAATTAAAGCAAAAAACAATAGCATAATGCAGGTCAAGTTCTTGTTTGCAACAAGTTAAAAAATGACAATGAACGAATTTGTATTGTTTTGTATTACGCATGAAAATGACTTCCTCGTGAGGAAAAACACCCACAGTCTCAATTTGCCTTCATTGTTCCATTTTAAAATAAACAAGATAATTACAATGTTACAATTTTTTTCTAATACGCAGAAATATTCAAATTTTATACATATCGAGTGTGATAATTTAAATGTGATACCGTTAGTTGTTTTGATATACAAGGCTATCATTCGCTCAAAAACAAACAACGCATATTATTCATGTGTTTTATCGAATCGGTAGAAATATGTAGCGATTTTCATGGAAAGAATAGATTAACGATGATTCACAGTTTTTGAATTTCACCGTCACATTTTTGTGCAAAATAAAAAAATTATAATAACCCAGAATAAGTGTTATTGTAATTACTAATTATTCACATCTTATAATTACTTTAGGCAAATTGTAAATAACTGTTGTTATACTGATCTATGCCCAGAATAAATGAATAATTATTTTCTGATTAATTAATTATACAGGGTGTCCGTTTTTCGAGCTTCACAATGGGGATCTCGGTTATTATAAGAGATACGAGGTCGGTTAAATTAGGGCAAAGCTGCGCATTTTTATACTGAACAATTACGTGAAAGAAAATTTGATGTATCATTTTTAGTTTTTGAATTATTGAGAAAAATCAAAAATTTGTAATTTTCGTTTTTATTTTTTCAAGCGAAAACCAAAAGAACTAGACGTTTTTCACTAGGACCTTCTTCAGGCACTTTTTTACAAGGAATCTAAATCTGTCATTGTATTTTCCAAAGCGTTTTTGATGTCATAGTTACAACGCTCAACTTTGGTTTTTCTTATGGACGCCATATTCATATTTTGTATTTTTGAAAATTGTTTTTATATCTGGTTACAACAATGTATCACATGATATGATCGAATTTTACATACTGATCAAAATGGAAAAAAAGCATTTTTCTGGAAAACACGCCAACAATTTTGGTTTTAAGCAAACTAGATTTTGGAAGTTTAATTGAAATTAAATTGGATCTGGAAGGTTTACATTTCCGCCAAGTTTACTTATTTAAAAACTAAACGACATGATAAGATAGAAGTTTATTTTTTGCAAAACAAAACAAGACAAAGTTATAATAATTCCGCTCGCATATTTAATAGAACTGTCAAAAGTTAGTTTGTGAAACAAAATTTTTGGAGTTTTTTTTCCAAAGCACTGCAAAAACGCATTTTTTTAATTTTAATTAGCTTGCAAGATTTGATCATATCATGTTGTAATCAGGAACAAATAGACTTTTCAAACAAAGTTGTGTGTTCTAAGTTTGACATCAAGAACGCCTTGGAAAAGGCGATGACAGATTAAGATTTCTTGTAAAAAAGAATGTCTTACTTAAAAACGTCTAGTTCTCTTAGTTTTCGCTTAAAAAAATAAAAACGAAAATGATAAATTTTTGATTTTTCTCAATAATTCAAAAACTAAAAATGACATCAAATTTTTTTTCAGATAATTGTTCAGCATAAAAATTCGCAACTTTGCCCTAATTTAACCGACCTCATATCTTTTACAATAACTGAGATCCCCATGGTAAAGACAATAACACTGATTGATTTTTTTTTAATTTGGTAATATCACAAGTAACATTGATTATTATCATACAGGCTGTTCCGTCTAAACCCCACATTAGAAGTATTGGGAGTTCTAATAATCATAGTCATCTGAAAATTTGTATACAACCATAATCTGTTACGTCCTGCTCAATGAAAATATTCTCCAGATGGCAGCACTTCCGGTTATACCGGAAGTCGCTATCAACTTCCTTATTTTAAATGGAATGCTATATCTTTTAAGGCGTTTTTGAATTACTAGAGTTATTTTAAGGTAGTTTTCATAAGCTGTCCCTATACCCAAATTTAGCCGTTTAGGAAATATTTAGGGTTTTTAAAATTTCTTTGGATTTGCACCTTCCAGTTCAAAAATCGATAACTCTGCCATTTTTAAAAATTTGGAAATATTTTTGAGCTCATTTGAAAGAGGAAACCTAGATCTTTCCTTTGGTGTTTTCAGATTTCTAAAAAAGAATAACAAACTCCAAATTTTTAAAGTTAAATTTGCAGAACTTTAAGCATCCATAACTCATTTTTTTCAAATGAAATGCCGAAAGTTTTATTTCACTAGATGGTAGAGAAATTAATTCTGCTTCGATCTGTACTAACATTCCCTATACTTATGTTTAATAGTTTTCAAGTTACAATAACTTTTTGTTGGGATTGAGAAATTCATTAGCCATAGGCTTTTTCTTATAGGTTACCATGGAAACGAATGAAAAAAGGTGAGAAATTAAAGATTTTCAAACCAACACCCAATGAATTTATTTTGTTTTCACGATCTGATAACACAATTTTGAACTGAGTTTGTCGTTTAAGTTTAATCAGAAATGTTTTTATAGCAAACTATGCAAAAATAGGTGTGGTTAGTAAGAAATTTCCTACAATGACAAAAAAAAAACAACATAACTTGAAAATTATCACAGATAGGTATAGGGAATGCTAATACATACTCCATCTAGTAGAATAAAAATTGGGACATCCTATTTGAAAAAATTAAGTTATGGGTACTTGAAGTTGTCCAAACTTAATCTTAAAATTTTTGGGTTTATTAACTTCCAATTCCAATTTTGAACACCACGAACAACAGATATGGGCTTTCTCTTTTAATTCTCCAAATATGATTTCGAAATCTCTAAAACTAGGCGAGTTACCGATTTTTTAAGTGGCAGGTGCAAATCCAAAAATTTTCAAAAAATCCTAAATATTTCGAAAACGGTTAAACTAGGGTATAGGGAAAGCTGATAAAAACTCCCTTAGAATAACTTAAATAATCCAAAAACGCAGTAAAAAACATAGCTTTCCATTTAAAATAAGAAAGTTAATAGCGACTTCCGGTATAACCGGAAGTGCTGCCATTTTACAAATATTTTCATTGAGCAGAACTCAACGGATTATGCCTGAATAACAACTTTCAGATAAACATCTTTATTAGAACTTTCAATACTTCTAATATGGGATTTAGACGAAACACTCTGTATTAAATCTCAGAATTTTAGTCAATTGTCGTTCACATCCAAGGAAGGAAACTGAATTACCTTCGGTCTTAACATGCGACCAATCCATTTTCTTCAAATCCAAAGCATAGACCGACTCTGCAAAAGAGTCGGTCTCCTCCTCATAGCCCCCAAAAATGATCATGTAGTGCTTCCACATGCAGGCCGTGTGTCCATCCCTTGGCAGTGGTATACACCCTGTGGTCTTGGGGGCCGTCCAGCAATGCCAAGTTGTATCAAAACAGAACAGCACCCCATCGGAAGCCCTGTCATTGCGGCCCCCCCAAATATACACTTTATCACCATACACCACCGCACTGTGGCCGTAGCGTTTGTAGGGCAAAATATCGTCGTTTTCGAAGTAGGGCAAGTCGCTGACAGGGTGTTTCGTCCATCTGAACGTGGTGGTGTTGAGGACGTGCACGTCCATGGACGTGTAGGCCTTCGAGTCCTCGCCAGTGCAATAGCCCCCGAAGGAGTAGATCTTGTGGCCTACTGCCACAGCTGCGTGGTTTACCCTCTTGGGGCCGCCGTCCAGGTGACTAATCCAACGCATTTTTCGAATTTAGGTACAGATGAGATTTTAAACGGTGGGGAACTTGGACTTGAAAATTTCCATTCGAGTATGAATATTTATGTGGTTGGGAAATTAATACAAACGTCGCGCTCGCGTTGTTGAAGGACGCGGAAATGAGTGAAAATTGTGAATTCAAGGACACTTAACCTCACCTTTGGGCACTAAACAACACCTTAGAAATCTTTTTTTCAACTATTTCAGTTTTCAGTCTGTTTCAGTGAAAGGAAATGATAGGGTGGTGGGAACTTGGAGCGAGAGAGAAGGAGATAAACGCGCCTGCCAACTGTCAAACAATTCAAAACTTTTTTCTCACCAAAATTTGAATATTCTCGCGCCCATTTCAATTATCGTTTTTTTCAATTCCGATTTTTAGTAGGTAATTTCGCAATAACGAACATCGAACGTTTTCGAAATGGGTTTATTGAAGTGCAAGAATAATTTTTATAGAGAAAATGCGATGTTAGCCTTTCCATAGTTTTGAAACAGAGGATAAAGGTTAGAAAAAGACCATAAAGACATTTCAGAAATAGCCCATACTTAATTCACCCCGTATAAATACACTATAATAAATTAATAATTATTACAGTGTTTTCACTTGGATAACGACCAGCTGTAAAGTTGTTAGGTTGGTACTCCGTGCCTGGTTTTTTTAAGTGTTCCGGTTGGCAGTACTAATTCATTGTCAAAATTTGACACTTGGCACAAGCGCAGTAAGAAAAATTGTAATTTCACATTGAAATTTTAAAAATGAGCAGCCAAAAGTCTACAAAGAAGTGTGCAAGACTAAATATTGATGTAACACAGGCAATTATAAAAAAAAAACTTTGCCAGCCGTTTCGGAGAAAACATTGGAGACGAAAGTAAAAAACTTTTTCTCGGTAATTTTCCACACATTTTCCCTTTTTTACCTACTACACCTGCCCGTTACCTAACCCGTAACCTAACTCTTGTTAATTCCTTTTCACCCGCCTGTGCTCAAGACCCCAATTCGAAAAATTTTAACTTAATATAAATTTTTATTAAAACAAAGTGTTAGTCTTGATCACGATCATAAAATGGCAGGTCTGGAAACTCCATTCATAAGTACGTTACGAAAATGAAGCATTTTTCCTGGATCACAATAGCTATGAAGGGCAACTATACCCGTGGCGCCCTCACACAGTAATTTATATAAGTCTCCAATTTAGAATCAAATTCTTTATTATTCCAGTAGTTTTTTGGATCATTCTTAACACAAAACTCTGTCATTGTGTTCTTGTGACCTTTATTTATGTGTTACTCACTTGCTTTTGGATATTTATCCCGTTTTTTGTTTTTTACGTGCTAACCTCTGGGACTTGATTACCTCTTTTAAACTGGTATTTTATATTAAAAAAGGTAAATTATTAATATCTACATTACTGCACAGAAAGCATTTTTGAAAGGAAAATGCAAATACACACTTTCGAACGTCTCACGGAGCCCTCCTTGCAGTTGTAAAAATCAGTTTCTTTTGATAGAGACTTTCGTTATATAGCACCAATTCTAGACGTAATATTCGAGTTTCTCCAATCATCTACCTCAAAAATTTGCTTTTGTTGAGTTTGGCTCATATTTAGAGTAAAATAAAGGCCAAAGGACCGGTTAATGCACAAATAAGGTTATGTCCCTACATGAATGTTTCAGTAAGCAAATGGCTCGGGAACGTAAATAAACTCAACTAAAACCTGTCTACCACATTCATTACCACCGTTAAGCACAATTTGATTCCTATTTTGGGCATTGCTGATTACCATTCATATCCGTCAAAATAATTTGACATTTGTCAAATATTACGCAAATTTCTCGTTTTTTCATTCATAAAAATCCAGTTTCATCGTAGTATCCGCCAGAGGCGCTACGGGTATAGTGGCCCAAACAGCCACCCACGATCAAGGAAAAAAACCTCAGTTTTGAGACATGAGTTTCCAGACCTGCCAATTCTAAGATCGTGGTCTTGATACCCTATCTTTAGACCAGTTTCATAACTTCACAGATTTAATTTAAGTGAATAATTAACAGATTTTAAAAACTTTTAGAGCTTCTAACCTGTATTTGTGGACTGTCAATTCTGACAAATTTCTCACTAGAAATTACCAGAAACAATAATAGCGCTCGATTAAACACCGAGTTACATAAGCCAAATATAAAGAACTTACACTAGAACGTGGTTTTTATGAAAGTAAATCGACTTTATGTATAAATTATAACAAGATGAGTAAGTTATGGTCGTTATGGTCTATTAGCTGTTTCAAAACTATAAAAACGCCAACGTCGCATTTTCTCTCAAAATTATCTGTTATAAATTATTCATGTGCTTCAAAAAAATGTAGCTAATGTAATTTATCGTTTCAATAAGAGATCTAATCATTAATAACTATTTTACAATTTTATCAATCTTAATTAAAAAAATAAATCGGTAAAATGCGACGTTGGCGTTTTTATAGTTTTGAACAGGGATGGGCGTTGACACGTCGACTTTGATTGTCTACACGACGTGTCAACAATTGCGTCGACAATGTCAACAGTGTCAGCAATGTCAACAATAGGTCGACAATGAAAATTTGAGGTTATGTTGGGTTTTATATCACATTTTCTTTTAAAGAAAAACTTCTTTTGAGAACAAAGACGAAGAGGCTAAAGATGAAGAGTGAAGCGTGAAAACAGAAGAAAAAAGAGACTAATTTGTTTTGCTTTCTTGTTACCGTTTTTCGAGAATTTTATTTTTATTTATTTATTTTTCTATCACATATTTTATGTTTTAAAAAAGTTTTCATCATACCTTTAAGTTTTATTTTTAACAATTATACACCAATTTCATAGTCAAATACCACTTTAATGTCAAAATTTATTATTTCTGTATTGTTGACATAGTTGACATTGTTGACATCACTTTAAATATCGACGTCGACGTAATTGTTGACAGGTCAACAATTGAATTGTCTACCTTGTATTGTTGACACGCCCATCCCTGGTTTTGAAAGGGCTAATATGTGTTATTTCTATTTTTCAAAATGCCATCTACAAAAAATATAAACTTTGTAAACGCGGGAAATCCAAACACGGCCCATATTATGAATGATACATATTCTCTGTACCAATTACAATGTTGCGAAGCAGTAACATTATCTATGTTTATTTTCTTTCTTTATCTCTTTTATTAAAACCGTCGTCTGCGTTGATTGATAGTAATATAAAGTCGTCCACTGTCAAAAAATGGCCGCTTGAGGGAGCTACGAGTTAGCGCTCCAAAGGAATCTATTTATTCTGGTTTGAACCCTTGCTAAATTTCGTTTGCGAAAAAAATGCTTTTGTGTTTTGTGGGTTGTCTATTTTTTATTGTATTTTTTTAAAACTAAATCAAATACATCACAAATTATGATATTTTATACTCAAATATAGTAATTAGTTATTTTTGAGTCATGGAGTTTTGGTATGCCTAAAATTTCCAAATTTTTAAGAGCACAATCAAACATCACAGTAACTGTTTATTATTCCTTTAATATTTCGAGTCCTTGGGTCTCAGTCCTTCACAATTCATTTACAATTCACAATTTATTGGATTTAACACCTTATAGTATGTCAGAATTATGAGTACCACCTAATTTAAATCGATTTGTAGACTAAAATCAAAACCAAATTGTCTTGGAATCACATAGATTTTAACAAATCACTCTGAAGATTTCAGGCTTGCCTAACGGTTTACTTTCCGAATTAATCCAAAAAAAAACGAGTAATTGTTTAAAAATTTAGCAGCAAAGACGAAACTGCATTTCCAAATGAAATGGGCGTCGTTTGTATCAAATGATTTTGAAGACGTAAGCATAGTACAGAGTTTCTAACGGCTTACTTTCCGAATTAATCGAAGAGACAAAAATGATCTGAAACGAGTAATCCTTTTATTTTTTATTCATGTTTTAAAATGTTTCAAATTACAGAGTATATCTTGAATAGGTCATTCTTTCTTCTGATTTTGAATTTTTGGAAATTGATTCAAAGTAGGTAACTTGATCTTTCTCAACGTGTTCACAGTTTGGAACATAACAATTTCAGATACTTGGTATTTTAGTAATCCAATATAAAGTCTGAAACAATTATATTACGCTTACTAAGCTGAAAAAATGGATTATTTGTGCGTCAAATCAATATTTTGTCGATTATGTCAACAATTATGACATTAATTTTCCGTGAATTTTCAAATTGTAATGATTACAGTTTCCTTAGGAGCGTGACTCGCGCGTCATCTACTGGAATTTCGCATTTTGACAAGTTTGCGATTTGGGGCTAGTGGACAGACTTTATATTACTGTCTTTCTTACTGTCAATCAACGCAGACGACGATTAAAACTATTCTTATACAGGGTGAGTCAATAGTGGGTTATTTCTGACATGTCCTAAGATGCAACCAAAAATACTAATTGCACTTACCACTTGATACTTGGTTTGATTTCTAAAAACATTAATTGAATCAATATTAGTTTTTTATTTTTTAAATAATAATGGTCTATAATAAAACTTTAGTAAAACTGTCAAGACAAACTTGACAATACTCAGTACAATGTAATCATGGATTAATTTTGAATTTTTTTAACGATTACCGATCTGGTCAGTTGGAATTAGTATTATGCTGGTATTACTGGTTGCATATTAAAACAAAATCAGAAATAACCCACTAGTGACACCCTGTAGTACTTCAAAATCTGAAATAAAAAATCTTTTGACTAGCAATTTTCTTTTCACCAATTTGTGACTAGGATCTAGGATTATACAAATTTCTTTTTTCGCTGCCACTTTTTCTAATAGTTCAAAATGAAATGGAGGATTAGAAGGAATAAGTAAAACAAAACTTTCTTAACTATCGTTTATTTACGTCTAGGGAGGTAATTCTAACCCTAATGAGTTAATCTGGGTCACACGTATAAATATCACAATTAATGGCAGTAGGAATAAAAAAAATGTTAAGTACCATTACAGTAATTTCACCATGTAGAGACTAATTCCAGACCCTAGAGCGAGTCCAACACCCATGAATACAGTCATCATAGAAGACGCAGTTTCCTTTTCATGTGATTCCACAACCCTACAAATATCAAACGAAATAAGAAAAAACCAAAAGGGGCGAAATGACTCGCCTTGGGGCACATATAGCTGTAATATTAGCCAAATAACCGTTGGTTAAAGCACAGAGAAATAATATTGAAATGTATTCGTAATCATGGTCGAAAACAACAGCCCAGTGTGACCTGGGCTGGGCGTTACACAACATCAAGAGTGGAATGAAAACAAATCTTGCCGTACTCAAAATGAGCAAAATGTAACCCTTCTTGGGCTAAAAAAAAATATTTGACAATTTTTTAGGCGGGAAAAATTCAAACCTTTTGAATCCTTCCCGCCAAAATCCGGCCCAGGTAATCCCCCACACTAAACAAGAGATATGCGATAGTGGGCACGAAATAAACATCTGAAATAAAAAATTGATTGTCGGTAAATAGTTTTCTTTACTGACCGTTCCATCTACGCCCTTGCCCTTTTCCTTCAGACTCCACTAAAACCGTAACGCTTGGATAAACTGAAAGTGTGATGGCAAAAACCATAAACATAGACAAGCCATGAGTCCATATTTTCTTAACGATCATTTTATGGTCAATAATGCGCGGTCTGAGCAGTTCGTTTTCAAATTCATTTTGAGCGATTCTTCTTTCGTACAAGTGGAATTTAAAAAATACGGTTTTTGTTAAAATGATGTAACAGATGATAGAGCTAAGGATTGTTAAATTGCCGATAAGGAAATAAACGAACGCGCTGTGGACTGAGGACGCTCCAATTGACAATGAGGCGATTTCAGCCAAGGCTGCAAAAATTCCACCTAAGGCTTGTCCGCCTAAAGTAGCTGTGATGTAAATGGGGCAAAACCGTCCAACCACTCCGAAAATACTGCCAGATAACACGGCACTACAAACTGGGCAAAAATAATACAATAGTTGCAAAAAATAACTGTACCATTCAATAGAACGATTGTGGTGATTGTGACAATAAAAAAGGTGTCTTGCCACTTATCTGTGTTAGTAGTCACAAAAACCAGTGTCATTATAAACAAACCTAACATAACAATTAGTGATCCAATGACGCGTTTATGAAGTGAGATTCTAGTAACAAAAGAATTAGTAAATATAGTGTGTGAAAAAAATCTATTTTACCGATGGGTCAGTGCGGTATTTAAAATCAGAAACACTAAATTTGGGACTGCTGAGGCCACACTTATGTACGATGTGAAACACGTTTGTAAAGGGGTGCGTTTACTTACTGAAGTATCGTTATTGCTAACATTACGAAACTTGTACAACCAGTACTAAAAAGGAGTAATTACTACACTGGAAGGGTTGCCACTTACTTACATCATCAGCAGTTATGAAAAAATTCCAAGGAAGCAATGTCACCATCCCCAACAAATAAAAAATAATATAGGCCATGTAATACTTGTCTTTGGGTTCAGCCGCCTTGAACAAAGGCTTATTATCGCGGATGACAACCCCATTGTCTAAAATATCGTTCTCATTGTCCGAAGAGTCAACTTCTTGGAGAAGTGGAGTGGTATTGACGGAATGTGCCATTATTGTACGGCAATTGCACGTTTGTTGTTTCACATTGTGATAAAATTAAACATTAAGTCAGTTTTGAGTGATAAGAGATGTCAACATTTTTTGACATTTTATCAGCTGGACTTGACAATTAGTGTTGCGCGCGCACGTGCTTATTTATCTCTATAATTAATGATTGTTTAAAAAATGGTTTATTATTAGCAAAAATGAATTGTGGTCGTTGATAAGAAAGGCACTTTTGTTTTAGATAATACAATTTAGGTGTTTAAGGCTTTATTTATTGCGATTCACAGTGCGCATGCGTCCGCGTTTGGCGCCAAATTTGATTCTTTATTTAAATTTAATGTCGACTTTAGCTGAAAGCTCTATTTCATAATCACGTTTAAAAATTAATGCTCATTTAAGTTTAAAGCCACAATTTTCGCCCATTAACGTATTTAATTCTCCCTTTAAATTATGTAAAAACGAAATGTAATTGAAAGTATCAGTCCGTTGTGTGATTGTTGCAAAAACGAAGAAAACACATTATGGGCCATTGCATGGAAGACGAAAACTAGTTTTGTGGGAAGGGCTAGCGCCGGTTTACCGTCTCATTTGTTCCAGGAATGCGTACTTGACCAATAAAAATAGAGAAATTACCTCCAACTTGTTTATCTACCGCACAAAAAATTGCAGAGTGTTTGTCATTGGATATTGATGAACTGATGCACACCCGACAGTAGGACGGACCAATCACAAGGCGTTCGAAAAGTTGGCAAAAACTGGTGTTTGATTATTTTAAATATCGGCTGATTTTTACCAAATTAACTGTAATTGGAAATTCAAAATTTCTTAAAAAGTCGTGGATTGATTTAGTTGCGGAATTAAGTCGTTATAATTTATATAAATTTATTAGTTAGAAAAGCAACGTTGGTTTGAATCCGAATCGTGCCTTTTTTTGTCTCTGAAAAGAGTCAAATTTTTTCTGCAGGTTGTTATCAGTGAAACTACCTTTATTTACATACTTTTTCACTACACCTTCTTCCAACAAAATTATTTTTGCTCTTTTCGAATACACTTTCAACGTATTAAGGGTGAAGATTACATTAACAGATAATGTTAATTCTTATTTTACTTAATATTTTGCAAAACTTCTCTACAATCACTCAGTCAGGTCCTACGACCACCCAATTGGGCCGAAGTGATGTAGTTTTGGCTTTCTTACAATTCCTTAAATTAAATTAATTAATTACGTTATTACATTAATTAACAAATTTAATTTTTCATTTAGAAATTTAATGTCGACTTTAACTCAAAGCTCTATTTCATAATCACTTTGATTGTACACTTAAAAATTAATGCCCCTTTAAGTTTAAAGCCACAATTTTCGCCCATTACGTATTTAATTCTCCATTTAAATTATGTAAAAAATTTAATGAAGAGGATGATTTAAAGAATGAAGATTATTTAAAGAAAACGCCAATGCTAATGTTAGAAAAATTTTAATTCCAGAGCACTTTGCCGGGTTATAAAACAATCAATTACTAATGATTCTTTAAGATTTGTTCTTTATTTTTTCCAGCTCCTGAATACTTCACAATTTTTTTTGGAAGATACGGCACTACTTTAACTTATTTTTCAGTTCTTCCGTATTTTTAAACAGCTTCAAAAGTGCGGAATCCAAATCTCTGCTTTCAGATGGTCCCCTAGATATTTATTATTGCCTGCAGTTATTTTTCTGCCTTTGGTTTAATTAAAAGCTTTTATTTAATTCACAATGTTGTCTGTCTGTCCGTTTATATTTTCGGAGCCAAAGTTGAAAGGTTCCTGTTGTCCCACTGAATTGAAATTATGCATACTTACTTGATCTGCGTAACTTTGCAATCCTATGTAGTTAAATACCCCCTAAAGGGGTTAAATGAGGTTTTGAAGTTTTAGGTTATGTTTACAAAGGTGTTCAGGATTTGTAAATTTGAGAGGGTTCCTGTAGTCGCAATGAAATGAAATTTAACATGGTTACGTAATCTGCGTGACAATGCAATTATATATAGTCAATTACCCCCTAAAGGTGTTAAATGGAGTTTTAAAATTTTAAGTTATGTTTACAAAGGGGTTCTCGATTTGTACAATGGCGAACAAAAAATTTCGGACACTGTTGACATTTCACTAACATAATCGTGTGTAATTCCCTATTCTTTTTGACAATGAAATGACAAAAGTGTCCAAAATTTTTTGCTCGCCATTGTACATACCGTAACTTATACCGACATAGACGGTATGTTGGTCATTTGGACGTCACGGTAGATGCACAATGTAATAACAATAAATAAAGACTAAAAAGCAAAAAATAAAAATATATAAAAAATATTAAAAAAAAAGCTTTTATTTAAAAGGCACTAAAAAGTAAAAAAATTTAGAGGTTAAAATTCTAAAATTTCTAAAAGCTTTGGGAGTTGTCAACTGCTGAACAATGTAATTCTGTAATGCCGTAGTTTTATAACTCCCAAAGCTTTTATAAATTTTAGAATTTTAACCTGTATGAAAAAATATTCTCCTGTGATTGAAATACATTGTTTTTTACTTTTTAGTGCATCTTTTAAATAAAAGCTTTTTTTTAAATATTTTTTTATATATTTCTTTTGTAAATTAATTTATATTTAATTTTCGGATGAATTAATTTTATCAAACACCTCGATAAAATATTTCTTCAAGCTCAAGCAATAAAGTCACTTTCTCTTTTAAAAAATTGCTTCCACGATTCTGTGTCTGCTTGTTCTAGGCATTTACAACACGTTAATAAGAAATCGTTTTTTTTTTGATAAAATTTATTTCATATAATAAATACAAGATTTTGCATTGCAAAAACCAAGCCACTTGAATAAGTGTAGTCAGCAAATAATGTCTATAATACAGTGTAAAATAGCTATTTGGTGGTGACATTTTTCTTACAACTATTATTTCTTGTATATCATATGTAATCATAGCCGTAATCATCGTCATATTCTTCCGGTGTACAAAAAAAGAACTCGATTAGATTTAAGATCGGTCCTCTTGAAAACGGGTTAAAATAACGCCCCCTTTTGTCCCTCAAATAAGGGTAACGTTTGTAATTGAACATTTCGTTTGTGGTCAAGTTCATGCAGGCGTGTAAAATCTGTAAAACTAGAATTAGTTTCATGTTTAATAAATGATTGATTACGTACCGAAGTACACGTCAAAATCCAGCCTAATCCTGAGAAAACGAACGCTTCAAACAAACCCAAAATGTACAAAATGCCGAACCCTTCAATGGCTATACAATAGGTGGCGAAATAAATCGTAAACGAGCAATTAATAGCAACACTCATTACGAAAAGGAAGAACCAAGTGCGGTTCCTCAACCCCACACAATTGTAAATGAAAGGACAATGATGGTCAAAGTACGAAATACATCGGTTGCAAATACGACAGTGTTTGGCTCTCAAAGGCCTCAAACAGCGACAGGTGTGACAGAGTCGGTTCAAAACCGCATATCTTTTCTTCCACTTGTCATAGTAAGGGATTTGTTTGATTGCTCGATGGTAGGAGTCGGTGTTAACCGGGATATAGCCGGGGTTTTTCCGGTTTGCGGTTATCCAACATATCCACATGACAATGTTCCAATAAATGAAGCAGTAGTGAGAGCCTCTTAGAATGTTCCAAGTGATGGGGATACAGCGAATTACGTACATTGGGTACCCCCAGAGTAATACTGAACACATGAAGAACACTAGTGGGGCTTTGGAATTCCCTGCTTTTCCGAATAAAAGACCCCAGACTTCGTTAACTGGAGGAAACCAACTCGAACGGCGTTTCTTCTCCGATTCCAGGACTTGGACGATATCGCTGTGGCGGTGGCTTTGGGCCAGCATTAAGGGCGTTTTGTCGTTCTTGTCCAAAGGCTCCAAGTCAATGTTACTCTAAAAACATCAAACTCGATTAAAGTTTGATCTAAATTTTAATAATAAAAAAATATTTCGAGAGCCAAAAATAATGCAACTTAGATTAAAATTAGATTATTCACGAGATTGCCTGAATTTGTTTAACGATTTTTTGTTGATTTTTTTCGGTAACAATAAAGCCATCTAAATTGCTCGGAAATAGGTATGAGCAGATTTTTTAGTCGAAAATTCCGAACAATACAGGGTGTTCCGTCTAGACCACACATTAGAAGTATTGAAAGTTCTAATAAAGATGTTTACCTGAAGTTGATACTCAGGCATAATCCGTTGAGTTCTGCTCAATGAAAATAATTTCAAGATGGCAGCACTTCCGGTTATACCGGAAGTCGCTATTAACTTTCTTATTTTAAATGGAAAGCTATGTTTTTTACTGCGTTTTTGGATTAGCTAAGTTATTCTAAGGGAGTTTTTATCAGCTTTCCCTATACCCAAGTTTAACCATTTTCGAGATATTTAGGATTTTTTGAAAATTTTTAGATTTGCACCTGCCACCTAAAAAATCGGTAACTCGCTTAGTTTTAAAGATTTCGAAATCACATTTAGAGAATTAAAAGAGAAAGCCCATATCTGTTGTTCATTGTGTTCAAAATTGGGATTGAAGTTAATAAATCCAAAAATTTTAAGGTTAAGTGTGGACAACTTCAAGTACCCAAAACTTAATTTTTTCAAAAGGTAAGTCCCAATTTTTATTCTACTAGATGGAGGAGAATTTTTTTCTGCGTCTATCTGTATTAGCATTCCCTATACCTATCTGTGATAATTTTCAAGTTATGTTGGTTTTTTTGTTATTGTAGGAATTTTTTTACTAACCACAGCTATTTTTGCATAGTTTGCCATAAAAATATTTCTGATTAAACTTAAACGACAAACTCTGTTCAAAATTGTGTTATCAGACCGTGAAAACAAAATAAATTCATTGGGTGTTGGTTTGAAAAACTTTAATTTCTCACCTTTTTTCATTCGTTTCCATGGCAACCTATGGGAATGAATTTCTCAATCCCAACAAAAAGGTATTGTAACTTGAAAACTATTAAACATAAGTATAGGGAATGTTAGTACAGATCGAAGCAGAATTAATTTCTCTACCATTTAGTGAAATAAAACTTTCGGCATTTCATTTGAAAAAAATGAGTTATGGATGCTTAAAGTTCTACAAACTTAACTTTAAAAATTTGGAGTTTGGTATTCTTTTTTAGAAATTTGAAAACACCAAAGGAAAGATCTAGGCTTCCTCTTTCAAATGAGCTCAAAAATATTTCCAAATTTTTAAAAATCGCAGAGTTATCGATTTTTGAACTGGAAGGTGCAAATCCAAAAAAATTGTCAAAATCATAAATATTTCGCAAACGGCTAAATTTAGGTATAGGGAAAGCTTATGAAAATTACCTTAAAATAATTCTAGTAATTCAAAAACGCATTCCATTTAAAATAAGCGATTTCCGGTATAACCGAAAGTGCTGCCATCTGGAGAATATTTTCATTGAGCAGGACCTAAAAGATTATGGTTGTACACAAATTTTCAGGTGACTATGATTATTAGATCTCCCAATAATTCTAATGTGGGGTTTAGACGGAACAGCCTGTATTTTATTCCTGACAAAAAAATTTATACAAATAACTGAAACCAAATATAACGCACATTGTTATGGGTCATATTTCAAAACAATTCTCAAACAGGGCGATTTTAATATTTCTGTAAATGCTACATTTAAGTCCTAAAAATGTTTTAAAAAAAGGAGCCATCAAGTTGACTGCACAAGAAGACTAAGGTCGAGTTTATAGAAAGCTTCATTAAATTTTAATTCGTTGTTAAAAGTTAACAACGCATGTAGATTGTAGACCAATCGAATTGGTTCAATTTGGTCACGTGAGGATTAAATTAATGACGCTTCTATAAACCGGTTCTTACGGCCGGTTTACAGAAAGCGGAATTTAGATTTAATTCAAAATTAAACAAGTTCCAATTAAATTGCCATTTAAAATGCATTGACAAATGTCAAGTTAATCGCGATTAAAATTTAATTGCAATTAAAATGTTCTGTAAACTGGCTCTTAAATTCTTAATATTTTTTTACTATGTTGAGTGCAACTTATAAAAAAGCAAAAAGCGTTCCAAAAACACACTTGTGCCTAAACTATGTGATCATTTTTCAAGAATAAATTTTTTCAAAATACCTTTTTGTTTTCGAGTTATTCAAAAAAAAATTTTTTTTTCAAATGGCACCCTACCACGGCGATTTATTTGGTAAAAGATTATGCTCTAAAAATAACTCCTGTTTTAATAAATATAATTATAAACCAATGTTTTTTTTTAAATAAATTATTGAAGTTGCGGTCCGAACTTATTACGAAAATTTTTCGAATTTGGCCGAAGTGGTGTGAAAAAAATTTTTTTTTAAATAACTCGAAGACCAAAATGATTTCGAAAAAATTTATTCTTGAAAAATGATAACACTTTTAAAGTAGTTGATGTACTAATTAGTTTTTTCGTAAGGTACATAATTTAAAACGCTTGGTTCCATACTTTTGCCCAACGCTGTATGTAGTTGAAAAAATTATGTGGTCCTTTTATGTGGATTAATAAATTTATTACCAGTAATTAATTATTGTTTTTTTTGAGTGTTTTAGCACAGTTTTCAGCCCTAGAAATCTAATTATTTCGCAACATTTACAAGTTAACAAGTCTTTGAAGTTATATCCTCAATTGTGAGAAATTAAGTGAAAAATCACTAAATTTAATCGAATAAAACATTCTTTTCTTTTTCCGAACGTTTTGATGAGGTTTACAGCCAGTAAAGGAATTATCTTTTAAAAAACAATCCAAAATTTCACTAATCCAGCAGTTTTCGAATTTTTAAACATTTTTCTGAAATAAAAACTATTTTTTTTTTAACAGTTGCACTAAAAGTAGGTGAAAATTAGATTATTTCAACCAGCTTGCCACCAGATATTTATTTATTACACAGGAACTTTTTACAATAATACATTGTGGTCAAAAGTAATGTTATTTCTGCCTTTCTTGAGCATTTAAGAACGTTGTAGAGATAAAAGTTCAGTTTTTTTGGCTAAAAGAGACCGAAAAATCACCAATTTAAAGCCGAAATTATCTTATTTTTCCCTTTTTTGAGCAGGTTTTTCAGCCAGTTTTCAGCAATTTTTTCGCAAAATATCGTTAAAAATAGACCGAAAAATTACCCAATTATACCAAAATGGGTGTTAACCTTCTTCGAGTCTTGAGAAGTAAAAAACGTTTTTTCGTAAAATTTACCTAAAATTGGATGAAAAATCACCGAATTATATCGAAACTGATGTTTCATTTTTTTAGTCTTCATTGTTTTAAGAACTGGTCAAAATACACTTAAAAACCACTAAATATATAAAAATGATGTTAGTTTCTCTCCATTTAACTAGTTTTGAGCGAAATTTCGTCAAAATAAAATGAAAAACCACATTTTTGGTCGAAAATCATGTTCTGTTTTTGAGCTAAAATTTAAAGTCGCTAAAACAAACTGAAAAATCAGCAAATTAAGTAAAAATTATACAGGGTGAGTCACTGATATGGGCATGCTCGATTACACCTACACCGTCAATGATATTGAAATGAGTCAAATGTCACAGCAAATGGGAGGCCAAAGTGCATTTTTTAAAATTATTTTGCTCTATATAGGGTGTTCCATTTTTACAGTGCAGCCTATAACATAGTTTTTTTAAATGGCACTCCCTGTATATTTGTACAGATTTTAATTTGCTTTTCTTTAAGCTTTAAAAATCCGTTTAATTTTTTTAATTTGCTTTAACCATTTGGAAGTTATTTAATTTTTTCTACAATTTAGTGCCTTTGCAGGCACATTATTGAAAAGTCGCAGTACCCTTGGTTTTTGGGATATCAAGTTGGGACTTTGTCCATATGTAAACAACTGTTTGAGGTATCTTTCGGTGGCAGGATCGTTCATTTTTATTGTAGAACCTCCTTGCTGTGACACATTCATTTTAGGACAATTTGAAGGACCATAACTTGATTTTTTTAAATAGCACCCCCTGTATTTTATTATTAGATCCTATTCAGTGTCTCATTTTACATCTTTTCTACCTCTTAAGTTTTTTCCTAAAAGTTGATAGTTTGGGAGATAATTCGGTTTTTCTGAAAAATGCACACAAAATATCTTGAATATTAATGTAGCGTGTCATAAAAAACAATAACTTCTAACATATTAACATCAAACTGGCATTTATTGTACGTCACTTTTTTAATTTTGTTGTGAAAATGATTTTTTCGTGTTAAATGCATACAATCTCATCGAGATATAAACTCTAATTTTGAAAAGAAATAATTAAACAAAAATGAAAGAAACGACGGCTCTACCAGAGAAAATATGCAAGAAAGAATTATAAAGGCTTTTCATAGAATAGATCATGCCACATTAGAAGCGGTGAATTTTTAAAAAGAATTGACGAATGTTGTGCTTTATTGCTTAAGAAAGCCGTTATTTTAAACAGTTTTGTAATTGCAAGTAAAATGTTATCGCTATTGATATTTATACCTCAGTAAATATTTTTTTATTTCCTTATTTCTTCATTGTAAATTTCTTTCATTTTTATTTAATAATTTCTTATCAAAGTTTATATCTCGATGAGATTTGTAGATTTGCATTTTACGCGAACAAATCATTTTCACCAGAAAATCAAAACGTGACATACTATAAATGCCATTTTGACATTGGTATGGCAGAATGTATTGTTTTTCATAGCACGCTTCATTAGTATCGTAGAGATTTTGTGTGTATTTTTCAGAAAAACCGATTTATCTCCCAAACTATCAACTTTTAGGAAAAAACTTAAGAGGTAAAAAAGATGTAAGATGAGACACTGAATCGGACCTAATAATAAAATACAGGGGGTGCTATTTAAAATAATTAAGTTATGGTCCTTCAAAGTTTCCTAAAATGAATGTGTCACAGTAAGGAGATGCTACAATGAAAATGGACGATTTTGCCACCAAAAGACACCTCAAACAGTTGTTTCCATATAGACAAAGTCCCAACTTGATATCGCGAAAACCAAGGGTATTGCGATTTTTTAATAATGTGCCTGCAGACGCACTAAATTGTAGAAAAAATTAAATAACTTGTAAACGGTTAAAGCAAATTAAAAAAAACTAAACGGATTTTTAAAGCTTAAAGAAATACAAATTGAAATATGTTGAAATATACAGGGGGTGCCATTTAAAAAAACTATGTTATAGGCTGCACTGTAAAAATGGAACACCCTGTATAGAGCAAAATAATTTTAGAAAATGCACTTTGGCCTCCCATTTGTAGTGCCCTTTGACTTATTTCGATATCATTGACGGTGTAGGTGCAATCAAGCACGCCCATATCAATGACTCACCCTGTATAATTCTTGCCTGTGAGATAATAGAAAAATCTATTAATTACATAATTACAAACCACGAGTAAGTCGGCGATTTTTTGTATTAAATTTTTGTTAAATAATAAAGGGCTTTATTGAGAAAGAAAAAAAATGTAAACAATAAAAACAGAAAAAGAGGCGAAGTCTAGCTAATAGCTATTCAACTTAACCTAAATTGAAAATTAATAAAAATTATATAAAAAAAATAAAATAAAATATAAACAATAATTTAACAGCAAAAATAAATCTAAAAATTACTGAAGAACTAAAAGAAACACTATAAGAGAAAGAACCATCAGAAGAAAAGCCGTTGCCAGTCTCAAGAAACGAGAAATAAAAAAGAATTCTTTAAAATGGAAGATGAAAGGCAAAAAAAAATAAAAACAGTTTTTTAGCATTTATTACCAACAGTCAGCTATTCGTTGTGCATTTATTATTAAAAAGCAAATTCTTAATTTTACTTCTGAAGGTGAACACTGAATTTCCAGAATTAAAGACTTCGATATATTTATTGTATGTTTGATACAATGTGCTACGAAACTGTGGCATCGATAACTCATTTAAATAACGAAGATTTGTTTTGAAATTCAGAATGCTTTTTCTAGAATGAAACTTACTCCTTAGGTAGAGAGGTGTCGATGTTAAGAATAAACGATAAATAAAAACAGACAAATGACATAAAAAAGTTTATCAATTTTTAACCATCCCAATTCTTTAATTTTTTCCGATACATGATCATGCTTCTTCAAACCAAAAATAAAACGGCAACAATTATTTTGAATTTTTTGCAGACGATATTTGTTAAGACTGTCTAAGCAAAGGTAGTAGATAATGAGTCCATAATTTATAAACGAAAGCACAAGGGTTTCACAAAGTTTTTTCCGAAGTTTAAAATTTAATATATTGTAATTGGAGTACAGAAGTTTAAGAGCGACATAGCATTTTTTAATAACAGATGTCAATCTTTGTCAATTATCAATCCAAGGCATTTAGTAGATTGTACAATGGGAAGATTTTGATTGTCAATTTTCACATTTAAATTCTGAACCACTGAATTGTAGGCACGTGTATTTGGCAAGCAGAGTAGAACTTTACATTTATCAGAATTTAATTTTAAATTAATTTTACGCGCAGAATTAGCAATAGATTCTAGATCCTTACTCATGGCAACAGAAGCAGCAAGAGAATGACCTGGGACAAAATTCATAAATAAGTGGGTATCTTGCTTAAAAAACAATATAAACGTCTCGAAATTATCCGAAATAAGATAACTTGTTCTGAATTAAACAAATATTTGGAATATTTTTTTGGAATACGAAAAAGTAGATAGTTTCGTGTGCTCTCAGTGGGACGATTTGATTTTGATTTCAACCACTCAAACTTTATTTTTGATTCTTGAAATAACTCTTGAGATCGTTTCGATTGAATTTTGTTGTGTTTTTTTGCAAACTTTTCTCGAATGTACCTTCTCGCAGAGTAGTTTGACACAGGTAACACTCCCAGAAAGACACGCCAAGTGCAGGGGAGTGGACCCAAAATGATCCGGTTTTTGCAAATTGGCCCCTGAGTAAACCAGCAGCCTGATCAAATCCGCATGTCCCTTATAAGCCGCCCAGTGCATTGCTGTATCCCCGTTGATATCAACCAAATGGTTCAAGGCCCCCATTCCCAGTAAAAACGCCGCAGTTGCCGTCCTCCCAAACATGCAGGCCGTCATCAAAGGGGTCAGCCCTTTGAAATCAGCCGCATTCACCCCAACCCCAGCCTGCAGCAGCACCTGGACCACGGCTGCATGGCCCTTCCTGCAGGCCCAATGTATGGGTCTGGGGCCCTGCGTTCCGAGACACGGCAGGTCAATGGGGGCCCCCCTGTCCACCAGATAGCGCATGATCTCCACACTGCCGTCCAGGGCGGCCCAGTGGGCAGGAGTGTAGCCCCATTCATCTCGCTCCCGCAATATTTGTGTGCCGAGGTTGTCCACGAGTTCTTCGATTTCGGAGAGTTCGCTAGAATTTTTGGTTTTGATTGGGGGTGACTTGGGGGTGACTTACCCCGCTTTGACAACGTCGAAGATGGATTTGTGCGAGGGTTCGGTGATGTCGGCTTCGGTGGTGTCGGTGACGGTGGTGGCAGGATGGTCGGTGTCTGCGACCATGTTGCAGGAGGTCTGGGGCAAAGCCCAGACACTTCGGGCCGTGCCCGGACTTGGAAACACTTTGCAAAGCGTTCTGACGACTGTTTACCACTCCGGTGTAAATTATTTATGATTGATTTAATGCAGATATTTGGGTAACGTGCCAACTTGTTCTCACGAGGGTATTGATTTTAGGGAGCGCGCGCAGGGGTGGCTCAAAAGCGACAATTTCGGCTGTTGTTAAAACAAAACATGAAAACTCGAAATTTTAACAAAGCTACCCAAAAATCGCCCAAATTTTCTGGTTTTTTTTGACAAAAAACGGCAGACTTTTTCCAAAAAAAAAAACTAACAAGCAATACATTAGTTTAAAAGTAGTGGTTTTGTTTTGAAAAAACACAATTTTGTTGGAAGAAATATTGGCTAAAAATATACAGGGTTATTCGTATTTATGCGACAATAAATGAACTTCAAAAAGGAGCTATAAAATGATGCCAATTGGGATTATAACTCGTGTCCTATCGAAACTGAGAAGAATTTTACAGCCCTGGGAAGTAGGGGTATGGAAACACGTTTTTGCACCATAACTTTGGAACTATTTGACCAAATATTACAAAACTTGGTAGACTTACTAAAGAGAACATGCCTTTTAATCTGGTAATTACGAAAACCGGATACATCCGGTTGCAGCTTTTCCGGATCACATTTTTTGTGTTTTTTTAATTTTTTGCCCTCTTAACACTACTTTTTTATTGCTTAAATCGATAGAGTAATCTATTGCGAATAAAAAAGGTATAACCTTCTACACCCCTAAAATGCACCGTTTAAAAGTTATTTTAATTTAAACAGAGGCTTGCACCTGATTAAAATCAAAAAAGTATGAATTTTGAGTAGACAATATCCGTAGCAACGAAAGTGCATCTGCACTCAAACCCCTGTCAAGTCCTGTCAGACAGTTGTCAACTTTAACTTTGGATAATTTAATTTGTTATTGTTATTTAAAATTTGTTATTTAAATTAAATTGGCTTCAAATCAAAGGCTACCAGAACTATAAATTTCAAAAATAAAACAGCCCCTAACTAAAAAACCAATCGATAATTTTTTTTTTCTTTGACAGTTAGAAACACTCATTTTTTTCCTTTCCGAAAATGTTTCAAAAAATAGGGGGTGCTATTTAAAATTTTAAAGGAGGGGTGGCTAGCGACTAGGGGATGAAACCTAAAATGTAAGTAATGTTACTATTAACTCTCTCATTGCATCTGTAATCGTCAATTTTTTTATTTCAATTAAATTGGCTTCAAATCAAAGGCTATTAGGATTAAAAATTTCAAAAATAAATCCACCCTTAACTAAAAAACGAATCAACAAAAAAATTTTTTTCTTTGACAGTTAGATACGCAAATTTTTTCTCTTTCCGAAAATGTTCCGAAAAGTAAGGGGTGCCATTTAAAATTTTAAAGTAGGGGTAGCTAGCGATTAAGGGATGAAACCTAAAATGTAACTAATGTTGGTTTTGAACTTCCCTCTCGTGATCCTAATCGACCTGTTTTTGCTTAAAAATAGATTTGCTCAATGTCAAAAGTTATTGAGACTGGCTCCTTTTGAAATGAAAGCACTGTATAAAAAAATGTTTTTTAAAAAAAGCTTTTATTTAAAAGATGCACTAAAAAGTAAAAAATAATGTATTTCAATCACAGGAGAATATTTTTTCTTACAGGTTAAAACTGTAAACTTTATAAAAGCTTTGTCAACTGAACAAAGTAATTCTGTAATGCCGTAGTTTTATAACTCCCAAAGCTTTTATAAATTTTAGAATTTCAACCTGTAAGAAAAAATATTCTCTTGTGATTGAAATACATTATTTTTTACTTTTTAGTGCATCTTTTAAATAAAAGCATTTTTTAAATAACATTTTTTTATATATATCTTTTTTTGCTTTTTAGTCTTTATTTATTGCATAGATTTATTGTTATTACACTGTGCATCTACCGTGACGTCAATATACCGTCTATGTCGGTATAAGTTACGGTATGTACAAATAACCCCTAACCTAAAATTTTAAAACCCCATTTAACATCTTTAGGGGGTAATTAACTATATAGAATTGCATTGTCACGCAGATTACGTAAGCATGTTAAATTTCATTTCATTGCGGCTACAGGAATCCTCTTAAATTTACAAATCGAGAACCCCTTTGTAAACATAACCTAAAACTTTAAAACCCTATTTAACCCCTTTAGGGGGTATTTAACTACATAGGATTGCATTGTCACGTAGATTAATTTGCAAAATTTAAATTCAGTGGGACAACGGGAACCTTTTCAAATTTGGCTCCGAAAAAATAACCGACAGACACACAACATTGAGAGTTAAATAAAAGCTTTTAAAACAGCTTAAATAATGTTAAATGTGCCTTTTCACAGTGTCTAAGCACGTTTTTGAAGTAAAAAAAAACAAGTTATTTTGATAACAAGGAACGTGATCGAAAATGCTCTACACATTTAGAGCCGTTTTACAGAACTTTTTAATTGCAATTGAAGTAAAAACTAATAGAAATTTTTTTTCGAAAAACTTTATTAAAATTATCCGAAAAAGTCACGAAATTTATATCAATTATTTTTTAGTTTCACTTGATTTTAGTAGGTTGATGATTGAAATTTCGTCAAAAATTACACAGAACTAACAAAATTTCGTAGAAAATTGTGTGATTTTTGCTTTTTTCGGCGTCTAGAAGCATATTTTAAAATAAATTATTCAGTTTTTGTGAGACTAAAAATCACCAAACTGTATCATAAACGACTTGACCTTTTTGATTGACCTGACCTGACCTGACCTGACCTGACCTGACCTGACCTGATTGAACCTGATCTTTTCGATCGTATTTCTCTGGAAATTTTGTCAAAATAAAATAGGCCACAAATCAATAAATTAGTTCTTGTCTTTTTTCAATCAGAAGCGCAATATTTATTCTGTTTTCTGTTAGTTTTTGCTAAATCAGACTATAATCACTAAATTGGATCATGACATTTGCTTGCCTTTTTTGATCGTTTTTTTCTGGGAATTTTGTGAAGTATAAGGCAGAAAGCATTAATAAATTAGTCAAAAATAGTAGTTTTGTTTTGGAAAAACACTAAATTCTTTTGGTAATTACATTATTTTAACTTTTTTTGTGTTAAGATTTTTACCAAATTACCAAATTAGAACAATATTTACAATATTTCTAGTCTTTTTTGAGCATTTTCTGCCTAAAACGAAATTATTTTTAAGAATGTTATTTATTAAAATAAGCAAGTCGAAAATATCGAAATTGAGTCTTTTTTAAGTAATTAAGTGATTACTGATTATAGGCAAATTTTTAAGGAAAAAACTAATTTTTTTTGAAAAATGTTCCCAAAATTACTCGAAAAATCGCGGAATTATGTGGAGATTTATATTATTTTGTTTGTTCCACTCTCGGTTCCACTTGATTTATTTAATAGGTTTATGATCGAAATTTCGTCAAAAAATAAACCGAAATAACAGAATTTTCTAGAAAATTGTGTTACTTATCATTGCTTTTTTCAACCTCTATAAACATATTTTAAAATTAAATTTTCATTTTTTGTGAGATTTTGCTAAAACAAACCAAAAATCACCAAATTTGGTAAACAATGACAGTGAGTTTGTCTTTTCTGATCGCTTGAAAAGGGATCATATACTTATGTTTTTTGATCCAATTTGGTATTTTTTGATTTCGAATTTTGTAAAATGAGTGAGTTTCTGACTGATAAATGTTCTGAATCCTTAAAAAAAGTTCAAACATAATGCAATGGTGAGCTTAATTTAGTTTGTTCCACTCTCGGTTCCACTTGATTTATTTAATAGGTTTATGATCGAAATTTCGTCAAAAAATAAACCGAAATAACAGAATTTTCTAGAAAATTGTGTTACTTATCTTTGCCTTTTTCAACCTCTATAAACATATTTTAAAATTAAATTTTCATTTTTTGTGAGATTTTGCTAAAGCAAATCAAAAATCACCAAATTTGGTAAACAATGACAGTGAGTTTGTCTTTTCTGATCGCTTGAAAAGGGATCATATACTTATGTTTTTTGATCCAATTTGGTATTTTTTGATTTCGAATTTTGTAAAATGAGTGAGTTTCTGACTGATAAATGTTCTGAATCCTTAAAAAAAGTTCAAACATAATGCAATGGTGAGCTTAATTTAGTAGTTTTTGTGCAAAAACGGCGCAAATTTGACGATGGTTTGGATATTTTCTATTATTTGTGACTATAAAATAAACAAATTTCTTGTTTTTTCAAAGGATTTATGTCCACTTTCAGTCAAAAACGTGCAGAAAGTCATAAAAAAGGTAAAAACAATTTTAAAATTGAAAAAACAACTATGAGAAAAATTGTAGAAAAGGTAAGTGAAATATCACGTATATAAATATAAGAGATTGTCAGAACATGTTAGACCTAAACGTAAAGACGGAAACATTTAACGTTAGAAATAAGAAAATAATGCTGTAAAAGGTATAAGCACATAAAGGCGCAAAATTGTTAACGTAAGACCACAATAATAAAGGTAGAAATACCTTTTGTCAACTTGAGAGAAAAAGATGCGAACGTATGAGTTTGAAGACTTTGATTTTTTTGTCTTTTGCATCCCTGAAGAATAAAAAACGGAGTAATTAGATATTTTAATCTATAAATAAAATAAAACGACATTTCATTTAAACATATCTTTATTCAAAAATTTCGTATAAAAATATTTTAGAAATTATCATTCCGTAAACCACTCCCAAAAGCTTAAAAAGTTAGATTTTGGTAAATCTTTAAAATACATCGGTAAAAAATTTTTTTAGCGATGTTTATCTTGGACTACTCTGTTTATAGAATATAAATAAAAAATATATAATAAAAAATAAACCGATTACCTTAATATAAGTATAAAAACATAAACTACGACATCTATATGATAATTTGTACTTATTGAGGTTCATTCAGTACGTTGAGACTAAGAATAATAAATAAAAAAAACGTAAAAATATAATAATTTGTACTCGTCTTCCTCCAACTATTCTTCCTGAAATTAGACCGGCTTTGAGGCAAATGTGACAAAGAGTTTGTACGGCACGTGTATTTTCTCCTCATTGTCGTTATTGTTGCACGTTTCGATAGTGATCGTTTTGAGTTTCCTGACCTCTTTGAGGTAATCCTCAATGTAGGTGTCGATTTCGTTTTCAGGCAGTTTCTTAATGAACGGATTCACCGCTGAAACCGACTCTGAAAAAGCAAATTATTCGTGAAACCGCAACAATGTTTCGTTACTTGACAAAACCGAAAAGCTGGGAAAAGTGTACGAGCGATTCTCCACTCGGCACAAATGCGTAACAAACCCCTCTTTTTTCAGCAAGTTCTCCAGCTCGGTTTCAGGATCCTCGGAGTGGTGATAGGGCGAAATATATTTTTTTAAATTGTTCATGTAAGGTCCCCACTTGTTGGATTTTGCCATTCGTTCGTAAATGTCGTAAATCGGGTTGCTTGCAAGGAAAGTTAGGAGCGTTTCGCCCCCCGGTTTTAACATATCGAATATGTTTTTCATGGCTTGTCTGAAAGTTAATCGACAGAGTTAAACCAACTGTGCGACAAAGATAAGGTTAATGAAAATTATTTTTCTATTTTTAGCGATATTTATAATCCAATTTTAAATCAAAACCTGGAATTGAACCTTTTAAACAATTTGAATTTGCGCCAACGTAACACTTTTTTGGAAAAAAATTATTTCACATTTTTTTATTAAAATTTTAAACAAATATTCATAATATTTTAAAAAACGTCTAGGGTAAAGATACAGTGTGATGCTTTTTTTGGATGCTTTTTTGATAAAATAAATAAAATACGAAACAAATAATAAGCTTCTAGCTGAAAAATGAACAACGGTACATAAAAAGCACTTTAAACTTGCTGAATGTTAAACTAATGTTGGACGAAATTTTGCAAAACTTTTGTGTTTCAGGTTGAAAAGGTACTGAAACGCTTTGAAAAGGGAACAAACTTTTCAATTTGGAATTTTTTGATTTCGAATTTTGTAAAATGAGTGAGTTTCTGACTGAAAAATGTTCTGAAACCTTAAAAAAAGTTCAAACATAATGCAAAGGTGAGCTTAATTTAGTAGTTTTTGTGCAAAAACGGCGCAAATTTGACAATAGTTTGGATATTTTCTATTATTTTTGACTAAAAAATATACAAATTTTGTGATTTCTTGAAGGATTTATGTCCATTTTCAGTCGAAAACGTGCAGAAAGTCATAAAAAAGGTAAAAACAATTTTAAATTTGAAAAATCAACTATACGTTGGGAAAATTTCAAAACATTATCTTAGGTATCTTAATTTGGTGTTTTTTTGATGAAATTTGGTAAAAAATTAGAGAATTAAATTGGAAAAAGTGGAAGAAAATGTTTCTTCGACCCAATTTGCCGACTTTTGAACTGGAAATATTTGCGTTTTAGGTGAATTAAAGCAATTATATAGTTTGTAATGTTGATTTATTTAAAAACGTAGAGACGGAGATATTTAACGTTAAAAATAAGAAAATAATGCGGTAAAAGGTATGAGCACATAAAGGCGCAAAATTGTAAACGTAAGACCACAATAATAAAGATAGAAATACCTTTTGAGAGAAAAAGATGTGAACGAAAGGGTGTAAACATAACTTAAAACGTAAACTTTGAATCCCTTGCTAACTTTCTTCTTAAATTATAAAAGCCAAATGACATGACTTGTTTAACATCTATTTTTGAGAGTGGCTATATAAAATATTATCAAATTTATATGTTTTTAATAGAAATAAGTAAAACCTGACAAAATTTTAAGTTTAGGGTTTTTGGATGTTTTTTTTGACAAAATAAATAGAAAAACGAAACAAATAAGCTTCTAACTGAAAAATGAACAACGGTACATAAAACTTGTTGAATGTTAAACTAAAGTTGGACGAAATTTTGTAAAACTTTTATATCATGTTGAGAAAGTCGTGAAACGCTTTGAAAAGGAAACAAACTTGTATTTTTGACCCAATTTGTTTTTTTTTATTTTGAATTTCGTAAAATGAGTGAGTTTCTGATTGAAAAATGCACTAAAACCTTAAAAAACTTCAAATATAATGCAATGGTGAGTTTAATTTAGTAGTTTTTGTGCAAAAAGGGCGCAAATTTGACAATAGTTTGGATATTTTCTATTATTTTTGACTAAAAAATATACAAATTTTGTGATTTCTTGAAGGATTTATGTCCATTTTCAGTCGAAAACGTGCAGAAAGTCAAAAAAAGGTAAAAACAATTTTAAAATGGAAAAATCAACTTATACGTTCGAAAAATCTCAAAACATTGTCGTAGGTATCTTAATTTGGTGTTTTTTGATGAAATTTGGTGAAAAATTAGAGAATGAAATTGGAAAAAGTGGAAGAAAATGTTTCTTCGACCTAATTTGCCGACTTTTGAACTGGAAATATTTGCGTTTTAGGAGAATTAAAGCAACGGGTAATTCTTTTTAGGGCCTATATTAGAAACTTTTTAACTTCTAATATAGCTAGAGCTTTAAAATCTTGCATACGATCCAAATCGACCATTCTGAGTTTAACTAAATTATTTTCAAAATGGCTGAACTTCCGGAACTACAAGAAATTGGCGCCAAGTTTGAAATTTTAAATAGTAACCACACATTTTTATTGCATTTTTGAATTCACCTTCTCATACTGAGTAAAATTTACCCAAGTTGTTGGGTAATCTGTCATAGTTTTTGACATATGTCAATTTTTTTGCTAAAATTTTCATTTGCAGGGGTTTATTTAAAATATCACAGCCCTTGAACCCTATGCGATAAGTAAATAATTTTTTTTGCATTCGATAACCAAAGATTTGAAGAGCATTCCGGAATTTTCAAAATTATTAACTGTCAAAATTCAAGGCTAGTATGATTTTTTTTAAATTGTTATCAAAAAACGGTTATAACTCACTTTTTTCAAATGGAACGACCCTATTTTCTTAACGGCATTCGAAAGAACATCGACATTTATGGTGACTTTTATCAACACGTCCTATACCTATCTCTCGCAGTTTTTGAAATAATCACAAAAAACGGATTTTACTTTGTAATTTTCATCGTTAATCAAGTAGGCCTTGCAAAATGGTCAACAATTGTCAAACTTTAACATTTTATTTAGTTTTTAGCTGGTTGATTGTGGAATAAACAGTAAAACAATAATATTTAATTATGGTTTATTATAACTTAGTGAATTAGGTAAAATAACTCAATCAGTCTGCCATCTAATTTTGAACTTTTTAAATGAAAATGGTGGACAAATCGAACATTTCTTTTGGGTAATAGCACAACTTTATCGTATTTTTCGAAAGTTTACTCGATTAAAAATGAAAATAATGAGCTAAAATTTCGTTTTTTGCGATTATTTCAAAAACTGTAAGAGATAGGTATAGAAATTGTTGATAAAAGTCTCCATAAAAATCGATGTTCTTTTGATTGCCATTGAAAAAATAGAGTCATTTCATTTGAAAAAATTGTGTTATAATCATTTATTGATTATCATTTTAAAAAAATCATAGTAGCCTTGTAATTTGACAGTTCAAAATTTTGAAGATTTTAGAAGACCCTTCGAACTTTTGTCTATCAAATGCAAAAAAAAATTATTCAATTATTGTAAAGGGTTCAAAAGCTGTGCTATTTTAAATAAACCTTCGCAAATGAAAATTTGCAGAAAAAAATTGACATACTTCAAAAACTATGACAGATAAGTATTAACAACTAGGGTATATTTTAGTCAGTTTCAAAAGGTGAATTCAAAAATGCAATAAAAATAGGTGGTTACTATTTAAAATTTCAAAGTTGGCGCCAATTTCTCATCGTTCCGGAAGTTCAGCCATTTTGAAAATAATTTAGTTGAACTCAGAATGGTCGATTTGGATAGTATACAAAATTGTAAATCTCTAGCTATACTATAAGTTAAAAAGTTTCTAATGTAGGCCCTAAAAGAATCAGCCTGTATATAGTTTGTAATGTTGATTTATTTAAAAACTTTGTGTTAAAATATCTGCAAAAGACAGTCAGTCATTAGGGCCTGGTGGCCCAGTGGTATAAGCGCCACTTTCAACGGGGGAAGTCGGGTGTTCGAGCCCGGATCAGAGCGACAATTTTTCTATGAGAAAAATTGCAGAAAAGGTAAGTGAAATATCACGTAAACATAAATAAGAGATTGTGAGAAGATATAAACGTAAACGTAAAGACGGAGACATTTAAAGTTAGAAATAAGAAAATAATGCGGTAAAAGGTATAAGCACATAAAGGCGCAAAATTGTAAACGTAAGATCACAATAATAAAGGTAGAAATACCTTTTGTCAATTTGAGAGAAAAAGAAGTGCACGTAAGAGTGAAAACATAACTTAAAACGTAAACTAACCAAATGACATGACTATTTCTTTATTCAGAACAAAAGCTGAAGAAGGAAAAACTTCTATTTTTGAGAGTGCCAATATAAAATATTATCAAAATATGACAAAAATATGAAGAAGGGATTTTAAGAACACATAAACGCAAACGTGAGCGGAAAAAAGTAAATGGCCGGTAGGTATATACAGGCTGTTTTGTCTAAACCCCACATTAGAAGTATTGAGAGTTCTAATAATCATAGTCATCTGAAAATTTGTGTACAACCATAATCTTTTAGGTCCTGCTCAATGAAAATATTCTCAAGATAGCAGCACTTCTGGTTATACCGAAAGTCGCTATCAACTTCCTTATTTTAAATGGAATGCTATATTTTTTAATGCGTTTTTTAATTACTAGTTATTTTAAGGTAGTTTTCATAAGCTGTTCCTATACCTAAATTTAGCCGTTTACGAAATATTTATATTTTTTTAAAAATTTTTGGATTTGCACTTTCCAGTTCAAAAATCGATAACTCTGCCATTTTTAAAATTTTGGAAATATTTTTGAGCTCATTTGAAAGAGGAAGCCTAGATCTTTCCTTTGGTGTTTTCAAATTTCTAAAAAAGAATAACAAACTCAAAATTTTTAAAATTAAGTTTGCAAAACTTTAAGCACTCATAACTCATTTTTTTCAAATGAAATGACAAAAGCTTTATTTCACTAAATGGTAAAGAATTTAATTCTGCTTCGATCTGTGTTAACATTCTCTATACTTATGTTTAATAGTTTTCAAGTTACAATAACTTTTTATTGGGATTAAGAAATTCATTAGCCATACGCCTTTTCTCATAGGTTGCCATGGAAACGAATGAAAAAAGGTGAGAAATTAAAGTTTTTCAAACCAACACCCAATGAATTTATTTTGTTTTCACAGTCTGATAACACAATTTTGAACAGAGTTTGTCGTTTAATCAGAAACTATGCAAAAACAGCTCTGGTTAGTAAGAAATTTCCTACAATAACAAAAAAAAACAACATAACTTGAAAATTATCACAGATAGGTATAGGGAATGCTAATACAGATAGACGCAGAAACAAATTCTCCTCCATCTAGTAGAATAAAAATTGGAACATCCCATTTGAAAAAATTCAGTTTTGGGTACTTGAAGTTGTCCAAACTTAACCTTCAAATTTTTAAGTTTGTTAACTTCAATTCCAATTTTGATCACACTGAACAACAGATATAGGCTTTCTCTTTCAATTCTCCAAACATGATTTCGAAATCTCTAAAACTAAGCGAGTTACCGGTTTTTTAAGGGACAGGTGCAAATTCAAAAATTTTCAAAAATCCTAAATATCTCGAAAACGGTTAAACTTGGGTAAAGGGAAAGCTGATAAAAACTCCCTTAAAATAACTCAACTAATCCAAAAACGCAGTGAAAAACATAGCTTTCCATTTAAAATAAGAAAGTTATTAGCGACTTCCGGTATAACCGGAAGTGCTGCCATCTTGAAAATATTTTCATTAAACATAACTCAACGAATTATGCCTGAGTACCAACTCTCAGATAAATATCTTTATTAGAACTTTCAATACTTCTAATGTGGGGTTTAGTCGGAACACCCTGTATAAAATTGGCCACTAGATGTCAAATTTGTCTTTGCAATGTTAAATTAGTTGCTTCAGAACTGTAAAATTTATTTTAAGTTAGACGTTTTTGGACGTTTTTCAGTCAAAATTAATAAAAAAAAACAAATAAATAATCTTATAGCTGAAAAATGAACAAGGGCACATAAAAAGCACACTAATGTTGGACGAAATTTTGCAAAACTTTTGTGTATCAAGTTGAAAAAATGCTGAAACGCTTTGAAATGGGAACAAACTTGCGTTTTTTATCCAATTTGGTATTTTTTATTTTGAATTTCGTAAAATGAGCAATGGTGAGCTTAATTTAGTAGTTCTTGTGCAAAAAAGGCGCAAATTTGACGATAGTTCGAATAATTTCTATTACTTTTGACTAAAAAATTCACATATTTGGAGAAAGTGTTACGTTGGCGCAAATTTAACTAAGATTCCATGTTAAAAACACTTTTTTCATTTCCGTGAACGTACTCACCTCTGTTCCACCACCCAGTGCAGGCAATAAAACGAGAAAATGTGGTCGAAGTATTCGTGAAATTCGGGCGGAATTGTTGCCGAAATGTCCATTTGTAGAAAATCGATTTTTGGGTCGCTGCACTGATTTTTGGCAAAAAGGACCATTTCTTCGGAAATGTCGGTCCCCACAAATTTGGCAAAGTGTTTGGGGATTTTCGGGAGTAAAAGCTCGAAAATCACGTTACCGTCACCCGAGCCGATGTCTAAAATATTCGCGTTGGGCTTCCACTTGATGAGTCTCAAGTAATTGTCGATCACAAAAGACGCATCATTTTTTTGCAAACCGCTGTACTTTGAGTACAGCTTGGCTTTGTTCATTTTTTAGAGAAAATAGACCAAGTGTTTGGTGTCAACTAACAATTGGGTTTTGGTCCTCCGGAGCTTTTATAACTTCGAGAGGGGCGAACCAGAATTAATTTTCAGTTTCAGCGCATCTCAAACAAGCCTGACCAGAACAGACTGAAACAATCCCAGAAAAATCACACACGATTTTTCGTATTTTCCATTGGCCGTTTCGCGAAAATTGATCGTCCGGGAATCACTCAATCACTCGAATTTTTCACCAAAAATTTGCAATCACTGGTCTCGACACCAACGTCAGAGAAAAAACACAATTAGTTTTTGTTATTTAAAAATTGCACCTTTCACCTATCTTTCAGTGTTTTGGACAAAAGGTGCGCTATTTTTAGCCGCTTTTTTGCCTTAAAATGCGTCTATAAATAAGTGAATGAACTGACCACTACAACATATAAGAGTTTAGGACCCACGAATTCAATCCAACCGGTCATCCAACTCGGTTAAAAAAGGAGCAAAAAAGGGGCATTTTCGACAAAAAAAGTAATTGTGTCTGGTCAGGGCTGTTTTAAATTCTTCTCCCTATCTCACACAAAATCAAAACACGTGCAAAAATAGTCAAAACCGAGATGAAAACCTGTTCTATTTCATACAAGGGGTTGAAGTTTTTGTCTAGGTGGGGTGAGGGGTGTCTATCAAGACGGAACCACTCTGTATTAGAATAGGATAGGTTAGTTACAATAAGTTCTTCAACCCCGCGGTCACCTTCAAGCTTGTTTTGCGACAGCACCGAATATTGTCCTTTATTTGGTAAAATGTGGACACAGATGCGCTTAAAAACATTACTCTCCGACTTAAATTCCGATAGAAAAGAATGTTAATGACCTTTCTCAAAATTTCTCTTTTGGTCACTGAATGGGGACTGTAGCTTTGGATTTGTTTATTTCAGTAGTGGACCAGGATAGACCATGACCCTATTTTAATAGAAAGTACAAATAAATTTCAAATTTAACCCAATTCGGGGCCAGTCACAAGCTGCTCTTTTATTTTCATTCCTTCGGCTCAAATTTATTATCGTTAGGAACGAAAGCGAAAAGAATTACATAATGAGGCGCTTGTTTATTTAATCATCCTTTTGGAGCACAAGTCGGTCTCATTTTCATTGAATTTGCAGATTTTTTGGTATTACAAAATATCTTGAGACTTGAGCTATGTCCAATCTCTCTACCTCTAAAAGGCAAATTTTATGACCAGATATAGTAAAAAATAAATGGAAAATATTTTTGAATTTTTGAAAAATGTATATAGTGATTTTTTGGGTTGGTTTAGCAAAAACTCGATGAGAAAGTGTTTATGACCTAATTTGGCGATTTTCCGACATATTTTTAACAAAAAATGTGCTCAAAATGTGCAAAAATTGTCACTATTTACTTATATTGTTGAAAAAACTGGATTTCTCGACAAAAAGATGCTAAAAATATTGTCATTTATTTCGACATAATTTAGGTAATGATTTATAGAGCCAATTTGCGAAATCGTTTTAGCTGAAAAATTTTGCTTAAACCAAATTAACTACGTTTTTATTTAAAAAATGTGATACGCAAACGTCTAAAAGGGAAAAAATAGTGCCATTTTTGATACAATTTGGTTATCTGCAAATTTTATGACCAGATTTAGTAAAAAATCCATTTGTAGTTTTTATTAACTTAACGTTGGAAAACGGTAAAACTAAGACTATTTTCGAGCCAATTTCAATTTGGCAATTTTTCATTTATTTTTAGTGAAATTTTTAGGAATAAAGTCATTAAAAAATGTGCTAAAACACGAAGCAAAACGCAAAATCTCGCTGAAAAAGTGTTTATGTAAAGTATAAATGTTTAAAGGCAATAAATAATACGATTTTCGGCCTAAGTTGGCGATTTTTCGACCTATTTTTAATAAAAATTGTGGTTAAAATGTGCAAAAATATTGTCACTATTTATTTATATTTTTGAAAAAACTGCGTTTCTGGGCAAAAAATATGTTAAAACGTATATCCCATTTCAGTTCATAGTAGAATTTTGCAACAACTCATTTCTATTTTTTTGGAGTGAAATTGAGAGTTTCTGGGCTCAAAATTTGTCCTGGGATTTGGTTTAACACAGAATTGTTTTCTTATACCGAAACTTTTAATTTTTATTATTTCACTCCGAAAAATTCAAATGAACTTTTGCAAAATTCTACTATGAACTGAAATGGAATATAATGTCATTTTAGACGTAATTTCATGATTTTTCGAGCCAATTTAGCGAAATCTCGCAAAAAAAATTTTTAGCTGGAACAATTTGCCTAAAATTTGAAAAATCAATATAACAATAACAAGATTGTGTCGTATGTTCTTTTATCCGATTTAGCAAAATATCTAAGTCTTTGAACCAAAAAGTCGATGAAAAACGACAAAAATAACATTTTTGACGGAATTCGGCTTATTTTTACAGAAAAATTTTACTTTTGACTGAAAAACATGCTTAAAAGCCTTCTTAAACTCTCAAAAAAAGGCAAAAATAATACCACACTAGACCTAATTTAGTTAAATTTCAGCTTACTTTTTCCAAAATTTATAATCGAAAAACGAGCTAAAACTGTAGAAAAAGGCAAAAAACCTTGAAACAAATCAATTCCTAAAGATATGTTTTTATAGTTTAATTAATAGGGTTTAACGACAAAACGACAAAATTTTAAGACGATTTTAGAACTAAATCGGCAAATGTTCTACTTATTTTTGACTAAATTCTTAGAAATAATTTATTTTTTGACTAAATAATGTACAAAAACGCTCGAATCAAGCCATTCAGAAAACTAGAAATAAAAATAGAAATAGAAATAGAAATAGAAATAGAAATAGAAATAGAAATAGAAATAGAAATAGAAATAGAAATAGAAATAGAAATAGAAATAGAAATAGAAATAGAAATAGAAATAGAAATAGAAATAGAAATAGAAATAGAAATAGAAATAGAAATAGAAATAGAAATAGAAATAGAAATAGAAATAGAAATAGAAATAGAAATAGAAATAGAAATAGAAATAGAAATAGAAATAGAAATAGAAATAGAAATAGAAATAGAAATAGAAATAGAAATAGAAATAGAAATAGAAATAGAAATAGAAATAGAAATAGAAATAGAAATAGAAATAGAAATAGAAATAGAAATAGAAATAGAAATAGAAATAGAAATAGAAATAGAAATAGAAATAGAAATAGAAATAGAAATAGAAATAGAAATAGAAATAGAAATAGAAATAGAAATAGAAATAGAAATAGAAATAGAAATAGAAATAGAAATAGAAATAGAAATAGAAATAGAAATAGAAATAGAAATAGAAATAGAAATAGAAATAGAAATAGAAATAGAAATAGAAATAGAAATAGAAATAGAAATAGAAATAGAAATAGAAATAGAAATAGAAATAGAAATAGAAATAGAAGTAGAAATAGAAATAGAAATAGAAATAGAAATAGAAATAGAAATAGAAATAGAAATAGAAATAGAAATAGAAATAGAAATAGAAATAGAAATAGAAATAGAAATAGAAATAGAAATACAAATACAAATACAAATACAAATACAAATACAAATACAAATACAAATACAAATACAAATACAAATACAAATACAAATACAAATACAAATACAAATACAAATACAAATACAAATACAAATACAAATACAAATACAAATACAAATACAAATACAAATACAAATACAAATACAAATACAAATACAAATACAAATACAAATACAAATACAAATACAAATACAAATACAAATACAAATACAAATACAAATAGTTTTATTGGTGTTTAAAACAGTGCGTCATTACACAAGTCAACAAAATAAGAAAGATACAAACTAAAAAGTCTACAAGTCACTAAAATTGCAGCGAAAATATTCGTCAAAAACTAGATATTCAAAAAACTTTGTCTTAGACTTTTATAATATACGTATCTTATACCCAAAGACAATAAATCGTTAGAACAAATAATCTTTCAAAAAATATGATAAAAATTTATTAACGATCAATGCTTTCTTTAGTTTTGAAGAATATTTAAATCACTTTAGAATTTATTAAAGCACTACATTTATTTTCTTATTGACGAATGTAAAGTTTCTTCGTAAAATTGTCAACATTAAATTAGGTACCTATTTACTTACTTAAAATAAAGACAAAAATAACACAATTTTTATCTTAATTGGCGATTCTTCGATTTATTTTTGATAAAAAATTTGATAATAAAACATGCAAAAAAATCAAGAAGCAACAAAATGTAACTTGTAATTTTATTTACATTTTTTGGAACAATTTTACAGTCACTGCGTTTTCGCCTGAAAAACAGCTAAAACATTGTCCAAAAATTGCTTAATTTTAACTGATATATTTGACAAGATTCCCCAAAAATAACTGGAAATTTCTGACCAGAATACGTACCAAAACCGCAAAATAGGGTAATTTTTTTATAATTTTTCAATCCGGTATATTATAATCTCGCGAAAAAAGCAATAATAGTAAGTTATTCTTTAAAAAGGTCTTGGCAAAAAAACTAACTTTAGCTCAACAAAAAAAGCCACTTTCAATAAAAAAAAGAACCGATGAGAACATAGAAATTAATTTCTAATTTAACTCAATTAACTCAACTAAAACTCTTCAAGCAAAATATTTTCCTAAATCGGTTGAAATGATTACACAACGAATCGTTTATTTATTAAATTATGGTTTTGTAGCACAAACTACAAGAATTGTGTACACAATTGCAATTTTTTCTCCATCTTGAATCGTCACCGACTTGTGTTTCTTCACCTCATTCATATAATCTTCCCGATACAAATCGATCTCATTTTCGCCCAGTTTTTTGATAAAGGGATTGATCGACATTGCCCAATCTGAAAAATCAAATAACCCCCCAAAAAAACACAATTTTATTACGCACCCCACCAATACGAAAAATTCGGAAAAACGTAACTCAAATTTTCAACCGTGCACAAGTTGCTCACAAAACCAGCATCGGTAACGAATTTTTCTAACTTAGCTTCGGGATTGTCCAAGTTGTGAAAAATCGACAAGTATTGATCGACATTTGACATAATTGGGGCCCATTTTTCGTGCAAAGACGTGCGTTTGAGAAAATCAAAAAGCGGGCTATTTCCGACAATTGTGATAAAAGCCTGGCCTCCAGGTTTGAGCAAGTCGTAAATGTTTTTCAGCGCTTGAGGATAACTGAAAAAAAAATAAACACTCGGGACACACAACTGCAGTCACTACCTGTCCTCTGGGACCCAATTCAGGCAATAAAACGAAAAGACATTATCGAAGCTTTGGTAATATTCCAAGGGGATTTTTTCGCAAGTGATGTCCATTTGGACAAAGTCGAGTTTCGATAGATCCTGGCTTTTTTTCCGAGCATAATTTACCATGTTTTCGGCGATGTCAAACCCGATCAGTTTTTCCAAATCTTGGGGTAGTTTTGGGAACAAAATTTGTGACGTGAGGGTGCCATCAGCTGTCCCAATGTCCAACACTCTTGCATTTTTCCCAAATTTTATATAATTTGAATATTTTTTCAAAATGTGATCGGCGTCACGTCTTTGCAAGTCACCGAAGTCCGAATAAAGCTCAGCGTTGTCGTTCATTTTAGCAACTAATTTTGCACGTACCCTTGACTTGCTTTTAAACTCATTTTCTGGGTTAATCAGAACCACGGTTTGATATTGTATTGTGAATCATTCAATATTAATTATTAATAACTCGCACGTGCCAATAATATTCATGCACATTTTTACGAACGCTTGGAAACGACTGACTTTGCATAAGAACAAAAGAGCTAATTATTGTGCCTTATTTTTTCAGAATTTTCTAGCCAAAATATGTTTTGACTGTGAATTAATTAAATCATGAGACAGGATGATTCAGCTAAAATGACACATATTTGTGCCTTATTGACCCACCTTTAGTTCTAAAAATCAATTATTGCCAACACACTTAAGTTATCTCGAGACTTTTCATTTAAAAAAAATCAAAAGTGATAACAACACCAAAATATTTATTTAGTCAACACAATTACATAGCTGCATTAAATGACAACCAATTTATACTTTCTCCGGCTTTGAGGCACAAGCCACAAGTGTGTTGTATGGCTTCCGAATTTTTTCTTCCTGATTTGAGACTTCGATAAAAACATTTTCGTGCTTCCTGAATTCGTTCAAGTAGTCTTCCTTGTATAACTGCACTAAACTTTCGGGTATTTTTTTATAGAATGGGTTAATAGAAACGGCCCATTCTGCAAAATAATATTAATTTCGCCCAAATTTAAATACAGACACACCCCAAAAGTGCGTTAGATTTTCAAACGTGTAACAATTCTCTTCTAGCGTGCATAAAACGCAGTCAAAACCTGCACTTTTCACGAACTTATTCAGCTTCTCTTGTGGTTTATCGATGAAGTGATAGAGCGAAACCGTTTCGCGCACATTTTTGACAAAAGGGGCCCACTTTTCAGTCTTAGACATGCGTTCGTAAACGTCAAAGACTTGACTGTTTGAAATAATCACTAGAAAAATGTAACCGCCGGGTTTTAGCATTTTGTATAAATTTTTGAGTGCTTGAGGATGTCTGTAATTATTACATCAAGTAAACGACGTGGTTATACAGGCAGTTCCGTTAAACCCCACATTAATAGTAATGAAAGTTCTATAAAGATATTTATCTGAAAGTTGGTACTCAGCTAAGTTCTGCTCAATGAAAATATTTTCAAGATGGCAACACTTCTGGCTAACAACTTTCTTATTTTAAATAGAAATTTATGTTATTAGATGAGTTTTTTAAGGGAGTTTTTATCAGCTTAACCGTTTTCGAGATTTTTAGGATTTTTTGAAAATTTGTGGATTTGCACCTGTCATTTAAAAAATAGGTAACTCTCTTAGTTTTAGAGATTTTGAAATCATATTTGGAGAATCAAAAGAGAAAGCCTATATCTGTTCTTCAGTGTGTTCAAAATTGGAAAAGAATTAATAAACCCAAAAATTTTAAGGTTAAGTTTGGACAACTTCAAGTACCCAAAACTTAATTTTTTCAAATGGGATGTCCCAATTTTTATTTTACTAGATGGAGGTGAATTTTTTCTGCATCGATCTGTATTAGTATTCTCTATACCTATCTGTGATAATTTTCAGGTTATGTTGGTTTTTTTGACATTGTAGGAAATCTTTTACTAACCCCAAGTAGCACAAAATATCTTTTTGGTTGTGGCAGCTAAAAAGTTGTTGCAGTAACGTTATGGCAACCTGATCTTAGTCATAATTTGGTTATTTCATTAGGTTTTTAAAATAAGGTTGTTTTTTAGTTAGATTAATATTTAAAAAAGCTATAATATGCTCATTTGGCTTTATATTAGACTCCTAATAGTTGCCCCATAATTTAGCTTTAATTTGGTATCTACGTAACTAAATAGTTGTTTTTTAGGTTGCCATAATGCTTTTATGTCCATCGTAAACCCAAAAAATAACCTTTTCACAGCTATTTAAAGTTGATATATTATAGCTATCACACATATTTTAATGACAAAATAATGTCTAAAATATTACTATTTCATGACCATTTGGCTATTCTGCCATATATTTGTGAATAATCTATCTTATAACTATATGGCAAATTTCCAAAGTTGCCGCAACGTTTTCTTAAAAATAAAAAAGCTAAAATATAACGAAAATCTATCTGCAGAATGTGGCAATTTGGTAGCAAAATTTTAGTTGTCATTACCAAGTAATGTCTATAACTCTACCCTTTCGTAGCTACACAATAATTTTCCCATCATTTTAACTGTCAAATTTTATTTGTCGTATACCACATCTACGTTTCCTACACCAACGAAAGTGTATTTTCTGTAGTGTGGAGTGTGAATTATGCCTAAAGTTGACATTAAACAAACTGCTTTTTCCTTAAAAAGATTTAGGAAAAGTAGTACATATTACAGAAAATTAAAACTTCGAACGACTGACTCAACTTATTTAGTTTGTTTCGATTTAGTCATTATTTAGCCAGAAAAGCCCCCTCAAACGTAAAAAATAACTAAATACCATTTGGTTTTAACTTAGTCAATATTAGGTTTCTGAGTCAGCACGGCAACCATTTCCTAACAATCAGAGAAGACATACAAAAATGGCGATTTTTTTTGATTTGATTTGATTTTTTATGTTAAATTTTTCTTATTTAATAACATTGTCGTTGTCAGAATCATAATTACTGCTATTTTATAAAATGTAATAAATAAAAGTGATACATTTTTATAACTGAAATTAAGTTAAAAGAAAAACTCTCTTAATTTTTTGAAAAAAAAATTAGTATGTTTAATAAATTATTGTTTTTTTTAAGGCGCGTCGATTTTTTCGAAGCATCGTATTCATATTTGTCAGAAAAGTAATTTTTTGCTTGGTTAACGAGTATTTGGAATTTGTGTATGCATTACAGTGATATATAATATGTTTATCGCCATCCATGATGTCTACAAGGATTGAATAATATAAAAATTTCTTCGTGACTCTTCAGTGACCACTAAATTACCATATTGTTATATTTTGATCTTGATGTCCCACAATTTTTGCCTAAATTACAACCAAAGATAAAATGTTATTTTGTAGTTGCTGTTGGGTTGTACTTTGGAAACGATAGCCAATTAACAACAAATCGGTGGTTATGTAGTAAATAGTTGTCATTTAGTCATAAAATAGCAATAGCTTCCAGAGCATAACTTCGTTAGAGCTTTGAAACAACCAAATTGTTGGCAACTATTTGGTAATATTACCGTTATAGTATAACCCAAAAATAAATGCCCATTTTTGGCACGGTGACGTTATGACAAGTTTGGTGAAACGTTTTCCTCGATTGTTGCGGTAACCAAATAGTTATCATTTTTGTTGCCAAAACGTTTTTACAACCGCTAAATAACAATCTGTGCTACTTGGGACCACAGCTATTTTTGCAGTTTGCCATAAAAACATTTCTGATTAAACAAACGACAAACTCTGTTCAAAATTGTGTTATCCGCCCTGTGAAAACAAGATAAATTCATTGAATGTTGGTTTGAAAAACTTTAATTTCTCACATTTTCTCTAATGATTAACGAATTTCTCAATCCCAACATAAAGTTATTGTAAGCTAAGTATAGGGAATGTTAACACAGATCGATGCAGAATTAAATTCTCTACCATTTAGTGAAATAAAACTTATGGCATTTCATTTGAAAAAATTGAGTTATGGGTGCTTAAAGTTCTGCAAACTTAACATTAAAAATTTAGGGTTTGTTATTAACACTAAAGGAAAGACCTAAGCTTCTCTTTTAAATGAGCTGAAAAACGTTTCCAAATTTTTTAAAATGGCAGAGTTGTCGTTTTTTGAACTTGATGGTCCAAATCCCAATTTTTTAAAAAATCCTAAATATTTTTTAAACGGCTAAATTTAAAATTAAAAAATATAGCTTTGCATTTAAAATAAGGAAGTTGATAGCGAGTTCCGGTACCACCGAAATCTTGAAAACATTTTCATTGAGCAGGACCTAAGAGATTATGTTTGTACAGAGTGATTCATATAACTTTACGACCCTGACGAACTTTAAATGCAACCCATTATACATTGGAGGTTGTATTACGCCTAAATTGGCCAAAACAAAAACGCCAAAGACTGCAATAAGAACCTAATTTTGTAAGGTTTGCTAGGAATACCCAAATCACAAACAAATTTATAATTATTAGTGTTTTGAATCAAATTATAATTGAGTAATGTATTACTGGTTGCATTTAAAATTCGTCAGGGTCGTAAAGTTATGTGAATCACCCTGTATAAAAATTTTCAGATAATGTAGGGTTTAGACGGAACAGTCTGTATTACTCACTTGTGTTCAGGGATCCAATTAAAGCAATAAAACGAAAAGATATTGTCGAAATATTCGTAAAATTTCTCGGGAACTTGTTCAGAAGTTATATCAAACTGGACGAAGCTAAATTTTGGGTTTGATGCAAACTTTTCACTGGCGTAAGCCACCATTTTTTCCGAAATGTCCATTCCGATGATTTGGTCAAACTCTGGCAAATTTGGCACAAGAACATTGGAAGTGAGACCACCATCTGCACACCCAACATCCAGCACATTTATTTTAGTTTTGAAACGAACGAGTTTCAAGTATTTTCGCAAAGTTTCAGCAATGCCTAGTTTTTGCAACTGGCCAACACTTGAATACAGTTTCGCGTTATCGTTCATTGCTTGTCTGAACGATTCAATTCGGACAAATTTATATTAAGGACGGGGACAAAGAGTAAACAAGGTATTAGTCGATTATTTATTTATTCGATTACCAACAAGTCGTCTAAACCCAGCTACAATAATCACAACGTATTTTTTACGTATTTTATTGAAAACTTACCGTTTTGCTTTCACGAATTGCACACTCAGCCAAATTCGAGGCATAAATGCAAGAATCGCCATTACGTTCAGCTGAATCGAAACAAGTGTTAAATATTTTCACAACCTTGTCGTAAATGTCCTGACTGTGTTCCTTGATCGGTTCTAACAACGAAATGGCACCCACTTTATTCAAAGAACCATCCTCGTTTTGCTTCAATATTTCATTTAAATTGGACTAAAGAAATTCAAAACTTACGATTTGGAAATGTTTGTGGAAGCAAAACATCAAGCATTTGCCCTCATGCGAGTCGGGAATTTTATGTTCCAACAGTGTTTTAATATCATCTTTGGTAGCTTGGGTTTCGGCAATGCATTCTTCACTCACTTTTTTGATTTTTTGCAAAAACTCGATTAAAAATTCCTTGTCTAGCTAAATTTTTAATTAACTCAAGTTGTTTCCTGGCTAAGACTTACTTCACCGCTGCAAGAGACTAGCGCACACAATAGGAGGAAAAATACCGAATTCATTTTGATACAAGTGAAGATGTTTCGAGAATTATATATTTTCTCGTTGAAGGTCGAGGCCAATTAAGTAAAAAATGATAATTTAGTGATGAAATTCGCCAAATGACAGTTTTTGCTTCCTGAGTTGGATTCTTGATTTAATTTAATTGTACATAATTGTAGTTAGCAAATCAAACCGTAAACAATCGTACTAATTACAAATGCGTTACGTAAACACACAGAATTCTTTTTATTTAGAAAATCGTTCAATTTTACAATTTCAGTTTCTCGTTGTTTCACTATCTTGTAATTTCAGTTTTCCAATTTCTTAATGTTCTTACCTTTCAGTTGTATAGTTTTTTAATTTATCACTCTTGTGGAAAAAATAGTTACTGGCATTCTGGATATAAAAATCTGCCGAAAATAAAAATGTTAAATGAATGAAAAAAAATATATAAAAAAATGTTTTAAAAAAAAGTTTTTATTTAAAAGATGCACTAAAAAGTATAAAATAATGTATTTCAATCACAGGAGAATATTTTTTCTAACAGGTTAAAATTCTAAAATTTATAAAAGCTTTGGGAGTTGTCAACTGAACAAAGTAATTCTGTAATGCCGTAGTTTTATAACTCCTAAAGCTTTTATAAATTTTAGAATTTTAACCTGTAAGAAAAAATATTCTCCTGTGATTGAAATACATTATTTTTTATTTTTAGTGCATCTTTTAAATAAAAGCTTTTTTTAAACATTTTTTTATATATTTTTATTTTTTGCTTTTTAGTCTTTATTTATTGCATAGATTTATTGTTATTACACTTTAAATAAAAGCTTTTTTTAAACATTTTTTTATATATTTTTATTTTTTGCTTTTTAGTCTTTATTTATTGCATAGATTTATTGTTATTACACTGTGCATCTACCGTGACGTCCAAATGACCAACATACCGTCTAGTCGGTATAAGTTACGGTATGTACAAATCGAGAACCCCTTTGTAAACATAACCTAAAATTTTAAAACTCTATTTAACACCTTTAGGGGGTATTTAACTATATAGAATTGCATTGTCACGCAGATTACGTAAGCATGTTAAATTTCATTTCATTGCGACTACAGGACCCTCTCAAATTTACAAATCGAAAACCCGTTTGTAAACATAACCTAAAACTTCACAACCCCATTTAACCCCTTTAGGGGGTATTTAACTACATAGGATTGCATTGTCACGCAGACTAAGTAAGTACGCAAAATTTCAATCCAGTAGGGCAACGGGAACCCTTTCAAATTTGGCTCCGAAAAAATAACCGACAGACAGACAACATTGTGAGTTAAATAAAAGCTTTTAAAAATATTGAGAATGCACAGATGCCTGATTTTAGTTCGTCTCTACGTAGAGATGAGTTCTTACAGAAAAACGAACTAATTTTAGAACAATTAACTTCTTTATAGCTTGTTTGTGTAATAGAGAATCTTAAGTTTTTTACAAAATGTATTTCGTTTTTTTTTTGTAATTTATTGCAATAAAAATTGTTTTTATTTTTCCTGCATAACGGTGCAAATTAATTAAGACACTGACGTACACATGTGTTGACGTGTTGCAGTGCCATTATTATGCTAAATGTATGGAAGTGCTTTAAATAAAGTAGCCACAAATTGTTTATTGGGAAAGGTGATTGAAACGCATTGGTAACTGCTGCAATATTTATTTATTGATTGACGTTGAAAGTACAATATTGCATTTAGAATTCTTGATCGATAACACAAATTAGAGGGATAAAGACATATAAAAATAGGTTTCACCTTGTCACGAATGTGGGAATGGAAGAAAAAAAATTAACTACAATTATAATACTAACAAAAACTATCACATGAGCCGTATTAACGTCTAACAATAATATTGCAAAGTCTCAGAGTAATTTATTGAAAGCACAAATAGATCGATAAATATATTTGGTATAATTTTTCGTATGGCCCTGTCGTAACCAAACTGAGGAAATGATTTGTTCAACATTGAATATCAGTACATTTAGTAAAAGACACATCGAATTACTGCTTGATATCGAGGACATTGCTATCGCTGTGGTCTCTCGCTGGTTCAATTTGCAGCAAACTTGCAGCTTTCCTGTTATTAAAAATGAAATAAACAAATATTAAAAAAAACAATTCGTACCTAGTACACCTCTCTGGTAAATAAATGGCATTGTACCACAAAACTGCAGCCAGAAGTAGAGACCACGTCCTCAAAGGCCCCAAAATAAAGGCCAAAGTTCCGTAAGCCAACCAGAACAAGTATGCCATCTGTACTTGAATCCCGAATATCAGCAGAAAGGGTAAATGTAACCCGATATGGCCACAAATACTTTTCTTTTTTTGCGCATTTATTACTTTATATTGAATGCTGTGGTCCACTCCATGGGCCAGAATAAACGTCAAAGGTATTTGGAATGTAAACAACTGGAAAAAACACGATACAAGTCGCGTAGTAGCGAGTGGAGAAACAAAATCACAAAAATCAAAAATATTTTTTTGAACTCGCTCTAGCAAAGTTTTATGGACTTTCCTATGCCTTTACAACCCTCACGAGTAGTTGAAAATACAAAAAAAGTCAATAGGTTCGATTTTTTAAATTTTGATTTTTGCAATTTTTGTCGAGATTTTGGTAAATTTGTACCCGGAACATTTACCGAGCAATAACTCCGGAGCTATTAGAGATAACCCTATAAAGTTTATTATCGTTGGAAAGCTCATTTAATTATCTATCTTTTTCATAAAAGATTATTGTTCTCCGACTTACAGTTTTCGAGAAAATTTCAAAAAAATGCAAAAGTAGGTGAAATTTAAAAAAATTCATAACTAAAAAACTATTCGGAATTTGGCAATTTTCTCGGCGCCATTCGATTCCCCGGATCATTTTGCATAAGATTGGACCAAAATAGTTTCACATTTTTGAATAGTTTTGCCGTAATTGAGAAAATAAAAAAATTAAAAAATTTGTTAACACCTTTTTTTGCGTTTTTCTCGGAAACCATAAAACTTAGAGTAAATTTTAAGAATGCATCAGATAGCGCTTAAAATTATCTATTTTCTCGATTAAACCCGGAGCCGCTCCGGGCACCGGTTCCGGGTACAAAGGCATTTAAAGTTTGACACTAAAAAAATTCATAATTAAAAAACTAAAAGTTATAGAGCAAAACGGTTTGTTCTATTGAATTCTACGGCTCATTTTACATATTATATTGGTTTTTTACACGATTTAAAAATTTGAAATTTTTTGCTTAAAATTGGAGTTGCCATTTCATAGTGGTATTTTATTCTTCAATAAAAAAAATAATAACTCAAAAACTAAAAGCCGTAGAGCAAAACGGTTTGTTCCAATGAATTCTGCGGCTCATTTTGCGTATTATACCAGCTTTTCACGCGATTTAAAATTTTGAATTTTTTTGCTTAAAATTTTATTGGTCAAGCCACTTACCTTCAAAAAAATGAAAAAAATATATTTTTTAAACTCACTCTAGCAAAGTTTTATGGACTTTTGTATACTCTTACAACCCTCTGGAGTTGTTAAAAGTAGAAAAAAAGTTAATATGTTCGATTTTAAAAATTTTGATTTTTGCGATTTTGGTCGATTTTTGGTACCCGGAACATTTACCAAGTAATAACTCCGGAACTATTAGAGATAACCCTATGAAATTTATTATCGTTGGAAAGCTCTTTTAATTATCTATCTTTTTCAAAAAAGATTATTGTTCTCCGACTTATAGTTTTCGAGAAAATTTCGAAAAAAAGCAAAAGTAGGTAAAATTTTAAAAAATTCATAACTAAAAAACTATTCGGAATTTGGCAATTTTCTCGGCGCCAATCGATTTCCCGGATCATTTTACATAGGTTAGAGTAAAAATAGTTCCACATTTTTTAATAGTTTTGCCGTAATTGAGAAAATAAAAAAATTTAAAAATTTGTTAACCCCCCCCCCCCCTACAAAATGGCCAATTTTTAAAGTGTCCCAAAATCAATTTAAACCCATCTTTTCTTATACATTTTGATGTGCTCTTTACGATGGAAAAAAGAGTTTTCTGATAGCTCTTTTAGTTTGGCCGTAATGGGCGTTTGAAAATTGAATTTTTTGCGAGATATCGCCTTGAAACCTATGATATTTTGTAGCGCTTTTTATACCGATTCTAATCGATTTTGCCGTTTTTCTCTAACTCTAATAGTTTCGCCGTAATCGGCGTTTAAAAATTCAAAAAAAGTGAAAATGGCAACGTTTTTTTGCGTTTTTCTCGGAAACCATAAAACTTCGAGTAAATTTTAAGAATGCATCAGATAGCGCTTAAAATTATCTATTTTCTCGATTAAACCCGGAGTCGCTCCGGGCAACGGTTCCGGGTACAGAAACATTTAAAGTTTGACACTAAAAAAATTCATAATTAAAAAACTAAAAGCCGTAGAGCAAAACGGTTTGTTCCAGTGAATTCTACGGCTCATTTTACATATTATATCAGTTTTTCACGCAATTTAAAAATTTGAAATTTTTTGCTTAAAATTAGTTGCCATTTCATAGTGGTATTTTATTCTTCAATAAAAAAAATCGTACCTCAAAAACTAAAAGCCGTCGAGCAAAACGGTTTGTTCCAATGAATTCTGCGGCTCATTTTGCGTATTATACCAACTTTTCACGCGATTTAAAATTTTGAATTTTTTTGCTTAAAATTTTATTGGTCAAGACACTTAAAAATGAAAAAAATTTTTTTTAAACTCACTCTAGCAAAGTTTTATGGACTTTTGTATGCTCTTACAACCCTCTGGAGTTGTTAAAAGTAGAAAAAAAGTTAATATGTTCGATTTTAAAAATTTTGATTTTTGCGATTTTGGTCGATTTTTGGTACCCGGAACATTTATCAAGTAATAACTCCGGAACTATTAGAGATAACCCTATGAAATTTATTATCGTTGAAAAGCTCTTTTAATTATCTATCTTTTTCAAAAAAGATTATTGTTCTCCGACTTATAGTTTTCGAGAAAATTTCGAAAAAAAGCAAAAGTAGGTAAAATTTTAAAAAATTCATAACTAAAAAACTATTGGGAATTTGGCGATTTTCTCGACGCCACTCAAATCCCCGAATTATTTTACATGGTTTAATGTTTATTTTTGCAGAACTTTAATCCTTTACCATTGGGAATTTGATGCTCTATCTGTCTGTATTTTTTTGTTTGCCTTGTATTCTCCATTATACAAATACAAAAGAACAAATCTTTTAGATTTCCGTACATTAGACAAAATAGAAGGATTTAGCGGGACCAGTTACCTGGATAAATCCATAAGCGTAAGTGAAAGAACCGGGTAAGTAGGAGCCATTGACGAAAATACCCCATGCAAAAATCACCCCCACATGGTCCTCCACCAAGTACCCCACCGACCATGGACCAAAGGACAGGTAAAGAGGGTATAAAAATATAGGCCAAAAAATCCGATCAACAGTTGAGAGCACCCAAAATTTACGCAACCACATCCGACAAAAAGAGCCTCTGAGACGCGGAGGGGTTATTTTTTTTTCTTAAATTAGCAATTAATAATAAAATAAGCGAATTAACTAATCATAATTACCTTCCACCATTCTGTGAAGAATTCGGAATATGATTAAGGGCAATATACACGTAATTAACGTCACAACGAACATCAAACGAAACTAAAAATTATTATTATTTTTTTTAATTATTATTTGAGTTATTACGTACGATGGTGCTAGCATCTGTCATTAAAGCAATTCGAGACAAAAGACTAAATGATAGACGAGTGTCGTCCAGTGCGAAGGGTTGTGAGTAAAATTTCTCCCTTCCATGGGAGTCTTTAATTAATAACTCTATAGTGTGGAGCCCTGAAAGGTACTTCTTTGGGTTCCACTTTAATACGTATAAGGGACCCTTCACATGGTACAGGTCCATCCATTTACCACCGTTTATACGTATTTTGACAGACGTTATCTCTCCTAACGAAAACGCTAACACTCTAAAAATAATTATTATTAATTCAAAATGATCATTCCTAAATCTCATATCTCCGATTTTTGGAAAATTGAAATATTTAACAAAACATTTGATTATTTTTATTTTTGGAAATGTGCGTGTTTGCTAGTTTTTTTAACAGCTAGTTAATTAATAATTATCCAACAAATAACTTTGATATTTTAAAAAATTTATTGTGAGATAACGAAAACTGTGATATAATTTAGTGAGTTTACGACTTGTTTTGATAAAAAATATAACATCAATGTCGATTTAATTTCACAATTTTTACTCAATCTTAGCAAGATCTGATAGTGGAAAAAAAGTATTGAAGTCAAAAAAAGTGTTCGAAAAGGTAAAAATGACACCACTTTCTACCTACATAAGTGATGAAAGGATCTGTAAAAATGCAAAAATATAATTTGGTGATTTTTTAAAGCAAAATCTCGCAGAGAATACAGTTTTTGCTTTTTGAACGCTCGAAAAATGCAAAAATAGCAACACTTCTGCATAATTAAACGATTGTTCGGATAGTTTGGGCAAAATTTCGCCCAATAAAAAACGTGTTAAGTAAGCATTAAAAAGAGCAACTTTCGACTAATTTTTCGGAGAATTTTAGCAAAATCTCGTGACAAAAACGTATTTAAAATTGTAAAAATAAAATAAGTACGTTTCTAAAGGAAAAATGTGCTGTCTTTACAACTCAAAAAAATGTCGACGTAATTTGTTTTTATAAAAAAAGGTCCAAAAAAACAGAAAATATTAATACAACTTACAAAAGATTTACTTTTGACCTTTACCTATAATTGTTTCTTGGGAAATTTTCATAGGAAATTGTTTTTTTATTGGTGTTGAAGCAAAATTTCGTTTTTGGATAAAAAAACACTTTCTACTCAATTTGAATTTTTTGAAGAATTTAACATTTGATTATTTTATTTTTGGAAGTGTGCGTGTTTGCTGGTTTTTTTAACAACTAGTTAATTAATAATTTTCCAACAAATAACTTTGATATTTAAAAAAACTTGTTGTGAGATAACGAAAACTGTGATATAATTTAGTGAGTTTACGACTTGTTTTGATAAAAAATATAACATTAATGTCGATTTAATTTCACAATTTTTAGTCAATTTTAGCAAGATCTGATAGTGGAAAAAAAGTATTGAAGTCAAAAAAAGTGTTCGAAAAGGTAAAAATGACACCACTTTCTACCTACATAAGTGATGAAAGGATCTGTAAAAATGCAAAAATATAATTTAGTGATTTTTTAAAGCAAAACCTCGCAGAGAATACAGTTATTTGCTTTTTGAACGCTGGAAAAATGCAAAAATAGCAACACTTCTGCATAATTAAACGATTGTTCGGATAGTTTGGGCAAAATTTCGCCCAATAAGTACGTTTTTGGTTAAAAAACATGTTAAATAAGCCTTAAAAAGAGCAACTTTCGACTAAAAAAAAGGTCCGAAAAAACAAAAAATATAATACAACTTTCTATCCAACTTATTGATGAAAGTATAAAACGCTGTAAAAAAAGCAAAAGATTTACTTTTGACCTTTACCTATAATTGTTTTTTGGGGAAGATTTCATAGGAAATTGTATTTTTTTTGTTGAAATTTGTTTTGACTTTTGACTCAATTTGAATTTTTTGGAGAATTTAATTTAAAATTATTAAAAAAAATAAAAAAACGTGCTTATAAACTTGTAATAATTGTAAAAAAATACTATTTTCGACAAAAATAAATAATTTATAGTTTATTTTGATTAAAATTTACAACATAAGAAATTAGTAAAATGTGTTAATAGGTCTAGAAAACACGGAAAGTCATTTTCAATCTAGTTTGTTGATTTTTCGGCAAGTTTTTAAAGCAAAATCTTGTGAAAAAATTTCTCGAAGAAACCTAAAATAATACAACTTTCTATCTAAATAATTAATTAAAGTGATAAAGCGCTGAAAAAATGTTACTTTCGACCTTTAATTTAATGTTTTTTTTGAATATCGTAGCAAACTAATTTTTCAAGTTTTGAAAAACGTGCTAAAATCTCACAAAAAAGACGTTTTTATATTTTTAAATTGCCATTTTAGATCAAATTTGGCGATGTTTTTAGAACCAAAACACTAGAAAACGACAAAAATATTGCCCACAGTAACAAGCTTATTGATTAATTCATAACATGTTGTATGTTATATTTTTTTAACTTTGGTACGTTCATTTATTTTTAAGATATCAATTTCGCTGTAATTTGGTGACTTTTGGCATTGTTCTAAAAATAATTTCAATCAAAAGAGCTAATAAATTTAAAGCTTTAGGGGGATTTTTTGACCAGCAAAAACATTATTTTCAACCAGACTAAGTATTTTTGGTTCATATAATCGATATTTCAGGCTGAAAACCTGCCAAAGCGCCCAAAAAAGCAAACATAATGCCAGTTGTAATGTCAGTAATGACCAGTTTTAGTTTAATTTTGTAAAATTAAGTGATTAATTTAATCAATTTTTAAGCCAAGTTTTGAGGGAAAAAAGCTCGAAAACGTGCACAAAACTTGCAAAAGGCAAAAAATCATTTTCGAGTGAATTTCTTAATGAAATGTATTAAAACAAGTTTCCAGCTGAGTTAATAAGATACGAAGTGCCGAAATTACATAAAAAATTCTAAAAAACGAAAGGATATTTTTGTGTCAATTTTATAACAAAAATCGGAGATATCGAGTGATTGGCTGGTAATTCACAAGACCTTCACAAATTATATTGTAAAATAAAATTAAATGTTTATAAGAAAAATTATCAATAGATACGTAATCCTTTATCAAACTGCAACTAAAAACATGAAATAAATGGAAATGCGAGGCCAAATGAGTTTTTTTTCTACAGCTAAACAATGCAAAATAGTTGTATAACCTGATATGAGTGGACTTTCTAATATTGTCAAGATTCTCTTTGGCCGAGTTGATAAACTGTGCATGTTTGGGGTTAGTTATGAGCCCCACAGGCCACTCTCCATGTGCCACGTCCACAAAAGACAACATTCCGTGATCAATCGCCAACAAACGAAATCTACAACCCCTAATTGAAAAAAACCCAAAACTTATTGCACCTCATTTAGTACACTCTGTTATCCTTCCAGTCCCCAAGCTCCAACTCCAAAAAGCCCGACTTTTGCAACGTGTACATTTTAGGCACCAAACCCCCCAGTTTATGCAAATGCCCACAAACATAAACCAAACCGTTCGGATCCTTCCGAATCAAATTACGAACACCCTCACTCCCTGTACTTAAAATACAAGAAGTGGGAAAATGACCGAACCAAATCGTGTAATTACTGCCCGAAACTTTCGTTTTCTCGACCAGTTTGTTCAAGTGATTAATTTCGGTTTGGTCAATTTTCCCGATGAAGTTGAAAGGGCGTCTGGGGCCCGGGTCCAAGCAGGCGTCGATTCCTATAAATGAGTATAAATCTGAGCCCTTTGTGAGCTGGTAAATGTAAGAGCGGGGGTGGTGACGCCCTTGAATCGAGTAATTTAAATAATAGTTTTGTGCAGAATCGGCCCCTGCTACGTTAAAATTATCTGGAATTTTTCAAAAGTGAGGTTATGTTAGGTCACAGCCGACTCGACTACCGTGGTTTCCCCTAATATCGAGCCAAACTGTTTTTTCCCTAACTCGGCATTCGTTGAGCACGTTTCTGTAATATTGCCACTCTTTTTCCAGCTGTTGGGAGCCGATGTGGTCGGCTGTTTTGGCATCGGTTAAATCACCAGAAGCCAAAACCACAGGAGGCCTAATTACGTCCACAGTGCGAAAGCAAAAATCCTTCAAGTCCGTTACGCGGAACGGGTCTTGAAAAACACTAATGTGTATGTCAGAAATCTGGAAAAAAACACGTAAATGAAAAACAAAGCTTACACAAGTCCACATACTTGTAAAAACCAGATTAAGTGGTCGCTGCTGTCTGCAACTTTGAGATATTCATCCTTGATTGATAAGTTGACTTTAGTCCCATCGGTGCTTAACAAGTTTACAACGTTTGCAAGAAAAATTGAAATGAGGAGCATCGAGACTAAAATAATGATTGTGCCTTTGGATATCCTCATGATTTTTGATTGTTGTAGCAAGACTGCACTGTGTGTTCTTGACTATTCATCGCTTGGTTGTGTGACAATAATTTACGGCTTATTCAAGAATTTATTGCACAATGAATTTAAAAATTTCAATCATTGCAACCACTTTGACAAATGTCAAGTGTCATTTGTCAGATGCTTTTGACATTTGAGGGCCAACTTGCAATGGCGGCCACTAGGTGTCACACAAGTCTTTATTTCGAAGCAATCGATTTAAAAGCGCACTTCTAATAAAAATCAAAAACTTTTCTGTGTTTTTAGAACCCTCTCGAGTTTGTAAAAAAGGCTACCGGGCAATAATTCTGAAACTATTCTACCTAATACCATAAGTTGAAAGCTTTTTTAATTGTTTGTCTTTTTCAAAAAAGACTATTGTTTTTTTTAACTCACTCTAGCAAAGTTTTATGGACTTTTCTATGCTTTTACAACCCTCTGGAGTTGTTAAAAGTAGAAAAAAAATTAATATGTTCGATTTTTAAAATTTTGATTTTTGCAATTTTGTCGCGATTTTGTCGATTTTCGGTACCCGGAACATTTATCGAGTAATAACTCCGGAACTATTAGAGATAACCCTATGAAGTTTATTATCGCTGGAAAGCTCTTTTAATTATCTATCTTTTTCAAAAAAGATTATTGTTCTCCGACTTATAGTTTTCGAGAAAATTTCGAAAAAATGCAAAATTAGGTAAAATTTAAAAAAATTCATAACTAAAAACCTGTTAGGAATTTGGCAATTTTCAGGACACCAATCGATTCCCCGGATCATTTTACATAAGTTTAGACCAAAATAGTTCCACATTTTCAAATAGTTTTGCCGTAATTGAGAAAATAAAAAAATTGAAAAATTTGTTAACACCCCCCTTTAAAAGTGTCTCAAAATCAAATTAAACCCATCTTATCTCATAGATTTTGATGTGCTCTTTACGATGGAAAAAAGAGCTTTCTCCTAGCTCTTTTAGTTTGGCCGTAATCGGCGTTTAAAAATTGATTTTTTTTTGCGAGATATCGCCTTGAAACCTATGCCAGTTTGTAGGGCTTTTTATACCGCTTCTAACCGTTTTTACCGTTTTTCTCTAACTCTAATAGTTTCGCCGTAATCGGCGTTTAAAAAATGGCAACCTTTTTTTGCGTTTTTCTCGGAAACTATAAGGAGCAGAGCAAAAATCAATACAGCATCGGATAGCACCTTAATTTCTCTATTTTCCCGTCAAAACCCGGAGTCGCTCCGGGCACCGGTTCCGGGTACAGAGGCATTAAAAGTTTTACATTAAAAAAAATCATAACTCAAAAACTAAAAGTCGTAGAGCAAAACGGTTTGTTGCAGTGAATTCTGCAGCTCATTTTCTGTATTATACTAGCTTTTTACGAGATTTAAAATTTTAATTTTTTTGCTAAAAATTAGGGTAGCCATTTCATAGTGGAAAACTTTATTCTTTAACAAAAAAATTCATAACTCTAAAACTAAAAGTCGTAGAGCAAAACCGTTTGGTCCAGTGAATTCAGCGGCTCATTTTCCATATTATCCCAGTTTTTCACGAGATTTAAAATTTTGAACTCTTGTGCTTAAAATTTTAAGGCACTTCCTTCATAAAACTGAAAAAAAAAATTACACTCACTCTAGCAAAGTTTTATGGACTTTACTGTGCCTTTACAACCCTTTGGAGTTGTTAAAAGTACAAAAACGTTAATAGGTTCGATTTTTTTTATGTTTAATTTTACAATTCTGTTGCATTGGTTGTATGTAATATGTAAAAGCTCTGAAAATGGCACTTAGCTGCATGGTAATCGATTTGTTTCGTTTTCAATGAGCCTCGATAAAGCACAAACAAATAAATTGAAAATTAAATAAATAATGTTCAAGTATTTCCACCCGGCCACCTGGCAAGTTATGGGAGTTAAAGCTTCAATAGTTTTATAATTGTTCGTCAATAAATAAATCAGAAATGAAATATCCATGTAATTAAATCCATAATTGATGTCAAGTTATTTATTTTAATTATTTGTTAAAGTTTAAACGAACCGGTCTTTTTGGCGCAACTATATTACATCGTATTTTGATATTATTATGATAATAGACTTAATTTCCTGGAATGTAGATATCATTTTTTTGCGATCGCTCTGAGAAGGCCAAACCGCTTTATTGTTTATAAAATAATATATTTAAAACACAGGTAAATAAGTTTGAACAGACAATTTTTCAAACACCACAACGGAAACAAGACATTGCGCAATTTTCATCAAAAGATTCGCATTTTTTTGCATATTTTATTGCTATATTTATACATATTCGCAATGACTCAGCTGAAAAGAATTTTTTATTTCTTTATTTATAGCCTGCACGCCTTGATTTAAGCAATCACACCCGAGAAATTTCTAATTTTAATAATCACTTGCAAAAATTCTGCGTTGGCTCGAATTGTCAATATTTTTTTAAATGGAACGCCCTAAATTTTATTGCATTTTTGGACGTAGCTTTGTCTAAAAAACTTGCATTGGTCGATTCTGCTTAGTTTTTTAAATACTTGATTTTTGTGAAAAAAATACACTTAAAAAAAAACTAAAAATTTAAGAAAAGTAGTGCTTTCACCAATTTAAAAGGGAAAGTTCAAGCTTAAATCTGTACCAATTCTTTAGCTCATTGCATTTAGGAACGTAAAAAAATTAAGAATAAGTTTGTGAAAAGTTGAATAACTTGAAAAAGTTAAATGGAACACCCCATTTTTTGTTTTAGCTTCTCAAAGATTATTTAAAAAACTAGGCAGTCGATAATTTAATGTTTAATGGCTTTTGTAGAAAAAAAAAGATTAATTCTTTAACATACAGCGTGACCCAGGGGTGCGTAATCGGTCTATAACTTTTTTGCTATTGAAAATATTGCGATGGCGTTTTTATTATTCCATAGATCAACTTAAAGTTCACAAACTAAAAATATTTATATTTTATACAGGATGTTGTACACAGGGTGATAAACCAAAGTTATATTTTTTAAATGGAACACCCTATATATTTTTGCATAATTAGACTCTACGTGAAAAAATAATAGTACTTTTTATAATCTTTTATAGGCCTATCTTTTTTTGTTTCGAAATTATTCAACTTTTTGTGCTAAAAACAACCCACATTTAAAAAATCACTATGAAGCCGCCAATGATTATTTTCCGACAAATTTGCGACAGAAAAACTTTGAATATTTTGTAGTTTTAGCAAATAGTCGACTTTTCGTTAAAACGCACAGATAATGTACAGGGTGTGCCAAAACGCAAAAAGTTGAATAACTCATTTTTTTCAAATGGAACACCTTGTATTTGTTTACACCTACAAGAGCATTTTTGATAAGCTGTCTAATGATATGCGGTTTGTAAAGCAAATTTAAAAGATTTCTCGAGATTTTCAAAAAAATGTATTTTATTACAAAAAAAATCTATTTTTCAAATAGGCTGCTGCCACAATGCTTTTAAAATGAGACAGTTATTTATCTCGCTAGTGTTATTAATTACTTGATACAAAAATGGATTTTACTCAGCAAGAATTAATCAACATGGTTTACTGTATTGGTGAAATGTTCTGCTCATGTTAGAAGAAAACCCGAATTTAAGCACGCGGGAAATTTCTCGGCAAACAGATATTTATTTCACAGAGCAGTGTCAACAGGATGATATTGAAACATAGATTTCATCCATGCCATTTAAAATTACATCAAGAATTGCATGGCGAAGATTTTCGAAAGAGAATAAATTTTTCTGAAATTATGCGTAATTTGATTGCGGAAACAGAAATTTTATAAACAAAATTCTGTTGACCGATGAAGCAATATTTAAAAGTATTTGAAGTGTGAACAGACATAATATGACTACTACTCAGTTGAAAACCCACACTGGGTTACGACAAAAAAAATATTTTATTACAAAAAAAAGCAGTTAAATTTTTCAAATAGGCTGCTGGAGAGCAGTGAGTGAATTTATTTTTCACAAGAATTAATTTTCTTAATATAACTGAGAATTAAAATAACACAATGTTTATAGCAACATTAATATTCATCATAATTCCTATAGAACAACAATTCACAATAACAAAAATGAACATTATTATTAAAAAATATTAAATAAAAATAAAATAATAAATAATAAAAATATTAATAATAAAAAATTTAATGTAGATGTTGAAATAAACCATCGTTTTCCTCGTTACAAAACGCCAATTGCCTTTCAAAAGACAATTTGACTCTTGCTAACGTGTCTTGGGGGATTGACTAAAATGCTTCAGAAATTCTATTCCTCATAAATGTCGCTTCATCGGTAAACAGAATTTTGTTTATAAAATTTCTGTTTTCGCCAATCAAATTAAGCATAATTTCAGAAAAATTTATCATCTTTAGAAAATCTTCCCCATGCAATTCTTGGTGTAATTTTAAATGATATGGATGAAATTTATGTTTCAATATAATCCTGTTAACTTTGCTCTATGAAATGTCTAACATTAGCAAAACATTTAGTTCAGTGTCTTGGATCAGTCCTCCCATCTAGTATTTCTTTCTTTTCGTATTTAGTACTACCAGAGTTCTCAAATCGATCTTTTAGCTTCTGAAAAGAAAAAAAAATGATATTTTTGACGATAGATTCTGCTGGCTAACGAAACATTTCGATCGGCTTCACCAATACAGTAAACCATGTTGATTAATTCTTGCTGAGTAAAATCCATTTTTGTACCAAGTAATTAATAACACTAGCGAGATAAATAACCGTCTCACTTTGAAAGCATTGTGGCAGCAGCCTATTTAAAAAATTGTTTTTTTTGTAATAAAATAAAAAAAATTGAAAATCTCGAGAAATCTTTTAAATTTGCTACACAAACCCCATATCAGTAGAAAGTTTATCAAAAATGCTATTGATAGGTATAAACAAATACAGGATGTTCCATTTGAAAAAAATTAGTTATTCAACTTTTTGCGTTTTGGCACACCCTGTACATTATCTGTGCGTTTTAACAAAAAGTCGACTATTTGCTAAAACTACAAAATATTCAAAGTTTTTCTGTCGCAAATTTGTCGGAAAATAATCATTGGCGGCTTCATAGTGATTTTTTAAATGTGGGTTGTTTTTAGCACAAAAAGTTGAATAATTTCGAAACAGAAAAAGATAGGCCTATAATAGTTTATACAAAGTACCATTATTTTTTTACGTAGAATCTAACTATGCAAAAATATATAGGGTGTTCCATTTAAAAGAATATAACTTTGGTTTATCACCCTGTGTACAACATCCTGTATAAAATATAAATATTTTTACTTTGTGAACTTTAAGTTGATCTATCGGATAATAAAAACGGCATCGCAATATTTTCAATAGCAAAAAAGTTATAGACCGATTACGCACCCCTGGGTCACGCTGTATAAGGCTTTTTCAACTTGTTGGGACAGCCTGTATGTGAGTCTTAAATCGTTAAAAATAAAAAGTGTACCATATTAGCAAATTAAGCTAATTTTGCCGACTAACTTTCGATTTTTTAAAATCAGAAAATTGTGGGTAAAGGATGCTTTTTGGGCTGATTAGTTGTTTTTTCTGTTTTAGTCAATAAAATAAATTCGTGCTATTTCTCAGAGTATTTCGTTAGTGTATGAACTCTGAATTGGGTAAATTGTGAGCGTCCAGGTGTTTGGTGGTCGCCCATTTGGTTTTTTTCCTCGATAAGTAAGAAGTCAAAGCTGTCGAGTGTCTAATAATATCTGCCCCGTGCACTCAGAAAAATAAAGTGTTAACAATACGCGAAAAAGAGTTCTATTACGCTTGTAGTAGTGAAATAGGCCTCAACTATTTTGTGCCGCAAATTTTACCACTACAAAATAGTTTTTATAAATTCGTGATTATTACACCTACCAGCTGTTATTTTTACATTGCGGACTTATAGTATATTTTACCACTACAATTTAATGTTATACGATGTGTTAAACCACCTATTTTTTATGTAGATATCACTATTATAGTAGATGTTACTGTTAGGGTGCTTGGCAGTTACTATTAAATTTTGATAGGTATATTTTACAGTTCGACGAGATAGGTAATAATAATACACAGTGATTATAAATATCTCTAATTTATTTTATTAAAAAATACATTAAATAACTAGGTACCTACAGGGTGATTCCTAAATAGACGGACAGAATTTTATCACAACTTTCCCAGGATAAGTCAAGATGATCTGTGCCATATTTACATTTTTATTTCGTAGGGGTAGAAACCCCTTAACCCGTGCCACTTACGGCGTTCATGAGTTTAAATTAGTTGAATTGGAAAAAAAGTGCTTATTTTCATCATGAATATCGATTATACACAGTGATCATTGTTGCATTGATCAAGTACATTGTCATCAAATGATTATCATGCTTTCTACTAACTGTGTCAATACTACTTACGAACACATCAGTGGCGTACGCTTTATCTTCAATGTAACTTTAAAAAAATTTATTTCGAAAACTGTTATACAAAGAATTTTTTTACTATTTTTCCCAGTATATACTCATTTGATACTACCATCGGTAGAAGTTTGTCGGTCTATTTAAGAATCACGCTGTATATTATGTACTCTATAAAACTATAGACTTACATATTGTCATTTATTAAGATATTAGAATGCAACAAAGCAAACACAATGATAAAAACATTTTACAAGGTTTTTTAATATGAAATAGTTAGTATTTATTTAGAAGCAAAACTGTGGTACTACTAACTGTTTGATGGCGTCCTCATCAGCATCAGAGTAGTGAAACTGTCTCGGATTTGTACCTGTTAAAAATTTTTATCTAAAATACGATCTTTTAAACGGTTTCTACATCAGTCATACAAATAATATTAATATCATCAATACAAAAAGTTCCAATAATAACAAAAATTTACTTACCCTGCTGAAATACGGAATGACTTCTTGATGATTCCAGTCTTCACATAAGTGAACATACAGCATAATTTTCCATTATTTTAACTTAAAAATTTTAAATACCACTCAAAACAAACTTTACTACATCACCAGAACTTTAGAATTATTATTAGTCATGAGAGGGAATGCTAATATATTTTATATGAACTTAAGATGATCGTCATTGTTAATCACTCCTATAGGTATGGGTATCTTACTGACTTTTTACATTCTGTAGTGGTAAATATTAAAGCTAAGTTGTGATTAAGTTATAATATAACATTTTGTAGTAGTAAATTCTACACCTAAATTACAGTTGATTTTACTATTTACTTGCTTCGTCAAATCTACACAAGAAAAAAGGGTTTGACTTACTATTTGTAGTAGTAAATTATACCTTACACTATAACTATTTTTTTTTAGTAACATCTACACTTTTAGTGGTAATATTAACGGGGGCCCGTGTGATCGCAAAAAAGGTTGTAAATAAAGTGTATTTTTCTTAAAATGTTCAAATATAAAACCAAATATTTTCAAAAAAATTTAATTAAAAACTTTTTTAATAAAATGTTTAAATCAAGAAATGTTCCCTAACGCAAAAGTGCGCGGGCAAAACTAAAATTGTAAAAAATTTTTTTAAGCAAAATGTTTCAGAGCAAAACGGAATATCGAAAACAAAATCCTCGTATAGGAACACAGCAGTGCAAGAAGCGCATGCGCGAGAACAAAACACACTTTAGGTCCTATTTATATTACATATAATAATAGTTAATGTTATGTTTTTTGTGATAGCAACAATTTTGTTTCAAACTTTGCTAAAAATTAACTAAAAGGTTGTATTTATAAAGGCATGTATTATTAATTTAGGTAGGCTGGACGAGTTAAGTCCCTCCTCTCGCTTCTGCGACCTTGTTACTCACTTTTTGTTTTTGAACATTTTAGCACTGAAATATTTAAGTTATATTAAGTAAGTTTGTTTCTATTTTATTTTGATTAAACATTAGCTTTGATTCTTTCAAATTTTGTATTTTTTGTATTTACCGTATAAAGATTTTGTTTAATACGTATTTTTGACTTAAATATTTTATAAAATTTGCTTTTTACTTTGAACTTTTTGACAGTGAACCACCCTCCATAGCACAAACAATTCCATTAGAAATACAATGTATATATTTTAATGGATATAACTAATTCCAGTGGATATACATATATCCCAAGTTTTGCTGAAATAGATATTCTATGGATCATACGATTGTCGTTTTTTCACGTCCATACGAAATCCATTCAACATTCGAAAGTGCACCATCTGTTAACTACAGAACATATCCAATGTATGTAAATAAAGTAGTGATAATAAAAATAATAAATCAAAAAATTCTCATTTTTTGAAGGGTTAATACTATCCTTGATACCAACCAAAAGATTTTACTTACCTTACGTTTGCTTTTTCTTGTGTGTTAAGTTAAAGTTGTATGTAATAAATAATACTAGCAGATATTCTGTGTTCAAAAACTTTATATGGGAAAAAAACAAAACTCCACAAAAATAAATAATAAATTCTACAAAAAAAAAAACAATATCACGCATATTTAAAACCAAATGAACTCTAAAAATAAACATTAATCCAAAATAATAAACTCTTAATAAACAAAAAAAATCACTTTAAATTCTTAGCTTATTTCAATTTATTAAGGTTATTTTGAAACCGTTCTTTGGCCCTTGCGAGCCATTTCTTAATTGATTTTATTACTTTGTCCTGGCCTTCGTTTTCGGTTCTTTTATTCAGGCGTACTGCATCTAATATAAGAAGATTTCAAAACAAAATCGGTTTAATTGTACACTACAACTTACGTATAATGACTTCTGCCAATTTCGTTTTTTTAAATGGAGTCTTTCCTTTGACACCCTCCCAACTAAAATTTTGGCCTAAACAGTTTGCCAGTAATTTAAACATTAGTTGTCGGGTCATTTCTTGGGCCGGTTCACCACCAGTGCGACTTAGCTCTACAGCCTAAAAAAATAACATAACATTTTCATGGTGCTATCAACACTTTTCTTAATAAGTCTTTGCCTTTCTCTAATTTTACTTTTATGCATTGTTGAAAAATGAATATAAAGAAAAAACAGATATAGCAAACTCTAAGGAGTAGACAAGACCGGTAAATTTCCTGCCTAATTCTTAGAAAACGTTCAGGTTATGCATAAACAAATCAAAGGTTGATTTGTCTATGAGGCTATGTTATAAATACTGTTGTAACTTACTTAAATGAGTACTTACCTTCAACGCCATGGTAAAGAACACAATCACAAGAACACTGAAACCACGGGGGTGTCGCTTGTATAGAGAAAGAGGAAACATGATTTTAAATTTCGCGCTCTCACCTCACCCAGGCCTGTCAACAATGTCAACCCATATATGGCATAAAGCACAAATAGCATGCGCAGTTTTGTAAAACGGTTGACAGTAATGACGGTTTATTTAAAATAGGGTTTTTGTGCGTCATGTGTGGTCGTGTAGGTTACTTTATGTGTAAAAATCGAGTTCGCCTCATCACGGAACGGAATAATTCAAGAATGGAAAGGGGTCAGAGTGTATATGCCTGCAAATTTCCCCTGTGTCTTCGTAAAGCGCACTTTGAATATAATTTGAGACTGGAAGTGTTTTATAAAACGGAAAAGTAAATGGCGACTGTTAAAATTAAGTTGTGCATGAAAAAATACGCAATTTGTTGTACTTTAGAATGTATTTTGTGGTACTATTAAGCAATAAAACTGTTTTTTGTCAAATAGTGTAAATTTGTTAGTCCTGTTTGTAGTCATATTAATTTTACAGGTTGTATATACAAACTTTGGGTATCTTTATTCAATTTTTGTATAAAAGCAATAATTCAAACTAATAAGGGCACCTACTATATAAAATAGGTATTTACCTATTCAAATTGCGCGCGGTTTTTCAATTTCCAATATGGTGAATTTAGTTTCTCACCCGACCGCACGTAGCGCTATCAGCATTAATTTGTTTCCTCAAAATAACACGGCGCTGTCACTTCTTAACCTTTATGTTCTTTGACTGAAACACACAGTCTAACGAAAAGGAATGGCGTCTCTTTGCATTCATTTGCAATGCTTCTGCGCCGACTCTTGACATGTAACAGCCAATTAGCTCGTTCCATAATTTTTTAGCGGTACATTTAAATGGTACCGTAGCCTTAAGGACCACCTATGTACTATTACACAACCAACACAACTGTCCTGACCATATAGATGATAATATGTTATAAACTTACCAAATTTAATATTACTTAATTACTTTACTAAAATGTATTTCCATTGGATATCCACTAGAAATGTTCATCTGAGTTCAATGGACATACAGAAAACATCTTTCTAATTCAAAGAAATATCGTGCGTTCATTTATAAACCTGGGCTCAGTTGACTGTGCTTTAAATTTGAACTTGGGAACAGTGTAAGCGGAAGGAATTATCGTGAAAATGGTAGTGTTGCACGAAAACAAGGAAGTGGACGTCCCAAAAAACGAATTCCAGAAGCAATTGAAAATGTTCAGCAAATTATAACAGAAACACCAACGACTTCGATTCGTCACTTGGCTCAGCAAGTTGACCTCAGGGATGGGCGTGTCAACAATACAAGGTAGACAATTCAATTGTTGACCTGTCAACAATTGCGTCGACGTCGATATTTGAAGTGATGTCAACAATGTCAACTATGTCAACAATACACAAATAATAAATTTTGACAGTAAACTGGTATTTGACCATGAAATTGGTGTATAATTGTTAAAAATAAAACTTAAAAGTATGATTAAAACTTTTTTAAAACATAAAATATGTATTAGAAAAATAAATAAATACAAATAAAATTCTCGAAAAATGGTAACAAGAAAATAAAACAAATTAGTCTCTTTTTCTTCTGTTTTTACGCTTCACTCTTTATTTTTAGCCTCTTCGTCTTTGTTCTCAAAAGAATTTTTTCTTCAAAAGAAAATGTGATATAAAACACAACATAACCTCACATTCTCATTGTCGACCTATTGTTGACATTGTTGACACTGTTGACATTGTCGACGCAATTGTTGACACGTCGTGTAGACAATCAAAGTCGACGTGTCAACGCCCATCCCTGGTTGACCTATCTGTTGGAACTTGCCACAAGATATTAAAACAAGATTTACATTTAATTGCTTATCGCATCACCTCTGTGCAGGAGTTACATGAAAATGATTTTCCCCAAAGGGCAGCTTACTGTCAATTTTTTTTGGACACTCTGGAACCTAACATTCAAAAAACCTTCTTTTCTGATGAAGCCTATTTTCATTTAAGTGGTTACGTTAATTCGCAAAATATGCGTATGTGGAGCTCAGATAATCCTCATTTTTATGTTGAAGCCCCACAATTTGGTATAAAAGTGGGAGTTTGGGCTGCTATCAGTTAACGTAGAATAATTGGCCCATATTTTTTGAAGGTATTGTTTTAATGTGTTATTACTTGCAGTTCACGCTTTGAATCGTAGGTAATATGCATGCCATAAGATATCGTGAAGAAATATTAACTCCGTTTGTTAATGAATTACATGATGATGAGATGGTTTATGGATATTTTCAGCAAGATGGTGCCACAGCTCACACATCAGGTGCAACAATTCGATTTCTCCAAGAATTTTTTGACAACAGAATTGTTAGTCGCAACACACCAAATAATTGGCCTCCGAGATCTTGCGACCTCACACCCTGCGATTTCTTTTTGTGGCCACAAGAACTCAATTTATACTACACCCATAAATGACATTGACGAACTTAAGGAGAGGATAAGAAATAAAATTGAACTTATTAACAACAATCCAGTTATGCTGGAAAATGTTGTTAATGGAATACGGAGATGAGTAAGATTATGTCTTCAAGAAGGTGGTGCTCATTTTCAACATTTATTGTAATTTTATGTATTCCGTTTTGGTTATAACTAACAAGCTTTAATAAATCTGGAGTTGACTCCTCAACAAACATTTAAACAAGACAAAAACTGAAAAGCAATTTTTCAGTTTTTCTTCCTTCGCAATAAGAATTTATCGACATCATAATGAAATGTTTTCTGTTACATTTTCCCTACAACAAACATGCACTAAGTTTGTCCTTTGACTCACTAGCCAGATTTACTTGAAAGTCTAAATAAAATTTACACCAACTGTTACGATTAAGAATTCCAGTCACAAACCCAGTCATTTATCCAAGTACGTCGGTGTATTTGAATCGAAGGTCTAAAAGTGAAATGAAAGCACCAAAATTTTGAAGACAATTTTTTTTCCTACTTTTTGAAGTTATGGCTGCCTTGGATCACTGCGCGCATTTCTACAGTGGTGCTTGATTTAACTTTCAGCAGGTTTTTGAGTTTAATCAAGGAAGATTTTCGTTTGACAATACTGACATTTCGTACTGACAGTGGCCTCAACGACTGTCAATATTCTACACTGGAAAATTAAAAAACAAAAGAAGATTTCACAGTTTCCTGAGCCCAGGTTCTCGATAGATCTATAATGGATATACATTGAAAATACTTTTTTGACCTATTATTTTCCTGATAAAACATATTTTATTTTATTTCAAAAAATTAATACCAATAATAATTTCAATCAATTATTATAAGAAGAAAAAAAAGTACGTTTTTTAAATATTTTTTTTTCTTATACAGTGTAAATACGGACTGTTTATAAAAGAGTGTAGGATCTCAGGTGGTTGTGGAATTGGCATTTGCCGCATTTAATCACTTTATTTCTATGAATTTTCTGAAAAGTACCAAATTTTGTCTACCCAGGCAACCAGTAAGACCAATTTTTTCATATACCAACATTGTTCGTTTTTTCTTGAAAGAAGCGGCAAATACCTACTACGATCCTACATTCATTTATAGACAGATTGTACATAGGATATGAGGTATATCCTGGACTTTGATTGGGCATTTCTGGATCTTCCAATGAACATCCTGTGCTATGTGGGTATTAACCACCTAATTGTTACCTTATAACATATTTAAGAGTTGCATATGCCGTACTTTTTTTACTACTAGTAATGTAGTAATCACAAACACATCAGTTTTCTGAGTGTGTGTGTTGTTTTTTGTGTTTGGTGGTCATCTACATAATATTATGAGTAGATAAGTAAATAAATAATTTCGGAGGGATCGTGGGAGCATTGTTTGTCTTGATGCAATTGACAGGAGGACAAAGGATGAAGTCTCTCGTTCTTTGTGAGTGCATGTTGTGAATGGCAAGCCGACACATCCTCTCCTCGTAGATATTGTGGGAACGGTTGCTGCTGCTGCAGTGGGACACTGCAGTCACTGCTCTACCAGACCGGCCGGCCTGCAATTAACATTCCTGAAGACTTGCCATCAGCGATGATGTCTTAGAACAAAGATATCGTTGGATTGTGATGGCTGGCCGTTTCGCTGAGGTGGCAATAAAAACGGGGTTCTGTCCCGGACCAGCTCAGGGTTGCATTATCTGTATCCACTTATGTGTGTTTGCAGGAGATCGAAGGAGGACCTCTCTCTGATGGGAGGGGGGCCTCGGTCGCCAGGTGCACAGCCCCAGGGCTCGCATTCCGAACCAAACACGCGCTGTTTGCTCATCTTCGCAATCCACGCTACCATCTCCCCTCGCTCCTTCCTTGCACCTAAATCAATTATATTATTATTCAGCTGAATTATTTGTATTCTCATTCACATAAATTACACAATTTATACTGTGTCCATCACAAGACGAGTTCTCTGTAAACACTGGCTTTAATATGATGGGGGCCCGGTGCATGCCGTGCCAGGTGTGCCTCAACTCTACTTTATGACACACTCCTTATTAATAAATTTTAACGAGACGCTCTCGAATTCCATCTACTTCAAACGACCAACACATTTTTTTAAATAACTACGAAAATTTTATTTCACATCATATTCAATCAGAAAACGTACTACCTATACCTGTCTTACCAAAAATTTATACAGGGTGATTCTTTTAGGGCCTACATTAGAAACTTTTTAACTTCTAATATAGCTAGAGCTTTAAAATTTTGCATACGATCCAAATCGACCATTCTGAGTTTAACTAAATTATTTTCAAAATGGCTGAACTTCCGGAACTACAAGAAATTGGCGCCAAGTTTGAAATTTTAAATAGTAACCTCACATTTTTATTGCATTTTTGAATTCACCTTCTCATACTGAGTAAAATTTACCCAAGTTGTTGGTACTTATCTGTCATAGTGTTTGACATATGTCAATTTTTTTGCTAAAATTTTCATTTGCAGGGGTTTATTTAAAATATCACAGCTCTTGAACCCTTTGCGATAAGTAAATATTTTTTTTTGCATTCGATAACCAAAGATTTGAAGAGCCTTCAGGAATTTTCAAAATTATTAACTGTCAAAATTCAAGGCTAGTATGATTTTTTTTAAATTGTTATCAAAAAACGGTTATAACTCAGTTTTTTCAAATGGAAATTTTCTTAACGGCAATCGAAAGAACATCGACATTTATAGTGACTTTTATCAACACGTCCTATACCTATCTCTCGCAGTTTTTGAAATAATCACAAAAAACGGATTTTACTTTGTAATTTTCATCGTTAATCAAATAGGCCTTACAAAATGGTCAACAATTGTCAAACTTTAACATTTTATTTAGTTTTTAGCTGGTTGATTTTGGAATAAACAGTAAAACAATAATATTTAATTATGGTTTATTATAACTCAGTGAATTATGTAAAATAACTCAATCAGTCTGCCATCTAATTTTGAACTTTTTAAATGAAAATGGTGGACAAATCGAACATTTTTTTTGGGTAATAGCACAACTTTATCGTATTTTTCGAAAGTTTACTCGATTAAAAATGAAAATAATGAGCTAAAATTTTGTTTTTTGCGATTATTTCAAAAACTGTAAGAGATAGGTATAGAAATTGTTGATGAAAGTCTCCATAAAAATCGATGTTCTTTTGATTGCCATTGAAAAAATAGGGTCATTCCATTTGAAAAAAAAACATTTATTGATTATCATTTTTAAAAAATCATAGTAGCCTTGTAATTTGACAGTTCAAAATTCTGAAGATTTTAGAAGACCCTTCGAACTTTTGTCTATCAAATGCAAAAAAAATTATTCAATTACTGTAAAGGGTTCAAAAGCTGTGCTATTTTAAATAAACCATCGCAAATGAAAATTTGCAGAAAAAAATTGACATACTTCAAAAACTATGACAGATAAGTATTAACAACTAGGGTATATTTTAGTCAGTTTCAAAAGGTGAATTCAAAAATGCAATAAAAATAGGTGGTTACTATTTAAAATTTCAAAATTGGCGCCAATTTCTCATCGTTCCGAAAGTTCAGCCATTTTAAAAATAATTTAGTTGAACTCAGAATGGTCGATTTGGATAGTATACAAAATTCTAAATCTCTAGCTATACTATAAGTTAAAAAGTTTCTAATGTAGGCCCTAAAAGAATCAGCCTGTATAGCTATGTCGTTTCTGACGGTATAATTACAACAATCAGAATACCGAAAAAAATATAGTATAATAATAATAATAATAATAATAATAATAATAATAATAATAATAATATTTATTTAGGTAACTCTACACATAGTAAAAAACCGTGTGTAGAGACCACGTCAATACATACATTAAAAAGACATACATACATTAAACATACATTAAAAAGACTTAAAATCTAAAAATTTTGGAAAAATTCTTGAAAATTATATATTGTATTTCCCAGTAGTAACTTTTTTACTTTTTTTCTTAAAGATATAAGCATTTGCCGAACATTTGATTTCCTCTGATAATTTATTAAAAAATTTGCAACAGTTATAATTTATACTTTTCTGAAATAATGCAGTTCTATATGTTTATTTGGAATCAAATGTTCTTTACATCTGGTGTTATAGGCGTGGTTATCACTAGAATCCTTAAATTTGACTTTATTTTTAAAGACAAAACACACTGCTTCATATATATAAATACTGTATAAGGTTAAAATATTGAGTGTTTTAAATGCCTCTCTACAGGAATCTGTCTTTTTTAATTGAGCAATATTTCGGACAGCCCTCTTTTGTAATCGAAATACTTTATGGACACTTGAAGAATTACCCCAGTGTAGTATGCCCTGGCGCAACAAATTATGAAACATACCAAAATAGAGGTGTTTAACTATATCCTTACTACAAGTTTTAGAAGCCGCTGAAAGGGCATAATAAGTTTTGCAAAGCTTTGTATATACATTATCAACATGTTGTGTCCAACGTAAAGTCGCGTCAATAGTTAGCCCTAACATGGTCACAACGTTTACACAGGGAAGAATCATGGAATCATCTAAAATCAGATCATTGCTTACATTTTTTGATTTAGAGCTAAATATTATACAGTTAGATTTTTGATGGTTAATAACTAATTTATTACCCTCTACCCAGACATTTATTTTATGATATACCTCCGTAAGAACTGTAATCGCCTCTTGCATACTATTGCTAGTAATCAGAAAATTTGAATCGTCAGCATACGATACTATAGTACAACTAGGATTAGAAATATATTGAAACATGTCGTTTATGAAAATCAAGAATAATGTAGGTCCCAGTATCGACCCTTGTGGGACGCCTAGTTTAATTTTTTTTTTAGCCGAAGATACCGATGCTAAAGACACCTGTTGTTCCCTATTCTCCAAAAAACTTACAGCACTTGAACAAATTCTCGACGATTGCTTTAGAGCTTCAGATAAAAGTGTTGGATTTTACTGAAGCCTTTGGCACCTTAGACCAGTCACTTTTACGTGCCAAATTATTTTTTTATGGTTTCGACAAATTTTCATAATTTTTTTCATTCATATCTGACAAATGTAGAACAAATTGTTACTAGAGGTACCTCGCTATCAAGAGCAGGTAATATTACATCCGGTGTTCCACAGGGCTCAATTTTGGGACCACTTCTATTTGTAATATACAGCCCAGAAGATCTAAATGAAATTTTCTTATTGTCTAAAAGTATTGGTTTGCATTTATTATTTGTATTTGTCAATTTGTATTTTTACAAGGAACACAAAAATAAACTCGAAAATTAATCTCAAAATTGGTAAGATTCAAGTATGTCTCCAATAACGTAAAAAATCTTGGTATAATGGATTCGGAATTACGATTTCCGAAACGTACCAATTTTTATCTATCGAGGCAACCAGTAAAACAATTTTTTAAAAGCTTTTATTTAACTCACAATGTTGTCTGTCTGTCGGTTATTTTTTCGGAGCCAAATTTGAAAGGGTTCCCGTTGTCCCACTGAATTGAAACTTTGCATACTTACTTAATCTGCGTGACAATGCAATCCTATGTAGTTAAATACCCCCTAAAGGGGTTAAATGGGGTTTTGAAGTTTTAGGTTATGTTTACAAAGGGGTTTTCGATTTGTAAATTTGAGAGGGTTCCTGTAGTCGCAATGAAATGAAATTTAACATTTGGACGTCACGGTAGATGCACAGTGTAATAACAGTAAATCTATGCAATAAATAATGACTGAAAAGCAAAAAATAAAAATATAGAAAAAATGTTTTTAAAAAAAAATTTTTATTTAAAAGATGCACTAAAAAGTAAAAAATAATGTATTTCAATCACAGGAGAATATTTTTTCTTACATGTTAAAATTCTAAAATTTATAAAAGCTTTGGGAGTTATAAAACTACGGCCTTACAGAATTACTTTGTTCAGTTGACAACTCCCAAAGCTTTTATAAATTTTAGAATTTTAACCTTTAAGAAAAAATATTTTCCTTTGATTGAAATACATTATTTTTTAATTTTTAGTGCATCTTTTAAATAAAAGCTTTTTTTAAAAAAACATTTTTTTATATATTTTTATTCACATTATTACATTGTTCGTTGTTTGTTGAAAGAAGCGGCAAACTTTTAATACCTACTATCGTCCCACATTAATTTTCATTCATAGACACTTTTTATATTGCAATTACAACCTTTTGAATTTTAAATCTCGAAAAAAAATAGGTGCTTTCCAACCTTAACTATGGTCTTATAATTTATTGTTCATGTTTAAATCATCGATTCAGATATCAGTTACAAAAAATACAAAATTCGTGTTCTCGTTTTATTTATAAATCAATTATAAATCATTACCATGTATCACAAAAAATAAAATAACTTGGTTGACTGCTGGTAGATCAAATAAATAATTATTTTTTGTCAGTGTCTATCTTCGTGAACTATTTCATTCAAAAAAAGTTGCCAATATGTTTCTGTGCATAATATTACCCAAGTTTAAAGCAGCAATGTTTGAAAGATCCATCTCCTGCAATATTTTGTTAAAAGAAAACTTTTGGCGAATATTTTGCAAATAAAATGAAAGCATAGGTATTTTTCTAATCTTTAGTTTTTTTCCTTTTGCTATTGTCTTGTCTTGTCTTGTTTTTTTTTCTTCAGTAATTTTTCTAAGTATTTTTAGTTTTAGTAGAGTGCAATTTTTGTAAATTTTATTTCGAATAGCCATTGCTAGATTTCGCTTCTCGAATTGTATTTACAATTAAAATACAGACGGTTTATATTATTATTACTATTAAACTATATAAAAAACATATATAAAAAAATATAAAAAAACTATATAAAAAAACATAAAATAAAACCGAAATGACATTTTATATTTTTTTTGAGTTAGATATTTTAAAATCATAAAAACTGTATTTAATCTAGTGTTGCTTCTTCTTTCAAAGTTCTAAATTTTTTAGAATAAGTGGTGTAATAACTAGACTTTTTACAACAGTATTTCAGAAAGTCATTTGTAATGAATTAATTTTTTCTGAAATTCATTTTAATATTTTTAATTAACATTTCTAATAATTGTAGACCTCAGAAAAAGTCATCAGTAAATACAATTCTTTTCTGAAATTAATCTGACACATTCTGAACTACAAGTGGAAAAGATGTAGAATTCGAAACACTAAATATTAACATCTTTCTTTAGATTTATCTAAACTGTAAACTACTACATGTACATATTTTCGGTTCACTTTCATAAAAACCATTGTGGTGCAAATAGCGTACTGTTAGTATTAACTCATATATGAGTTGTCATGGTAACAGGTTAGTCATTTGCACCACAATGGTTTCTATGAAAGTAAATCGAAAGTGTTTGTAATGTTGTAAATTGCAGATACATTTGTAATTGTTGCCGGAAAATCTGAAAATGTCCTCTTTTATTTGTGGTGGCCCGAGAAAATGGAAAAAGTCGAAAACCAGAATTTATAAAATCATAAAACAGATCCATAAATTCATAATTAATTATTTGCTCGGTCAAGTCCATAAATCAAAGAATCGTAAAATCGTTAAGATAATTCCGCTTCTTATAAATAACATTTTCGCCGTATTGCAATTACTTTGGCGGTATTTGAGACCGAATTTATTTTTAGTGAAATGGTTATGAATTTTTTCTCGATAAATTTTCATTACTTTAATAGTACAAGTGCGATTCTCTCAATTTGTTGGGTGCTGGTTATCTGATCGTTTACCTTGTGGGAGCAAATCGAATTGACTTATTGAAAAGGATTTGTAACAGTCAGGCCTGCATTGCGTTGTTTAGACTCCATCAAATTAAAATGATTCGCTTGTTGGATGACTGTTGGCAGGATTTTTCGGGTGGTTGTGGTCCAGATGTTCACGAGGAAAGTGGATACGAGTTCTTAGATTACGTGATCGATAAAAATAGTAGACATCTGAAACGGTATAGATCGAACAGGTGTTAAGGGGTTACCAGAAAAGGAAATACATCAGTCAGTCGCACCCAATATAGAGTCAGCGGTCAGACGCTTTGCAGACAAGATCATTAGTAGATTTCAAGACGATGATTTACCTTTATTGGTTTTATATTTAAATCGGTTGATGAAATAAGACGACAGCTATTTGGCTTGCGAATTCTCCCGACTTTACTATGATATATTGCGGATATTACGACGTCTAGAACCAGCCCATATTCGCTCACGGTTATTTATTGGCGCATTAATGAGATGCTCCAAGGGACGTCCATTGACTATTCCTTGTCGCTACTGAATAATCATGATAAACATGAAAATCGGAATACATACCTGAAATTATTCCCAGGCGCAACGTCACGACTATATTTATGCTAATCGATTATTTTAATTTATTTCTCCTCCTAGCTACGTTTCACCGAATTTGCAAAAAACATTCATAAATTAACTCATGCTTTAATTCATTTGAGCACAAAACTCAAACGCAGATTTAGGCTTCATAATCTTAAATATAACGATTAATACAATAGTTTACGAATAACTTGTTTTATATACAGGGTGTTTCACACAACTTTACGAATCCTGCGCCTAATGTATGCACCCAAATATACAAAAACCAGAAAACACTAGATACAAAAAATAAACATTTAATTATTTAATTTTTGGAAACCCGTCACAGTGGTTGTCAAACTAATTGTTTCATTAATAGTCTTGAATTGCATAAATTCAGAATATGATTCTAATCTATCTAAATTAATTTTTTGAAAGGGTGAATAAACTGGACAAGATTATACAATTTTTCAAAATTTGTTAGCGGAATATGTATTGTTGATTGCATTGAACAGGCACAGGCCTCGTAAAATTACGTGAAACACCTTGTATATTTAATCAAATTATTATTTTTATATTTATATATCTTCTACTTGCTTTACCTTTTTGCTTCGATTACCTCGTAAAAAAATGTTACGAAACGTCTAATAGATTTTGTAAATTAGCTTCTGATCGTTTATGTTATATAGAAAGTGACGGAAATCCTCACAAAGATTTTTTGTTAGGGGATGATTCTTGTAAGACTGCTGAGTGGTACTTAAATAAAGCAGAAATATCGTCAAAAAGACCGAAAACTATAGAATTAAGTCCGAAATGTGGTTTTTGAACTTATTTTATTCGATTGACTTTACATATTTGTCAAATGAATTGCTAAAATTAAGGCTAAAACACATTGCTTTCTAAAATTTAGGATAACTTTGAATCTAAACAATGCGTCAAATCGGAACATCAGGTCTAAAAAAAATATATATAAAAAATGTTTTTTTGAAAAAGCTTTTATTTAAAAGATGCACTAAAAAGTAAAAAATAATGTATTTCAATCACACGAGAATATTTTTTCTTACAGGTTAAAATTCCAAAATTTTTAAAACTTTGGGAGCTGTCAACTGAACAAAGTAATGCTGTAATGCCGTAGTTTTATAACTCCCAAAGCTTTTATAAATTTTAGAATTTTAACCTGTAAGAAAAAATATTTTCCTGTGATTGAAATACATAATTTTTTACTTTTTAGTACATCTTTTAAATAAAAGCTTTTTTTAAAAAACATTTTTTTATATATTTTTATTTTTTGCTTTTTAGTCTTTATTTATTGCATAGATTTATTGTTATTACACTGTGCATCTACCGTGACGTCCAAATGACCAACATACCGTCTATGTCGGTATAAGTTACGGTATGTACAAATCGAGAACCCCTTTGTAAACATAACCTAAAATTTTAAAATCCTATTTAACACCTTTAGGGGGTAATTAACTGTATAGAATTGCTCTATCACCCAGATTACGTAAGCATGTTAAATTTCATTTCATTGCGACTACAGGAACCCTCTCAAATTTACAAATCGAGAACCCCTTTGTAAACATAACCTAAAACTTCAAAACCCCATTTAACCCCTTTAGGGGGTATTTAACTACATAGGATTGCATTGTTACGCAGATTAAGTAAGTATGCAAAATTTCAATTTAGTGGGACAATGGGAACCCTTTCAAATGTGGCTCCGAAAAAATAACCGACAGACAGACAACATTGTGAGTTAAATAAAAGCTTTTAAAAAATACTAACTATATTGTTTCAGTAATAATTTTAATGAATCGTTTAAATATAAGCTTTTTTTAAAAAACATGTTTTTATATATTCTTATTTTTTGCTTTTTAGTCTTTATTTATTATTGTGCATCTACCGTGACGTCTAAATGACCAACATACCGTCTGTGTCGGTATAAGTTACGGTATGTACAAAATGTACAAATCGAGAACCCCTTTGTAAACATAACCTAAAATTTTAAATCCCCATTTAACCCCTTAAGGGGGTTTTTAACTACATAGGATTGCATTGTTACGCAGATTAAGTAAGTATGCAAAATTTCAATTCAGTGGGACAACGGGAACCCTTTCAAATGTGGCTCCGAAAAAATAACCGACAGACAGACAACATTGTGAGTTAAATAAAAGCTTTTAATGAGTAATTTTCTGTGAATGTATTAACATTTTTAAATATTTTACTAAATCTGAAATTAGAATTAGATATATTTGAACCTTCTAGTGGCGTTTTTTAGTCAGAAATTGAAGAACACTTAACGACTTACTAAATTAGAAGTTATTTGATAAAACACAGCAGAACATCGAATGCATTATTTATTGTTAATTTATGAAAGTTTTTCAGTGAATGATTGACTCGCACTAAAGCAGAAATATTTGACGAAAGAATAGAAAAGCATAAAATTATAAGTTTTTGATTTTCATCGATCTAGAGTGCTTTTCTAAATTATTCTAAATTGAAGTAAAAAATTGTTAAATTAAGTTTGAAATGTAAAACACGTTATACTTTTTAAAATTTAGAATAACTTTTAAAATCGCTAAATCAGAACTAAAAGGTGTTATTTTCAATAAATGTAAGGAAGATTTTTAAAAGAAAGACTTCTCTCTATTAATGTAGAAATATATTTAAAAAATGCAGAAGACTGCAAAATTCAGTCTAATATGCATTACGCTTGTGTTTTTTGACCAGAAATTCACAAAATTCGTAAAATTCTGTCGAAACAGTAAAAATTCATCTTACTTTTGCCTCTTCCGACAAATTTATTACAGCGTTTTTCAGTGAAAAATTCACTAAATTACAAGAAAATTCCAAAAGTGAATCCATTATGTCTCTGATTGTTTTTAATCATTTTTCGAGAAATTCACCACTCTAGAAAAAACTGATTTAAAAAAACAAAGTAAAATAAGAACGAGACGTGGTAGATTTTTTAACACATTTGTACTTTGTACTCTGTGCCTCAACAATTTTACAATAATTAAAGACTTTTAAACGACCACCAAAATTGCAATCTGCTCTCTGATTTGACCGCTCCGTGTTTGTTCAAAGTAATGAATTATTGGCAGCAAGTGTCAAAAATGATGAAGGATCGTATTTTGTACCACCTGAGGCCCCCATATCTTTGTTTCTACCGCTCGTGCTTGTTACAGCCTGTCAGGGGTCCTTCCCTCTGCATTATATTTTCTATGTATCTTAGTCCGTGGTCTTTTATTCAGATTCCTTCGAGATCACGTCCGTTGATAAAGCTACTTCAGTAGATATGTGTATCTTATTACAAGTATTCCATTCCAATTTGTATCCGAAACCCTAAAACTAGAAATAAAAAACTCTCCACTGGTCGAGGTGGTGTTGTGAGCACTTCGTTTAGTATTTGTAAACACTCGTGTGTGTGTGTGTAATATTTTGGTCTAAAAGTGTGTGAGATTCTGGCGGCTTTTCAAAGCACCTTTTAACTAAGCATACAGGTGTAGTCACTGTAGCGGTTTACCCTATTAACCACAGTTACTACCGGATAAACAAACCAACAAGTTGGTTGTGTACTTTGGATGCCACTAAAATGTTTACTAATCTGTACCAAACAAGCTTTTTCGTGAATCGACCCTCCTACAGCTGTGTGAATTATTACCGAAGATTCCTTGTCATTACTAATTTGTCTTGGTTGTCTTTTATACGGTGGCGCACTCAATTGTATCGATGTGTTTATCAGGGAGGTATTAGTGGTCCGGGAAAGGTCGGAATATTCGAGATGGGACCGCTGATAGGACCAGAGGAATGCCATTTTTTTATCTCCAATAATACAAGAATCGTGTTAAAGTGTACGGGTTCGAGGAACATCTCAACTAAACGAGAGAAAACTACCAGGAGGGCACAAAAACTCAACTTTGAAACCATCAAACAGGCCGCTATTTCAATTAACAAAACGCTCAAACCATTATTTTGAAAAATTATGTTTTGCGGTCTGTTATTGTGTGGCGATTTTACGAAGCTACTTGTAAGTGATGGGTCCAAAAGTGTGGTTTTTTTTAGAAGTGACTGGTATGTTACATCCGTCAGGGCTGTTGGACCAGCCTATTAACACCCAGTATGTAGTATTTTCAGGCTGGACGAAGTCTTTTACCACCCATGACATTGTTTATTACGTTGCTTGAAATGCGCTTGATAAAATTTTATTCCATAATAAAATTTGTCGTTTTATTACAATTGTTTTAGTAGCTATAACATTATTTACTATTCATTTTGAAAGAAAGAGCGACGTTATCTCGTAATTATAATGAAGCAGTTTGTTATAATTGGTTGGGAATTTCGAGGAGTTGGGAAAAATGCAAATTAATATGGTAGTTATTTTTTATTTTCGGCCAGTTGATCGGATTCGAATTTATTAGGAAAATAACTCGTTTCTCGAAATCTTTTTGCAAATTGCCGCACCTTTGATCTTGTGGCCTTCCGGAATTGCCGACTAAATGCAGATTACTGCGATAGGAATCTACTACGTCAAAGTTGCTTCTACTTGTTGAAATTCTTTTTTTCAAACCGCCCAAGAAGTCCGGAATTCGAACTATTTCGAAGGCCGTTTTCGGCTCTCATTCATCATTTTTGTTCCGTCCCGAAATTCTGAAAATTGTTCCTTTTTCGGTGAGTGTTTTCACACTTGATTAAATGAAGGAATGTCCTAGTCACAAGAAGGAATGTAAAACGATGATGGGTAGTTTTATTATCTACGGCATCTCTCCTTGACAGTGTTGGTGAATTAAGAGACCGGAAGCCGGTCCCGTAAAGTCATTCCGAGTGAGGACTGAGCATGATTTTGCACTTAAGTTTATTGCAGGTAATACAATACCTTTGCACTAGATCACTGCATCGTTTGGAATGTCGCACCGAGGGGTGGCTTTTGCCGAAAAATGCTCACAATCTTACGACTGGATGACAGCTTCAACAATGACACTATCTCATCAAAATAAACCGAACCATAAACGTGTCCATACCCATTATAATTTATTCATAAATAAATAAAAGAAAAACATGAAAACATGAAGCAAATCTATATCTATTACTATAAATTCCAATCTATTTTTATGAAAAGCGTACCTATTGATACAAAAACGTTTATTATTAAAATAGAAATACAGTAAAACCTCTCAGCAACGCAGGGGCGGATTCAGAAATTAATTTTGAGGGGGGCTCTTCCAAAATTGTTTAGAATGGTGAAGCTACTGAATATTGAATGAAACTTTTGTTATGTTAAAATACATATTTAAATAAATTTGCACAAAATTTAAGCCCAAAAAACTTTTTTCCAAAAAAATTTTACAATGCCAATTCATATTTTCTCAAATAAAACACCCTACATGTTGTGCATTTTTTGGATATTCATAGGTAGTTGTTGATCATAACGTTTTTTTAATAGTCGGTTTCGCTAAGTTTTTGAAATAATTAGTTCTCATTGACAAAAACAACACACTCTTTTTAATTATTAAAAAAACTACAACATAAAATACAACAGGCAATGTTAATTTACATACAGTTAAGTAAGTTTAAGTAATAAAAAATTCTGGACGTAAAAAAATTTCTAAGCAACTTCCTTCTTTTACTTTTCGAGAATTTTCGCATAATATTTTATTAAGTGGTAATAATTTATTTTCATTGTAAGGAAAGGTATTTGGTATTTTTTGGCTATCATCTAAAAAAAATACAACTTTCTAGAAACGTTTCGATGTTAATTTAATTTTCTTTAGGCCGTCAATTGTTTTTTATAAACGGATTGAAGAAGATTAAATTAAGGCGAAACGTTGTCAGAAAATTGTGATTTTCTAAGTGATAGTCTAAAAAACACCAAAGAGGTACCTTTCCTTATACTGAAACTAAACAAAATAGACACAAATTTATTTATTAAAAAATGTGCATTAAAAAGACTTTTAATGTGATTCTTTAAAAAACATTTGTTCATTAAGCTTTTATATTATTTATTAAAAAATTAAAATTGGTGTTTGGGGGGGGGGGGGGCATGGCCCCCTGGTTCCCCCCCCCTGGATCCGCCCCTGCAGCAACGGAACCGATGAAGAATTTTTGATTGTCCATTGTGGAGAGGTGTCCACTAAGGAGAGGTGGGAAATTTTTATGAAAAGCGTACCTATTGATACAAAAACGTTTATTATTAAAATAGAAATACAGTAAAACCTCTCAGCAACGGAACCGATGAAGAATCTTTGATTGTCCATTGTGGAGAGGTGGGAAATTTTATTATAGGTTTTGTTACGTTCCTACAAAAATGTCCGTTGTGAAGAGGTGTCCGTTATTCGGAGGTTTCACTGTATACTAACAAATAAAAAATTTATATTATCGTACTAACACTGCCCTCAAAATTTCATGTTTTTTATTGATATATGAAGTAACGTGTTTTGGAGCCATTTAGGTACCTCTTGCTAGTTGCAGACAAAATAAAACAAAACTTTATTTTACAAATATTTGAACAAATTCCATTTATTCTAAAAATAATAAGTGATGAAAGCAAATAAATTAAGCAAATTCCGTTTATTTCTAAATGAAATGTGACAAGCCGGATTACGGAAACTTTTAAAATTCGGACTAATACAAGATTCACAATGGACAAAATCGCACAGAATTCAGTGTTTTTTGTGCAAACAATCTGTAAAAAATGCCAGTAACCTCAGAAATAATTAAGTAAGTAAAATTTAATTAAACACAAGTTTGGTGATAGCAACAATATTATTAAGTCTTTTTTGTTGAAAATATCATTTAAACATCGTTGCTTTAAAATTGTAAACTTAATAAAAATGAATCGCAATTAATAAATATTTTTTTAATTTTATTGGTACTATGTATAAGGGCTGGTTTATAGAATGCTCAGTTAAAATATAATGCGCTGTTAAAAGTTAATTTAATTTGGTCACGTTACCAGTTAATTGCATAAACCGGTCATTAATATTTTTAATTAATTAGTATTAATTACATGCAAGGGTAGAAAAATTCTGAAAAAATTTACGTAAAATGAAAAACGAAAAAAACAGGCTATTGAAAAAAAACAGTAAATCTCTAGTGCAGTAAGTATGCAATTTTATACCCACATCTATTACAAGTATTAGGAGAATTTTTGACATATCTTACCCAACGACAAAACATTTATTTTATTTTTAAGATACTTTTTTGGTAACAATTAAAAAAAGGACAATAATTACAAAATCTACGCTTCTATGTTTTAATGACAATGATGTTTCATTTTCAAAAATTTGAAAAGTTTCACAAACCTCGTTTTAAGAAATACGAGTAGGTAGACTGTATTTAAGAAAATAAAAATTGCCAAGTAAAAGTTGATTTCAGCTTATTTTTGCTTGTTTTTTACATTCCAAAAAATTGCTCTACAAAATTTCAATAGTTTTTAATATTGATATGCAAAAATTTTTGACTTTTATGGATTTTGGATGCATATTTGCCTTCTACTACTGATAGAAACTGACGGCATGTAAGTTTTATTCTTTGACACTGTCAAAATTTTACGATTTTTCTCTTGTGTAAGGAACTTTTGACAACTGTTTGGCATTTCTTAATACAAAATGACAGATTATTTTTAACAGATTTAAAGCAATTTTAAGCCTTGTAGAGTCTAATTCGAAGAATAAATGTTGTATTCAACTCGTTTTTGTGTAAATCGGTTCATTTATTTCACATCGTGGATGATAAACCACTCGTTTTCACTCGTGGTTTTAAAATTCAATTGTGAAATAAATAATTAAGAAACTACGGAGAGGTCCAAAAATTTTAATAAAAATGGATGGGTGGCTAAGGGTGTGTTCTGTACACAGGGGCGGATTCAGAAATTAATTTTGGGGGGGGGGGCTTCCAAAAATGTTTAGAATGGTGAAGCTATTGAATGAAACTTTTGTTATGTTAAAATACATATTTAAATAAATCTGCACAAAATTTAAGTCCAAAATACTTTTTTCCAAAAAAATTTTACAATGCAAATTTATATTTTCTCAAATAAAACACCCTATATGTTGTCATTTTTTGGATATTCATAGGTAGTTGTTGATCATAACGTTTTTTTACTAGTCGGTTTCGCTAAGTTTTTGAAATAATTAGTTCTCATTGACAAAAACAACACACTCTTTTTAATTATTAAAAAAAACTACAACATGAAATACAACAGGCAATGTTAATTTAAATACAGTTGTTTAAGTAAGTTTAAGTAATAAAAAATTCTGGACGTAAAAAAATTCTAAGCAACTTCCTTCTTTAACTTTTCGAGAATCTTCGCATAATATTTTATTAAGTGGTAATAATTTATTTTCATTGTAAGGAAAGGTATTTGGTATTTTTTGGCTATCATCTAAAAAATACAACTTTCTAGAAACGTTTCGATGTTAATTTAATTTTCTTTAGGCCGTAAATTGTTTTTTATAAACGAATTGAAGAAGATTAAATTAAGACGAAACGTTGCCAGAAAAATGTGATTTTTTAAGTGATAGTCTAAAAAACACCAAAGAGGTATAACTATTATTAGCAATAACTTTTGAGTAATTTATTTGTAATGAGCCTAAAGTTGTTGCAGGTTCCAAATTATTTTTCATCTTTAAATTTTAGTATTCATTTTTTTACTTATTTTAAATTAATTTCTACTGAAAATATAGAGTAGAATAGAATTGTACTTTATTCATGAAAAATCATATAGGGCTAAACTTGCCAAAAAATAATTAGACTTGAAATACAGTTTCAAATACAAAATATGATAACTTCTAACTAAAATAAATTTAATCAGTATATCACAACTCTTGGTAAAACTCATTTAGGTATAAAAACGTTTGCTTAACAAATATAACTTTGGACTTTGTTTAAATTTTTTAAGCAGTACAATGGCTTGACTTTAGTAGATGGTTAAAAATTTATGTTCTTGGGATAATATTTTATTTATTTCAGGTTGGGTAGTTATGTAAAACATTCGAAAGTGTATAATCATGTCACCGTTAGGATGTTGTATTTTTTAAAGAATCTTAAGAATTAACTTGATTTCACACTTTTGCTCAGATTCAATTTTCTCAGCTTGTGACCAAGTGTTTATTTATTTCACATTCGCTTTACTTATTAAAAATGCATTCCACCGTGTTATTGTGTTGTAGTTTATTAAGACGTTTCCATGTAGGTTAAATAAAACAGTTTTCAAGTCGTTCTTTGAATTTATTGGGGGAACATCATAATTAATGTTATTGAAAGGCAAAACTATACAAGTTTTTGAAGCGGGAAAGCGTTGCCACAGTGGGACGAAATGCATGTTATCGTGGACATGGACATAGAGCATGTAAAAGTGGCAAGAATAACTTAATATTTGGTACGCTTATGTTTTCAAGGATGAGGAACATTGTTATGAAATTAAAATTCAAATTTTTTTACAAAAATACAGAGCGTTTAGAATATTTTGCTCAAACTTGGACAAAAAGAAACGATGTTGAAACCATCTTCACTATGCATTCATTAAATTTGTGATAACGATACTTGACAGAACGAGTTTTCAGCAAATAACTCCAAATGTGTTAGAATTTACGTTAAAGTTGTGGTCACAAAAAATGTTCGATATTTAATTCTCTTTCGAACAGGGGTTGCCATTTCAAATAAACAATATTAAAGGCTTTAAATTTTAAAAAGTTTAATTAAAAAATAATTTATAAACACCCTGTAGTAATTCAGATCATTCACACTTGATTAGCAAGTCTGTTAGACCTTGTTAAACACGTACTTGGTAATAATGCCATCCAAAAAGCTCTGCTTCCATTGTTAATTAATTTTTAAAACTACTGGTGTAATACCGATTTTTTTTCTTTTAATTTTTTAATCAGTAACTCCTGAAACGACTTGAAAAAAACTTTAGTGACATATAAGATGCTAAAAAGGTATCCTAATGAGCACAAAAAATAAGAGCATTTTATTATGATGTCATACTTTTTGGAACACCATATATAACCAGAAATATTTTACTAAAATGTGTGCTAGGGTATAAATAATATCTACAAAATATCAAAACCCTAACTTTAATAATAACTGAGTTACAGAAGACGGGAGCTGGTCTGGACCAGCTGTATTTCTACCTGTACTATTATCTATAAAACTTGTATGCAAGAATACTAGATTGTATCAGCCCTTTGTAATTTTCTTTTGATTGAAAGTTTTTCAGTAAAAAGTATTTTAGCAAAAAACCATAATTACTGTTTTTAGAAAAAAGTAAGACTGAAAAAGAATACTTTGAATTTAAATTAACTGGCTCAAAATCACACGTAGTTTATAATTTTAAGACTAAAGGTATTCTTGACTCATAAACAATTTGACAGAATTTATTTTCGTTCGCTTAAATGAGATTTTTTCTTGAATATTATTTTCAAAAGATTAATAGTTATTGAGGCAGTTCATTTTTGATATACAGCATATTATGACCTCGACTTCAGATGACTATACCGACCCTTGTCGGATTGTAGCGGATATGATTATTATGAATTTCTCTCACCTAATACCTAAAGAAAAAGAGGAAAAAGTCGGTTTACCGGAACACCCTGGAACTTTTTTGAAATCATTGTATTTCTAAAAATACCATTGAAAAACACGTATTTTTATAAGAGAAAATGGTAAAAAGTGAAATATACAACACTTTCTGGAAATGAATGTACTTTTTTTAGATGAGGTAGAATAATAATCAAAGATCTGTAAACCCTTAAAAGGTAAAAATTATCATTTGCAGGCTCTAATCAAAAAATTTGTTAAAGATAGAATCACGCAAAATTCCACAAAATTGTCAGGTTTTCAAATGAACTATTTGAGAAAAATTACAGAAAATCTATGTTTACTTAATTCACTGCTTTCTCACGTATATTACAGAAAGTATAAATAAAACAGTTTAGCTAATTTATTGGGTTATAAGATGTGGTAGTAATTTTAAGTGTATATCAAGTTTACTAACCGGACTGATGATCACTATGGAGAATCCCAGTAAACATTTTTTAGTATCATAAACATTACTGAAATCAATATTTTGTTACATGAAACATTTCACCTTAGAGCACGGTTACGTTGATGAAACGTCTGTGAAACAACAAATGTCCTCCCCAAGATATGTTTCACTAGAAACATTTCATTGAAATATCTATGGTATATTTCACATCACATTAAGGATGGTATAGGAAACATTTAAGTAATATCATATTGTAGAACTATAATATATTATTAATATAATTTCAAATTTTTTTGAACAATGCCTTAAAATAATATTGAAAGTTTCCTAAAAATAATATTAAAAAAAAAATTCATTGTGACAAATATTTTTTCCTTACTAATTGTTGTTGCACCTCCAAATAATGATTTTACAATAAGGTAGTTGTATTGTAACAATTCCGCGTATGTTTTAAATGGCGATTTGGCCACAGTACCAAAATTTATAATCACTTCGGTTCCATTATTATTGTTATGTGATTCCATGTTTTTAGAAATAGCGATTATTGTAGTTATTGCAGACTGAAAAAAGTTGATTAATGTGTAAATTAGTTACAAATATCACAGTAAATATGAATTAAAACAATTTGAAAAATCTAAGAACCTTCACATTTACACACTTGGTATATGGATATTGGATAACCTCCATCACATTTTCAGCACTGTCTTCAGTGTCTTCTATACATTTACTTCCAATATTTTAACTAATTTAATTTTCTTGGACATGGAGCATACTACTTAAAAGCGTCAACACAATATAATATTTTGTCGATTTCAATAAACAACCCCCCTAGAAGCACATCAAATCACATCAAACATCAAGTGTACCTGCCATTGAATAAGTCGTTAAATTACAAAGGAATGCGCATGATCAAAAAAAGGAGAAAAGAAATATCTTTGAAACCTTCTTGAAATGAAACTAATGAAATGAATTTTTGAAACGTTTTTGAAATGTGTATAAAACGAAATGTGACAATGTTTCATATTTGAAGAAATAAGTAATCGTTTATATGTTTCATACATGTTTCGTGTTTACTGGGATGTTGTTGTTGATAAAAAAATTAGACATTATAATTGTAAAATTTTAAATTGAGAAAATAAAGAAATTAAATTAATAAACTCTATAATAATCAGGTGTGGAGTAAAGGATTCCATGTGCAGTGGTAATGGAATCGTGAGCAGTGCCTGAAGAACTTATGTGCGGAACTAAAGAAATTATGTGCCTGGATGTACGATGGAGAACATAGAAAGGAGAATCAACAAGTAATCATGAAGTAATCTCAATCCAAACTGTCAAAATTAATGTGTAACTTTTGATTGAATTTTTGAACTGTTCTAATGTACAAAATTGAAATTAAGCTCCGAAGACAACGAGGATGTCGCTGGACTTGTAGTCCCGGAAAATTCACCCGGAACCCCTTCTTCAACTACTTGTGATGATTACGGAAAAAACATTGCGACTACAGCTTTGTGAAAGTGGCCGTAAAAGGGGCAAAATGTTAGCGTCTTTATTAATTATTGCAGCTAGATTTGTTGTTTGTAAATGCTTATGAATCCTTATGTGAACTAGGTTCAGTTTATGAATATTTATGTCTTATGTGAACTTGGTGGTTCAATATGTGAACATTTAGTGAAAAGTGATGAAGTGGGGCCATCTAACAGGTTTCAAAAAAATTAAGAGGTCAAATATCATGTCGTACTGTCAATACTGTTGGTTTAAAAACGTTAAAAACAACTTCTTTTTGCAAAGGAGCCCTTTAAATTCCTGGTAAATTAACACGAAACGATTAGGCAAACTACAAATTGTCATAATTTTACTATGTAGGTAAATCTAAACGAGTAACTAAAATCTATCCAACTTACAATGTCTTTGTAGTTCTTATCAACTTAGAGCAACAGTACGATTTCAAGAGAAAGAATGAAAATAATAGTTAAAAGGCAAGGAATCTTTCAAAACACAGATTTAATAACTGGAACTTAAATAATAACAATAAAAGTAACACCTGGATAATTCATCATGAACTGCGCTACAGCTTTAAAACTTTTCCAAGAACTGGTTTATGTTGCAAGAGTGTCCTGTTCACTAAGTCTGTAGTCTCCAAACAAATGTTGGCCAGAACCATGGGCCAGAACATATTTCACAGTTGTCCTAATTATAAATTTGTATACTTTTTGTTTGTGGCGAAGATATTTAAAATATTGATGTTTTATAAAATGTGGATAAATTGACTGTTAAATTTTCACAAGCGTTGTTTAATTTCAGATATGGAACAGTCTTCAAAATTGTTTCATATAAATTATGCTTTATAAGGTCTACGAAAGTACCATTTGAATAAGTAAGCCCTCCTCCATACTGCAGAGCAATTAATCGTAAAAATAGACAAGGTAAAACTGTAGAGAGTAATGGTGCCAAATATTTGTCACAATCATTAATTTTTTTTACGATATATCCAGCCAGATAGGCAACAGATGCCGCGTAAATTGTTGAATCAGGTTATGGGCTGCGAGTACTTAAATTTTAAATTTCAAGCTGGATGAGGGGTGGTAAATTTAAAAGGTCTTCATTGTTGTATGTTTTTGTAGAATGTGGAATTTAAACCTAACTAATAAAATCACTAATGTTCCCAACATTTGACGATTTAGAAGCCTTGACAATGCCACAACGAAGGATTTGCCGTAAAGCATCTGTTATAGTTATAGTGTTTGCAATTAAATTGTTATCTTTAATAGTGTTATAATTTTTATTATCTCAAAAAGGTTCAAAAGCTTGAATCCATTACAGACGAGTGTATGATTTGCAAGGAATTTGGAATAGGGGTTTACACGAATTGTCACACATAATAATCGTTTTTTTTTTAAATCAATTGTCAAATTGTTTCAACGTTGGCAACTCCATTTAAAATTAGTGGTCCAAGCTTCGTTCCTATGGCAATATGGCAGGGTTCCAACATAATTTCAAAATTTTTGACATTGACAGTTGATTTAAAAAAAAATGAGGTATAAAACATTAATAATTCATTTTGAAGCTTTTGAAGTATTTTTTTTTACCGCTACTACGGTAACAAAATTTGAAACCATCGAGAGATGGCGACACTTCATCAGAGCTTCCAGCATGCTTTCTCGGTCCCACATTTTTTGCATATTGGCAAGGCCTTACTCTTTAGAATATAGTGGAGTATGCTATGGTTCAATTTATGTCTTATGTGAACTTGGTGGTTCAATTATGTCTTATGTCTTATGTGAACTTGGTTCAATTTAGGAATGTTGATGGGCATTATGAGAATTTCGTTGTGCTTATGAAAATTGATGTAAACAATTATGAATTTTGATCGAGGTCGATCAACAGTCAGGTTGGCCGAATTGTGGTAGTAATTTTAAGTGTATATCAAGTTTACTAACCGGACTGGTGATCACTATGGAGAATGTAGTTGTTGATAAAAAAATTAGACATTATAATTGTAAAATTTTAAATTGAGAAAATAAAGAAATTAAATTAATAAACTGTATAAAGATAAAATTGTAATTTTCCGTCCCATTGTGGCGTAGGTTTGAGTCCGGTCCCGGCCTCCTGCTGGAGGAGAATCCTCGCAGACACCGGGTCTGAGGCCCTGCATTCCGTCCTCATCATCTCTTCCGATTTGTTTTATTTGGCTATCGAACGGGTGGAGGGGTGCAGAGCAGATGAGGCCAGGCCGATGATTCTGGTCGGAATGAACCACCCAGGTGTGCCATGACTTGAGTTTGTTTTTCCTGTGTTTGTTAATGACGGCGTGATGAGTGTGTGTTGGTCGGTTCTTTGTTCTGAGATGATAAGTGAAGGGAGCGCGCATTCCTAGCTGGTTATCGGACTTCGGGGTGGCCGCGGTCGGCTTTGCCACTCCGCCGTGGGCGGCCCTGCTGCCTCTAATGGGACAGACTCTACAAATCAATCAGTTTCAACTTGAGAAGACAATAGTTTCACATTCCCGAATTCGTACGAGGAGCCGCCGAAACCGCGACTACGCCCCAACTGGACCGCCTCCTGCCTGCTTTGCATCAGGCTATTAAGTCCTTCAAGGACTACGACCGAATTCGATGATTTTTTCACAGGCTGATCATTTTTCGCTTTGAGCGAGCGGAGATGATAACATGACAATGTAGTTCTATCAAAATATTGGGGAAAAGCTTGCACTTTTTTGACATACAGGGGGTCCCACCGAAAAGGGCACCCCCCTCATTACTTTTTTATTTATTATTCAATTCGAACAAAATTAAATTACACATGTTTGGACCAAAGGTCCATATTTTTTTGTGAGATAAAAAAATAAAAATCATGAAAAAAGATGCAAAATCCTTAAATTGCATATTATTAGAAGAAGCTATTTTACATTGCCGTGTTGGCAAACTTTTTTTCAACAAAAGTAATCCAGATTTCCTTAAATTCTTTTTTTAACACATTTGCCAAAAATATCAGTTAAGCATCGTTGCTTTAGAATTGTAAAATTAATAAAAATGAATCGCAATTAATTAATATTTTTTTAAATTTATTGATACTACAGCGTTGGGCAAAAGTATGGAACCAAGCGTTTTGTACCTAAACTATGTATCTTACGAAAAAACTAATTAGTACATCACCAACTACTTTAAAAATGTCATCGTTTCTCAAGAATAAATTTTTTCGAAATTCCTTTTAGTTTTCGAGTTATTCAAAAAAAAAACACTTCGGCCAAGTTCGAAAAACCTTCGTAATGAGCTCAAAACACAAACTCAATAATTTATTAAAAAAAAAACTACTGGTTTAAAATTAATTTTATTAAAGTAGAAGTTATTTTTGGAGCATAATCTTTTACCAAAAAAATCAACGTAGTAGGGTGCCATTTGAAAAAAAAAATTTTTTTGCAGTAAGTATGCAATCCTATACCCACATCTGTTATGGTATTTTTTGACATATCTTACCTAATGGCAAAACATTATTTTATTTTTAAGATACTTTTTTAGTAACAATTAAAAAAGGATACTAATTACAAAATTTACGATTCTATGTTTTAATGACAATGATGTTTCATTTTCAAAAATTTGAAAAGTTTCACAAACCTCGTTTTAAGAAATACGAGTAGGCTATTTTTATTAAAATAAAAATTGCCAAGTAAATGTTGATTTCAGTTTATTTTTGCTTGTTTTTTTACATTCCAAAAAATTGCTCTACAAAATTTTAATAGTTTTTAATATTGAAATGCAAAAAAATTTGACTTTTATGGATTTTGGATGCATATTTCTTCTACTACTGATAGAAACTGATGGAATGTAAGTAGTTTTATTCTTCGACTGCAGTCGAAGGAGCCGCTGAAACCGCGACTACGCCCCAACTGGACCGCCTCCTGCCTGCTTTGCATCAGCCTATTAAGTCCTTCAAGGACTACGACCGAATTCGACGATTTTTTCACAGGCTGATCATTTTTCGCTTTGAGCGAGCGGAGATGATAACATGACAATGTAGTTCTATCAAAATATTGGGGAAAAGCTTGCATTTTTTTGACATACAGGGGGTCCCACCGAAAACGGCACCCCCTCATTACTTTTTTATTTATTATTCAATTCGAACAAAATTAAATTACACATGTTTGGACCAAAGGTCCACATTTTTTTTGAGGAGTTTACCATTTGTGAGATAAAAAAATAAAAATCATGAAAAAAGATGCAAAATCCTTAAATTGCATATTATTAGAAGACGCTATGTTACATTGCCGTGTTGGCAAACTTTTTTTCAACAAAAGTAATCCAGATTTCCTTAAATTCTTTTTTTAACACATTTGCCGAAAATATCATTTAAGCATCGTTGCTTTAGAATTGTAAAATTAATAAAAATGAATCGCAATTAATTAATATTTTTTTAAATTTATTGATACTACAGCGTTGGGCAAAAGTGTGGAACCAAGCGTTTTGTACCTAAACTATGTATCTTACGAAAAAACTAATTAGTACATCACCAACTACTTTAAAAATGTCATCATTTCTCAAGAATAAATTTTTTCGAAATTCCTTTTAGTTTTCAAGTTATTCAAAAAAAAACACTTCGGCCAATTTCGAAAAACCTTCGTAATGAGCTCAAAACACAAATTCAATAATTTATTAAAAAAAAAACTACTGGTTTAAAATTAATTTTATTAAAGTAGAAGTTATTTTTGGAGCATAATCTTTTACCAAAAAAATCAACGTAGTGGGTGCCATTTGAAAAAAAAAATTTTTTTTGCAGTAAGTATGCAATCCTATACCCACATCTGTTATGGTATTTTTTGACATATCTTACCTAATGGCAAAACATTATTTTATTTTTAAGATACTTTTTTAGTAACAATTAAAAAAGGATACTAATTACAAAATTTACGATTCTATGTTTTAATGACAATGATGTTTCATTTTCAAAAATTTGAAAAGTTTCACAAACCTCGTTTTAAGAAATACGAGTAGGCTATTTTTATTAAAATAAAAATTGCCAAGTAAATGTTGATTTCAGTTTATTTTTGCTTGTTTTTTTACATTCCAAAAAATTGCTCTACAAAATTTTAATAGTTTTTAATATTGAAATGCAAAAAAATTTGACTTTTATGGATTTTGGATGCATATTTCTTCTACTACTGATAGAAACTGATGGAATGTAAGTAGTTTTATTCTTCGACTGCAGTCGAAGGAGCCGCTGAAACCGCGACTACGCCCCAACTGGACCGCCTCCTGCCTGCTTTGCATCAGGCTATTAAGTCCTTCAAGGACTACGACCGAATTCGACGATTTTTTCACAGGCTGATCATTTTTCGCTTTGAGCGAGCGGAGATGATAACATGACAATGTAGTTCTATCAAAATATTGGGGAAAAGCTTGCATTTTTTTGACATACAGGGGGTCCCACCGAAAACGGCACCCCCTCATAACTTTTTTATTTATTATTCAATTCGAACAAAATTAAATTACACATGTTTGGACCAAAGGTCCACATTTTTTTGTGAGATAAAAAAATAAAAATCATGAAAAAAGATGCAAAATCCTTAAATTGCATATTATTAGAAGAAGCTATGTTACATTGCCGTGTTGGCAAACTTTTTTTCAACAAAAGTAATCCAGATTTCCTTAAATTCTTTTTTTAACACATTTGCCGAAAATATCATTTAAGCATCGTTGCTTTAGAATTGTAAAATTAATAAAAATGAATCGCAATTAATTAATATTTTTTTAAATTTATTGATACTACAGCGTTGGGCAAAAGTATGGAACCAAGCGTTTTGTACCTAAACTATGTATCTTACGAAAAAACTAATTAGTACATCACCAACTACTTTAAAAATGTCATCATTTCTCAAGAATAAATTTTTTCGAAATTCCTTTTAGTTTTCGAGTTATTTAAAAAAAAAAACACTTCGGCCAAGTTCGAAAAACCTTCGTAATGAGCTCAAAACACAAATTCAATAATTTATTAAAAAAAAAACTATTGGTTTAAAATTAATTTTATTAAAGTAGAAGTTATTTTTGGAGCATAATCTTTTACCAAAAAAATCAACGTAGTAGGGTGCCATTTGAAAAAAAAATTTTTTTTGCAGTAAGTATGCAATCCTATACCCACATCTGCTATGGTATTTTTTGACATATCTTACCTAATGGCAAAACATTATTTTATTTTTAAGATACTTTTTTAGTAACAATTAAAAAAGGATACTAATTACAAAATTTACGATTCTATGTTTTAATGACAATGATGTTTCATTTTCAAAAATTTGAAAAGTTTCACAAACCTCGTTTTAAGAAATACGAGTAGGCTATTTTTATTAAAATAAAAATTGCCAAGTAAATGTTGATTTCAGCTTATTTTTGCTTGTTTTTTTACATTCTAAAAAATTGCTCTACAAAATTTTAATAGTTTTTAATATTGAAATGCAAAAAATTTTGACTTTTATGGATTTTGGATGCATATTTCTTCTACTACTGATAGAAACTGATGGAATGTAAGTAGTTTTATTCTTCGACTGCAGACGAAGGAGCCGCTGAAACCGCGACTACGCCCCAACTGGACCGCCTCCTGCCTGCTTTGCATCAGGCTATTAAGTCCTTCAAGGACTACGACCGAATTCGACGATTTTTTCACAGGCTGATCATTTTTCGCTTTGAGCGAGCGGAGATGATAACATGACAATGTAGTTCTATCAAAATATTGGGGAAAAGCTTGCATTTTTTTGACATACAGGGGGTCCCACCGAAAACGGCACCCCCTCATTACTTTTTTATTTATTATTCAATTCGAACAAAATTAAATTACACATGTTTGGACCAAAGGTCCACATTTTTTTTGAGGAGTTTACCATTTGTGAGATAAAAAAATAAAAATCATGAAAAAAGATGCAAAATCCTTAAATTGCATATTATTAGAAGAAGCTATGTTACATTGCCGTGTTGGCAAACTTTTTTTCAACAAAAGTAATCCAGATTTCCTTAAATTCTTTTTTTAACACATTTGCCGAAAATATCATTTAAGCATCGTTGCTTTAGAATTGTAAAATTAATAAAAATGAATCGCAATTAATTAATATTTTTTTAAATCTATTGATACTACAGCGTTGGGCAAAAGTATGGAACCAAGCGTTTTGTACCTAAACTATGTATCTTACGAAAAAACTAATTAGTACATCACCAACTACTTTAAAAATGTCATCATTTCTCAAGAATAAATTTTTTCGAAATTCCTTTTAGTTTTCGAGTTATTCAAAAAAAAAAACACTTCGGCCAAGTTCGAAAAACCTTCGTAATGAGCTCAAAACACAAATTCAATAATTTATTAAAAAAAAACTACTGGTTTAAAATTAATTTTATTAAAGTAGAAGTTATTTTTGGAGCATAATCTTTTACCAAAAAAATCAACGTAGTAGGGTGCCATTTGAAAAAAAAAATTTTTTTTGCAGTAAGTATGCAATCCTATACCCACATCTGTTATGGTATTTTTTGACATATCTTACCTAATGGCAAAACATTATTTTATTTTTAAGATACTTTTTTAGTAACAATTAAAAAAGGATACTAATTACAAAATTTACGATTCTATGTTTTAATGACAATGATGTTTCATTTTCAAAAATTTGAAAAGTTTCACAAACCTCGTTTTAAGAAATACGAGTAGGCTATTTTTATTAAAATAAAAATTGCCAAGTAAATGTTGATTTCAGTTGAGGGCACCCCCCTCATTACTTTTTTATTTATTATTCAATTCGAACAAAATTTAAATTACACATGTTTGGACCAAAGGTCCACATTTTTTTTGAGGAGTTTACCATTTGTGAGATAAAAAAATAAAAATCATGAAAAAAGATGCAAAATCCTTAAATTGCATATTATTAGAAGAAGCTATGTTACATTGCCGTGTTGGCAAACTTTTTTTCAACAAAAGTAATCCAGATTTCCTTAAATTCTTTTTTTAAAATCTCAAAAAAAAATGAAAATTTTGTGTGAAATATCATCGTCCATGGAGCGGTGTTGTAAGATTGCTGTAAACAATTACTGTAAGATTTTGACAACCTGTTGACAACTACTGTTGACAACTAATTTCAAAAATGTTATCAAATCAAGAAAAGCGTGAAATCATTCTAGTCTACGGTGAATGTGGCAGAAATTTACGACTCACAACGCGAGTCCTTGAAGTGCGCTTTCCAGACGTGTCCAGTGTTTCCAGTCGTCCAATTATTTGAAGATACAAGCTCAGTGGTTAAACCTAAAAGGGTTTATTTTCCTGTAAGACACAATCCTGATTAGACAACATTTTTTGAGATTTCAATGTCAGAGTGGCAGTATAAATTCACAGGTAGCTTTTACAATCTCACAACACCGCTCCATAGACGACGATATTTCACACTAAAAAAAAGATTTTTGGCGAGATTAAAAAAAAAGATTTGAGGGTATCTGAATGACTTCTGTTAAAAGAAAGTTTGTCAATACGTTAATGTAACCTGGCTTCTTCTAATAATATGAATGTTAAAGGTTTTATACCTTTTTTCATAATTATTAATTTTTTATCTCACAAACGATAAACCCACAAAAAAAAGTAGTTACTCCAAAATGTGGACGTTCAGTGCTAACATATGTAATTTTAATTTCGCCTAGATTAATTGAAAAATAAAAAAGTTATAAGGGGGGTGCCCTTTTCGGTGGGACATCCCTGTATACACAGTAAAAAAATTAGTCATACTAAAATAACACTAAGAGGACACTTGTATACAGGGTGCTCAAAAAGTGGCGCACCAACTCAATGGTGTGTGGGAGAGAATTGCTTACATACAGGGTGTCCGTTTTTCGAGCTCCACCATGGGGATCTCAGTTATTATAAGAGAGAAAGTTACCTGAAAGAAAATTTGATGTGTCATTTTTAGTTTTTGAATAATTGGAAAAAAACGGAAATTTGTAATTTTCGTTTTTATTTTTTCAAGCGAAAACCAAAAGAACTAGACGTATTTAACTACGACGTTCTTCAGGCACTTCTTTACAAATTTAAATCTGTCATCGTATTTTCCAAGGCGTTCTTGATGTCAGAGTTACAACAATCAACTTTGGTTTTTCTTATGAATACTTGCATTTTTGAAAAGTGTTTTTGTTCCTGATTACAAGTATTACAACGATGTATCACATGTTATGATCGAATCTTACATATTGATCAAAATGAAAAAAAACATTTTTGCGAAGAGTGCTTTGGAAAAAACCAACAATTTTATTTTTAAACAAACTAGATTTTGGAAGTTTAATTGAATTTGGATCTGGAAGGTCCACATTTCCACCAAGCTTACTTATTTAAAAACTAAACAACATGATAAGCTAGAAGTTTATTTTTTGTAAAACAAAACAAGACAAAGTTATAAAAATTCTGCTCGCATATTTAATAGAACTGTCAAAAGTTAGTTTGTTAAACAAAATTTTTGGCGTTTTTTTCCAAAGCACTCTTTACAAAAACGCTTTTTTCTTAATTTTATCAGTATAATTATTCGATCATATCATGTAATACATCGTTGTAATCAGGAACAAAAAGACTTTTCAAAAATACAAGTATTAAATATGGCGTCCATAAGAAAAACCAAAGTTGAGTGTTGTAACTATGACATCAAGAACGCCATGGAAAAGGCGATGACAGATTTAGATTTCTTGTAAAAAAGTGCCTGAAGAATGTCTTACTTTAAAACGTCTAGTTTTCTTAGTTTTCGCTTAATGAAATAAAATCGAAAATTATAAATTTTTGATTTTTCTCAATAATTTAAAAACTAAAAATGACACATCAAATTTTCTTTCAGGTAATTGTTCAGCATAAAAATGCGCAACTTTGCCCTAATTTAACCGACCTCGTATCTCTTATAATAACATATTGATTGTTATTATGATCCCCATGGTGGAGCTCGAAAAACGGACACCCTGTATAAAGGTAAAAATAGTAAAAAATTCTTTGTATTAAAATTATTTATAAATAACGAATTTTAAATAAATGATGTGTAGCAACGTTGTTTAAGAGTCGTGATCGCAGTAGAATTTGATCAACTATAAAAATAAATTAAGATTTTTTTTTGATGAATTATATTTTTTTTATTCAAAAACTGCTAAAATCTGATAGTAAATTTAAAAATAATTATTGATCGTTTTGTTAGGGAACGATTACTTAGTGTGACACATAAAAACATTAAAAAATACTGAAAACTGAAGATATTTTTTAAAATATGACTTTAGGAATTTTTTCAAGATTTTTTCCGTAATCTACACATGCTTCTCAACAACATACCATGAAGTTGGTGCTCGACTTTTTGAGCACCCTGTATGTACTTTTAACACCTAAACTAGTATAATAATCTTATTTTATAAATGTTTTACACACTTAACTAATAGTATATTACATAACGATAACGAGTGTGGAAAGTGAGTAATATCGTGCGAGTGAGAATCTTGACCAGCTAGCCAAATATTTCCAAAAAATCATTTTTACATACCGATTTTTGAATAGCTGTAATTTTTCTATTTTTTGAGGTGGGCCAGTAAATACGGTTCTATCTGTTATCATTTGTAGAGGGTTATTTGTGGTTAAAATTATGCCACATGTTTTTGAATCACCCGATATTTTACACTATAAACTGCAAACATCATTTGAGATAGTAAAAAATGCACCCTAAAAGGTAAAATTCGTGTTTTTATGTAATTTCGACACTGACAGAAAATGTTTTTCAATTATAACTTATTTTGTAAAAGATGTATTATGTTAAGTCATTTTGAAAATAATCTAGTGTCAAAATTAAAACTAGAAAAATTAATTGTTTTTTATACCTTTAATTTTTTTTATTGTGTAGCGAGTTAAAGCGTTAATGAAAAAATGTATTAACTTTAATTTTTGCAATTTTATTAATTTTGTTTAAAACACATAAAATTCTTTGACTAAACGTTTCAAGCAAGCTGATTTCGCTGAACTACTTTGCATCAGGCAATTAAGTCCTTCAAGGACGCATTCATAGTCAAATCATTTTTCGAGACAGGTAGCGAGAGATGATAACCTAACAATGGAAATCGACAACTCCTTATCTCACGCTCCCAGGCAATGTCATTAAAGTTGTTGGGAGGTGTACCTGAAAAGGGTGACTGATAATTAGCCACGGCCATTATCAATTTTCACTTCAAGATAAGCTTAGTACCTTTTTTACAATAAAATTTATTTTATTTTCAAGTTTTGGAAACGAACAAATTCTTTAGTTTCAGCTTTAGGTAGGTATTTCTATTGTTTTGTGTTTTTTACGACCGATTTTTTTCACACAGTGTTTTGTATAAAATATGGCAACGTGGGTAACGTAAACCATTATTCTTTTCCAAATCTGCAATATAAATAAGATAAGGCTAAGTGGACACTCTTGTCTTAGATATTTCCTTACTCAAAGCTTCAATTTCTTTGTCATTTTGCAATTCATCTATTTATGTTTTTTGTATGTTTTCTTGTTCTTAACAGAGATGAAGACTTTGGGTATAAGGAACAAATTGGAAGTAAACACTATTCTCTCCATATGCATTTTCTTATCTGTTTTTTTTAATTAAAAATGTGTCTCTTCTCCAATTTGAGTTCGTAGCACTCCCAATTTTAATTAATTATTTTTTGTAGCTAGTGACTTTTTTACCAGAAAAACATCTAAGTATCGCTTGTTTCACTTTGATTATGTTGAACACGGAATATATACGCAAAAATTAGGAAAAAAAGTAGGCCGAAATTATACAGTGAAATCTCTCTTAACGGACACCTCCTATAAGCGGACCCCTTTGACAAACGGCCACTTTTGTTTTCCCCGTCTCGAGCTAATGCATTTTAGATGGTGTTGTTTCTCTGTTAAGCGGACTCTCTATTAAACGGACGAGGACAACGTAATTCGAACCATTGAAAACTAAATCTCTCCTTTAAGCGGACAGTATATCATGCGCATGAAGGATGGCCATAAAAGTTTAAATTCGGCACAATATAAATTTTAAAGACATTTCTGGTGAATCTACGAATATTGATGAACAGGATGTGGCAAATTTTGAAAAAAAATTATTAATTTTTTTCAAAAAATTGTTAATAGTATCATGCTCCTAATTTTTTAATAAATTAATTTAATTTGTATTTATGTATACTTTATTATTCTTCTTGAGAGGACACCTCCATTAACCGGACAAAAAACGTATCACCGTCGATGTCCGCTTATTGGAGATTTCATTCTATTTTATTTTATTATCCCTTGATCCAACACAGTCAAAAAGTTACCTTGTATGTAAATATTTGTATAATGAAAGAAAGCATAAGAGTGCATAAAAGAAAAAAACATATAAAAAAATGTTTTTTAGAAAAAGCTTTTATTTAAAAGATGCACTAAAAAGTAAAAAATAATGTATTTCAATCACAGGAGAATATTTTTCTTACAGGTTAAAATTCTAAAATGTATAAAAGCTTTGGGAGTTGGCAACTGAACAAAGTAATTCTATAATGCCGTAGTTTTATAACTCCCAAAGCTTTTATAAATTTTAGAATTTTAACCTGTAAGAAAAAATATTCTCCTGTGATTGAAATAATTTATTTTTTACTTTTTAGTACATCTTTTAAATAAAAGCTTTTTTTAAAAAACATTGTTTTATATATTTTTATTTTTTGCTTTTTAGTCTTTATTTATTGCATAGATTTTTTGTTATTACACTGTGCATCTACCGTGACGTCCAAAAGACCAACATACCGTCTATGTCGGTATAAGTTACGGTATGTATAAATCGAGAACTCCTTTGTAAACATAACCTACAATTTTAAAACCTCATTTAACACCTTTAAGGGGTAATTAACTATATAGAATTGCATTGTCACGCAGATTACGTAAGCATGATAAATTTCATTTCATTGCGACTACAGAAACTCTCAAATTTACAAATCGTGTAAATGTAAACATAACCTAAAACTTCAAAACCCCATTTAACCTTTTTAGGGGGTATTTAACTACATAGGATTGCATTGTCAGGCAGATTAAGTAAGTATGCAAAATTTCAATTCAGTGTGACAACGGGAACCCTTTCAAATTTGGCTCCGAAAAAATAACCGACAGACAGATAACATTGGAAGTTAAATCAAAGCTTTTAATAATTATAAGCTTTGATGATGGATCAAGTTTTAGCTTTAATTCATAACTAACTTTGAAATCAATTCTTCATATCCAACAACTTTTTTAATTACAATATTTGTCGATTTGTTACTTTCTTGATAATTAACAAACGATGAAGCAAAGAAATGGGAAATCAACTGTGTGATTTTGTAAGGCGCTGATTTATTGAGCTGCGTAAAATTCCTGCCTGAGACTAATATTGATATATTATCGATGTTTCTGCTAGTATTTAGTTATTACCGTCCGTTAATCTCGTGGTGCTATTTGTTAGAAACCGACTAACGGAACGCATTCCCACATATCATCTTCACCATATAAATTGTCTTAATGCGTGAGGTCCTCATTTCAGAGTTATGATGTGTACAGTAAATTCCCAAACAAAAAATAAATAATTCGATATCATACAGTCCATAAAAAGTCATTAATTGAGTTAGAGAAAACAAGTTACAAGTAATTTATTTCTCGATATTTTTGTTGCGTGCTACAGCTCGACATAAATCTCATCGGACATTGGAATTGTGAATCCAACAATTGGCTCACTTCTTAAAATAAGAGAAAACATTACGTTACATCGAAATCAAACTGCTATTAGCTGTTAGTGACTATTTAAAACGCCATAAACGTCTTCAAGTGGCTACTTAAATGGTCATTTCGACAACAATTATCCCTAAAGTGGCTCAAATTCCAACTCCCTTGTTTCTGTCATTTTAGTGCGAACGCGAAAGACTGCACCGACTGGACATTTGTATTATTGATTACAAGGAAGATATGTGTGTAACTTTGTCGGCTTACTAAGGATGGTTTAAAGGATAATAAGCCGCTAGGATGAAAGAGATTAAGAGAAAAGGTTTTTCCTAGTTAGGGCCGGTTGCTCAGTTCGAGCTTGAGCTTTGGCTTACGTAAACTCGGCTTAAATTTAAACTAAGTTTAAACCACAGTTGTGTTGCTCAGTGGAAAGTTTAGCTAAGCCGCGCTGAACTTGTCACTTATGCGGTTGGTAGTACTGTACGCTTGCGCACTTCAACTTGTTTTGACAGTTCTGATTTTGAAAAGTTAGGTTCAGATGAAATAATATCATCATTTATCATTATTTTAGTACATTGGAGGAACAATATCGCTATAATATGTTTAAAAATGTATCTCAATATAATTATTAATTACTAGAATGGTTTTTTCTTATTTCACGGAGCTCTTTCATGCGCGGCATATTTAAATTGTGCTTCCTTCTGAAAAAAAATCCTACATATACACAATTCTACAAGCAGTTGCAGAGTCAATTCCAAAAAAATCTGCAACAACTTGCAAAAACGAGCCTGTGGAGTAAAATCTCAATGTTACGAACAACTTATTAGCTGTTTCAAAACAATAAAAACGCCAACGTCGCATTTTCTCTCAAAATTAGCTGTTATAAATTATTCATGCACTTCAAAAAAATAATAGCCAATGTAATTTATACTTTCAATGAGGGATCTAATCACTAATAACTATTTTACAATTTTATCAATCTTATTTAAAAAAATAATTCGGTAAAATGCGACGTTGGCGTTTTTATTGTTTTGAAACAGCTAATAAGTACTGCTGCAAGCAAATATTATACATAAATTAAAATAATGAAAATCTCACAAACAATTTTAGTTTTTGATAATAATAGAACGCATTTACCTTTGAGTGGGATGTGCAATTTCTTCTGAAATGCGATCTAACACAAAACGTACTCTATTTTACGATAAACGGAAATCTTTTAATAAATTCTTTATTATTCCATTTGGTGAAATGATTTTCCCGAAGTAGAAATACTTTTCGGGATCTTTTACTACGCGTAATGCTTAATAGTTTTACTATGTCTTCATCGTCTGTCAAAACACCAACTCATAATTGTTCCATTTTTATTTAAATCGGAAGTTGCGAGTATATTGACAGGATTAATTTACTTGAGCTAAACTTAAACGTCCAAATGTCGCCCCTCAAATAATATTGTATTTGAATCAGGCTTAGTTGATAAGCGTCATTTGTACAATCAGAAAAGAGTTTTTGAGTTTAGGGCAGGTTCAAGATGAGCGTGAGCTTAAGTTTTGCAAATTTAATTTACTATTTAATTGATGCAAAATAAGCTAAACTAAGTTTATTATAATAAATAAACACTCCAAGTCTTAATGATTTTAGAATACCATTTCGAAATAATGAATAACATTAAATATTACAAGCAGTTAAATTTTTACTGTTTTCTGCATTTGTTTAAATTTTAGAAAAACCCACAAAAAAATCACTAAAAATGTTTCCCTCTTTAAAATTGAATTACCACTAATTTTTGTTAATTATAACTTCTTTATCTTAAGATTTTCGTAGTCAATCGTGTCTTAATTAAGTATTTACTATTAAAATTAAAATGTCTTAATGCAATTGTATTTCTAATTTTAAACAAAGACGTTTCAAAAAATTGGAATAATCAGAATAAAAGTTATCAATGACGTTACGGCAATTCATTCATGGAAATACCCGAATGAAATTCTGACCATTACTGCAAATAAGGTTCACAGGAAATGACAAACAAACTCTTACCGCAGGGGATAACTAAAGGCCAAAATTTCAAGGAAAGAATTTTCAAATTCTTCATAACATAAACATTTATTAATTTTCTTAGAAGACATATAAGAAATAAAAAAAATGTCATCTTCGTCGCCACATTTCGTCACTTTGAGAGGTCAAAAAAATGTATTTTTTTTTAAATTTAATTTATTATATTTTAGTTGATGCAAAAAAAACTGTTATAATACTATTTCCAATTCATGAATAAAATTAAATACTTATTATAAGTAGTTTAGTTATTTATTATACAACACGATAAAATTAGATTTTATTTTTGACCGGTTTCAATTTTTGGAATTTTAAGATTACAACTTATTTTCGTACTGTGGTAGTAATTTTAAGTGTATATCAAGTTTACTAACCGGACTGATGATCACTATGGAGAATGTGGTTGTTGATAAAAAATTAGACAATATAATTGTACAATTTTAAATTGAGAAAATAAAGAAATTAAATTAATAAACTATATAACAATCAGGGGTGGGGTAAAGGATTCCATGTGCAGTGGTAAAGGATTTCATGTGCAGTGGTAAAGGAATTGTGAGCAGTGCCTGAAGAACTTATGTTTGCGGAACTGAAGAAATTATGTGCCTGGATGTACGATGGAGAACATAGAATGGAGAATCAACAAGTAATCATGAAGTAATCTCAATCCAAACTGTCAAAATTAATGTGTAACTTTTGATTGAATTTTTGAACTGTTCTAATGTACAAAATTGAAATTAAGCTCCGAAGACAACGAGGATGTCGCTGGACTTGTAGTCCCGGAAAATTCACCCGGAACCCCTTCTTCAACTACTTGTGATGATTCCGGAAAAAAACATTGTGACTACAGCTTTGTGAAAGTGGCCGTAAAAGGGGCAAAATGTTAGTGTCTTTATTAATTATTACAGCTAGCTTTTCATAATGTTTGTAAATGCTCATGAATCCTTATGTGAACTAGGTTCAGTTTATGAATATTTATGTCTTATTTGAACTTGGTGGTTCAATATGTGAACATGGTAGTTCAATTTATGTCTTATGTGAACTTGGTGGTTCAATTATGTCTTATGTCTTATGTGAACTTAGTTCAATTTAGGAATGTTGATGGGCATTATGAGAATTTCGTTGTGCTTATGAAAATTGATGTAAACAATTATGAATTTTGATCGAGGTCGATCAACAGTCAGGTTGGCCGAATTGTGGTAGTAATTTTAAGTGTATATCAAGTTTCCTAACTGGACTGATGATCACTATGGAGAATGTGGTTGTTGATAAAAAAATTAGACAATATAATTGTACAATTTTAAATTGAGAAAATAAAGAAATTAAAGTAATAAACTCTATAGTACTCAATCTTGTCTTAATTAAGTATTTACTATCAAAACAAAAATTGTAATCCAATTGTATTTCAAATATCAAACAAAGACGTTTAAAAAAATTGGAATATTTAGAATAAAAGTTATCAATGATCGTTACGGCAATTCATTCATTCATGGCATTGATTAATTAATCAGTTTGATTGATCTATTCGCGTTGTTAGCTTTTAACAACGAATTAAAATGGAACTTTCTATAAACCGGCACTAGTAAACCAAAATGTTCACAAAAACGATTGTGCAATTAATAATTAAAACCATTAAGAGTGTAGACGTCTATGCTTGAAATTTAAAATAACAATTGGATTTCGATATTTTTATTTTATCTTGTTTTATGCACAACTATTATTGCAATAAGTTTTATATTCTTAAGAAATAAACTATAAATTTTTTGAAACGTCTTTGTTTAAAATTTGAAATACAATTGCATTAAGACATTTTAATTTTAATAGTAAATACTTAATTAAGACACGATTGACTACGAAAATCTTAAGATAAAGAAGTTATAATTAACAAAAATTAGTGGTAATTCAATTTTAAAGAGGGAAACATTTTTAGTGATCTTTTTGTGGGTTCTTCTAAAATTTAAACAAATGCAGAAAACAGTAAAAATTTAACTACTTGTAATATTTAATGTTATTCATTATTTCGAAATGGTATTCTAAAATCAATAAGACTTGGAGTGTTTGTTTATTATAATAAACTTAGTTTAGCTTATTTTGCATCAATTAAATAGTAAATTAAATTTGCAAAACTTAAGCTCACGCTCATCTTGAACCTGCCCTAAACTCAAAAACTTACTCTTTTCTGATTGTACAAATGACGATTATCAACTAAGCCTGGTTCAAATACAATATTATTTGAGGGGCGACATTTGGACGTTTAAGGCCCGATTGTACATTACGCGTTTAAGCTTTGGTTGACGGGAGTTACAGTTCAGTAAAGTGCTAACTTAAGCCACGGTTCAATTGTACAAATGCTAGTCAATTTTCACTCCGGTGAACTGGGAATTAAGCGAATATTCCCAAGATGACAGAAAAAGTTGGCTTTGCCTTGCGGTGACAATTACTGTCATTTTGGTGTCGTTTCAAAAATTCACACAAGATTCACACATTCACACTGTTTCTGTGTTTGGAATTAAGGTAAGTTATTTACATTTTTTTAGTAAATGGTATGTCAGGGGCGGATCCAGAAATTAATTTTGGGGGGGCCCTTCCAAAAATTTTTAGAATGGTGAAGCTATTGAATGAAACTTTTGTTATGTTAAAATACATATTTAAATAAATCTGCACAAAATTTAAGCCCAAAAAACTTTTTCCCAAAAAAATTTTACAATGCAAATTTATATTTTCTCAAATAAAACACCCTATATGTTGTATATTTTTTGGATATTTGTTGGTAGTTGTTGATCATAACGTTTTTTTACTAATCGGTTTCGCTAAGTTTTTGAAATAATTACTTCTCATTGACAAAAACAACTCTCGTTTTAATTATTAACTAAAACTGCAACATAAAATACAACAGGCAATGTTAATTTACATACAGTTGTTTAAGTAAGTTTAAGTAATAAAAAATTCTGGACGTAAAATAATTTCTAAGCAACTTCCTTGTTTTTACTTTTCAAGAATCTTCGCATAATATTTTATTAAGTGGTAATAATTTATTTTCATTGTAAGGAAAGGTATTTGGTATTTTTTGGCTATCATCTAAAAAAATACAACTTTCTAGAAACGTTTCGATGTTAATTTAATTTTCTTCAGGCCGTCAATTGTTTTTTATAAACGGATTGAAGAAGATTAAATTAAGAGGAAACGTTGCCAGAAAATTGTGATTTTTTAAGTGATAGTCTAAAAAACACCAAAAAGGTACCTTTCCTTATACTGAAACTAAACAAAATGGACACAAACACATTAGAAATTAATAATTTATGTATTTATTTATTAAAAAATGTGCATTAAAAAGACTTTTAACGTGATTATTTAAAAAACATTCGTTCATTAAGCTTTTATATTATTTATTAAAAAATTAAAATTGGTGTTTGGGGGGGGGGCATGGCCCCCTGGATCCGTCCTTGTGGTATGTATGTACTTTCGTATTTTATATTTCTCATTTAATACCGTTAGTTGCTACCCGGTCGAATGGGTAATACAGGCTGTAAATGAAATAAGTACATTAATTTTAATTGGTAATAGAACTCGTTAAGACCAACAATTTTTCCTAATAACTTTTTTTTCAAAACGTTTTAGTTTTTGAGTTAAAATTATTTTAAAATCTTATACAATTTTCTTACACGCCACTGGAAGCAAAGTTACCTAGTCGACAAGGTTACCGTTTCCAAGCAAGTTCATGTAAATCAAATTAAATTTATTATTATTTTTCTTTGTTGGAACATTTCATAAAAGGCTCGTCAATTTGTAGGGGGGAAAAATGATTTTAAAAAATGCGATTTTGAAAAAATGGTACATAGAAAAAGTGTTTGTCTTGATGAATTCTACCAGTGGTTAAAATTAATGTACTTATTTCGCTTACACCCTGTATATCCTCTTTCAGTTCATAGTAGAATTTTGCAAATACGCATTTGAATTTCTCGAAGTAAAATCAAGCACAAATTGAGACATAATGAAAACGCTTTAATCAGGCTCAAAAGAACGAATTATGCTATAGTTTGAACAAAAAGGGCTTATTCCGTACGATTGATTGCCTAAATAAACGAGTATATTTAATAAAACAGACTGAAAACGCTTTATTCTGGCTCAAAAGAACGATTGATGCAAGAGTTTTGAAGCAAATGGCTTATTTCGAAAGATTTTTTGCTCCAGTAAATCCAGTAAAACTTACACAAATGGAGCCGAAAACGTCTTAGTTCGCTTCAGAAATGCGATATATATATTATAATTCGAAATTGTACAATTGGGCCTTAGAGTCACTCGATAAAAAATGTTTGGCGCGTTGTTTGATGTTTGGCGTTTGCTTTGTGTTTTCCGCCTCCTAGGAGGAGACTTGAACGTGCGATAAGGAGTGTAAAGTCAGGTCTGTGATTTTGGCTGCATCATCACCATAGCGCGGTCGTCTGACAAGGTCTACTAGACCAATTAGGGAGTTGAGTGTGCTCTTTAACGAGTCCAAGTAATAACACGGCCCGAGCCGCTCCGGATGCTGTGCCTCCCAGGACGAAATCACCGCTGTCACGGTTATTTGCCACCCGCAGATTACGACCAAGTTATGCCATTTCACATCTCTAATAACAACTCACCACCGGCCTCTTTATTCGAGGATAAGTGGAGGGAGCGTTCGCCGACGTTTGCCTTGTTAGCCAACCCAACAAGAACTATACAAAATGGATGATTTCATTACAGTGGTGATATAAATTTATCCGTGACGACAACCACAACAATCGGGATTTCACACCGTTTGATTTTATCGTTGCACGCGTTATTCATCCCCGAAAACGCTTTTTACTATATTGGGATTAAGTCGGGCGTAATTCATGACATCTTACTCTTTTACTATAATGATGATGGATGAGGAGGCTTAAAAGACATTTCTCGGCCGTATAAATTATAATTTGGCATTTTTTATGGTCGTAAAAACGAGCACCTGTGCCTCAAATCTATAATTTCAGAGACCATTTTTTGTGCAATGCCTCGAATGATATTAAAAGTCTTGGAGGTAATGATCACTTTGGAATTAATGATCTTTTATGGCATTGTTGACTTACATTCGACCAAAATAATTGCAAATACACAAGTGTGATTAATTTACAAATCATTTTGTTGGAATGTTACGCATTGTTGGGTTGAGTGCTTGGTTTGCCTCCGAAAATCCAAAATTTACCTGAGATAATTGCAAGGCCGTTGTTTTTGAATAGTCAATAAGACTAACAAAATATCACACAGATGTTTGACGGAAAAGCAACACGTTTTATAACCAATTTCTTGTCTCCTTTTCTACTCCTTCCTCAAATACAACAAACAGACACTCTTGTTTAGTTGCTTTTCATGATTATTTTGTACTTTCGTGTTAAACAAAGCTGCATTCCTTAAAATGGCGTTTAAATTTTAACGATGGTCTTTTATGACTTCTTTTTGTCTTTGTTTCTAAATTTTCTCAGACATTTTTTCGAAATGAATCAAAAACTGCCAATAACTGTTTTCATTAAAATTCATTCAGAAATATCTTGCTAAAATAGTGTAAAACAAAGCTCCATTCCTAATAAATTGCGTCTAGATTTCAACGCGGTGTTTTTGTGACTTTGGGAATTTCACCACTTTTAAAGAGGGAAGTTCAAACTTAAATCTTTATCAATTGTTTAGCGCATTGCAGTAAGGAACTTAAAAAAATTAATAAGTTTTTGTTTTTTTGTTAATGTTAATGTTAATGCATTCACAGAAAATTACTCATTAAAAGCTTTTATTTAACTCACAATGTTATCTGTCTGTCGGTTATTTTTTCGGGGCCAAATTTGAAAGGGTTCCCGTTGTCCCACTGAATTGAAATTTTGCAAAGTTACTTAATCTGCTTGACAATGCAATCCCATGTAGTTAAATACCCCCTAAAGAAATTAAATGGGGTTTTGAAGTTTTAGGTTATGTCAAGAAAGGGGTTCTCGATTTGTAAATTTGAGACGGTTCCTGTAGTCGCAATGAAATGAAATTTAACATGCTTACGTAATCTGCGTGACAATGCAATTCTATATAGTTAATTACCGCCTAAAGGTGTTAAATGGAGTTTTAAAATTTTAGGTTATGTTTACAAAGGGGTTCTCGATTTGTACATACCGTAACTTATACCGACATAGACGGTATGTTGGTCATTTGGACGTCACGGTAGATGCACAGTGTAATAACAATAAATCTATGCAATAAATAAAGACTAAAAAGCAAAAAATAAAAATATATAAAAAAATGTTTAAAAAAAGCTTTTATTTAAAGTGTAATAACAATAAATCTATGCAATAAATAAAGACTAAAAAGCAAAAAATAAAAATGTATATAAAAATATGTTTTTTAAAAAAAGCTTTTATTTAAAAGATGCACTAAAAAGTAAAAAATAATGTATTTCAATCACAGGAGAATATTTTTTCTTACAGGTTAAAATTCTAAAATTTATAAAAGCTTTGGGAGTTGTCATAGTTATCAACTGAACAAAGTAATTCTGTAATGCCGTAGATTTATAACTTCCAAAGCTTTTATAAATTTTAGAATTTGAATCTGTAGAAAAAAATATTCTCCTGAGATTGAAATTTTTTACTTTTTAGTGCATCTTTTAAATAAAAGCTTTTTTTAAAAAAGATTTTTTATATATTTTTATTTTTAATGTTTAAACTTAAAAGCCTTTTAGATGCGAAAATAAAAAATAAGGTGTTCCATTTAAAATTTTTAAGTTATATAACTTGCAACAAACTTCTTCATTTTTATTATCTTCTTGGTTGTAGTGAGCTAAAAAAATATATCCTTAAAATTTGAACTTTTTTCTTTAAAGTGGTGAAAGTCCTACTTTTCTAGGATTCCTAGTTTTCATGTAATATTGTTTTAAAAAGCGTTTTAAAAAGCAAAATTGACTAATAACAGTTAGCTAAAAAACATCAGTGTTAAAAGCTATATTCAAAAAAGCAATAAAATATAGGGTGTTTCATTTACAAAAAGATAAGTTTGTATTCCAGCTAATTTCCAAAACGCCTTGTATCAAATAATGATTAATTTTTAACAGTTAGACATTTTTTCTAAAGGTTTAGATGTCCTCTTATCAAATAAAGATTTCCTCTGATTTCCTCAAGATTGTTTAAATATTTTCCCATGATTTCCTCTACGGTTTACCCCTCGACATAAAAAACCCAAACTGCCAATAACTTCTTTCATTAGAATTCATTCATCAATTTCTTGCCAAAATAGTGTAAAGCAAAGCAGCATTCCTAATAAATTGCGTCTAAATTTCAACGCTGGTGTTTTTATGACTTTTCCTTTCACGCTTTTCGCTTCAAAATAAATCAAAAACTGAATTATACGCATAAGCAAGTAAGAAAAAAATTGGTTAAAATAAAATCAAATTTTTGGTGGCCTAATAATTGGAATGATTAGGTACCTGTCCAATAATCTATTTTTAAACTAATTTATTCTGCAAAGTGCTTGCAGATTTAATAAAAAGCCAATGTTGTTAATAAACAACTTATTAATATTATTAAGAGATACACTTTTTTCTTAAAGTTATTCGAGCCGGATCCGGCTTGTGGGCCATAGTTTGAAGACCTTTTGCTTAAGGCTAATCCGCCTAAATATCGCAAATATTTAGTGACTTGCGTTACAACGTTCAATTTTTAATTATTACAAAAGCCAGAGGTGTATTTTCTTGTGTTTCGATGCTTACACAACACGAATTGTGCAACTGTTGTAGAGATGTGTTTATTTACATGTTTTATTAACCTTCAAAAGAATGCTTTTCTCTGGCCGTTTCATGGCTGTTTACTTTATGTACAATTTGCTACTGCCTTATTTTAAAAATTTTGTAGGAATAAATGTTGAGGGAAAGAAATGTTCGTGATGAATAAAATATTTTAATATATACAGTCTGTACAAAAGCTTACATAACGTTAAGAAACAATGCTTGCAAGTTATATTACAAATTAGTCTGTACAATATGCACATACCTATAAAATAATCAATAAATACTCCTTATCCAGGTACTAATATATTACACTTGACTCAATTGCATGGACTCGATATTTGAATACAAGTAAATTTCCGACTTTAACTTTCACATCGACTGCAGTTGAGACATTAACCGAGCATGTTCCAGTCACGTGAAGGGTGCCGATTAGTTTCGCAATGAATTAAAATTACAATCACAGATTCCACTTCCACATTGTCACTAGGGTTTCACCCAGTCCAAATAGCACAGAAAATCAGTCAGTTCTCACTGGGACTATGCAGCTGCAAGCAGTCTCAAAGTTTTTAAGATCACAGACACTATTTTGGTCCCCCATCCTGATCACAGATATCGTTTTACCACCTGGAGGTGACACTATCGGCAGCCGCACCCCACCACCACCATCTCCTTGTAGTTTTTTAGGATCACGCTGCCGTCGCTGCCCAGATACAGCATGGACATCTGCCCCAGCTGTGTGGGCACGCAACAGGGGCCTGGAACCTCCTTGGGCTTCATTGAGTTGACTAAACTCTGGACTATGGCGTGATTCGTTGTGTTCATGTGGTCTGGAATGGGGTATTCGCACTCGCCCCCACAGTAATACGCGTCATAGCCTAGAGGGGCCACGATCCAGTCGTTCCACCCCACGGAGCCGAAGTCCACGTACATTTGCCGCCTCCGGCAGGGGTCTTTCAGATTTTTCCGGTGTCTGCGCGAACTTTGTCGTTTGGGCCGCATTTTCGTCAACTCCGTCCCTGTTCTTTGCTGGTTTTTACCATCGTCAGTGTAGGTGAATAAGAGGGGTTGGTTTTGGTACCACTGGGGTGGTGACGTGTCGCGTCGCAGCCTTAGATGCTTCTCTGGGGGTGATTTTTTCGCCCCAATTGAGTAGACCACAATGAGGATGCCGTGGTTGGTTTTGGGGTCCTGCAACCAGCGGGAAACCGCCGGGAAGACGTCGATGCTCACGGTGGTGTTTTTTCGGGAATCGACCACTTTGGAGTCAATCACTCGGGTGATGGGACCGTGGAGGCCCTTAACACCAGGTTGGAGAATGTCGTGGACTAAGACACGCTGGAAGGGGTGTGTTGTGGTTTTGGCCGTTTCACGGGTTAGTTTTATTTCGGCCGCTGTGAGTTTTTCGTGCCGGGGGATTGAAGAAATGTTGAATTTTAAGCGAAAGCGGTGATGGTGCACGAATTTTTCGTCGATTGGACTTTCTGCAAAAATAACAACATTCGATTAATAAGCGGTTTGTTTTTCGGAATTGGAAGCATGTGACTAGAACAACACACTTTGAAATGCTAATTCAAGGTGTAAGTAAACAAAAAAAATATTGAGCTTTAAATAATTATTTTCAAAAACACCAAACAAGATAGTCAGAAAAGCAAAAAATTAAAGGAACAACACTGCTGATAAAAGGACTTAAATGTTAAAAAATTCCTTACTACTCGATTAAAATCGTTCAAATTTTAATCATTTATTACCCGTTAATAACATTTGTTTCAAGTTTCGTCAAAAAATTCCTATTCGTTGTTGGTGTTGCAATTATATAGGGTGTTCCGTCTAAACCCCACATTAGAAGTATTGAAAGTTCTAATAAAGATATTTATCTGAGAGTTGGTACTCAGGCATAATCCGTTGAGTTATGCTCAATGAAAATATTTTCAAGATGGCAGCACTTCCGGTTATACCGGAAGTCGCTATTAACTTTCTTATTTTAAATGGAAAGCTATATTTTTTACTGCGTTTTTGGATTAGTTGAGTTATTTTAAGGGAGTTTTTATTAGCTTTCCCTATACCCAAGTTTAACCGTTTTCGAGATATTTAGGATTTTTGAAAATTTTTGAATTTGCACCTGTCCCTTAATAAATCGGTAACTCGCTTAATTTTAGAGATTTCGAAATCATGTTTGGAGAATTGAAAGAGAAAGCCTATATCTGTTGTTCAGTGTGATCAAAATTGGAATTGAAGTTAATAAACCCAAAAATTTTAAGGTTAAGTTTGGACAACTTCAAGTACCCAAAACTTAATTTTTTCAAATGGGATGTCTCAATTTTTATTCTACTAGATGGAGGAGAATTTTTTTCTGCATCGATCTGTATTCCCTATACCTATCTGTGATAATTTTTAAGTTATGTTGGTTTTTTATTATTGTACGAAATTTCTTACTAACCACAGCTATTTTTGCATAGTTTGCCATAAAAACATTTCTGATTAAACTTAAACGACAAACTCTGTTCAAACTTGTGTTATCAGACTGTGAAAACAAAATAAATTCATTGGGTGTTGGTTTGAAAAACTTTAATTTCTCACCTTTTTTCATTTGTTTCCATGGCAACCTATGAGAAAAGGCCTATGGCTAATGAATTTCTCAATCGCAACAAAAAGGTATTGTAACTTGAAAACTATTAAACATAAGTATAGGGAATGTTAACACATATCGAAGCGGAATTAAATTCTCTACCATTAGTGAAATAAAACTTTTGTCATTTCATTTGAAAAAAATGAGTTATGGGTGCTTAAAGTTTTGCAAACTTAATTTTAAAAATTTGGAGTTTGTTATTCTTTTTTAGAAATTTGAAAACACCAAAGGAAAGATCTAGGCTTCTTCTTTCAAATGAGCTCAAAAATATTTCCAAATTTTTAAAAATCACAGAGTTATCGATTTTTGAACTGGAAGGTGCAAATCCAAAAAAAATAAACAAATATTTCGTAAACGGCTAAATTTAGGTATAGGAATAGCTTATGAAAACTACCTTAAAATAACCCTAGTAATTCAAAAACGCATTAAAAAATATAGCATTCCATTTAAAATAAGGAAGTTAATAGCGACTTTCGGTATAACCGGAAGTGCTGTCTTGAGAATATTTTCATTGGTTGTACACAAATTTTCAGATGACTATAATTATTAGAACTCCCAATGCTTCTAATGTGGGGTTTAGACAAAACAGCCTGTATTTCACGAAATTTTGTCAAAAAAAAATCGAAAAATCACGATATTACTTTGAAAGCTAATTTTTAGCTTTTTTGTGCGCTTTAAGCACGTTTCTGAAAACCGAATCACATTTATTTGTTATTTATTATTATTATTATTATTTATTATTGTTATTATTATTATTTATTATTATTTATTTATAATTTACGATTCAAAAATCATGTTCACTTGATAAAAAAGAAATTATTTATTTATTTTCGTTTGAGGCTTCTTTACCTAAATTATCACATAATGAATTACAAACTTCGTAAAAAACTCTCTGAAACTTTAGTTCTATCTGTAGTTCGATACTGCCCAAATGTTTATTTTCCCTGTTTAGATAGCAATGTAAGTCCAAGTTGTTAGAAGGTTGGTATATAAAAAAGCTAAAGCATCCAGTGTTTCAATTAGTTTATAAACCCGGCTCGGTAATCAAAAATAGAGAAGGTCTCATAACCTCGGTTTATTTACTAGGTTAGCTAGCGAGTTTGTCAACTAGCTAAAGAATTGAATATTTTATGTTACGAGAAGATATGGTTTTAATATTAGCCAGAGAATGCCTTGGAAAATTTATAAACTATCCAGCTATTTTATCTTTCAAGTAAATTAGCCAAGAATTTTGGCGAGTTTTTTTTCTTTGTGTTTTCTATTAAAATAGTCAACGGTTTCGCTAGTTTACGAACTAACCAAGTTTAGCCGTAACAGATATAACGTTTGGTGTATAAACCAATGGCATATACAGGGTGCTCAAAAAATGGTGCACCAACTCAGTGGTACATTGTTGAGAAGCATGTGTACATTACGGGAAAAATCTTGAAAAAATTCCTAGTCATATTTTAAAAAATCTGGAACTACAAACTTATTTTGTTAACTTCGTCAATTTTCATTATTTTTTAAAGTTTTTATGTTACACACTAAGTAATCGTTCCCTAACAAAACGCTGAATAATGATTTTTAAATTTACCATCAGATTTTAGCCGTTTTTTTTAAATTAAAATTCATCAAAAAAATCACAACCGTTTCAAAATTAATTTATTTTTATTGTTGATCAAATTCTATTGCGATCACGACTGTTAGACAACGTTGCCACATATCATTTATTTAAAATTCGTTATTTATCAATAATTTTAATACAAATAATTTTCTTACTAATTTTATCTTTATATGTAAGCAATTCTCTACCACACACCATTGAGTTGGTGCGCCACTTTTTGAGCACCCTGTATACTATTTATTTATTCTTGTTTTTCTTAAAAAGATAAAAATGTTACTTAATTATGATATAATTAATACATGCTTTTTTAAAATAAAAAATCCAAGAAAAGTAAGATTTTCACCATTTTAAAGAGGAAAGTTTAAACTTAAATTAGGAACATAAAAAATTTACAAGCATTTTAAAAGTTTAATAACTTGAAAAAGTTAAACGAAACACCCTATTTTTTGTTTTTGCTTCTCAAAGATTATTAGGTTGTCCACCTCAAAACATAGAGTTTCAAATACCTAAAATTAATAACTACAAAGAAATTCGTTAAAATTATTAGCTGTCAATTTCACTGTTCGACTACTGAAACAATAGTTAATAATTTTTTTAATAATGAAGAGACACTTAACTGTTATTGTTTTTAAGAAACCACTTAAAGATGCAAAAACAAAAATTGGATGTTCCATTTAACATTTTTAAGTTTTCAACTTGCAACAAACTTCTTTATTTTTTTATCTTTTTGATTGCAGTGAGCTAAATAAATTACATCCTTAAAGCTTGAACTTTCTTCTTTAAAGTGGTGAAAATCATACTTTTCTAGAATTCCTACTTTTTATGTAATATTTTTTAGAGCCTGTTTTTGTCAAAAAAAAATAAATAAAATTATTTCACTTGACCAATACCAATTAGCTAAAAATACATCAGTGAATAAACGCAATAAAAATTGGATGCTTCATTTGTATAAAAAAAAATAATTTTTTAACATTTAATGGTCATGAACCATTTTTTAGGTAAGTTTGGATGTTAGGTTTTTGTTAAAAAAATCGTGCCCTATTCGAGTAGCGAAAGTGGGCCGATCAATTGTACAATCGAAAGAGAACTTTTAGTTCGAGTCAGGTAAATTTGCAAACTACCTGTGGGGTGTTTCCCCGCAATAAAGCAAAATTTAGCGAGATGAGGGCCAAGAATTGAAAAGATGCTTACATACCCACATGGGTGAAGCTCCGTATAGTGTTGGCACTTTTGGTGTAGAGTCCCGGAAGGGGCAAGGAGGCTGTGTCGTACTCGAAGTTGTTTTGTATGTTGTAGATCTTCTTCAGAGCTTCCGGTACTTGCACTTTGCCTTCGATTTTCGGCTGTTCTTTGAGTCCGAAAAGGGGCAACAGTGTCGACTTGAATTCATTGAGTATTTGTTGAGGTATCGAGAGAGATTTACCCCAACAACATGCCACTATGAGGTATATCAGCATGTTGAAACGCATCGCGATACCTGCAATTAAGAAAATCCGTTTAGTTTACCTTGGAACGGGTTTATGTTTTGCAGTAGCGCGCTTGAAAAACTACTAATTTGTGAGCGAGGCTTAGTGTTAATTGTTAGGTAGCTACATTCTTGCAAATATTTGATCGACACATTTTTTAACTGGCGAAGAATCAACAATTAAAAATTTATTGTGTTCGGAGAAACCAACTTCCTTGAACTTTAGTTCAATGCAATTTCTGGATGTTATTCAAATGATGACGCATTTACAAAGCATAATTAATTATTATTATTGCAGCATCTCGCTCAATTCGCGGATTTTCTCATGAGGAAAATTTTCTGTTTATGTGAGATATGTCACCTTCAAGGAAATCTCACATAAATACGAGCGTAGTTAGGTGGCACATATTTGCCACAAGCAAATACATGGCAGATAACACCTGTTTGAACACTTTTCCCAACAATCATTCAACGAGAAAAACACAAGCAAAATAAATGACTATATTGTTACGCTCAGATTTATGGGCAAATTACTTCAAACGAGGTTATTATAATAAGCAGCTACCTGCAATAATTACAACTTTGAACCAATCTGACTTATTTATAGCGAATGTACTACTTTTAGAGAATTCTCACTCCCTTGAATGCAATTATTGTGTTTACTTGAACTTGAATAAAGCGCGTTTTTTCGCTCTGTTGCGGTTTTATTAAGACACAACAGTGGCGATTTCTGTGATAAGGAATTTGTCTCAGTCACAAAAATGCCGTTGGAAATCTGTGATTGTGAGAAGAACGTTCTCCGGCCTTCAAATTCAAGGATGTGTTTCCAATAGCTATTGAATTATCTTTAATAAAATGCCCCTAGGCAGTGTGAAATAATTGATTGGGGCTTCAAGTGTGCGACTTGTCTTGAAATTAGTCAGTTGGGGTAATAGCTCGGAAAGCGTAAGCTCCCAGAGTGGGGCCGGATTAAGCGTAAATCCGGGGCTAATAGCCTCAGTTCCGTGAAACGTTCGGATTCCAGGACGCGTGCCGTTCAGGAAAAAAGCTCTGGAAGCACGAGCAAAATTAACAAAATTAACTTATAATGAATATGGCATGTGCTAGCACAACATGGCAGTGGAGAGGTCAAGCAAGTTGGACTTGTTCACCTTTCAGCGACGGCTGGAGAAAGCTGACATGCGGTCTCTTCGAGTCGCAACTTCCAAAACTATTCACTTGACTAGCTCCAAGCTGTCTCTTGAAAGAGCGATTTTTGCCCCGTTACAATTTGAATGATTGTCAATTAAACTATTACAAGGTTGTTTTTAAATCGTTGGCCGGCCTGAAGTTTGAAGAAGAGATCGTTCTTCTCTTTATGGTAACTTGAATTCCCATTATGGCATCATAGCGCCGTGCAGTCTGTGAGCACGGACTTATTGCTGTCGATTTCTCAACAACATCGGAATAAATCACCGACTGAACGAAGGTGATTTCAATGCCGCTAAAATCGACTTACGATTGAGTTGTTTTAATCACTTGAATAATCCCACAATGGCCACATTTACAAACACTGCCACAGTCTATTATAGTTCGAATTGAAAAGAAAACTGCGTTGTGGTAACAAGTCCAGGACAACACTGATGAAGAAGGATGCCACCCTCTACCTGTGCATGCGTTAAGGTGTGGGGTCTTGGACGACCAATCAGAGCAAGGTACAGGATACGACACGTGCGACTATCAAACAATACTTAGTGGATATTGTTGGGACCATTGTGGCTCTTCCTTTTCACAGGACCACTCGAACAAACCGATGAGACTTGACTTCTGATCGTGATACTCATTTACACCAATTGCTGTCTTAATTGCCTCATTTAAATATGCTTGATGAGCTGGAATTCGGAGACGCTTCCATTATTTCAAAAAATCCACACGCCCACAATTTGTTTACATTATTACACTCAGAAAAAAAAAGTGTAGATAATACGCGAAAAAGAGTTACTATTACGCTTGTAGTAGTGAAATAGGCCTCAACTATTTTGTGCCGCAAATTTTACCACTACAAAATAGTTTTTATAAATTCGTGATTATTACACCTACCAGCTGTTATTTTTACACTGCGGACTTTTACCACTACAGATGTGTTAAACCAACTATTTTTTTATGTAGATGCTACTATAGTAGATGTTACTATTAGGGTGATTGGAAGTTACTATTAAATTTTGATGGGTATATTTTACAGTTCGATGAGATTGGTAATAATAATACACAGTGATTATAAATATCTCTACTTTATTTTATTAAAAAATACATTAAATACCTAGTTACCGATATGTACTCTATAAAACTATATACACACATATTGTCATTTATTAAGACATTAGAATGCAACAAAACAAACAAAATGAGAAAAAAAATTTACTACTCATCAGCAGAGTTGTGACACTGTCTCGGGTTTGTACCTGTCAAAAAACTTTATCTAAAATACGATCACTCATACAAATAATAATAACATCAACAATACAAAAAGTTACAATAATAACAAAAATTTACTTACCATGCTGAAATACGGAAAGAATTTTTGATGATTCCAGTCTTCACATAAATGAACAAACAGCATGACTTTCCATTATTTTTACTTTAAAATTTTAAATACAATTTAAAGCAAACTTTACCACATCACCACAACTTTAGAATTATTATCAATCATGACAGGGAATACTAATATATAAGAACTTAAGATGACCGTCATTGTCAATCACACTTCTTCAACTGGAGCGAGCTTCTGTTGTTCTATCACTCCTATACAGGGTGTTCCGTCTAAACCCCACATTAGAAGTATTGAAAGTTCTAATAAAGATATTTATCTGAGAGTTGATACTCAGGCATAATCCGTCGAGTTATGCTCAATGGAAATATTCTCAAGATGGCAGCACTTCCGGTTATACCGGAAGTCGCTATTAACTTTCTTATTTTAAATGGAAAACTATATTTCTCACTGCGTTTTTGGATTAGTTGAGTTATTTTAAGGGAGTTTTTATTAGCTTTCCCTATACCCAAGTTTAACCGTTTTCGAGATATTTAGGATTTTTAAAAATTTTTGAATTTACACCTGTCCCTTAAAAAATCGGTAACTCGCTTAGTTTTAGAGATTTCGAAATCATGTTTGGAGAATTGAAAGAGAAAGCCTATATCTGTTGTTCAGTGTGATCAAAATTGGAATTGAAGTTAATAAACCCAAAAATTTTAAGGTTAAGTTTGGACAACTTCAAGTACCCAAAACTTAATTTTTTCAAATGGGATGTCTCAATTTTTATTCTACTAGATGGAGGAGAATTTTTTTCTGCATCAATCTGTATTAGCATTCCCTATACCTGTCTGTGATAATTTTCAAGTTATGTTTTTTTTTTGTTATTGTAGGAAATTTCTTACTAACCACAGCTATTTTTGCATAGTTTGCCATAAAAACATTTCTGATTAAACTTAAACGACAAACTCTGTTCAAAATTGTGTTATCAGACTGTGAAAACAAAATAAATTCATTGGGTGTTGGTTTGAAAAACTTTAATTTCTCACCTTTTTTCATTCGTTTCCATGGCAACCTATGAGAAAAGGCCTATGGATAATGAATTTTTCAATCCCAACAAAAAGGTATTGTAACTTGAAAACTATTAAACATAAGTGTAGGGAATGTTAACACAGATCGAAGCAGAATTAAATTCTTTACCATCTAGTGAAATAAAACTTTTGTCATTTCATTTGAAAAAAATAAGTTATGGGTGCTTAAAGTTTTGCAAACTTAATTTAAAAAAATTGGAGTTTGTTATTCTTTTATAGAAATTTGAAAACAACAAAGGAAAGATCTAGGCTTCCTCTTTCAAATGAGCTCAAAAATATTTCCAAATTTTTAAAAATCGCAGAGTTATCGATTTTTGAACTGGAAGTTGCAAACCAAAAAAATTTTAAAAACCATAAATATTTCGTAAACGGCTAAATTTAGGTACAGGAACAGCTTATGAAAACTACCTTAAAATAACTCTAGTAATTCAAAAACGCATTAAAAAAATAGCATTCCATTTAAAATAAGGAAGTTGATAGCGACTTCCGGTATAACCGGAAGTGCTGCTATCTTGAGAATATTTTCATTAAGCAGGACCTAAAAGATTATTTGAGATGACTATGATTATTAGAACTCCCAATACTTCTAATGTGGGGTTTAGACAAAACAGCCTGTACTTACTTTATACATTCTGTAGTGGTAAATATTACAGCTAAGTTGTGATCAAGTTGGAATATAATATTTTGTAGTAGTGAATTCTACACTTAAATTGCAATTGATTTTACTATTCACTTGCTTCGTAAAATCTACACAAGAAAAAAGAGTTTAACTTACTATTTGTAGTAGTAAAATTTACCTCGCACTAGCGCACTAGAACTATTTTTTATTAGTAACATCTACACTTCTAGTAGTAATATTAACCACCTCATTGTTACCATATAACATATTTAAGAGTTGCATATACCTACCCTACTTTTTTCACTACTACAAATGTAGTAATAACAAACACATCATATTTCTGAGTCTATTTTATTTTGTGTTGCAACCTGATACGTAACGATCAGGATTTGTTATTTATGTAATTATATCCAGGCTCCGCTTCATTTAATGCAGCCAAGTGTATAGATCAAGAGTTCATTACAGACTTTGGAAAAACTCAAAAGTACTGTTATGATCATAAAATAAATCAGTCTTGACGGCGTATGAATTCACCGTCAAGTTCAGATGGAAATTTACTGGGACTTTTTCTATCACTTTCTCCGTGACATAACTCGAATTTAGCAGCGGTGCTGTTCCGAGGGCTCAACCCACACAGTAACACATTTTCTGGTGTTATTCACACTAAAATAACACCAAGACCCCGAAGAGATTTTTTGGTTATTTAGGGCAGGGAGTCTTAAAATTATATTTTTAGCGACGTTTCGATTTTTTATTAAATCTTCATCAGGCTGCAATATTGATACACTGTCAGACGTATCAATATAAATAATCAAAAAATCTCTTCCGGTCATATTTTTCAAGAGCATAAATGTCTTCTCAAAAAATAACACCAAGAGTTTAGTGTAAATTAACTTTTTTGGATATGTACTTTTAACACCTAAACTAGTGTAATAATCTTATTTTATAAATGTTTTACACACTTAACTAAATGTTCTAATGTACTTCTTAGGTGTACAAAGCATTAAATTCTAGTGTGAAAATGGTTTTACATAAAGGCATGTATACAGGGTGTCCCACGCAGGGGCCGATCCAGAAATTAATTTTGGGGGGGGGCCTTCCAAAAATTTTTAGAATGGTGAAGCTATTGAATGAAACTTTTGTTATGTTAAAATACATATTTAAATAAATTTGCACAAAATTTAAGCCCAAAAAACTTTTTCCCAAAAAAATTTTACAATGCAAATTTATATTTTCTCAAATAAAACACCCTATATGTTGTGTATTTTTTGGATATTTGTTGGTAGTTGTTGATCATAACGTTTTTTTACTAGTCGGTTTCGCTAAGTTTTTGAAATAATTACTTCTCATTGACAAAAACAACTCTCGTTTTAATTATTAAATAAAACTACAACATAAAATACAACAGGCAATGTTAATCTACATACAGTTGTTTAAGTAAGTTTAGGTAATAAAAAATTCTGGACGTAAAAAAATTTCTAAGCAATTTCCTTGTTTTTTCTTTTCAAGAATCTTCGCATAATATTTTATTAAGTGGTAATAATTTATTTTCATTGTAAGGAAAGGTATTTGGTATTTTTTGGCTATCATCTAAAAAAATACAACTTTCTAGAAACGTTTCGATTTTAATATAATTTTCTTCAGGCCGTCAATTGTTTTTTATAAACGGATTGAAGAAGATTAAATTAAGACGAAACGTTGCCAGAAAATTGTGATTTTTTAAGTGATAGTCTGAAAAACACCAAAAAGGTACCTTTCCTTATACTGAAACTAAACAAAATGGACACAAACACATTACAAATTAATAATTTATGTATTTATTTATTAAAAAATGTGCATTAAAAAGACTTTTAATGTGATTATCTAAAAAACATTTGTTCATTAAGCTTTTATATTATTTATTAAAAAATTAAAATTGGTGTTTGGGGGGGATCCGCCCTTGGTCCCACGAGGTAGTGCATATATTTTAACCATAGTTTGAGCATTAAAATTAAATGGACCCGTATTTTTTATTTTTTTCCAAAAAAGGTTTTTTGCGGAATTATTAGCCCCCAAAGTTGCTCCAAAAATACAGATTATAATTTTTATCTCTAATAATACTTATCCAATTTTTATAAAATTAGGCATGCAGTCGTTATTTTAAACACTCATTTAACAGTGCAAATTGTAAGCCTGTAGGGCATTGTTGAAGGGGGCTGCCGGGTCCCCCTTGACATAAATTGTTAACTTTGTAGCACAACAAACTACGCAAAGCTCATAAGGAAATAAATTTTGACAAGAAATTATTAAATGAAAACGAAAGAAATTTACAATGGAGAAATAAGGAAATAAAAAAATATTTACTGAGGTATAACAAATCAATAGCGATAGCATTTTACTTACAATTACAAAACTGTTTAAAATGACTCTTTCTTAAGCAATAAAGCACAACGTTCGTCAATTCTTTTTAAAAATTCACCGCTTCTAATGTGGCATGATCTATTCTATGAAAAGCCTTTATAATTCTTTCTTGCATATTTTCTCTGGTAGAGCCGTTGTTTCTTTCATTTTTGTTTAATTATTTCTTTTCAAAATTAGAGTTTATATCTCGATGAGATTGTATGCATTTAACACGAAAAAATCATTTTCACAACAAAATCAACAAGTGACGTACAATAAACGTCAGTTTGATGTTAATGTGTCAGAAGTTATTGTTTTTTATGACACTTCATTAATATTCAAGATATTTTGTGTGCATTTTTCAGAAAAACCCAATTATCTCCCAATCTATCAACTTTTAGGAAAAAACTTAAGAGGTAGAAAAGATGTAAAATGAGACACTGAATAAGATCTAGTAATAAAATACAGGGGTGCTATTTAAAAAAGTCAAGTTATGGTCCTTCAAATTGTCCTAAAATGAATGTGTCACAGCAAGGAGACGCTACAATATAAATGGACGATCTTGCCACCGAAAGATACCTCAAACAGTTGTTTACATATGTACAAAATCCCAACTTGATATCCCGAAAACCAAGGGTACTGCGATTTTTTAATAATGTGCCTGCAGACGCACTAAATTGTAGAAAAAATTAAATAACTTCTAAACGGTTAAAGCAAAATAAAAAAACTAAACGGATTTTTAAAGCTTAAAGAAATGCAAATTGAAATATGTACAAATATACAGGGGGTGCCATTTAAAAAACTATGTTATAGGCTGCATTCTAAAAATGGAACACGCTGCATAGAGCAAAATAATTTTAAAAAATGCACTTTGGCCTCCCATTTGCTGTGACATTTGACTCATTTCGATATCATTGACGGTGAAGGTGTAATCAAGCATGCCCATATCAGTGACTCACCCTGTATAACATTTTCAAAATAATTACTCTTTATAAACATTAATTTTTTTCCGTCTCCTGTAAAATTAACTATTATGGAGTTAGGCGGTTTGCAGTCTAAGCCATCGATATGTACACTGACAGAAAATGTTTTTCAATTATAACTTATTTTGTAAAAGATGTATTATGTTAACAGTAATTTTAAACATAACCACTGTGCATGCAGCAAATTTCAAGCAAAATGTCCTCGAAATGGAGCGAATAAACACAAGGAGCCATTCGTGATATTAATTAAGCGTGTAGGTGTAAATTGCCATTAATTGGCATACACTATCCAATTAATAAGTCCGTTATTTAAGAGCGATTTTGCGTTGGTTGGCAATCCGGCGTGTGAGAGGTGTGACATAAGAGCGATTTTCACGCGTCTATTGTGGAGCCAATGGATGTAAAAAAAGAACAGTTAGATAGAGTGTGTTGAAATTTTGAAAATTTATGGCTTTAATTACGCGCCCGTATAAAAACCGAATGAATAATGATGCGGCTTTGGAAAATAAACAAAGATTAACCCTTATTGCTTTACTACCAGAACTGGATAAAAAGACGAAGATCCATCCACTACGAATAAAACACACCTGTTGCATTAAGAGACGTATGGGCACCAATGGCTTTCTAAATAAAACTCGTAAAACAACTATCACGGAACAATGTTTGTTCTTGTCTAAACCAACGGTTGGAGAAAGAGAGGAGCAGTTGCGTGGAGGATCCTCGACTATCAACCTGATAGAATATTTTCCTCCTCCAGCGGTCTCGGCGATAAATCAAGCGCTGTTATTATAAAATTAATTGAAATATCAGGTTACCTGGCTTATCGACGTTGCTCTATTGTTTTACTCGCAACCAATCTGAAACCAATAATAATAATATCTAAAGATCCTCTTACGAGAATCGAATGGGATTTTTCCCATTGTTTGATACAATTCCAAGGTGTGGATTATGTTGCAATGTATAACACTATTTAAAATGCACCTCCGGCGATATTATGCGAGTGTTATAAATAAACCCGTGCCTGTCAACGGGCAAAAGTGTGTCGCTTCAGGTGGACCGTTTTTTAATTTTTAGTTGAAAATGCCTTAATTTAGTATTAATTAATTGACTAGTAATTACTACAGTTTATTTATTGCAAGATTTGGTCAAAGTACGTTTAAAATCCACAAAAATAAGTCGAAATTGGTGGTATTTTACTCGAAAAATAAATAAAAAACACTATATTTTGTTATTGGCAAAATAGTGTTACCCTTTTCAAACCTTCTACCTGAAAAATCACAAAGTTAAACCGAAGTTTATTTTATTTAGCTTATTTTGCTCGAGTTAGCCCATTTTTAAACTGTACAAAAATTTTTCACAAAAACTTTTGTGCAAAAGTGTTGCGAGATTCCGTTAAAAAGGCACCAAATTTTTTCGAGTGTTTGAGCACATTTTTCAGTCAAAAACCTAATTATTTCGCAAAATTTCGTAAAGAGTAAGCTGTAAAATAACTAAAATAGGCCAAAAATCGTAATTTTTGAGGTCAAAACAGAACTTTTGCGCAAAAATCACAAATTTTTTTCTAGATTAACATTATTTTAGCTTATTTCGTGCGATTTAGTGCGTTTGGAGTTTATTTTTCAAGATCATGCCGATTTCTTTCACTCGTTTTTGAACGACATTTCTTCAAAAATAAACCGAAAAACTATAAAGTTTGGTCGAAAATTATTATTTTCAAGCAGCTAAACACGTGTAAAATTATGTTCACAGTTTCTTGTTTCTTTGAACAGGTTACAGTCAGTAAAGGAATTATCTCTCGAAATTTTGTAAGAAACCAAAATTTTACCAAGTCAGGCCGAAAATACTGTAAATTCTGCGCTTTTCGAATTTTTAAAGGTGAAAATTAGATTATTTCAACCAGAGAGATTTGTTCTACAAGAATTTTTTACGACAATAAATTTTTGTAAAATGTAATGTTATTTCTGGCTCTCTTGAGAATTCAAGCACATTTTGGAACTCAAAACTACTGAAACTACTGAGTTGTTTCCCGAAATTTCGCTAGAGGAGACCCAAAAATCGCCAATTTAAATCCAAAATTGTCTTAGTTTTGGTTTTTTTTGAGCACGTTTTTCAGCATACAATTATTTCACATTTTTTTTAAACGGACCGAAAAATCACCCAATTATACTAAAATTGTTGAGGTAACAACTATTTTTTTCAGGTGGACTATTGGCTTCAGGTGGACCGATCCTCACAAAATGTTTTTTCATTTTTAGTTGAAAGTGCCTTAATTTAGTATTAAATTAATAATTGACTATAATAATTACGACAGTTTATTGCAAGATTTGGTCAAAGTACGTTTAAAATCCACAAAAATAAGTCGAAATTGGTGGTATTTTACTCGATATAGTTTAATTCTGTGCGAATTTGCATCAAAAATAAATAAAAAACACTATATTTTGTTATTGGCAAAATAGTGTTACCCTTTTCAAACCTTCTACTTGAAAAATCACAAAATTAAACCGAAGTTTATTTTATTTAGTTTATTTTGCTCGAGTTAGCCCATTTTTAAACTGTACAAAAATTTTTCACAAAAACTTTTGTGCAAAAGTGCAAAAGATTCCGTTAAAAAAGCACCAAATTTTTTCGAGTGTTTGAGCACATTTTTCAGTCAGAAACCTAATTATTTCGCAAAATTTCGTAAAGAGTAAGCTGTAGAATAACTAAAATAGGCCAAAAATCGTAATTTTTGAGGTCAAAACAGAACTTTTGCGCAAAAACCACAAATTTTTTTGTAGATTAACATTATTTTAGCTTATTTCGTGCGATTTAGTGCGTTTGGAGTTTATTTTGCAAGATCATGCCAAAGCTTTATTCGATTTCTTTCACTCGTTTTTGAGCTTGAGCGACATTTCTTCAAAAATAAACCGAAAAACTATAAAGTTTGGTCGAAAATTATTATTTTTAAGCAGCTAAACACGTGTAAAATTATATTCACAGTTTCTTGTTTTTTTCGAATTTTTAAAGACGTTTTTGAGAGGTGAAAATTAGATGATTTCAACCAGAGATTTATTCAACAAGAATTTTTTGCGACAATAAATTTTTGTCAAATGTAATGTTATTTCTGCCTTTCTTGAGAATTCAAGCACATTTTGGAGCTCAAAACTGAGTTGTTTCCCGAAATTTCGCTACAAGAGATCCAAAAATTGCCAATTTAAATCCAAAATTGTCTTTTTTTGAGCACGTTTTTCAGCATGAATTTATTTCACATTTTTTTTAAACGGACCGAAGAATCACCCAAATATACTAAAATTGTTGAGGTAAAAACTTTTTTTTTTTGGAAAGAATTTACCTAAAAGTAGGTAAAACATCACCAAATTAGATTGAAATTAAAGTTATCTCATCTTTCTTAAATCATTTAGAAATTGATGTTGGTTTCTCTCGATGTAGCTTTTTTTTTGAGTAAAATTTCGTCAAAATGAGCCGAAAAACCACAACATTTGGTCATGTTAATTTTTTTAGTTAAAAGTTTATGTTTACAAATTACCACATTAATCAAAAATTACATAATTTTTGCATTTTTTAAATGTTTAGGACGTTCTTCAGCCAGAAACGAACATTACTTGCAAAATTTTATTTTCATTATTATTTTTTTATTTTATTCGAATCAAACAAAGAATCAACAAAATTAAGCCCCAATAAATTGTATTTCTAAAAGCTTTTATTTAACTCACAATGTTGTCTGTCTGTCGGTTATTTTTTCGGGGCCAAATTTGAAAGGGTTCCCGTTGTCCCACTGAATTGAAATTTTGCACAGTTACTTGATCTGCTTGACAATGCAATCCTATGTAGTTAAATACCCCCTAAAGGGGTTAAATGGGATTTTGAAGTTTTAGGTTATGTTTACAAAGGGGTTCTCGATTTGTAAATTTGAGAGGGTTCCTGTAGTCGCAATGAAATGAAATTTAACATGCTTACGTAATCTGCGTGACAATGCAATTCTATATAGTTAATTACCCCGTAAAGGTGTTGAATGGTTTTAAAATTTTAGGTTATGTTTACAAAGGGGTTCTCGATTTGTACATACCGCAACTTATTGGACGTTACGGTAGATGCACAGTGTAATAATAATAATTCTATGCAATAAATAAAGACTAAAAAGCAAAAAATAAAAATATAAAAAAAAATGTTTTTTAAAAAAAGATGCACTAAAAAGTAAAAAATAATGTATTCCAATCACAGGAGAATATGTTTTCTTACAGGTTAAAATTCTAAAATATATAAAAGCTTTGGGAGTTATAAAACTACGGCATTACTTTGTTCAGTTGACAACTCCCAAAGCTTTTGTAAATTTTAGAATTTTAATCTGTAAGAAAAAATAATCTCATGTGATTGAAATACATTATTTTTTACTTTTTAGTGCATCTTTTAAATAAAAGCTTTTTTTAAAAAACATTTTTTTTATATTTTTAGGTTTTTGTTTTCGTCCAATTTTATTTATTGTGTGAATTGTTTTTGGGACAGCTTGGACAGGTTTATGAATAAAAGTCTTGTTTTGTCAACGTTTCGCCGGTTTTTTTATTTGTCGGCTTCTTCAGGACTATAGCAAACTGGGTGTGAGGGGGGAATTTTATTAACAATATTACTTACCATAAAAATAAAAATAGACGGTTACAACACATTAAAACACATTAAAATTTACATTTAATTTGGTCACTTCTTTTGGGTCACCATTTTGCTGATATTGGGGGAGGGGCAAATTATGTCTAATATTATTATATTAAATTACACTGAAAAAAGTTTAAATTATTAAATTGTAAGTTTTACTTAGATTCTTGATGTCACTTTTGTAATTTACAGTCTTGTTTTTATTTATATGTATCATTTCACTAATAAGTCGCCTTTGTTTATTTATTTCTTTGTCTAGGATTTTTGTGTTATTAAAATTGAACTTATGGCCTGTGTCAAAGTGATGTGTTGCTAATGCTGTTTTTTCTTTTTTGTTTATGTGTATTATATTGCAGTCATTTATGTGTTGTTTAATTCTATTTTTTAATAAATTTTTTTATATATTTTTTTGCTTTGTGGTTTACACACCAACAAATTGGCCGAAAATCACCAAATTTGATCGAAATTCAAATTAATTACTTTACTCCAGTCAATTTAGTTCATTTTTGAATCTGAAATGAATTTATTGTGTAAGATCTTGTCAAAACTCACAAAAATAAAACGAATCTGATATTACTTTGCCTCTTTGTCGATGTCGTTTGTTTGTAGCCAAAGCAGGCTAAAATGAGAATAAAAATGAGAGTAACAAACGTCCGACGAAAAAAATCGTTTTGAGGCCTTAAAGTCCGTCCGTTTTTGTGAATTTGCGCGAGCATGAAAGCGTCCATTAATTAAGCAAAGCAAACAAAACGTTTCTTGTGCGGGAATAAGGCAACGAAAGTAAAAAGTCTCAAGCGGTAGTGAGCTGGAGATTGTATCAGCTCGATGATGCTCCTCCGCCACTGGTTTGATCCTGGTCTCCCGATTAAAGGTGAAGTGGAAGCACAGGTGTGTCGAGTCTAAGTCACGTGTGGCCAGCATTTCAACCATAAGAGCACACAAGAAGACGAGACTCGCAGTCGCAGCACCAATAGGACATTCCGCTACACTTTAATGAGAGGTCATCCTCAGATTTACGGTTAAATCTCTTTGTCTTCGTGATTAATGCTAGCAGACGCTCCTGCCTTATTGTTTTCGAACAGAAGATGGCGATGCCACTCATAAGAGCCATGAGAAGGCCAATTAGCGAAAAATTCTAAGGTCGTTTTCATTTGAAAATAGCCAAGGTTTGGGCGGAATTTGGTGATTTGAGCGATGACTCACAATTATCCTAATTAATTCTCTATCCGGCCTATAAATTTAAATATATCCTAAATTTTGCTGTTGAAACCTATGTACCAAAATTAATTATATGTAATAGCAGATTTCCTAATTGGTTTTCTAGAGATACAATAGTTCTTATTAAAAAGAAAAACAGACTGTATAAAAAATTCAAATCTACATCCAATGTCCATTATTTCGATCAATTTAAAAATACTAGGAAATTAGTCAAAAATATGATTCGTAATGATTACAAAAAGTTTATATCATACACTGAAAATAACATTATATATATATATATATATATAAATTTAAATATATCCTAAATTTTGCTGTTGAAACCTATGTACCAAAATTAATTATATGTAATAGCAGATTTCCTAATTGGTTTTCTAGAGATACAATAGTTCTTATTAAAAAGAAAAACAGACTGTATAAAAAATTCAAATCTACATCCAATGTCCATTATTTCGATCAATTTAAAAATACTAGGAAATTAGTCAAAAATATGATTCGTAATGATTACAAAAAGTTTATATCATACACTGAAAATAACATTATATATATATATATATATAAATTTAAATATATCCTAAATTTTGCTGTTGAAACCTATGTACCAAAATTAATTATATGTAATAGCAGACTTCCTAATTGGTTTTCTAGAGATACAATAGTTCTTATTAAAAAGAAAAACAGATTGTATAAAAAATTCAAATCTACATCCAATGTCCATTATTTCGATCAATTTAAAAATACTAGGAAATTAGTCAAAAATATGATTCGTAATGATTACAAAAAGTTTATATCATACACTGAAAATAACATTATATATATATATATATATATATATATATATATATATATATATATATATATATATATAAATTTAAATATATCCTAAATTTTGCTGTTGAAACCTATGTACCAAAATTAATTATATGTAATAGCAGATTTCCTAATTGGTTTTCTAGAGATACAATAGTTCTTATTAAAAAGAAAAACAGATTGTATAAAAAATTCAAATCTTCATCCAATGTCCATTATTTCGATCAATTTAAAAATACTAGGAAATTAGTCAAAAATATGATTCGTAATGATTACAAAAAGTTTATATCATACACTGAAAATAATATAATATATATATATATATATATATATATATATATATATATATATATATATATATATATATATATATAAATTTAAATATATCCTAAATTTTGCTGTTGAAACCTATGTACCAAAATTAATTATATGTAATAGCAGATTTCCTAATTGGTTTTCTAGAGATACAATAGTTCTTATTAAAAAGAAAAACAGATTGTATAAAAAATTCAAATCTACATCCAATGTCCATTATTTCGATCAATTTAAAAATACTAGGAAATTAGTCAAAAATATGATTCGTAATGATTACAAAAAGTTTATATCATACACTGAAAATAACATAATATATATATATATATATATATATATAAATTTAAATATATCCTAAATTTTGCTGTTGAAACCTATGTACCAAAATTAATTATATGTAATGGCAGACTTCCTAATTGGTTTTCTAGAGATACAATAGTTCTTATTAAAAAGAAAAACAGATTGTATAAAAAATTCAAATCTACATCCAATGTCCATTATTTCGATCAATTTAAAAATACTACACCTTTTTCAAGTGTAATTCAGAAATCATCACATGTAATTCAGTATAGTCAATTTAATTTCAGAAACCGTTAATTGCAATTCAGATTACTCAACTGTATTTCAGAAATTGTTATTTGTAATCCAGAATAGTAAACTGAATTTCAGAAAATATCACATGTATTTCAGATTAGTCAATTTAATTTCAGAAAACGTTAATTGTAATTCAGATTAGTCAACTGTATTTCAGAAAGTGTTAATTGTAATTCAGAAACCATCACATGTAATTCAGATCCAGTAACTTACTTGCATGATACTATGTATACATAACCAAAAATATTTTATTTTCAAAATTAAATTACATAAACATCAACAAGAACAGCATAAATATTTAGCGCCCTAACATTGTTTCCAAAGGTAGGTATTTTAATAATTTAATGTTTAAATGAAAATATTGAATTCTGAATTACAATTGACGAATTCTCAATTACAAATGACGTATTCTGAATTACAATTAACGCTTTCTCAAATAAAAGTTACTAATCTGAATTACAGTTAACGTTTTCTGAAATTAAATTGAGTAATCTGAATTACATGTGATGTTTTCTGAAATTCAGTTTACTATTCTGAATTACAATTAACGGTTTCTGAAATATATCTTACGGTTTCTGAATTACAATTGAAAAAGGTGTAGTCAAAAATATGATTCGTAATGATTACAAAAAGTTTATATCATACACTGAAAATAACATAAATCTTAATTCCAAACATTTCTGGACATACATTAATTCGCTAAAAAAATCTGCTGGTATACCTAGTTGTATGACTTACAATAACTTAAGTTCGTCTGACCCAAAATCTATTTGTGACATGTTTGCAGATTTTTTTCAAAACGTTTACGCAAATCGTACCGATACAAGAAAAATTACTAACTCTAATATATTCCTAAATAACAATGTCCTTGGTTCCAGTGGCGTAGTGAGCCCTTAACGGGCTTGTGTTCCATCATCTCAACACGGGCCCTCCTAACATCTTGCCCCCCATGGCAATTTAATAAAACTTAAGCACATTTAAAGTTTTAAAATTGAAAATATTTAGTTTATGTAATAAATATCATTTGACCTAGATTTTGAATTCTATTTGAACAATAATAATGTCTAGCCTGTAAAAAAACAAATCCTAAAAAATCTTCACCTATTTCATTTTAATAAAAATTACCCACGAGATTCGTCAATAAAAATATTTTGGTCGAGAAGCCATTTTTAGTGTAAATATTGTAGATGTTCTCCACTTAAAAAAAACTGTATTTGTTTAATTCAGTAAATTGCATTTGTTTATTTGTTGATACGCATTTGTAAAAAGTTTTGCAACACCGCCATAATATTTTTATTTTCGCTTTAAAATAATAATTTAGATGATTTGTTGTAATATTTTACTTTCTATGGTACATTCAAAAATTTCATTTCATACGTTTCTAATACCGGGTGACTTTTAATGATCGAAGCAAAAAAATCATTTGGCAACATTGAGTTATTGGCGCCCCTGCTAGCTTGTTATGTGGAACCGTTTCACCCTGATTGCTATCAGTCGGAAGTGAATGACAATTAAATATAAAATTTTGACATTTAAATTTGATAGTCAATGTTGCCAAATTCAGATTTCAAATTAGTTGCCAACCTGACGACAAAAATCACAATCTTTAATAATCTCTCGGTATTATTTTAAATGCTTTAGCGTCATCATCAACTTAGGCTTTTGATTTTGAAGTTAAAATGATTTTTGAGAGTATTTTGAAAAAGTTTGTACAGCGTGTACCAGAACTCGCTCCCCACCGGAAAAATGCAAAAAAGTAGGTCTTTTATTCTTCGTTTGGGAGATACAGAGGTCTCAAAGTGACCAATCCCAGAAGCTCTCTCCTAGGTGTATTGCATACAGTAAATCCGTTACTAAGGAATGAAAAATAACTCTAGTGTACACTTTTATTGTCCGTTCCACATAGTTTTGATTTCCTAGCAACGTGTTTTGTTCCCGTAGTCCTCCGGAGCAAGGTCTTTTGTGATTGGCTCTTTTCAAACGTTCTTATCTCCTAAACGCAAAGAGTTAGAATTTTTTTGTAAAGGAACTTTAGCTTCAGAATTGCCTAAACTATATGCACCTTTCCGGTGGGGAGCGAGTTCTGATACACGCTGTATAATATTTATATTCCAAAAGACCGCCTCGTAGGGACAATTTTTTTTTAATTTGATGTCTTCAATGTCTTATTAAATAAACTTTTTTCAACAAAAACGTAATTAATATTGTAGGAAATATGTATAACAAGTACACACACAATAATTGCACACAGTTCAGACGATACTACACACTCCAATAAATTTGTTTTGAAACAAAATTAAGAACATAATTTATGTGTAACATAAAGAAAATAAAACATTTCTGATTAGTGATTATGTTTTCGGTACAAGTGAACAAGTCTTGGTGCTTTGATGCAGACAAAACAATTTTTTTGTCAACACAATCTAATTTTCTCAGCTAATCCAAAAAATAAAGCCTTTGACAGTGTTGATTTAGATTTGCTGTTAACCAAATTACATCTTTATGGAGTAACAAGCAATATTTTGTTGTGGATCAAATCTTATTTATTTAACAGAACTCAAATAGTCAATATAAATGGTCATCTTTCAAAACCTAGAAAAGTTTCATCTGGTGTGCCACAAGGTAGTCATTTGGGGCCTATATTATTTTTACTATTTATTAATGACATTACAACGTGTTTTACCTATTGCCACTTTTTACTCTTTGCAGATGATTTGAAACTATTTTTAAAGTTAAGAAACATTGACGATTCTCTCAAAATTCAGAACGATATAATTAATTTGATCAAATGGTGTTCCGACAACAATATGCAATTAAATACCACAAAATGTAAATCCATTTCATTTACTAAAAGTAAAATCACACTGAACACTTCTTATTTTATTACTTAAATGTGACTCAATACTGGACCCTGGTGTCCTTATTGACTCCGAACTAAATTTCAACCTTCACATAGATCGTATTGTCTCTGACAGTTTTCGTATTTGTGGTTTTATTAGAAGACAGTGTAAAGACTTTAAAAATATTATGGTAATAATCAAATTATTTTGTTCACTTGTTCGACCTAAACTTGAATATTGTAGTATTATATGGAACCCTTTTTATAAAACAACTATTGATAGAATTGAAAGAGTACAGAGAAAAATTTTATTCTTCTAAAACTAAAAATTAACAAAGACAATCTTCCGTATTCTGAGAGACTGTACCTAGTCGGCTTGCAATCCCTTGAATTACGCTGCAAAAATCAGGCTATAATTTTTGGCTACAAAGCGATTCACGGCAAATTGGATTGTGCTAATATTATAAATTTATTTACTTTTAGAGCTCCCTCGTATACCATCCGTTGTCACCGGACAAACTATGGGTTTAACTCACCATACAGTCGTACAGCTAGGTACATGAACTCAATTTCAAATGAGATTGACCTTTTTTGTTGTAGCGTCTTAATTCTTAAACGTTTTTTACTTTCTTTATAACTTTTTATTATTCTTTGAATCGTGTGTTTTCTCCTATCTTAAGAATGCTATGTTACTTTTTTTTCTCTTGTTGTTATTATTTGTTAACAAACGCTCTGTACTAAGTCTTAAGTTCTCAATTTTTCGAATTTGCCTTTTTTTGTACATTTGTATTTTGGCAATAAAGTTATTATTATTATTATTATTATTATTATTAAGAATTTCGGGCGAGAATCCGACGGTGCATACCAGAGTGTTTTTCGGTCCAAAATTGTGTAAAAACGTTTGACACGTTTAACTTAAACTAGACCATAACTCATTGTTTAATGGTTTCATTAAAATACCAAACTGGTATTTAAATATTTCAAATCGGAGACTTACACCCAAAACTCCAGCTATTTATCTGCAGTTAAGTGATTAAAATATGTTCTACTTATCATTCGTATGTTCGTTTTATGTAAATCGCTTTTTAAATCTGTTCTCTTTATTAATCTCACACACACGAACAAGTTAATTACACCATCCAAAGGGTATTCTAATTTTGTCTTTCTCCCCTTTTTTTTGGGCAAGAAAAAACTGCAGCACTGTTCAAGACATAAAACGAATTGTCGTCAAATTATGTCATTAACTCAAATGTGGACGACCTCTATTTACAAATTTCTCTTTGCTAGACAGCATGACGCTCCTTATACAACAATAGCGTTTTACTACAAACCGGAAAACAAAGCTTACCATCACCATTAAGCCTTGGAAGTACAAATCAATCATTTTGCATTGGGGTATTTCCCCAAGCCAGATGGACACTAATACGATAATAATCGTTCCAAGGAAAATTGACAAGGCCTTCCTTCCACGAATTAACACCAAATTAAACTTTCACAAACGTTAGATAAAAATCAAACGCGGAAACGCGTCTTCAAATCTGTTAATCAGTTAAGTAAAATGAACAGATCGGGAGATAGTCGAGAGTGAAGATACCTTCCATTATCTAAACTGGCTGCTACGATGGTGCTAACTGTTTTTTAAATATGTTTGACTTTGGGACAAGAAATTACATCTTTGGAGGCACAAATAAATTCCGCAATGGTTTCAAACAAGTTGGAACTAATCAATCAGATGCGTTACGCAAATGCGCAAAAATTGGGTCCTTATTTGAGCCAAATTATGACACTTTCAGCAATTAATTAGCTGATTGCGTTTCAAAACCGTTCAAAAAACAAAAAATAATGTCAGTCTTGATCTTGATCTAATAATTAAATTATTACCTCAAAAACGCTTGAGAACACTGTTTTCGTTTTTTTAACTTAGGCTCAATAAAGAAGAAGAATAATTCGGTAATAAATTATTGTTCGGCTTACAAAATTTAGCGAAAGTAACTACATTTCTAGTTAATATAATTTTCTGTTCACTTTAGTATTTTTTGTCCCCTTTTAAGTCAGCCACACATTTTCGACTTTGCCATTTTGCGAACTAGTTTCGTTACTAATTGGAAAATGCATTAAACCGCTCAAAAAAGGAAAAAATGTTAGTCTTTAGCAATTTATTTTTAATGATTTTTTAGCCAGGTTACCGAATCTTTGCGAATAAATTAAATACAAATTCTTCCAGAAATATTTTTAGAAGTCCGCATGTTTGTTATTTTCTATTTTCATTATCGCATTTTGTCAGTTCTTTTATTTTACCTAAGTTGTATTTTTATCATTGATTCCACTTTATTCCTTCTGTGTATTTTTTAACTCTTAATAGATCTTAATTTTTGTGTTAATTTTCGACCTTGAAAACTACTTTATTCTTCGACATTGTCAAAATCTACGGTTTTTCTCCTGTGTAAGGCTTTGACAACTGTTTGGCATTTCTCAATACGAAACGTCAGATTATTTTTAACAGATTTAAAGCAATTTTAAACCTGTTGAGTCTAATTCGAAGAATAAAATGTTGTATTCAACTCGTTATCACTCGTGGTTTAAAAATCCAATCGAGAAATAAAGCGTCCGATTTACACCCAAACCCTTTAAATAAATAACTATTAACATGAGATCGAAAATAAACTCAATTAGAGCAAGCTGAACCTGCACACTTTAGCCACATTTTAGCCGGTTATTTACGGCCGCACTCTTGAAGTTATGTTGCCTTATGTGGCTAAAGTTACACTTCACTTTCAAGGCTTGCTCTAATTGAGTATATTTTCGATCTCATGTTATATTTTTCTCTATAATATGCATGTGAATTTTTTCAGAATTTTTCAACAGTTCCTTATTGGTAATTAAATTAATTGTTTAATTAATTAATATCATAGTTAATATTAAGTCGCTGCCAAAGTTATTATGTACTTATTATGTCACTGTAGAACAAGTGATGCTTAAACGTTTTATAAGTACAAAAAATCTAAAAAAAGTCAAATAAACGTAATTTTGGTGAGTTTTTTACTCAAAATATTGTTTAAGCATCGTTGTTTTCGAATAACAATAGAAATAATACAATATCAATTAATTAATGTAATTATAAGAAAGGGTAAAAAAATTCTGATAAAATTTACACACTTTGGGAAAAAATATAATATTTAATAGCAGACTCTGATGATTTCTGTCCGACTATAAGTTTTTGTGTTATAATGAAAAATACTAGCAGAGTCACCCTGTACGTATATTTGGAAAAGAGAAATGCAAAAGAAGAGTTATTTCAGTTATATTAAAAAAAATTCGGAAGATGTTACAAATTGTTTTTATTATTTCTTTAAAAACATATTTTCCGACCGATTAATATACTAATGAATTTTTATGTTACTAGGTAAATAAGAATACTAGTTTTAATTCTTGAATGGTTCTTAATTACTATGTCTTTTCTGAGATAATTTGTTTTCTTTCATGTGTGTTTATGAATGTAAGATTGACAATCAATTAAATATAATTATAGTCAATTTCCTACGTCAATTATTTTTAATGCTAATTTATTTTTATATTAGAGCGCCACGTTTTTATGAAATTGGTAAATAGTGGTTATTCTATTAAATTAGTAGAACTTGAGTTTTGCAAGATGTGAAAAAATCTTTTATGTAAGCATTTGCGTCTGTTGGATAAAAAACACATTTGGTGGACTAAAATTTCAAATTTTCACATTCTTGGACGTTATTTATTATACCTTTAATTTTTTTCTGTAGCTAATTTAATATTAATATTTTCTTCGACATTGTCAAAACCTACGATTTTTCTCCTGTGTAAGGCTTTGACAACTGTTTGGCATTTCTCAATACGAAACGTCAGATTATTTTTAACAGATGTAAAGCAATTTTAAACCTGTTGAGTCTAATTCGAAGAATAAAATGTTGTATTCAACTCGTTATCACTCGTGGTTTAAAAATCCAATCGAGAAGTAAAGCGTCCGATTTACACCCAAACCCTTTAAATAAATAACTATTAACATGAGATCGAAAATAAACTCAATTAGAGCAAGCTGAACCTGCACACTTTAGCCACATTTTAGCCGGTTATTTACGGCCGCACTCTTGAAGTTATTTTGCCTTATGTTGGTTTTACACAGCATATGATGTGGCTAAAGTTACACTTCACTTTCAAGGCTTGCTCTAATTGAGTATATTTTCGATCTCATGTTATATTTTTCTCTATAATATGCATGTGAATTTTTTCAGAATTTTTCAACAGTTCCTTATTGGTAATTAAATTAATTGTTTAATTAATTAATATCATAGTTAATATCAAGTCGCTGTATTTATTATGTCATTATAGAACAAGTGATGCCTAAACGTTTTATAAGTACAAAAAGTCTAAAAAAAAGTCAAATAAACGTAATTTTGGTGAGTTTTTTACTCAAAATATTATTTAAGCATCCTTGTTGAAATCATAAAATATCGATTAATTAATTTAATTATAAGAAAGGGTAAAAAAATTCAGAAAAAATTTACACACTTTGGGAAAAAATATAATATTTAATAGCAGACTCTGATGATTTCTGTCCGACTATAAGTTTTTGTGTTATAATGAAAAATACTAGCAGAGTCACCCTGTACGTATATTTGGAAAAGAGAAATGCAAAAGAAGAGTTATTTCAGTTATATTAAAAAAAAATCGGAAGATGTTACAAATTGTTTTTATTATTTCTTTAAAAACATATTTTCCGACCTATTAATATACTAATGAATTTTTATGTTACTAGGTAAATAAGAATACTAGTTTTAATTCTTGAATGGTTCTTAATTACTATGTCTTTTCTGAGATAATTTGTTTTCTTTCATGAGTGTTTATGAATGTAAGATTGACAATCAATTAAATATAATTATAGTCAATTTCCTACGTCAATCATTTTTAATGCTAATTTATTTTTATATTAGAGCGCCACGTTTTTATGAAATTGGTAAATAGTGGTTATTCTATTAAATTAGTAGAACTTGAGTTTTGCGAGATGTGAAAAAATCTTTTATGTAAGCATTTGCGTCTGTTGGATAAAAAACACATTTGGTGGACTAAAATTTCAAATTTTCACATTCTTGGACGTTATTTATTATACCTTTAATTTTTTTCTGTAGCTAATTTAATATTAATATTTTCTTCGACATTGTCAAAATCTACGATTTTTCTCCTGTGTAAGGCTTTGACAACTGTTTGGCATTTCTCAATACGAAACGTCAGATTATTTTTAACAGATGTAAAGCAATTTTAAACCTGTTGAGTTTAATTCGAAGAGTAAAATGTTGTATTCAACTCGTTATCACTCGTGGTTTAAAAATCCAATCGAGAAATAAAGCGTCCGATTTACACCCAAACCCTTTAAATAAATAACTATTAACATGAGATCGAAAATAAACTCAATTAGAGCAAGCTGAACCTGCACACTTTAGCCACATTTTAGCCGGTTATTTACGGCCGCACTCTTGAAGTTATTTTGCCTTATGTTGGTTTTACACAGCATATGATGTGGCTAAAGTTACACTTCACTTTCAAGGCTTGCTCTAATTGAGTATATTTTCGATCTCATGTTATATTTTTCTCTATAATATGCATGTGAATTTTTTCAGAATTTTTCAACAGTTCCTTATTGGTAATTAAATTAATTGTTTAATTAATTAATATCATAGTTAATATCAAGTCGCTGTATTTATTATGTCATTATAGAACAAGTGATGCCTAAACGTTTTATAAGTACAAAAAGTCTAAAAAAAAGTCAAATAAACGTAATTTTGGTGAGTTTTTTACTCAAAATATTATTTAAGCATCCTTGTTGAAATCATAAAATATCGATTAATTAATTTAATTATAAGAAAGGGTAAAAAAATTCAGAAAAAATTTACACACTTTGGGAAAAAATATAATATTTAAAAGCAGACTCTGATAATTTCTGTCCGACTATAAGTTTTTGCGTTATAGTGAAAAATACTAGCAGAGTTACCCTGTACGTATATTTGGAAAAGAGAAATGCAAAAGAAGAGTTATTTCAGTTATATTAAAAAAAATCGGAAGATGTTACAAACTGTTTTTATTATTTCTTTAAAAACATATTTTCCGACCTATTAATAGGTATACTAATGAATTTTTATGTTACTAGGTAAATAAGAATACTAGTTTTAATTCTTGAATGGTTCTTAATTACTATGTCTTTTCTGAGATAATTTGTTTTCTTTCATGTGTGTTTATGAATGTAAGATTGACAATCAATTAAATATAATTATAGTCAATTTCCTACGTCAATTATTTTTAATGCTAATTTATTTTTATATTAGAGCGCCACGTTTTTATGAAATTGGTAAATAGTGGTTATTCTATTAAATTAGTAGAACTTGAGTTTTGCGAGATGTGAAAAAATCTTTTATGTAAGCATTTGCGTCTGTTGGATAAAAAACACATTTGGTGGACTAAAATTTCAAATTTTCACATTCTTGGACGTTATTTATTATACCTTTAATTTTTTTCTGTAGCTAATTTAATATTAATATTTTCTTGTTTTCTCGATATAGCATATTACAAGGACATAACACGGATCAAACGTGCTTGGAATAAAATAAAGATATTCCAACCTAAAAGGGTATCGAAGTGAGTCTGAAGATTAATGAAATCAACTTTTTCACACGCTGTTTCTCAGCCGCAAAAGTCCGAATTTTCCGTATTGTTTGAGGTTTTCCGCATCGGAATGTGAAAAACGCGTTCGGGAAGGAGCTGGTGCAGGTTTATCCCAGAGAGGCAGCGCGGAGTATGGCATCTGAACGCCCCAAGCTATTGCCAACCAGTTTGGTTAGATTGTGGACATCTGTCCTCTGTGTATTAATGTCACTGCGCGGAAACTTTTCCAATAAGTGTTTATCAACTTGCATATGCATGAGTATTTCAGGTTGCTACGAGGAAGTTGCTCAAAGATATTTTTCTCAACGAAATACCCTTCCAGTTTTTCCCGGACTCCGAAAGCAACAGGTGGTCCGTTTCGCAATGTATTTACATACGGTGGTGTCAATTTTAACTGTGTCACTGTATGTAACAACATATGGAAACGTACAATTCGAATTTATGTAAACAAATTTTTCACATTCCAAAAACATGACATCAAATTAAGTAATAACAAACACATTTTATATTAATTAATCACACCGTTCTGTTTTTTTTTCTTGAACTTTTTTTATTACTTCCTTGTGGAGCGTCCAGAAAACATCGCGGCCTTCTATAGACCGAGTTCCGTTTTGGGTTCCGGAGAGGGGACCGGTGAAAGAGTTTCGAGCGATTGCACTTTTTCATTTCGGAACAAAAATTCCAGCTATGTAAAGTATCTTTATAACCTGTCGAGGCTGCTCCTTCTGCTTAAATACTCACTTATCGGAGGTTTCGTTTTTTACAATCCAATTAATCATCATCAATATGCAAAATTTCTCATTGTTTATGTTCAGCTTTGTTGTATAATTACTTAGGTACATTCATAATTAGTCTCCACGTGTCTCAAAACTGAAAATAAGTCTAGAAGGCCAACACTGTGCTAATTTCATAACATTTTTCAACGACTTGACCAAAAATTTCAACTTACGGTATTCTAGCCGGTGAAAAAGTTAATTCCGAATATTTGTAGACGCACTGCAGATGTTACAGCTATGCGTAAGAATATTTATTCATAAGAGATTGCAGACTGAATGTAGCTTGAAAAACTGCTTGAATGATTCATGCCATTTTTAATTGTTGTTGGACGAGATGTCTGTTTGCAAAAAATTATTTTCTCAAAACACACAAGTAGAAAGCTTTATTATACGCAAAATCTCGAAATAATTTTTAATTTATTAGGTGTTAGAACATGCAGGATATGAGGTTTCTAAAAAGGTACATAACTCTATTTACCTAAAATGTGAGAATTGAAAAGTATGCCGCTGACGTGGTTTTTATTTTTAAATTAAGTCACAAAATTATCTCATCGCATGATTAGTACGCTTTTATTTCAAACATTTAGGTGATTGATTGCATTCTGATGTTGGATGCATGTTCCAATTTAAAAAATTCCATTAGAATTGAATTTACAAGTCTTGCATTTTTTTCTTGCTGGACCTAAATTAGGTAACAATAAAATTATGTTCCCACTTTGGCTTACCTATTATCATTTATCTTCAGAAAAATTATATCGCGAAAATTCGTCAAAAGTAAATAAGCGAGCCGATTTTGAGCGACTATGCACATTTATTTCGCCAAAAATTACCCAAAAATTTGGCGTATTGTCTTGAAAATTGTGTTAGACTTCAAGTGCTTCCCGGAATGTGAAATCACTAAATTTCATAGGTGAATAAAAATATATAAAAAATTGTTTTTATTTAATTGCTTTTATTTAAAAGATGCACTAAAAAGTAAAAAATAATGTATTTAAATCACACGAGAATATTTTTTCCTGCAGGTTAAAATTCTAAAATTTATAAAAGCTTTTTAGTGTATTTTTTAAATAAAAGCTTTTTTTAAAAAACATTTTTTTATATATTTTTATTTTTTGCTTTTTAGTCTTTATTTAGATTTATTGTTATTGCACTCTGCATCCATCGTGACGTTCAAATGACCAACATACCGTCTATGTCGGTATAAGTTACGGTATGTACAAATCGAGAACATTTGTAAACATAACCTAAAATTTTAAAACCCCATTTAACACCTTTAGAGGACAATTAACTATATAGAATTGCATTGTCACGCAGATTACGTAAGCATGCTAAATTTTATTTCATTGCGACTACAGGAACCCTCTCAAATTTACAAATCGAGAACCCCTTTGTAAACATAACCTAAAACTTCAAAACCCCATTTAACCCCTTTAGGGGTATTTAACTACATGGGATTGCATTGTCACGCAGATTATGTAAGTATGCCAAATTTCACTTCAGTGGGACAACCGGAACCCTTTTAAATTTGGCTCCGAAAAAATAGCAGACAGAAAGATAACATTGTGAGCTAAATAAAAGCTTTTAAAAATGACATTATTTTGCATTTTTTGTTTTTGAGATGATGTAGTAAAAATATACTTTTAGCAGACTCACCTTAATACGTAATAATAATAATAATAATAATAAATGCCTTAATTAATTAATTAAGTACAAATAATATTGGCATTCTGCTATGGCGAAGTCTAGCTGCTGCTACTTCACTTAACCATAGCAGAAGAAATTACAATAAACGAATAAACTTAATAACTAAAATAAACATACATTCTGTTAAAAGTAAAATAAATTATGCATTATACTGATGGTAATAAATGTACCTTAATAAGTTTCTTAAAATTGCTTACTGATTTTGATGGTAGAGAATTATACAATTTGACAGCATTAAAAGTAAAAAATTTGTATTTGTTTTCAAGGCCTTTGAATCAGTTAGAAAAAATACATCACATATCAAGACCATACAAATAAATTCTTAGATCTATGAAGAATAAAAAAAATACACAGAAGGAATAACAAAACTATTTAGAATCAATGATAAAAAACACCTAAAAATGACTACGTTAAAGACTGTGTTTTTAGGAAACGTACCTATCTATTAAAAATTGTCTATTTTGTCCAAACTACAAAACTGAAAATAGTAGAAAAAAATCTAACATCTGGACAATTGTGGTAGGTACCCACTTCTAAAACTATTTCCGCAAATATTCATTTAACAGGACCAAAAAATCATTCCAATAGGAACGTCTACCATTATTTTACCCTTTTGTGACCGGTTAATGCATTTTCCAGTCAGAAGCGAAATCAGTTCGAAAAACTTGTGTCTGAAATTCTCCTCGAAAGCTTTCGCTAAAATTGGACCAAAAAATCACTGAACTCTTGTTGTTTTAAGGGCGTTTTTGAGACAATAATTTAATTTTTCATTAAACTAGACCTTAAATTAATAAAATAAGAGATCAATACTGACATTACTTTGTCCTTTTTTGAACGGTTTAGTGCATTTTTCACTAGAAAAGCAATCAAATAAATAGAATGTAAATGAAATCAACTAACTAATGATTGCGAGTGTCATAATTTAATAAGAATATACGCATCACCTAGATCGAAAAATTCTTCTTACAATTATAAACTGCCACACGTTATTAACTGTTCAAGTTTTATTTTTTTATTTATTATTTTTCGTATTATAATTATTTTCTTAGAAAAAAAGCTCCGAAAATCAGTCTCACCCTCTTATAACCCGTCAAGATCTGTCCCCGATTTCAAACTAAAATAATATTGGAAAACGTGCCATCAACTTACACTTTCTATCAAATGCTTTATGGGTTTATTTATGAATTCAGTCGAGATTCTGTAATAATTTCTTGGATTAGAGCGACATTACGGGATGTGGAATATGCATACGTTAGAAAGTTAATTTCTAGTAAGTATAAGTCGATTGAAAATATTCGAAAAATGCCTACTAAACCTAAAAAAATAACTTTGCTTTCGAAATACATGAATCATGAATCATCAAAAAATCTCTAGAAGTCATCGAATATGTTTCAAGTAGGTGTACTTAAAGCTTCTAGAAAATGAAATGTAATAAAGATTTGTTAAAAGAATGAGGTTTCACGCTAGAGAATAAACACATCCGCTTATTCCGGCGTTAATGATTTCTGATACATATTCGGAGGCCTTTTGGAATGTTTGTAATTGCCACCAGCCACGCTAACAGTCAGCGTAACTGTGAAATGAGCGTAAGGATCATTACATTTCCACTCGATTTTGCTGTTTGATTTTGGCATCAGCATCGAAAAAGTAAATGCGTCGCATTTGTGCGCTCGTTAAAATTACCTCTGGTTGTGCCGTGCTGTGTAAGTAATCATTCTGCTATGGCGAAGTCTAGCTGCTGCTACTTCACTTAACCATATAGCAGAAGAAATTACAATAAACTTAATAACTAAAATAAACATACATTCTGTTAAAAGTAAAATACTAATTCAACTAAACAAAGAAACAAATAAAGAGAAGCAAGAAAGAAAATTATGCATTATACATACTGATGGTAATAAATGTACCTTAATAAGTTTCTTAAAATTGCTTACTGATTTTGATGGTAGAGAATTATACAATTTGACAGCATTAAAAGTAAAAGATTTGTATTTGTTTTCAAGGCCTTTGAATCAGTTAGAAAAAATACATCACATGTCAAGACCATACAAATAAATTCTTAGATCTATGAAGAATAAAAAAAAATACACAGAAGGAATAACAAAACCATTTAGAATCAGTGATAAAAAACACCTAAAAATGACTACGTTAAAGACTGTGTTTTTAGGCAACGTACCTATCTATTAAAAATTGTCTATTTTGTCCAAACTACAAAACTGAAAATAGTAGAAAAAAATTTAACATCTGGACAATTGTGGTAGGTACCCACTTCTAAAAATATTTCTAGAAAACTTTGTATTTAATGTTTCCGCAAATATTCGTTTAACAGTACCAAAAAATCATTACAATAGGAACGTCTACCATTATTTTACCCTTTTGTGACCGGTTAATGCATTTTCCAGTCAGAAGCGAAATCAGTTCGAAAAACTTGTGTCTGAAATTCTCCTCGAAAGCTTTCGCTAAAATTGGAGCAAAAAATCACAGAGAACTCTTGTTGTTTTGCACTTTTGGACATTTAAGGGCGTTTTTGAGACAATAATTTAATTTTTCATTAAACTAGACCTTAAATTAATAAAAATATATGAAAAAATGTTTTTAAATAAATGCTTTTTTTTTAAAACATTTTTTTATATATTTTTATTATTTGCTTTTTAGTCTTTATTTAGATTTATTGTTATTACACTGTGCATCTACCTTGACATTCAAATGACCAACATACCGTCTATGTTGGTATAAGTTACGGTATGTACAAATCGAGAACCCCTTTGTAAACATAACCTAGAATTTGAAAACCCCATTTAACACCTTTAGGGGGTAATTAACTATATAGAATTGCATTGTTACGCAGATTACGTAAGCATGTTAAATTTTATTTCATTGCGACTACAGGAACCCTCTCAAATTTACAAATCGAGAACCCCTTTGTAAACGTAACCTAAAACTTTAAAACCCCATTTAACCCCTTTAGGGGGTATTTAACTACATGGGATTGCATTGTCACGCAGATTATGTAAGTATGCCAAATTTCAATTCAGTGGGACAACAGGAACCCTTTCAAATTTGGCTCCGAAAAAATAGCAGACAGAAAGATAACATTGTGAGCTAAATAAAAGCTTTTAATAAAATAAGAGATCAATACTGACATTACTTTGTCCTTTATTGAACGGTTTAGTGCATTTTTCACTAGAAAAGCAATCAAATAAATAGAATGTAAATGAAATCAACTAACTAATGATTGCGAGTGTCATAATTTAATAAGAATATACGCTATATATAAGAAAATCAGTCTCACCCTCTTATAACCCGTCAAGATCTGTCCCCCGATTGCAAACTAAAATAATATTGGAAAAAGTGCCATCAACTTACACTTTCTATCAAATGCTTTATGGGTTTATTTATGAATTCAGTCGAGATTCTGCAATAATTTCTTGGATTAGAGCGACATTACGGGATGTGGAATATGCGTACGTTAGAAAGTTAATTTCTAGTAAGTATAAGTCGAGTGAAAATATTCGAAAAATGCCTACTAAACCTAAAAAAATAACTTTGCTTTCGAAATAAATGAATCATGAATCATCAAAAAATTTCTAGAATTCGTGGAATAAGTTTGAAGTAGGTGTACTTAAAGCTTCTAGAAAATGAAATGTAATAAAGAATTGTTAAAAGAATGAGGTTTCACGCAAGAGAATAAACACATCCGCTTATTCCGGCGTTAATGATTTCTGATACATATTCGGAGGCCTTTTGGAATGTTTGTAATTGCCACCAGCCACGCTAACCGTCAGCGTAACTGTGAAATGAGCGTAAGTATCATTACATTTCCACTCGATTTTGCTGTTTGATTTTGGCATCAGCTTCGAAAAAGTAAATGCGTCGCATTTGTGCGCTCGTTAAAATTACCTCTGGTTGTGCCGTGCTGTGGTGTAAGTAGTAATCCGGGTTTGTTTGGAGGTTCAGGAGGGCCGGGTCGGGTGGTCCAGGTGGCACCTACATGGCCCGAGTCCTGAAGGATAGCACAGGAAGCTGTCACAGAACACTGCGGTCATAGCACGCAAACAGCACTAGAATTCCCAAGTCGCGTAGATTGAGTAAATTAGGAAACGCACCTACGCATTCGTCAGTTTTTATTGGTAAAGTCACAGTTTGCACTCTTCACTGTTAATTACGCGCTGTGTGTGTTGGTGTCGATGTTTTCGATCAGACTGGAACCAGACTTGCTGTCGACTTCCACTTGCTCTCCCAGCACTCGAAGACGATTTCACAATTTTTGAGGCGATTTGAGGGCCGGCATAGCGCGAACGGCGCCTACCTTCGTACTGATTTTAATTGCATTAAAACAAGGATAAGTAGTCTAAGCGAGCTTTTACACACGCGAGCATATGGAGAGATTAGCATATGTTGGGTGCCTCAGATAAATCAGATCCCATTGGTAGTACAGTCACCCAAAATGAAAATGACGCGTCCATAAACGTGCAACCCCGATCCCTTGACCGCAACCCAGTGGCGTAGTGAACCATTCACATCTTGCCCCACTATGGCAATTTAATAAAATTTTAGTATATAAAATTTTAAAACTGAGAATATTGTGTTTATGTGATGAATATCATTTGATCTGGACTCTGACAGCAATAATACGGACTGTTTATAAAAGAATGTAGGATTTTAGGTGGTTCTGGAATTTGAATTTGACGCATTTAATCACTTTATTTCTATGAGTTTTCTGAAAAGTACCAATTTTTATCTCAGTAAGACCAATTTTTCCATATACTAACATTGTTCGTTTTTTCTTGAAAGAAGCGGCAAACTTTTAATAACTACTACGATGTTACATTCATTTATAGACAGATTGTATAATGTCTACACCTTTTTCAATTGTAATTCAAAAACCGTTAATTGTAATTCAGATTAGTCAATTGTATTTCAGAATGTGTTAATTTTAATTCAGAATAGTGAACTGAATTTCAGAAAACATCACATGTAATTCAGATTACTCAATTTAATTTCAGAAAACGTTAACTGTAATTCAGATTAGTAACTTTTATTTGAGAAAGCGTTAATTGTAATTCAGAATACGTCATTTGTAATTGAGAATTCGTCAATTGTAATTCAGAATTCAATATTTTCATTTAAACATTAAATTATTAAAATACCTACCTTTGGAAACAATGTTAGGGCGCTAAATATTTATGCTGTTCTTGTTGATGTTTATGTAATTTAATTTTGAAAATAAAATATTTTTGGTTATGTATACATAGTATCATGCAAGTAAGTTACTGGATCTGAATTACATGTGATGGTTTCTGAATTACAATTAACACTTTCTGAAATACAGTTGACTAATCTGAATTACAATTAACGTTTTCTGAAATTAAATTGACTAATCTGAAATACATGTGATATTTTCTGAAATTCAGTTTACTATTCTGAATTACAAATAACACTTTCTGAAATACAGTTGACTAATCTGAATTACAATTAACGGTTTCTGAAATTAAATTGACTATACTGAATTACATGTGACGATTTCTGAATTACACTTGAAAAAGGTGTAGTCCTTAAAAAACATGAATCCTAAAAAATCTTCACTTGTTGCATTTTGATATGTTCGTCAACAAAAAGTTTTGGTCGAGAAGCCCTTTTTAGTATAAATTTTGTAGATGTTCCCCACTTAAAAAAACGGTAATTGTTTAATATTAAATTACGTTCGTTAATTTGTTGATGTATTTGTGAAAAGTTTTGCGGCTTCGCCATAGTATTTTGAATTTTCCGTTTTAGAATAATACTTATTCTAATAATAATATACAGGATGTAAGCGAAATAAGTACATTAATTTTAACCAGTGGTAGAACTCATCAAGACAAACACTTTTTCTATGTACCATTTTTTCAAAATCGCATTTTTGAAAATCATTTTTTTCTCCTACAAATTGACGAACCATTCATGAAATGCTCCAACAAAGAAAAGTAATAATAAATTTAATTTAATTTTCATGAACTTGCTTGAAAACGGTAATCTTATCGACTAGGTAACTTTGTGGCGTGTAAGAAAATTGTGTAAGATTTCAAAATAATTTTAACTCAAAAACTAAAACGTTTTGGAAAAAAAGTTATTAGGAAAAATTGTTGGCCTTCACGAGTTCTATTACCAGTTAAAATTAATGTACTTATTTCATTTACAGCCTGTATTATAGGTAATATTAGCTATTTCAAAACTATAAAAACGCCAACGTCGCATTTTACGGAATTATTTTTTTTTTAATCTAAAATAGTTATTAATGATTAGAGCTCTCATTTAAACTATAAATTACATTAGCTATTAATTTTTTGAAGTGCATGAATAATTTATAACAATTATAACAACTAATTTTGAGAGAAAATGCGACGTTGGAGTTTTTATTGTTTTGAAACAGCTAATACTTTAGTTTTATGGTACAATCAAAAATACCATTTCATACGTTACTAACAATTCTTTAAAAGCTTAAGCGTCATCATCAACTTAGGCTTTTGATTTTGAAGTCAAAATGATTTTTGAGAGTGTTTTTAAAAAGTTTGTATAATATTTGTATCTCAAAAGACCGCCTCGTATTAGGGATCTTTTAAATAAAAACATAATTAATATTGTGGGAAATATAGCAAGTACACACACAATAATTGCACAGAGTTGAGAATAAATTAGGAACATAATTTATGTGTAATATAAAAAATCCAACAATTCTGATTATGTTTTCGGGACAAGTGGACAAGTCTTGCTACTCTCATGCAGACAAAATATTTTTTTTTCAACACAATTTAATTTTATCAGCTTAAAAAATAATTTTTAACTTTAGACTTAAATTTGTCAAGGACCACTGCGGGCCCCTTCGGGGCCCGGGCCCGTGTTCCGCGGAACCCACGGAACCCTGCTCAGTACGCCACTGCCGCAACCAACCCCTGCTATAAATCATTAGAGATCGTAAACTAGTTTTGAGTCGAATTCCACATTTCATTTATCGGCTTTTGAAATGTTTAAGGATTTCTTGATGGAAATTGTTGGTTATCCCAAATGTGAAATAATACAATTTTTAAGCTCTTCGCAACGCGATGTTTCGACGCTTTAAGAGAAATAAAATTGTTAGTTGGTTTGCAAATTTAATTTATTACTTGGTTGATGCAAAATAAGTTTTAGTGTGCAATTAAAATCTGCCGAATAAAAAACACGACAAAACATGGATTCTTATTTCATTTTGTTTAAATTATCATTAAATTAAATTTCGCGGATTGTGATGCGATCGCGAAACGATCACTTTGATATCCATTGTCCAAAAATTATTTCAATTCAAAATAATTATTATACTTAAAATCTGATTGTCACAAACTGTAACTAAAAATTTGATCGTCTTTATAGTTTATTTCTTAAGAATATAAAACTTATTGCAATAATAGTTGTGCATAAAACAAGATAAAATAAAAATGTCGAAATCCAATTGTTATTCTAAACATCAAGCAAAGACGTCTACACTCTTAATGGTTTTAATTATTAATTGCACAATCGTTTTTGTGAACATTTTAGTTTATTAGTGCCGGTTTATAGAAAGCTCCATTAAATTTTAGTTCGTTGTTAACAACGTGTTAAATTTTAATGGAGTTTTTTATAAGCCTGCCCTTAATGTTTTGAAAAATTAGAATCGCCAGAATAAAAATTATCAATAAATGTTTCGGCAATTCATTCATGGGAATACCCGGATTAAAATTCCGACTATTACCGCCAATAAGATTCACGGGAAAATAATTAACAAACCCGTAACACCACAGGGGATAACTTAAGCCCAAAACTGCAACGAAAGAATTTTCAAATTCTTCTCCGAATTGATAAACATTTATAAATTTTCTTGGAAGACAAATGAGAAGTAAAAAAAAGTTTCATGTTCGTCGCCACGTTTCGACACTTTAAGAAGTCAAAGAAAATCAATTTGTTTTTTGCAAATTTAATTTACTATTATAACTATAATAAGTTAAACTATAAGTTTATTATAATAAATAAACACTCCAAATCTTTTTGATTTTAGAATACCATTTCGAAATAATGAATAAAATTAAATATTATAAGTAGTTAAATTTTTACTGTTTTCTGCATTTGTTTAAATTTTAGAAGAACCCACAAAAAGATCACTAAAAATGTTTCCCTCTTTAAAATTGAATTACCACTAATTTTTGTTAATTATAACTTCTTTATCTTAAGATTATCGTAGTCAATCGTGTCTTAATTAAGTATTTACTATTAAAATTAAAATGTCTTAATGCAATTGTATTTCAAATTTTAAACAAAGACGTTTCAAAAAATTGGAATAATCAGAATAAAAGTTATCAATGACGTTACGGCAATTCATTCATGGAAATATCCGAATGAAATTCTGACCATTACTGCAAATAAGGTTCACAGGAAATGACAAACAAACTCTTACCGCAGGGGATAACTAAAGGCCAAAATTTCAAGGAAAAAATTTTCAAATTCTTCATAACATAAACATTTATTAATTTTCTTAAAAGACATATGAGAAATAAAAAAATGTCATCTTCGTCGCCACATTTCGTCACTTTGAGAGGTCAAAAAAATGTATTTTTTTTTATTTAATTTATTATATTTTAGTTGATGCAAAAAAACAATGTTATAATACTATTTCCAATTCATTAATAAAATTAAATACTTATTATAAGTAGTTTAGTTATTATACAACACGATAAAATTAGATTTTATTTTTGAGACCGGTTTCAATTTTTGGAATTTTAAAATTACAATCTTGTCTTAATTAAGTATTTACTATTAAAACAAAAATCCAATTGTATTTCAAATATCAAACAAAGGCGTTTAAAAAAATTGGAATATTCAGAATAAAAGTTATCAATGATCGTTACGGCAATTCATCAGTTTGATTGGTCTATGCGCGTTGTTAGCTTTTAACAACGAATTAAAATGGAACTTTCTATAAACCGGCACTAGTAAACCAAAATGTTCACAAAAACGATTGTGCAATTAATAATTAAAACCATTAAGAGTGTAGACGTCTTTGCTTGAAATTTAAAATAACAATTGGATTTCGATATTTTTATTTTATCTTGTTTTATGCACAACTATTATTGCAATAAGTTTTATATTCTTAAGAAATAAACTATAAAGACGATCAAATTTTTAGTTACAGTTTGTGACAATCAGATTTTAAGTATTATAATAATTATTTTGAATTGAAATAATTTTTGGACAATGGATATCAAAGTGATCGTTTCGCGATCGCATCACAATCCGCGAAATTTAATTTAATGATAATTTAAACAAAATGAAATAAGAATCCATGTTTTGCCGTGTTTTTTATTTTGCAGATTTTAATTGCACACTAAAACTTATTTTGCATCAACCAAATAATAAATTAAATTTGTAAACCAACTAACAATTTTATTTTTGTGACCTTCTCTCAAAGCGTCGAAACATCGCGTTGCGAAGGACTTAAAAATTGTATTATTTCACATTTGGGATAACCAACAATTTCCATCAAAAAATCCTTAAACATTTCAAAAGCCGATAAATGAAATGTGGAACTCGACTCAAAACTAGTTTACGATCTCTAATGATTTATAGTAAGGGTTGGTTGCGGTCAAGTAGGCGTTCGTTTATGGACGCGTCATTTTCATTTTGGGTGACTGTACAAGAACTTGATTGGTCGTTCTTTTGCATGGAATGGCGGAGTTCTCGCCATTTTAGCGGGACAGCGTTTTTTCGCTTTTATCTGCTCATTCTGACATGGTTTCTCGGTTGTACTTTGGCGGTGGTGCGGTCCCTCTGTACCTGGATTAAGCCAATTCATGGCTTGTTCGTTCACAAAATCATATTTTATAACACATCGTAAACAAATACGAGCCACTCTACTACCAAACACCGGAAATTTGTTTATTGGCCGTCGTAAAGCTTTCGTTTCCGACTTTTATTGTCACCTGGAAATCATGAATGGGCCGTTTTCGAGCACCTCAATAAAGTGGTTCGACTCGGTCAATTCATAAATCAATTATGTAACGTGTGGCGCAGTTTGAAATTTTTTCAAAATTGGCCATAATTCATTTAGCGAAATAATTACAGGCGCTTCTTATAAAAATATATTATTTAAACAGTAATTATATAAATTAATGTCAATCAAGAAATTAATTATTGCAACACAAAAAATAGGGGAAATCCTCCAACGCCACGCGAAGCGTCTACTCAGGCAACCAGTAAAACACACTCAAGTCAAGTATTTATTCTTTCAGCACTGTTTATCATAAAACACATGTCATCTTGTATTTTTTTAATAACCAACCTCTACTAATGATGTTGTTTTCTCTCAGTATTTGTAAATGAATAATTCTCTTATTGTTGATTCATCTGTTAAATAATCATCTTTAGTAATCAAAAGAATATTTCAGTCGTGTCGTAACAAGTGACAGGTGGTAGAGTACTACAAGTACTTATACAGTAAATATCCATTATTTAATTTGCTAATTTTGCAAGTGTTCGTTGTACAATAAATAATTAAGTCCGCATTTTAGGTCGCCAGTTTTAATAAATCGAAATTCAAACTAAGGATTCCTTTTAGAATAAAGTGGGTACTCGGTCGTATTAAAATAAACACATTTCTATACAGAGTGATTCTTTTAGGGCCTACATTAGAAACTTTTTAACTTATAATATAGCTAGAGCTTTAACATTTTGTATACGATCCAAATCGATCATCCTGAGTTTAACTAAATTATTTTCAAAATGCCTGAACTTTCGGAACTACGAGAAATTGGCGCCAACTTTGAAATTTTAAATAGTAACAACACATTTTTATTGCATTTTTGAATTCACCTTCTCAAACTGAATAAAATTCACCTAAGTTGTTAGTACTTATCTGTCATAGTTTTTGATATATGTCAATTTTTCTGTTAAAATTTTCATTTGAAGGGGTTTATTTAAAATATCATAGCTCTTGAACCCTTTGCAATAAGTGAATAAATTTTTTTACATTCGATAACTAAAGGTTTGAAGATCCTTCTAGAATTTTCAAAATTGTCAACTGTCACAATTCAAGGCTAGTATGATTTTTTTTAAATGGTTTTCAAAAAACGGTTATAACTCAGTTTTTTCAAATGGAACGACCCTATTTTCTTAACGGCAATCGAAAGAACATCGACATTTATGGTGACTTTTATCAACACGTCCTATAACTATCTCTCGCAGTTTTTGAAATAATCACAAAAACGGATTTTACTTTGTAATTTTCATCGTTAATCAAGTAGGCCTTGGAAAATGGTCAACAATTGTCAAACTTCAACATTTTATTTAGTTTTAGCTGGTTCATTATGGAATAAACAATAAAACAATAATATTTAATTATGGTTTATTATAACTTAGTAAATTATGTAAAGTAACTCAGTCGGTCTGCCATCGAATTTTGAACTGAAATGATGGGGAAATCGAACATTTTTTTTAATTAATAGTACAACTTTATCGTATTTTTCGAAAGTTTACTCGATTAAAAATGAAAATAATGAGCTAAAATTCCGTTTTTTGCGATTCTTTCAAAAACTGTAAGAGATAGATATAGAAAATGTTGATAAAAGTCTCCATAAAAATCGATGTTCTTTTGATTGCCATTGAAAAAATAGGGTCCATTCCATTTGAAAAAATTCTGTTATAATTATTTTTTGATCATAGTATCATAGTAACCTTGCAATTTGACAGTTGACAATTCTGAATATTTTAGAAGACCCTTCGAACCTTTGGTTATCAAATGCGAAAAGAATTATTCACTTACTGTAAGGGTTCAAGAGCTGTGATATTTTAAATGAACCCCTGTAAATGAAAATTTGCATAAAAAAATGACATACGTCAAAAACTATGACAGATAAGTATTAACAACTGAGTAAATTTTAATGAGTTTCAAAAGGCGAATTCAAAAATGCAATAAAAATAGGTGGTTACTATTTAAAATTTCAAAGTTGGCGCCAATTTCTCATCGTTCCGAAAGTTCAGCCATTTTGAAAATAATTTAGTTGAACTCCGAATGGTCGATTTGGATCGTATACAAAATTTTAAATCTGTAGCTATACTAGAAGTTAAAAAGTTTATAATGTAGGCCCTAAAAGAATCCGCCTGTATAGAATGCAACTTTAGTTTTGGGTCAAAAAAGACCGCCTAATTTTTTTTCGAGTTTTATTATAAATAATACAATTACAATAAAAAAGCACAATCTCCCGTTGGAAAAATTATAGCAAAATTTATTATTCCATTTTGATTGGATTGGCTATAATTTTTGTCTATTCTCGGTATCTATCCTTCAACTTATACAGGGTGATTCACATTACTTTACGACCCTGACGAATTTTAAATGCAATCAGTAATACACTGCTCAATTATAATTTGATTCAATAATAATTATAAATTTGTTTGTGATTTGGATATTCCTTGCAAACCTTACAAAATTAGGTTCTTATTGCAGTCTCTGGTGTTTTTGTTTTGGTAAATTTCGGCGTAATTCAACCTCCAATGTATAATGGGTTGCATTTAAAGTTCGTCAAGGTCGTAAAGTTATATGAATCACCCTGTATTTTCAATAATCTACGTATTATAAATCGCACGCATGACTTATTTGAATTTTAAAGAGGTCAAGAAAATGTTTGAATAATGAATAGTTTTGTTTAGGTTTGAACACTTAAAAAAATAGACAAAACAACATTAGGAAAATAAATTCACAAAAATGAATAAGGATGTTATGATTATTCTTTTACACAGTTTTTTACCTTTTATTCTTTACCAAGGCATTATTTTTTGTTTAAATAATAAATTGAATATTAATTTTCTCACATCTGTTACGCATTTCCTAGTTTTTTTATAGAGATGGTTGGGAATAAAAAAGACCAGTAAAATGTATTTCATTTTTATCGTAGGTATTCCATGGATCTAAACACTTGCTTCATAAAAATAGACAAATCAATGGAACAGTAAAAAAACTTTCACTTATTTGTTAAAATAATAAATTGTATACCTAAAACCCACATATAAAAACGGACTTGTGGTTCATATATTATTTATATTTCTTAATTAAGGATGTTAACTGCTTGTGTGTTCTAATTATTAATTTTCTCACACAAGTATTGTTATGTATATCTTCTGCTTGCTTTTTTTAATTAAGGGTGGGAATAAAACGACCAGTAAAATGTTTTGTTCGTGTATTTCATTATGTACAAAAACAACGGTAGTTTACAAGCACCTACTTTTATCGTATTACAAAATTTAACACAACTCCTTAATAAATAACTACGACATACAATTTGTTAACTAGTCAACCAGTCCCGATTTATAAAACATTCTTACAAAACTATTTACACGTCCTAGTGATATAAGGCACAATCTGATTGATCAAAAACGTAAGTACTTATTGCAGATGAATCGATGATATGTAAAAAACAAAGTAAAAAATCTGGAAGTGGTTATGGAACACCTCTACCACTTGGGTCTAATCTCCTTAAAAATCCATTGTTGGTAGGCATTATTAATATCACACGGCATTAACGAAAGATGTGATGTTTGTGGATGTAAAGCTATACATTTCTTGTGTACCCTATGTAATATCGTATGGGTGTTTTCGTCATATAACCATGGCCCATCGACCGTACCCATACGACAAAACGCAAGTTTAATCCCTTGGGCATCGGCTTCTATACACCTCTCGCCCACACCCAACTGACCCTTGGCATTCAATCGAATCAGTTGATTGTTACCAAAACCATGGCAGTGTTGTATGGCCATGAGGGATGGAGGCCCATGACCCAAAGTATCCAAACACTTGCTAACGGCAACTGAGCGAAGCTCCCCAAAGTGGATATTGGGTGGTAGTTCGGGATACTTATCCAGAACATCGTAGGCTACATTTTCCATAAACCATTCAAAGTTTTTACAATTGAGCCGTTTCTTTAGTGCTAACTGTTCACTAATATCCCCCATATCGAGGAACCGAGCCATGGGTTCACGCGTATAGAAGTATTCCTTATACTTGTTGTCAAACCAAGTTTCAATCACTCGCTTGTAGTTTATTGTAATCAAAGGTCCCTTTTTCTTCTGTGCCAATTTCCCAAAGTTATAAGGCATGAAACTACGATAGACATGTCCGACTCTGGAACACGGTACCCATTCTATGCTCCCCCCACATTGCCATATCTTAAAACTCAATTCGAAATTTTCTCCACCCCAAACCAACAAACCGGGGTCGTAAGCCCCCAACTCTAGGAAGTACTCCCTGTTGATGGCAAACAACCCTCCAGCATGTGTTGGACTTTTGTACGGCTCACTATTATGTTTACGCGTGTTGAGCTCTCTTTGAGGCACTTCATTCTCCTTGTAAAGCATCCCCCATTCAAATATCCCCCGGAAATGTCGATCCTCTCCATAAACCGGACGATATTCGAAAGTTTTATGATCAATCCCGTCAATGACCGGGACTGTCATAACACTCCGATCTCGGTAAATGGGCGCTAGGAGCGGCGGAAGCCAATTTGTGTTAACCTCACAATGTGCGTCCAAAAACACAATAACTTCCCCCGTAGCTTCCTTAGCTCCACGTGAACGTGTACGGATGAGACCTTCACGTTGAGGGTTCCGGATCAAGCGGACTTTACCGTTGAACCGCTCAATGTAAGTCTCGAGACGCGTTTTGAGGTTCTCCTTGTCGCTGAAGTCGTCAACAAGCAGCACCTCTTTGAGGATTTTAGGTGGCGAGCGGTTAATGACCGAGTGAACTGTTCGCAAGAGAACAGACCAACCCTCATTGTGGAAAACTATGATCACGGATGTTGAGGGCAAGTTTTCTGGGTAATCCCAGTGTTTGCATTCGGCTAATCTCGTATCTAGGATTGTCCGGTCTAGGGAGATTTCGTCCGAACACGCGACATTCATCCCGTATTCGGACTCGGATTGGTCGGCGTCATTTTGTTGGTCTTGGCGTAAATGGTGGGGTTTTCCCCCTTCGCCTGGACCTTCGTGCTCCTGGGAATCCCTGGGCTCGAAGTTGCCCAAATCGGTGACTAGTTTAGGACGCTCCTTATGTTGTAATCGGGCCGCAATTGGCGAATCCAAATCGAAGGCATCAGGCCGATTGTACGAAGCTAGCAAGTAGAGGATAACAATGAGGATTAAAATGCCCAAAGCTAGTCGAATCGTCCGTGATTTCCTACTTAAATACAGGCGCATAAAAACCATTTTATTGGTGAGTGGTTAGTCTGAAAATAGGGTTGGTAACCTAACCAAACGTTACGACTGCTTGACTTGACTCACCTGAACGTCTAGCGTTAACTTTTCATCGGAAATGCGATAAATATTCGTTGGTTTTACTACAAATTGAAAATTTAATCAGTTGTGGGAAGTGTCAACACGTAAACAGAACCGGCGATTTTGACGTTGCCGGTATTACAGAACCTGCCTGCATTACGTAGCCTCAACGCACAACAGAGGGCGCAAATTTTAATTTCAAAAACAAAGTTCAAAAATTACTGTTTAGTTTAGTGATTACAATCAAAGGCCGGCAAAAACAGTTTTATATTATTTAAGTGTGACTTTTATGCATAAATCTTGCCGCGTTGTTATTGAATTTTTATGAGGGGGATAATGAGTGGTTTTTGTCACGATTTATTGTTCTCCATATCGGGGTTTAATCAAAATAATTTAAGGGCCGCTTTATTTGATAATTTTTCACGCAAACAATATACAATCGCTCCATTAATGGGTGTTTTCATGATGTACGCAATAAAAATTTAATGACTTCCATTGAAAATGTGAGCGTGAGCGTTGAGCACAAAACCCCCAATAATTGCTCTTAACCGAATTGCAACTGAAAATTCGCAGGACGGGAATTTAATGAAAATAAAATAGACAACAAGAGGGTTTTACCTCCAATCAGAGCTTAAAAATTCCCAATTTTGTCACAATATTTTATAAAGAGCTCTAATAAGGAGTTATTGTCGAATAACTAGTTATTTTGTTACAGTCGAATGTTCTTTTGTAAGCGTTATTTTCTGCAAAAATAAGAATAAAACAGCCAATATACCAATATTATTTTGAGAAAACAAAAGAAAAGACCCTAAGAAGTAATTGTAGATTCAGTCTTTTTTTCATGGAAGTTATACTTTTAATAACGTTTGTTTTCTGCAAACATCAATAAATTTTTTTGGATGGTTTCCTTCTATCGCTTTAATAAAATGGCTTACAACGTCTTATTGTTAAAAATATTGTCAGTTTGAGCAAAAGATACTAATTGATGAGCTCTTTGCAGATGTGTATTAGTTATAAGAGAATAAAAAAACGTTGGTTAAACTTAATGAACAATTAAAACCAATCGTTTCTGTGGATTTATTCTACTAATAAATTTAACTGAGGTTTGTGTAGACGGCAGAAAAAAACGAAATTAAACAACAAAATGACACATTATTTACTGAAAAGATAAGTATTTTATTATGATGTAGATTAATCAAATTATTTGGAGAGGATAAATAAAACTAAATGTTATTAAATTATAGAATTATTTATTGTAATAAAATTATTAATATTCCTCTCCTTCTGTAGCGATCCTGATGATGTTCAATAGGGAACGAAACTAGCTGAAATGTTTTGTGTTATTTGTCCTGTCCCTGTAATTGGATTAATCTACATCATAATTATTTCAAAAGAGTTATAAGTGTTATAATTTTTCAATAATAATTATATTTTATACTTACCTGTCACTTCTTAAAAATTCTACGTTTCTTCAAATTGTAATTATAAATACAATTTTTGTTACTTGTTTATACGGATTACAAAATAAAATTATAAAATGCACAGAAGTACTATACAGGCTGTAAATGAAATAAGTACATTAATTTTAACTGGTAATAGAACTCGCCAAGACCAACAATTTTTCCTAATAACTTTTTTTCCAAAACGTTTTAATTTTTGAGTTAAAATTATTTTAAAATCTTACACAATTTTCTTACACGCCACTGGAAAAAAGTTACCTAGTCGATAAGATTACTGTTTCCAAGCAAGTGCATGAAAATTAAATTAAATTTATTATTACTTTTCTTTGTTGGAGCATTTCATGAAAGGTTCGTTAATTTGTAGGAGGAAAAAATGATTTTGAAAAATGCGATTTTGAAAAAATGGTATATAGAAAAAGTGTTTGTCTTGATGAGTTCTACCACTGGTTAAAATTAATGTACTTATTTCGCTTACATCCTGTATATTACAAATATACTCAATAATCCGAATTTTTGGATAGTCCAAATCACCTTGGTTTTATTGACTTCGGATTAACGAGGTATTACTGTATATTAATTTATTAGATGTATAAGTATAAGCTTTATACCCTTTATCAAAATATGAATTATAGAAAAAACCGTACATTTTTAATTTAAAATTGCTTTGTAATTAAAGTATCGTAACATGAATTAATTGTAATTCAGTTCATTTTAATTACTTTGATGTTTTTATAAATTAATTAATTGATTTCATTTAAGGAATTTAATTAATTACCCTTTAATAAGGTTCGGCAATTCGGCTAGGCATAAAATTACGTATATCTACTGAAAAAAAATTATATCAAGGCTTGCAACAGTGTTACCTCCATTAATGCTCCATTAATTAATGATTAATGCTCTTTTACACTATTAATTATTTTTGTTAGTAAACTCGACCTTAGGTTTATTAAATTTACTGTAGTAATTGTATAATTTAACGAAATCTCTCGAAAAATCTGAGACTTTAGCTCATAAAAAATACAAAAATAACTAACACATTTGGTAATTGTTTTGATAAAACTTAGCGAAATAAGTGTATAACGTATGTCAAAAAAGGCAAAAATTATGGTTTTTAACTTGAATGAGTTATCAGTTACGTGTATCACAAAAAACATATTTTTAACTTAATAAAATAACGTTCAAAGCAGCAAACATTTATTATGTTAAATGTAATTCTGTATTTTACAGCCTGCCTTTAATGACTGGTCCTAATTAAAAGCTTTTATTTAGCTCACAATGTTATCTGTCTGTCGGTTATTTTTTCGGAGCCAAATTTGAAAGGGTTCCCGTTGTCCCACTGAATTGAAATTTTGCATACTTACTTAATCTGAGTGACAACGCAATCCTATGTAGTTAAATACCCCCTAAATGGGTTAAATGGGGTTTTGAAGTTTTAGGTTATGTTTACAAAGGGGTTCTCAATTTGTAAATTTGAGAGGGTTCCTGTAGTCGCAATGAAATAAAATTTAACATGCTTACGTAATCTGCGTGACAATGCAATTCTATATAGTTAATTAGCCCCTAAAGGTGTTAAATGGGGTTTTAAAATTTTAGGTTATGTTTACAAAGGGGTTCTCGATTTGTACATACCGTAACTTATACCCACATAGACGGTATGTTGGTCATTTGGACGTCACGGTACAAAGTAATAACAATAAATCTAAAGACTAAAAAGCAAAAAATAAAATATATAAAAAATGTTTAAAAAAAATCTTTTATTTAAAAGATGCACTAAAAAGTAAAAAATAATGTATTTCAATCACAGGAGAATATTTTTTCTTACACGTTAAAGTTCTAAAATTTATAAAAGCTTTGGGAGTTATAAAACTACGGCGTTACAGAATTACTTTGTTCAGTTGACAACTGTGATTGAAATACATTATTTTTTACTTTTTAGTGCATCTTTTAAATAAAAGCTTTTTTTAAAGAACATTTTTTTATTTTGTGACAATTACAAGACCTGAAATTTTGCTGAGAGAATTTTTCCTTTTTGAAAAAAAAAAGCCTCACTCACCCCTTCTATAAAAACGAAATCTATAATATTATACCTAAAAGATTTAGAGTTCAGTGTTTTTCATTAATTTAGTTTTGCTTGACAAATATTGATTGTGCAATGATGTTAGTGTAAATAAAATTCAAAAACTCATAACATTCGTTGTGAATCACGTTGTAAAAAATTCAGGATTTGGTGAGCAGTTTTTTACAAAGAAATAAAAGACCATTTTTCATTTCAACTAAATTAAAACTATCTTTCCGTTCCAAGTTGCAGAAAATTGAGACGCTGTAGTGGCTCCAGGCGTTCAGTTTTTACACTGCAACAACTGTCTCTATTATTGGGCGAATTCCGTACCCAAAAAGTAAATATCTCGTCTGCAAACTTCCTAAAAGCTTGAGTAAAGCTTAAACTGTGTAAAAAAAAGAAGTGCAAAAGTCAGCGCACCTTCGAGAAACCGCAGCATAACTAATTGCTTTGGCAGATTGGCTTACACATTGAGGATTGGATCTATAACATAGCACAAGTAAACAACTTGAGGCAAACATCAACTCACCCTCAACGTCAGAATATTGATTTCTCTATGCAAGTTTCGCAAACTTGGAGCAAGTCATTGTAATCTAACCACAGAAATAAAATAATTGCCGCACATCAAAATTTAATATTTATTTGCCCATGATTATGAATTTATTTTACCTCAGCGTTATTATCCCTCTGTGTATAGGTAATCCAAAATACAATTTTCTCCACAACGGCCGTAATAAAAAGGGGAACCACCACAGAAAAGAAAAGTATCAATAAGTGGCTGGCAATATCGCTCATTCGTTTGTCGCATTCCATTTCTGACAGGGCAATATGGAGAGTTATTGGCATGGGGTTAAAGGTCGCCTCAGGGCTAAAGGAAAGCGTCGAAAGATTCACACAACAGAAAGGTCGTTTAACACAAAAAACGCGAGTAAATCAAAGAGTTTCGCTATTATTGAAAATAGTCGTAAAACGCTTTTTGATTTGATATCATTTGCATTTACATTCAATTTGTCACGTCTTGCTCTCGTTGATAACCCACTGAAAATAAACGACAGAGTCGTTATTGAATTTTTATTGAGGGATTTTAATGTCCCTCAAGACTGGCTCGGACGAAAGCGGTGATTGTTTTGACGAGGAATAAACACGGAGGATAATACGATTAAAGTGTGTCTGCAGAATGAAAAAATACACAAAAAATGTTTTTTTTAAAAAGCTTTTATTTAAAAGATGCACTAAAAAGTAAAAAATAATGTATTTCAATCACAGGAGAATATTTTTTCTTACAGGTTAAAATTCTAAAATTTATAAAAGCTTTGGGAGTTGTCAACTGAACAAAGTAATTCTGTAATGCCGTAGTTTTATAACTCCCAAAGCTTTTATAAATTTTAGAATTTTAACCTGTAAGAAAAAATATTCACCTGTGATTGAAATACATTATTTTTTACTTTTTAGTGCATCTTTTAAATAAAAGCTTTTTTTAAAAAAACATTTTTTTTATATATTTTTATTTTTTTTTGCTTTTTAGTCTTTATTAATTGCATAGATTTATTGTTATTACACTGTGAATCTACCGTGACGTCCAAATGACCAACATACCGTCTGTGTCGGTATAAGTTACGGTATGTACAAATCGAGAACCCCTTTGTAAACATAACCTAAAATTTTAAAACCCCATTTAATCCCTTTAGGGGGTATTTAACTACATAGGATTGCATTGCCACGCAGATTAAGTAAGTATGCAAAATTTCAATTCAGTGTGACAACGGGAACCCTTTCAAATTTGGCTCCGAAAAAATAACAGACAGACAGAAACATTGAGTTAAATAAAAGCTTTTAAAAATGAGGTCGTGGTTTAAAAATTAACAGACGGAAAACAATTAACAGCAATCGATAAATGGGCTAAAAAGAATTATGAATTGTTGTTTATTTTCTAACAACTCAACAGGATTGTGTTTTTTTGGTCAAAGTATTGAGACACCGAAGATTTCCTCCTGGATTGTGTAAGTTTTTGAAAAGCTTCAGTTTCGAGATTTGTTCCAGTAAAAGGTAGGTGGAAACTCACTTATCTCGTCGAAGAATCTTCTCTATCTGTTATCTGAAAAGGGTGCGCTATAAATCTGTTTGTTATGTAAAGTAGGTTGGCGTTTAATCTTGTATATTTTTGCTGCTTAAATTAAAAGGAAACAAATTGTTATTTCCCGTTTTGTTCAGTCTTGTGTTTGCTAATGCTACCTTAAAATTTAAACGTATTAAGATTTTAAAAATAGTCGTTTTCCGTTTTTATCTATTTTATTAATGACTAGCAGTTGCCCACGGCTTCGCACGCATGTCCACAACCACTTTAAAATACAGAAAAACAATGCAAAACTTAGTATAACAAAAAGTAGAAACACAAAATTTTATTGTGAACTTTAAAACCGTGACCCAATGCTTGTTCTCAACTCATTCCCTGTTTAACCCTCTTGTGGATGTAATTTTCAAAAATCCTGAAACACATTTTCTTTATTTTTAACCGGAAGTCCAAATGCCAATTTTCTTGGATATGACTTCAAAAATGCAGGAGTTTTGCGTTGAACTCTTTTGGGGGTGGAATTTTTAAAAATCCTGAAATATACGCCTCTTCCTTTTTAACCGAATGTCTAAGATATCAATTGATAACTTCAACAATAAAGAATTTTTTATATGTATAATTTCAACAATGAAGGATTTTTTGTTTAACCCCCTTGGAGTGGAGTTTTCAACAGACCTGAAACACGCGTTTTTTATATTTAGACGAATGCTCAAATACCAATTCTCTTGGTTATAACTTCGAAAATGACATATTTTTATATTCAACCCTCTTGGGGGTGGAACTTTCAAAATCCAGAAACACGTCTTTTTTCATTTTTAACCGAAAGATCAAGATTCATTAATATAGCTTCAAAAATGACGATTTTTTATGTTTAACCCTCTTTGGGGGTGGAATACCTGTTTCTTTATTTTTCACCGAATGCCCAAATACCAATTTTTATAAATATAAGTTCAAAAATTACGGATTTTTATATTTAACCCCCTTAGGGGTGGAAATTCCAAATGTTCTTGAACACACGTTTTTCATCTTTAACCGAAAGCTCAAGTACCATTTGCATAGATATAAATTAAAAATTACGGATTTTTATACAAATTCTAATCCGTGTTCAACCCCCTTGGGGTTGGTATTTCCAACTAAAACACGTGTTTCTTCACTTTTCACTGAAACCCCAAATACCAGCTTCAATTAATGTAAATTAAAAAGTTACGAATATTTATACAAATTTTATTACGCCATTTAACCCTCTTAGGGGTTGATTTTTCGAAAATCCGGAAACACGTTTCTTCATTTTTAACCAAAATCCCAAATACTAATTTTCAAGGATGTAAGTTCAATGTAACTTTAAAAATGACAGATTTTCCAAACTCTAATTCTAAAATCAACTCTCCATTTAACCCCTTTAGGGGTTGATTTTCCAAAAATCTTGAAGCACGTCTTCATTTTTAACCGAAAGCCCAAATACTAATTTTCAAAGATATAACTTAAAAAATGACGGATTTTTATTCAAATTTTAACACCCTATTTAACCCTCTTCGGGGGTGATTTTCCAAAAATCCAAAAATAATCCAAAGATAAAGCCATGTGGACTGTTATTAACAATAATCGTACAAAACATAATACAGGTTGTAATATTAATATAAATGACTTCAACAGTTTCTTTACTACAGCTGCTAGTAATATTGTTAATACATTGCCTTCGGTAAGAAAGGATCCTATAGCTTTAATGAATAAAACTTTGTGTGATAATAATTCTTTATACTTCAGTTTTAGTCAAGTGTCCGAATGTCACGTGAGGAATATTATTTCTAGTCTTAAGCCAAAAAAATCTAAAGATCAGTATGGACTTAATGTTGAACTTTTTCGACTAATTCTTAACATAGTAATAAATCCACTTACAAAATTAATTAACTTATGTATAGATAATAATATTTTTCCTGACAGTCTAAAACAGGCAATTGTAACCCCAGTTCTAAAAAAGAGTGACCCAAGTGATGAGAACAATTACCGCCCTATCTCTATCTTACCTCTGTTTGCTAAAATTATGGAAAAAGTGTTGGCAATTCAGTTGGTAGATTATTTTGAAAACACAAAGTTATTTGTTAAAAATCAATTTGGTTTTAGATATAAGAGTTCTACTACCTTCACTTACTGAATTGATAACTCAGGCTTTTGATGTAGGATATACTATAAAGGCGGCCTTCCTAGACTTGTCGAAGGCCTTTGACTAACTTGACTATTCTATACTTTTACGTAAATTATATTGTTACAACCTTCATCCTAACAGCTGTAGGCTCATTGTTTCTTATTTAACAAACCGAACTCAGCGAGTCAAATTAGAGACGAAGCTTTCTGATGAGCTTCCTATAAATATGGGAGTACCACAGGGCTCTGTTTTGGGCCCTGTATTGTTTTTAATATTTATCAATGATTTTCCCCTTTGTTTGAATAACAATCGCTGATGATACTACTATAATCAATAAACATCGCTATGTGGATGAAGTGATAGGCTTATGTAATGGCTCAAAGTCGGAGGCTTTTGACTGGTTTTTGGGAAATGGACTTGTGGTCAATAGGAGCAAATGTGCAGAGGTATTATTTTCATTAAGGGAAATTAAGAATGATCATTCACCTCACACAAAGTTCCTGGGGCTACATGTTGACTCTAAATTAAGTTGGCACACGCATGGAGCAAATTTGGAAAAAAAAATCAGCAAAAATTTATTTCTTTTAAGAAATTTAACAGGTCAAGTATCGGAAGATGTACTCAAAAATGCTTATTTTGGTCTTGTACATTGTCACATTTCTTATGGCATACTGGTTTGGGGTCACTCTGCCATAAGACATCTAATTTTCTCTCTGCAAAGAAAGGCTGTGGGATTGCAATTTAGAGAAAATTGTAGAAACGCTTTTAAACAGTTGAAAATACTTACCCTTCCTTCATTATATACACTTGCTTGTCTTTTACATATTAAAGGAAATATTAATGATTATGTAACCATTATGTTTCATGAATACAACACTAGATCTAAAAATGAACTGTGTATGCCTTACAGCCGACTATGTAAATCACAAACTGCGAGTAGACACTTAGGTATAAAATTCTATAATGTTTTGCCAACTGAGATAAAAGAGTTACCTTTTAAAATGTTTAAATCTAAAATAAAGCAAATGTTAATTAGTAATCCAATTGAAAGTTTCTGTGAGTTCACTGAGCTTAAATTTTAATATGTATTGAACTGATTTGTGCTGTAACTGTGTACTGTTGTGATGCATTAATAAAGATTATTATTATTATTATTATTATTATTATTATTATTATTAAAAATCCTTTCTTAGTACACCCCTACGTTACAAAAGCCATCTACTGTAAAAATTTCAAGTTTCTATCCTTAGCCGTCTAGGCTGTGCGTTGATTGGTCAGTCAGGCCAAGCAATTTTGTATATACAGGGTGATTCTTTTAGGGCCTACATTAGAAACTTTTTAACTTCTAGTATAGATAGAACTTTAAAATTCAGTATACGATCCAAATCGACCATTCTGAGTTCAACTAAATTATTTTTAAAATGGCTGAACTTCCGGAACGAGGAGAAATTGGCGCTAAGTTTAAAATTTTAAATAGTAACCACCTATTTTTATTACATTTTTGAATTTGCCTTTTGAAACTGACTAAAATACACCCTAGTTGTTGGTACTTATCTGTCATAGTTTTGACGTATGTCAATTTTTTTGTGCAAAATTTTCATTTACCGGGGTTTAGTTAAAATATCACAGCTCTTGAACCCTTTACAGTAAGTTAATAATTCTTTTTGCATTTGATAACCAAAGGTTTGAAGGATCTTCTAAAATCTTTAGAATTTTGAACTGTCAAATTGCAAGGCTACTATGATTTTTTGAAAATGATGATCAAGAAATGATTATAATTCAGTTTTTTCAAATTGAATGACCTTGTTTTTTCATTGGCAATCAAAAGAACATCGATTTTTATGGAGACTTTTATTAACATCTTCTATATCTATCTCTTACAGTTTTTGAAATAATCGCAAAAAACTGAATTTTAGCTCATAATTTTCATTTTTAATCGAGTAAACTTTCGAAAAATGCGATAAAGTTGTGCTATTAATTAAAATAAATGTTCGATTTGTCTACCATTTTCATTCAAGAAGTTCAAAATTTGATGGCATACTGACTGAATTACTTTACATAATTCACTAAGTTATAATAAACCATAATTAAATATTATTGTTTTACTGCTTATTCGATTATGAACCATCTAAAAACTAAATAAAATGTTGAAGTGTGACAACTGTTGACTATTTTACAAGACCTACTTGATTAACGATGAAAATTACAAAGTAAAATTCGTTTTTTGTGATTTTTTCAAAAACTGTACGAGATAGGTATAGGACATGCACATAAAAGTCACCAGAAATGTCGATGTTGTTTCAATTGCCGTTAAGAAAATAGGGTCGTTCTATTTAAAAAAACTGAGTCATAGCCGTTTTTTGATAACCATTTTGAAAAAATCACACTACCCTTGAATTTTGACAGATGACAATTTTGAAAATTCTAGAATGCTGTTCAAACCTTCCGTTATCGAATACAAAAAAAAATAATTCACTTACCGCAAAGGGTTGAAGGGCTGTCAAATTTTAAATAAACTCCTGCAAGTGAAAATTTTAACAAAAAAATTGACAAATGTCAAAAACTATGACAGATAAGTACCAACAACTAAGGTACATTTTAGTCAGTTTGAGAAGGTGAATTCAAAAATGCAATAAAAATGTGGGGTTACTATTTAAAATTTCAAAGTTGGCGCCCATTTCTCGTAGTTCCGGAAGTTCAGCCATTTTGAAAATAATTTAATTGAATTCAGAATGGTCGATTTAGATCGTACACAAAATTTTAAAGCTCTAGCTATATTAGAAGTTAAAAAGTTTCTAATGTAGGCCCTCCTGTATAGAAGATGTTTTTACTCTTTTCAAGCTGAGGTTTTCGATATTTACGATGAAATTCGTGTTTTATGAAAAATGCGAGTTTGTTCTTTCATTCCTAGCAATAAATAAATTATTGCGCTCGTTTCGAGAGTCTTTTTATTTTCCGAGAATCGTTTATGAGAGTAACAAAAAGCGAATTTTGTTGTTGTTTTTCCCCACGAATGCACTCATCCTGTGATTGGATTCCAAACAAATTTCCTAGTCGCTGCTAACTTTTAAGCGAGTCTGACCGAAAAGAGGACGTGGGAATAGGCAGACGACGGCCAGCTTAACCCCAGCCAAGTCTTGTTTTATTTCTTTATTCCATTTTCATCACGCTTTCGTTAAAATAGAAAATTAATGCTTGCAGCACTCAACTTTTTTTTGTTTGTTTGTGCCGTGCTTTTTTCCAGACTTGGTTGGCGACTCTTGTTAATCATCTTTGTGTGTTTTGCTCTTCCGGTCGCCTTTTTTACGCCCGCTCCGAAAATTAATTAAAACGTAATGAGTTTTAGCTTATACGGCAAGCCTTTGATATTAAATTTAAACTGTTGTGTGTTTTTACTGAAAAAAGCCCTAGTTTTTGTAAGAAAGAGGTGTCAAGTTTCCTGATGTAACTAGCTTTTATTCCCTGAAGGAATCTCGGAAGAGAATAATCTTTTGTTTTATAAAGTTGCATCGAATTCGTATCTTATAAACACAGCTTTTATTTTGGTGTTGTATTGTGCAGTTTCATTCAGTTAACTCAAAACTTTGGACAGTGGAGGGTTAGAGTATCAAGAGTGACTTACGCTAATTTCCTCCTTAATGCATCTCTGAATGTTTTCCTTGAAGTGCATACATCCAACTTGTCTAACTTGTGAGCTCTATTGCAAAACTGACTCCAACTTGCAGGAAGTCTTAAGGTGGATTTATGTGTCTCTGAAGTGGGCTATTTTTTGTCGTGATGAGTTATCGTTCCTATAGTCTCACGGGCCATATTTACCACAAACATTATTTTAAAATTACAGCCAACTGAAGCACTTTATTTTTCGTTTTTTTTAAAACTCGCTCCAATACTTTATGCAATTTTTTTTCCTAGCTCTTTTAGTTTCGCCGTAATCGACGTTTGAAAATTAAAAAGGTGAAAATTGTAAATTTTTTGTGGTTTTCTCGGAAACTATAAGACTTAGAGCAAATTTTAAGAATGCATCAGATAGCGCTGAAAATTATCTATTTTCTCGATTAAACCCGGAGCCGCTCCGGGCACCGGTTCCGGGTACAGAGGCATATAAAGTTTGACATTAAAAAATTTCATAATTAAAAAACTAAAAGTCGTAGAGCAAAACCGTTTGTTCCATTGAATTCTACGGCTCATTTTACATATTATATCAGTTTTCACGCAATTTAAAAATTTGAAATTTTTTGCTTAAAATTAGGGTTGTCATTTCATAGTGGTACCTAATTCTTCAATAAAAAAATTCCTAACTCAAAAACTAAAAGTCGTAGAGCAAAACGGTTTGTTCTAGTGAATTCTGCGGTTCATTTTCCGTATTACATCAGCTTTTCATGAGATTTAAAATTTTGAATTTTTTTGCTAAAAACCAGGGTAGCCATTTCATAATGGAAAACTTTATTCTTAAACAAAAAATTTATAACTCAAAAACTAAAAGTCGTAGAGCAAAACAGTTTGCTCCAGTGAATTCTGCGGCTCATTTTCCGTATAATACCAGCATTTCACGAGATTTAAAATTTTGACTTTTTTTGCTTAAAATTTTAATGGTCAAGGTACTTACCTTCATAAAAATGAAAAAAATAAGTTTTTTTAAACTCACTCTAGCAAGGTTTTATGGACTTTTGTATGCTTTTACAACCCTCTGGAGTTGTTAAAAGTATAAAAAAATTAAAATGTTCGAATTAAAAAATTTTGTTTTTTGCAATTTTTCTCGCGATTTTGGTCGATTTCCGGTACCCGGAACATTCATCGAGTAAAAACTCCGGAACTATTAGAGATAACCCTATGAAGTTTATTATCGTTGGAAAGCTCTTTAAATTGTCTATCTTTTTCAAAAAAGATTATTGTTCTCCGACTGATAGTTTTCGAGAAAATTTCGAAAAAATCAAATTAAAAAAAAATCATAACTAATAAACTATTGGGAATTTGGAGATTTTCTCGACGCCAATCGATTCTCCGGATCATTTTGCATCGGTAAGGCTAAAAATAGTTCCACATTTTCGAATAGTTTTGCCGTAATTGAGAAAATAAGAATATTAAAAAGTTTGTTAACACCCCCCCCTACAAAATGGTCAATTTTTAAAGTGTCTCAAAATCAATTTAAACCCATCTAATCTTATAGATTTTGATGTGCTCTTTACGATGGAAAAAAGAGTTTACTCCTAGCTCTTTTAGTTTGGCCGTAATCGGCGTTTGAAAATTGAATTTTTTTGCGAGATATCGCCTTGAAACCTATGCCATTTTGTAGTGCTTTTTATACCGGTTCTAATCGATTTTGCCGTTTTTCTCTAACTCTAATAGTTTCGCCGTAATCGGCGTTTAAAAATTAAAAAAAAGTCAAAATGGCAACCTTTTTTTGCGTTTATCTTGGAAACTACAAGAAAAAGATTCAAAAAAGATTATTGTTCTCCGACTTATAGTTTTCGAGAAAATTGCAAATAAAGAAATAAATAAAATGTATTGAAAACTGTTATGAATTCCGCAATTTGCACGATGCCAATCGAAATAGTTCCATTTTCTCGAATAATTTGTAATTTGACCAAGGTTTAATAAAAAATTAAATACAATATTCCTCCGTTTTAATTTTGTCGAATAAAATCGACTCTTGTTACAAAGGACGCTGCTTTATTACCTCGCTAAACATCCTGTGATTAAATTTTCATTGTAAACTTATTTTTAATTAGAAGGTTGCTTTTGGAAAAGTTGGAAAAGCTGCTTCCAAATCGTACAAGAATTTCACTTATTAATAGTAATGTTCGAGACTGATTTATAAATGATCCCTTTCACAAATTACGGATACATTTTTAATGACCTTTGGGTATTTTTAACTCTGAATAAATAAAAATGAATGTTGCATTCACAAGTGCTAAGGATTTTTATTGATCTGTTAGAAAGTTACCAAAAACTTTAAACAATTATTAGCCACTAGTCAATACAGTTAATTGTCCAAAGTGCTTGGACGCATCACAATACCAGAAGTGAATAATAACCAGAAATTACCAACATCAAAGCCCTATTCACTTGTCTGCTCATGATAATATTTGCATTTTAGTGGTAATAACAAGTTTATTGATTACTTACCAGTTTGCTAATTGCTAATTAGAAGCCAGGTAGCAAATAATCGGGTTTATAGCCCGCAATAAAATAAGCGATGCAAATTTTTTGCGGTGTTTCATCAAGTTTCAAGGGTAAGCGAATCGGTTGGTAATTGCATTGCGACGTAAAAACGTTTTCCGCAAGGATCCTTGAAACTTTTCAAGAAATGTGTGAATCGCCGGTGTATTTATCATCGAAAGTTTTCCTTTTACGTCCACTTAGAGCGGAGATGTTAATATCATTTTATCTCTGGGAATTTTGTCCAAGATGGAGCTCATTTTTTACAAGGAAGTGGACACTGATATCCTGAAAGTAATTCCAGTCACCATCAATTCTGCTACGTTTTCATCGACCAAAGATTAAACCGACAAATCCCCTTTCTTGTAAAAAACAAGCCCGGGGAATTATTAAGCCGATTTTAACATTCATCAATTATTTAATTTAAAAAGTTGGTCCGGCGGGAGAAAAGTTGGGAGTGTAATTAGAGAAACGCGCGGAAATTTGTAATTTTATTCAAAATGTGCAAAATCAGCACTTTTCGCTAGGTTTTCGGGTGGGTGTTGAACACGTTGTAAAAAATAGAAGGTCATTTTCTCGTGCGGTTTTACGAGGAAAAGTCGATTTTTCTGCTAAATGAGGTGCCATTTAAACCTTTTTAACAATTCCTAAAGCGACTGGAACTCATACAAATGATATTATCCTTTACTTTGAAAAATGCAAGGGTTTGTAATATGTGATGAAAAATTTCCTTTGAGATTAAATTCACACAAACCGACCCTTATTTGCATAATAGCGTGAAGGTTCGAAAGAAAACGAATCGTTTTATTAAAAATACATTTATTTAAACAAACGGTACACTAGAAGCGGCATAGGTCAAGTACATCAATGATTGGCTGTCGCAAATGAAACACTTACATTTATGGAGCTACACTTGTATAAAACCGACTTCCTGGACAAAACTTCCAACGCAAATTTGGCACATAAATCATAACCGTTTTGTCTGGAAGTATTTTTTACGACAACTAGAAATTACTCTAAGGCATGTTGGTCCTTGTCATGAAAGCAGTTAAGGCATTAAAGTCGTTCATCACGTTGGTCATTCGTCCCACAAACATTGCTGTTTTTGCGTGACGTAATAGGCGAATAAATGACACTTTCTGCACGTTTTGATGCCGCAACGGTACGTCATAACTGAGTTTTTCGACTGACCTTTGCCCTTGCAGTATTTCAAACCGCAAGGGTACCAACCTATGCACAGTTCTAAGTGGCACTGACAAGGCAAGCGCATTTTTTTCATGTTGGTGCAACTGGAAACGCTCGGACGGACGTCGTCTTCGACGCTGTTGCTCATGAAGTGGTTCACTGAAGATGGAAACTTCTTCAGAGCGGTTAAATACGTGGTCTCCGGAATGCCTGAAAAAACACATTTAACTTTACTTTAATAATTGGGAATTTCAGAGAGGAACAACCATTTCATTTACCAACATGTAGTGTTTATTTGGACTAGTTTCGAGTCATGAACTCGCATTCGGGGCTCTCTGAGGGAGTTCTATTCAATCTTGCGTACAAGTTTACTCGGGTTATCGTAAAACTTAAATTAAACGTTGCCATTGTGCAGATTCTGATTTTAATTTCAATATTTTTGTTATTAGCAATTAAATCAGCATGTCTGGCCTTTTTTCTAATTTACAACTGGGCCCAGAATCTGTCTCAAGAGTTATGTTACGTCTAGAAAAGCTAGTTTTGATTCGATGAGATGATTGATGTAAATAAATAAGTGATTTATTTAAATCAAAAAACGAAAATTGCTCAACAACTAAAGGCAATTCACAATAAATCAAGTGATACCAAAACAATTAAAAATTGAAAAAAAGAGAAAAATGCAACTTTTTTGCGTTTTCCTCGGAAACTATAAGACTTAGAGCAAAAACCAAAAAAGCATCATAGAGCTCTTGAAGTTATCTATTTTCTCGTTAAAACCCGGAGTCGCTCCGGGCAACGGTTCCGGGTACAGAAGCACTTAAAATTTTACATTAAAAAAATTCATCACTTAAAAACTAAAAGTCGTAGAGCAAAACGGTTTGTTTCAGTGAATTCTGCGGCTCAATTTGCGTAATATACTAGCTTTTTTACAACAATAGCTAAGTTGAAAACATATTTTAAAAAATATTTTAATTTAAAAAATGGTGGATGCGCCGGGTTATTTATTAAAGAACTCATAATTCAAAAACTAAAAGTCGTAGAGCAAAACGGTTTGTTCCAGTAAATTCTGTGGCTCATTTTGCGTATTATACCATCTTATTTGAAAACATATTTAAAAAAAATATTTTGAATTAAAAAATGGTGGATGTGCCGGGTTATTCATACAAATTCATAACTCAAAAACTAAAAGTTGCAAAGCAAAACGGTTTATTCCAGTCAATTCTGCGGCTCATTTTGCGTATTCTAACAGCTTTTTTTTAAACAATAGGTACTTTGAGAACATATTAAAAAATATTTTAAATTAAAAAATGGTAGATGCGCCGGGTTATTATTTATTAAAAAATTCATAACTCAAAAACTAAAAGTCGCAGAGCAAAACGGTTTGTTCCAGTGAATTCTGCGGCTCATTTTGCGTAATATACCAGCTTTTTTTTTTACAAGAATAGCTTATTTGAAAACATATTAAAAAATGGTTATTATTTATTAAAAAATTCATAACTCAAAAACTAAAACTCGTAGAGCAAAACGGTTTGTTTCAGTGAATTCTGTGGCCCATTTTTCGTATTATAACAGCTGTTTTACAACAATGGCTTATTTGAAAACATATTAAAAAAAAATATTTTAAGTTAAAAAATGGTGGATGCGCCGAATTATTTATTAAAAAGTCATAACTTAAAAATTAAAAGTCGCAAAGCAAAACTGTTTTGCGTATTATACCAGCTTTTTTTACAATAGGTACTTTGAGATCATAATAAAAAATATTTTAAATTAAAAAATGGTAGATGCGCAGGGTTAATATTTATTAAAAAATTCATAATTAAAAAACTAAAAGTCGCAGAGCAAAACGGTTTGTTCCAGTGAATTCTGCGGCTCATTTTGCCTAAAATATCAGCTTTTTTATAAGAATAGCTTATTTGAAAACATATTAAAAATATACATATTTTAAATTAAAAAAATGGTGGATGCGCCGGGTTATTATTTATTTAAAAAATTAACTCAAAAACTAAAAATCGTAGAGCAAAACGGTTTGTTCCAGTGAATTCTGCGGCCCATTTTTCGTATTATAACAGCTGTTTTGCAACAATGGATTATTTGAAAACATATTTAAAAAAAATATTTTAAATTAAAAAATGGTGGATGCGCCGAGTTATTTATTAAAAATTCATAACCTAAAAACTAAAAGTCGCAAAGCAAAACTGTTTGTTTTAGTGAATTCTGCGGCTCATTCTACGTATTACTTTAGCATTTAAGAAAATTTAAAATTTTGAAATTTTTTGCCAAACATTTAATTACTTACCTTCAAGAGATCAAAAATTTTTTGTTTAGCTCGTTTTAGCAAAATTGTATGGACTTTTCTATGCCTTTACAGCCCTCTTGTGTTGTTAAAAGTACAAAAAAGTCAATAGATTTGATTTTTGATGGTTGATTTTTCCAATTTTTGTTGATTTTCGGTAACATTTATCAAGCCATAACTCCTGAACCTTTGGAGATAACCCTATGAAGTTTATTATCGTTGGAAAGCCCTTTTAATTATCTATCTTTCTAATAAAAGTTCATTGTTCTCCGACTAATAGTTTTCGAGAAAATTGCAAACAAATACAAAAATTGAAAAATAAACAAAAATTCATAACTTAAAAAAACATTGTAAATTAAATAGAAATCCTACAATAGCAGTAAATAATATGACTCCAGAATAAGCTTAGACAACACGAAAACCTGATTCAAGTGGACTTAGAATTTTTGGATGAGAAGCGTTCAACCATATTCCACAGAAAAGCGAAAAAGATTGGATTCAAAATCCAATAAATTAATCTTTGTTGGACATGGTGCAAATTTAAAGGCCTATAGAGTAATGGATGCAAAAGTAAAACTGACTATTTGCAGAATCGTCAACCCCCATAATCGTCAACGGATTAATCAATTAAAACTTTGCGACCGGTTTAATTATAGTTGATTTAGGGGCATATGCAAAAGTGCGAAAATGCCTCATAAATAATAAGTCCATTGATACACCCCTGTCTGACCCTCTGCCCGATCTGTAAATTTATCGCTTGTCCCGCCCGAAGCCAAAATTTTGCTTTTCCTAATAGTCCGCATGGTTTAAACACTGCTGGCATATTGATCGAAATGGGAAAATCTGGTCAAGCGTGAAAATTAATGAGGAGCACATTTCATTTTAATGGCGAGGCCACAAGTGCACCTCGTATATTTTTAAAGAGGGATGTTTTTCATTTAACGTCCGGATGTACGTAAACAATTCGGAGTTTAATTGGTCCGAGTGGATTTTTTCCCAGTTTTCATTTTGATAATTGAAAGGTGATAAGCGCGGGTTAGTGTGAATGTGTAATCATCCGCGGTTAAAGGGAGAATGTGTTAATAAATCAGGTGAAACGGCCGGTTCCATAATCTTGCAATGTCTATGGTGAAGACGGTCTGCGCCCATTAATCACTCGGTTTTGGATTGTCAACGAGATCAGGTTGTGTTAGCTTCTTACACTTGCTGAAACTTCACATTTGGAGGTGAATAAGCGATTAACTTGCAACGTGCCAATTAGGCACTGCTGATACATCAGCTCACGATTAAATAACGATTTTTCTGGAGATTCCAGAACAGTGTTTGTTGTTCTTTAAACGCAAAATACAATTAAAATTAATTTTAATCATAAGTAAGAGCAGAAAAATTGTGAAATAATTACATGCTAATTGCTATGCGACTAAAGGATCTTTTATTATTTAGCTCACAATGTTATCTGTCTGTCGGTTATTTTTTCGGAGCCAAATTTGAAAGGGTTCCCGTTGTCCCACTGAATTGAAAATTTGCATACTTACTTAATCTGCGTGACACTGCAATCCTATGTAGTTAAATACCCCCTAAAGGGGTTAAATGGGGTTTTGAAGTTTTAGGTTATGTTTACAAAGGGGTTCTCGATTTGTAAATTTGAGAGGGTTCCTGTAGTCGCAATGAAATGAAATTTAACATGCTTACGTAATCTGCGTGACAATGCAATTCTATATAGTTAATTACCCCCTAAAGGTGTTTAATGCAGTTTTAAAGTTTTAGGTTATGTTTACAAAGGAATTCTCGATTTGTACATACCGTAACTTATACCGACATAGACGGTATGTTGGTCATTTGGACGTCACGGTAGATGCACAGTGTAATAACAATAAATCTATGCAATAAATAAAGACTAAAAAGCAAAAAATTAAAATATATAGAAAAAATGTTTTTTAAAAAAAGCTTTTATTTAAAAGATGCACTAAAAAGTAAAAAATAATCTATTTCAATCACAGGAGAATATTTTTTCTTACAGGTTAAAATTCTAAAATTGATAAAAGCTTTGGGAGTTATAAAACTACTGTATTACAGAATTACTTTTTTCAGTTGACAACTCCCAAAGTTTTATAAATTTTACAATTTTAACCTGTAAGAAAAAATATTCTCCTGTGATTGAAATACATTATTTTTTACTTTTTAGTGCATCTTTTAAATAAAAGCTTTTTAAAAAAAACATTTTTTTATGTATTTTTATTTAATTAAAACATTCAATAGATAGAACAGGTTCAGATGTATTTTTTATTTTGCCTTAAAGTTTATAAGAGTTTTTGCGTTATAAGAAACAATAAAAAAACAAGAGAAGGAAACCAAATTACATACATTTATGGATATAGAAAAAGAAGAAAATTGCATTTTTTTTAATATCGCGGAAATAATGTCCATAATTTCAATGGTCTGCAAAAAATAGCTTTTTTCTCCTTATTATTATTATAAATTTAATGCTTCTGAATCGAAATTTAATAACAAAATTATGTATCACAAAAACTCTTTTTGTAATAGTTTTTTATACAGGCTGTTTTGTCTAAACCCCACATTAGAAGTATTGGGAGTTCTAATAATCATAGTCATCTGAAAATTTGTGTACAACCATAATCTTTTAGATCCTGCACAATGAAAATATTCTCAAGATAGCAGCACTTCCGGTTATACCGGAACTCGCTATCAACTTCCTTATTTTAAATGGAATGCTATATTTTTTAATGCGTTTTTGAATTACTAGGGTTCTTTTTAGGTAGTTTTCATAAGCTTTCCCTATACCTAAATTTAGACGTTTACGAAATATTTATGGTTTTTAAAATTTTTTTGGATTTGCACTTTCCAGTTCAAAAATTGATAACTGTGCGATTTTTAAAAATTTGGAAATATTTTTGAGCTCATTTGAAAGAGGAAGCCTAGATCTTTCCTTTGGTGTTTTCAAATATCTAAAAAAGAATAACAAACTTCAAATTTTTAGAATTAAGTTTGCAAAACTTTAAGCACCCATAACTCATTTTTTTCAAATGAAATGACAAAAGTTTTATTTCACTAGATGGTAGAGAATTTAATTTTGCTTCGATCTGTGTTAACATTCCCTACACTTATGTTTAATAGTTTTCAAGTTATAATACCTTTTTGTTGGGATTGAGAAATTCATTAGCGATAGGCCTTTTATCATAGGTTGCCATGGAAAAGAATGAAAAAAGGTGAGAAATTAAAGTTTTTCAAACCAACACCCAATGAATTTATTTTGTTTTCACAGTCTGATAACACAATTTTGAACAGAGTTTGTTGTTTAAGTTTAATCAGAAATGTTTTTATGGCAAACTATGCAAAAATAGCTGTGGTTAGTAAGAAATTTCCTACAATAACAAAAAAACCAACATAACTTGAAAATTATCACAGATAGGTATAGGGAATGCTAATACAGATAGATGCAGAAAAAAATTCTCCTCCATCTGGTAGAATAAAAATTGGGATATCCCATTTGAAAAAATTAAGTTTTGGGTACTTGAAGTTGTCCAAACTTAACCTTAAAATTTTTGGGTTTATTAACTTCAATTCCAATTTTGATCACACTGAACAACAGATATAGGCTTTCTCTTTCAATTCTCCAAACATGATTTCGAAGGAACAGCTTGTATAATTCGTTATTTTTACTTAAAATTATAACTGTGAATTTAATGATTGCGGTAATAATTTAAACAAATGTTATAGTTCTAATTAGCTGCACGCATTTTTCTTCTCATATTTTCTTTAGAAGTTTCAACCAGCAAAATTTCAATCATTAAACTATTTCCTGTTGTATGGTCTCTCATTTATATTTGATTTATCATTTATCATTTATCATATGTTATGATTTTCGGTAAAGAAATCTAAGTGAAATCAAAAAATAAATGACATGCCGCATATTTCAGACCTTTATAAGAAGAAAAAATCTCGAATAATTTCCTGGTAGTTCTCAGCTTTTTTTATCTTCCCATCAACTGAAACCGTTAGCGTAAATGTAAACAAAACAAAAGAAATTTGAGAGATTAAAAAAAATCATTAAAAATAATCTATACATGATAGCAATAAACTGAAAGCAGATATAGTTTCAGCACTTTTAAGTCTTCATACTCATACTAATTTTATTTAAAGAAGAATTTCGTTTCAGACTATTGTTTTTAATTCATTTTCTCAGGAAAACCTGAATTCGCTAAGTGAAATCGTTTTGGAGATCTGAGGACGAACAGAATTCGCTTTTGTAGCAAAACAAAATAACAATGTTTTCGACAAATCGATTTGTCCAAACTTTTTAGAACATGTTCTAGCATATGACAATTTTTTTACGCAAATATCCTAATAACAGGTCAATAATTTTTTGTTAGAAGATATGAAATTAAAAATACGTCTGTGCTTTAAAAAACCTCACATTCTGCATTAAGAGTTGCAATTAAAATGTTGTTTTTTTCCGTTAAAAAAGCACCAGTAATGAAGGCATAAATTGACAGAATTTGTTTGCACTACAAAATAAATTGCAATTTGCTTCATTATCCGGCACTCTAATTACAAATAAACAAGGAGCGTAATTAACTGTCTTGCCTTATTGTTATAATTTTGAAACATAGATACATGAATCAGGAACTGAGTGAATTAATCCCCAGCAAAGGAATTATTTAGCTACAAATAATAATAAAAACAGAACTCGCTGAGCTGGCTATATTTGGCTCATCCCGGCGCATCCACCAAAAACACAATAACTATAATTAGCGAAATGTTTCAAACGGATTGAATTTCCTTGTTTGTCAGATATTAGCATTGATCAAATTACTGTAATTGCGAATATGTGTTGGATATTTTAAATAAATATTAACGTATTGTTAATGCAAGCATTATTAGTTATTTATGGTTTACTTACGATTAATTTATTATGATTGATATAATAATTAACGCTTTGTTTCGCACAACATGGAAAAATAACTGTCACTCAAACGACTAATTGTATTTATAGCAAAACTTCATTGGCTGGAAATATAAAGTTTGCCGAACTCAAGCCAGTCATTTTGTAATTTAACTCAAGTCTCGGCGTCTTGCCATTATTTCAGTGGTAATTTGTTTTCATAAAATTAGCAGAATTTTTCTTGTAAACTTCGAATTGAATTTTATTTACAATATAACACCACAGCGCGCCGCTGTCTCTGATTTTCCATTTCAGTATTGTTTGAAATATCAAGCCCTTGAAATAACAAAGGACTCTCGTGATGTTTAGTTTTTAATTAGTGGACCGTGTTCCTGTCTGTTTTCTTTTGTTTGCGCTATTTTTCCAAGTTAAAAATGAAAACTTTCCGTCCTACATGTCATACATCATCCAGGTTTATGTGGCACAATGTACACGGGATTAACTCGTTCTAAATTTGACACTTGATTAACCCGAAATGAATTGGGTGCAATAACAAGTTAGTCGAGATGTAAACCGGAAATAATTAGCGCTCGCTTGAAGCACAAGAGAGAGAACTTTGTCACAATGTTAGTTTTTCTTGTCATTTTTGGTTAATTGACTGGACTATTTTGCAAACGAAACAACGGAAAGCCACAGAAGGAAAGTCCCTCCGGAAATACGGGTCATACTTCCGTTTGACGGTCTTACTTCCGGTGCAAACACCGAACTAAAGGCAAATTCTCGATGTGCTAGTTAACAAACCGATTCAGCTGACGAAAAATAAATCAGGATCAGCTGATCCGTTTCGCAAATAGGAATTGACGGATCGCCGGCCACTTGCTATTCAATGCCAGGATCGTCCATCCAGGACCTGTTTTGCATATGGATCGCGTCTGGACTGATTTATAGCAACGTCACTCCCCGTTTGATTACCTGTATTAATATTAATGCCACACTTGTCACGTGCTAGCGACCTAGATGAGGGATTTGTTGGGAAATTAAAAAAATTACACATTTTTACTCACAGAAATAACTCCATAATTGAGTTAGTCGCTTCTCCACTAACTGGTAATCAATAGAAGCTATATTGAAACAGGATAATTTATCGCAATACGAGATATTAGTCATTAGTGTGGCCTAGTTTTCTCAAACAATGTGTATCGAGGGCGGAATAAAATGTTGTCTATTTTGGTGAGGAATAATCGACCTGAACGTAATATCAGGCACAATCTAACGCTAATTGCGGCCAAATTTTGTGTGTTTGTTTTACCGCCAGCCTTAATAATACGAAATAGCTTGGGAAAACAATAAAAAATAATGGCATGTAATCTCATTTTATTATTACAGCAAAGGCAGTTGCATGTTTTAATCGGAATTTAGACGAATTCACTTATTCTAATTAGTGATCAGGTCAGGTCAGGTCAGGTCAGGTCAGGTATATTGTAGTCTATTTTGGTGAGGAATAATCGACTTGAACGTAATATCAGGCACAATCTAACGCTAATTGCGGCCAAATTTTGTGTGTTTGTTTTACCGCCAGCCTTAATAATACGAAATAGCTTGGGAAAACAATAAAAAATAATGGCATGTAATCTCATTTTATTATTACAGCAAAGGTAGTTGCATGTTTTAATCGGAATTTAGACGAATTTACTTACTCTAATAAGTGGTCAGGTCAGGTCAGGTCTATTGTAGTCTATTTGGGTGAGAAATGATAGACGTAAAAATAATATCAGCAGCGCCGGCTCTAACGGATTTGCCGCCCCGGACAAAACTGTAAAATGCCGCCCCCACAGAATAAAAATCACTATAAAAAATATTTTTTATGTAGTTTATTAATAAATTATTATTTCCAGTGGTGACTGTGAAAGTCAAATAAAAAACTTAAAAAACGAGCAAATAATATAATATATGAATTAAAAACAGTAAATGAAACTAAAACACAACTAAAACTGAAATTCATGGATGTTTTTTTATTCGCAAAAAATTTGAAACTTTGGCCAAGTTCGAAAAATCTTTGTAATAAGTTCGGAACGCAGATTTAATAACTTATTAAAATAACACTGGTTTAAAAACAACAATATTGAATTACGAATCATTTTTAGAGCATAATCTTTCATACGTGCCAAGAGAATCGCCGTAGTAGGATGCCATTAAAAAAATGTTTGAATAACTCGAAAACTAAAGGGAATTTGGGAAAAATGTAATAAGAAATACTGAAATTAACTATTTAGTTACTTGCAAGAATGTTCTAAGTATTTAGCATTTTATTTCAAAAGTTATTTTTTAAATAGCTGTGTATAGTAGTATTTTATTATTTATTTTATTTTTATTTATTTTGTTATGGTACTTATTTTATTAAAAAATAATGTTTTCAAAAATATATTTTACAAATTTTATCCAATTTGCCGCCCCTGAAATTTGCCGCCCCGGACAGGGGTCCGATGTGTCCGCCCCTAGAGCCGGCCCTGATATCAGGCACAATTTAATGCTAATTGCGGTCAAATTTTGCTGTGTTTCTAATACGAAATGGCTTGGGAAACAATAAAAAATAATGGCATAATGACATGATTTAATTTTATTAATACAGCAAAAGCAATTGCATGTTTTAATCTGAATTTACTTACTCTAATTAGTGGTCAGGTCAGGTCAGGTCAGGTCAGGTCTATTGTGGTCTATTTTAGAAAGGAATAATCGACCTAAACGTAATGCAAGGCATAATTTACTTACTGTAATTAGTGGTCAGGTCAGGTCAGGTCAGGTCAGGTTAAGTCAGGTCTATTCCCAAAGAACAATTTTTGTTTTATACAGGTTCTCGAAATATTTCGATCACCAAATTATGAAACTTTTGGTAATATAAACTGGCATTAACAACGTTTTCGTTACCTCTACCTCTGAGAGAGCTTAAATGGCGGGTACAATGAGGGTTACCGTTACCACTGATAGGTAACCTTACATAACTCGAAGTTTTACGATAGTAAGAGAAACAAAATCGTTATCTTTACATAACCTGTTATAAACGTCTTATTATAGCTCTCTTGCTTGCGAATTCTCTTAGCATTGTCTTTTATTTTTCTTATTAGTTGATGGTTCTAAACTATTTGAGTGATGACGATATTTTTATCCCTTCCTCTCTGAACACGGTGTCTTCTACAGGCTGTTTTGTCTAAACCCCACATTAGAAGTATTGGGAGTTCTAAGAATTATAGTCATCTGAAAATTTGTGTACAACCATAATCTTTTAGATCCCGCTCAATGAAAATATTCTCAAGATGGCAGCACTTCCGGTTATACCGGAAGTCGCTATCAACTTCCTTATTTTAAATGGAATGCTATATTTTTTAATGTGTTTTTGAATTACTAGAGTTATTTTAAGGTAGTTTTCATAAGCTGTTCCTATACCTAAATTTAGCCGTTTACGAAATATTTATGGTTTTTAAATTTTTTTGGATTTGTACTTTCCAGTTCAAAAACCGATAACTCTGCAATCTTTAAAAATTTGGAAATATTTTTGAGCTCGTTTGAAAGAGGAAGCCTAGATCTTTCCTTTGGTGTTTTTAAATTTCTAAAAAAGAATAACAAACTCTAAATTTTTAGAATTAAGTTTGCAAAACTTTAAGCACCCATAACTCATTTTTTTCAAATGAAATGACAAAAGTTTTATTTCACTAGATGGTAGAGAATTTAATTTTGCTTCGATCTGTGTTAACATTCCCTACACTTATGTTTAATAGTTTTCAAGTTACAATACTTTTTGTTGGGATTGAGAAATTCATTATCCATAGGCCTTTTCTCATAAGTTGCCATGGAAACGAATGAAAAAAGGTGAGAAATTAAAGTTTTTCAAACAAACACCCAATGAATTTATTTTGTTTTCACAGTCTGATAACACAATTTTGAACAGAGCTTGTCGTTTAAGTTTAATCAGAAATGTTTTTATGGCAAACTATGCAAAAATAGCTGTGGTTAGTAAGAAATTTCCTACAATAACAAAAAACCAACATAACTTGAAAATTATCACAGATAGGTATAGGGAATGCTAAAACCGATAGATGCAGAAAAAAATTCTCCTCCATCTAGTAGAATAAAAATTGGGACATCCCATTTGAAAAAATTAGGTTTTGGGTACTTGAAGTTGTCCAAACTTAACCTTAATATTTTTGGGTTTATTAACTTCAATTCCAATTTTGATCACACTGAACAACAGATATAGGCTTTCTCTTACAATTCTCCAAACATGATTTCGAAATCTCTAAAACTAAGCGAGTTACCGATTTTTTAAGGGACAGGTGCAAATTCAAAAATTTATAAAAATCCTAAATATCTCGAAAACGGTTAAACTTGGGTATAGGGAAAGCTAATAAAAACTCCCTTAAAATAACTCAACTAATCCAAAAACGCAGTGAAAAACATAGCTTTCCATTTAAAATAAGAAAGTTAATAGCGACTTCCGGTATGAGTACCAACTCTCACATAAATATTTTTATTAGAACTTTCAATACTTCTAATGTGGGGTTTAGACGGAACAGCCTGTATTTTTTTAGCTGTAATGGAGTATACCTAACACTTTTATTTTTGTGATTTTCAGACACTAAATGGGGGTTTCCAATAATTTTCTTTTATTTTTTTAAATTAAAGTTTAATACAATTCTATGCGAAATGTGCGATTTTAGCGGTCAAAACGTTTTCTAAATGCTCTAAAAAAATTGTAAAGTACAAGGCGGGAAAGTGGCGAATTCAAAGCGAAGTCTTATGACGACTTAAGACCAGGCTGAGTTTGCGTGGTACAAAGGCTTGTTGCCAAATCTCTCAAATGAATTACTTTTTTAAAGGCTTGTAATTTAAAAAAAAAACGACGTAAAAATTAGCTTAACATATACGTTTTTATATTTTACACCTAATACTATGCATTGAACGTAGTAATTTATTTTTAACTTCATTTTCTTGGGCAAATATTCGTTCATAACAAGTTGAGATTTGACAACGTTTAAAAGTTTTAAATGGTTAGTTGGAGATTTGTTTTTTCATAATTTTTTGTAGCTACTATTGATAACTTTCTCTCATTTATTTTTTTAGATTCATAGGTTATGGGGTACGTACTTTGAATACCTATTAACAAATCTTTATTCTACCATTTATTGGAAACCCCCATTCTGTGTAATTATGATTTCTATCTCCACAAAATTGAAGCGCCGTTACTGAAGCAAATATTTTAATTTTTCAGTAAAAAAAATATTTGGCATTTATCTTAATTACATAATTTTTTAAAAGATAAATGCATATGCAGAAATGCAGCAACATTTAGCAACTTAAGAAAAAATAACTTCCTACAATGTTCCAAACATTGTGTTTTTAACATTTTAGTCTTAATTTCTTGAAGGAAACTAAAGGTGCCCAAAAATTAATAAAAAAATATGGAGCATATTTCTTTATGAGCCAAGAGTTTCTTATAAACTCACTATAAAGTTTTAAGTCTTCTTATAAATTTTTTGACACCTTTATATAAATTTAAGTAACACTTCGGTGCAAAGGAGTTGTTCTATAATTATATCTGTGTCATCATCATTGAAAAACTATTAATTTTTTGATTTAGTTACAATTATTCTTTAGATATCAATAATACAGATTGCAAAACATTTTGTTCTACAAATGTTACATTAATTATTGAGTAAATTTTAGCTTCGCTTTGTATGACACCAAAGGCTATATAAGAGGAACTCTGATTACCAGTTAAAATAACGTATAGATTAAAGTTTTATTACAATGTTTCTATACACTAAAAGAATCCTCGGGTTTTAGAGAGGTAACCGATATCATTATGAAAATCTTAAATTTTATATTTAGCACATTAAACACCCACTTACCAACCCAACTCTATTAGTTTTATAAATCGGTAACCCCAACTACTATAAAACCTCCTTACATAGCTTACAGTAACCGTTATTGTTGGTGATATTAGTGAGTGATGGAAACTTTATAAATATATAATATAATATTACCTCATACAACTCCAAAACCATTTGGTAGTGTTACTTTAATATAACTCTTATAAAACTAGCACTCACTTAAGGTGATAAAAATTGTTCATTGGGTTGTTGTCTACTTTGGTGAGAAATAATCGACCTGAACGTACTATCAGGCACAATCTAACGCTAATTGCGGTCAAATTTTGCTTGTTTATTTTACTGCCAGCCTTAATAATACGAAATGGCTTGGGAAAACAATAAAAATAATGGCATGCAATCTCATTTTATTATTACAGCGAAGGCAATTGCATGTTTTAATCTGCCGAATTTACCAACTCTAATTAGTGGTCACGCGACATTACAAACTTAATTTAATTTATAACTATATGTTTAGATCGTGTGTCATTTTATTTTTTATAACATGGTTGCCATTTCGAAGCGTTCGAGCCATAAAGAGCATGTTTACACGCAAAAAGGATTAAATTATGCATAGCGGACGCTAATCCGGAGCGTCGTTATTATACGACGAAACTTTAAACATGCATCAAACAGGCACAATAAACTGTTCGTTATATAAAATGGAAACGCTGGGATAAAAATATGATTTTGACGGTTATTACAGACAGCGAAAGTCATTCGCTTAGGTTCTAAAGGAAAAATGTTTACGTTTTAAATGCCACTTATTGAAGTTATCTTATTGGAATTTGTCCTCCTAAACATGCGAATGGTGTAGGAAAGAAATCGACTAGAGATCCGACTCGCTAATTGATCGACCTTTCTGGGCCGTTTCACTCAGATTTTAAGGGAAACGCAACGAAAACTACAACGGTTCGAATTAGGCGAAGATGAAACGCATCAACAATTTATTGGTTTAATTAGCAACACAATCAGCATTTAGCCCGAAATAAATTTAGTTTGCGCTAATTTGCACAAATCACAGGCAATATTTAAGCTCCGAATGGTTATCTAATCTTCTAATCTATATATTATATATTTTTATATCGAGCGTTCAAATAAAAACCTGGGCTCAGGAGGCTGTGGAATCTTCTTTTGTTTTTTAATTTTCCAGCGTAGAATTTGACATTACGAAATGTCAATATTGTCAAGCGAAAATCTCCTTTGACTTCACTTAAAAACCTGCTAAAAGTTAAAACAAGGGCCACAGTACAGAGTAATAGCCACAGCAGAAATGCGCAGTGACCCAAAGCAGCCATAAAATCAAAAATTTGGGTGGGAAAATATCTAACCTCAAATCTTTTTGACATTTCATAAACGATAAATGACTGCAAACAACTATTGCCGGATCCGGTTACACTGTTTCCATGTTCAAATTTAAAGCACTGCCAACTGGGCCAAGATTTTTAAATGAACGCACGATATTATGTATATAAAATTGCTTGGCCTGACTGACCAATCAACGCACAGCCTAGACGGCTAAGGATAGAAACTTGAAATTTTTACAGTAGATAGCTTTTGTAACGTAGGGGTGTACTAAGAAAGGATTTTTCGAAAATCACCCCCTAATAGGGTGTTAATATTTCAATAAAAATCCGTCATTTTTTAAGTTATATCTTTGAAAATTAGTATTTGGGCTTTCGATTAAAAATAAAGAAAGACGTGTTTCAGGATTTTTGGAAAATCAACCCCTAAAGGGGTTAAATGGAGAGTTGAATAAAGAATTAGAGTTTAGAAAATCTGTCATTTTTAAAGTTACATTGAACTTACATCCTTGAAAATTACTATTTGGGCTTTTGGTTAAAAATGAAGAAACACGTGTTTCCGGATTTTCGAAAAATCAACCCCTAAGAGTGTTAAATGGCGTAATAAAATTTGTATAAATATTCGTAACTTTTGAATTTACATTAATTGAAGCTGGTATTTGGGCTTTCAGTGAAAAGTGAAGAAACACGTGTTTTAGTTGGAAATACCAACCCAAAGGGGGTTGAACACGGGTTAGAATTTGTATAAAAATCCGTAATTTTTAATTTGTATCCATGCAAATGGTACTTGAGCTTTCGGTTAAATATGAAAAACGTGTGTTTAAGAACATTTGGAATTTCCATCCCTAAGGGGGTTAAATATAAAAATCCGTAATTTTTGAACTTATATTTATAAAAATTGGTATTTGGGCATTCGGTGAAAAATAAAGAAACAGGTATTTTATTATTTTTAGAAATTCCACCCCCAAAGAGGGTTAAACATAAAAAATCGTCATTTTTGAAGCTATATTAATGAAAAATGGTATCTGATCTTTGGGTTAAAAATGAAAAAAGACGTGTTTCTGGATTTTGAAAGTTCCACCCCCAAGAGGGTTGAATATAAAAATATGTCATTTTCGAAGTTATAACCAAGAGAATTGGTATTTTGGCATTCGTCTAAATATAAAAAACGCGTGTTTCAGGTTTGTTGAAAACTCCACTCCAAGGGGGTTAAACAAAAAATCCTTCATTGTTGAAGCTATACATATAAAAAATTCTTTATTGTTGAAGTTATCAATTGATATCTGAGACATTCGGTTAAAAAGGAAGAGGATTTTTAGAAATTCCACCCCCAAAAGAGTTCAACGCAAAACTCCTGCATTTTTGAAGTCATATCCAAGAAAATTGGCATTTGGACTTCCGGTTAAAAATAAAGAAAGACTTGTTTCAGGATTTTTGGAAAATCAACCCCTAAAGGGGTTAAATGGAGAGTTGAATTTAGAATTAGAGTTTAGAAAATCTGTCATTTTTAAAGTTACATTGAACTTACATCCTTGAAAATTAGTATTTGGGATTTTGGTTAAAAATGAAGAAACACGTGTTTCCGGATTTTCGAAAAATCAACCCCTAAGGGGGTTAAATGGCGTAATAAAATTTGTATAAATATTCGTAACTTTTGAATTTACATTAATTGAAGCTGGTATTTGGGCTTTCAGTGAAAAGTGAAGAAACACGTGTTTTAGTTGGAAATACCAACCCAAAGGGGGTTGAACACGGGTTAGAATTTGTATAAAAATCCGTAATTTTTAATTTGTATCCATGCAAATGGTACTTGAGCTTTCGGTTAAAGATGAAAAACGTGTGTTTAAGAACATTTGGAATTTTCACCCCTAAGGGGGTTAAATATAAAAATTCGTAATTTTTTAACTTATATTTATAAAAATTGGTATTTGGGCATTCGGTGAAAAATAAAGAAACAGGTATTTTATTATTTTTAGAAATTCCACCCCCAAAAAGGGTTAAACATAAAAAGTCGTCATTTTTGAAGCTATATTAATGAAAAATGGTATTTGATCTTTCGGTTAAAAATGAAAAAAGACGTGTTTCTGGATTTTGAAAGTTCCACCCCCAGGAGGGTTGAATATAAAAATATGTCATTTTCGAAGTTATAACCAAGAGAATTGTTATTTGGGCATTCGTCTAAATATAAAAAACGCGTGTTTCAGGTTTGTTGAAAACTCCACTCCAAGGGGGTTAAACAAAAAATCCTTCATTGTTGAAGCTATACATATAAAAAATTCTTTATTGTTGAAGTTATCAATTGATATCTGAGACATTCGGTTAAAAAGGAAGAGGCGTATATTTCAGGATTTTTAGAAATTCCACCCCCAAAAGAGTTCAACGCAAAACTCCTGCATTTTTGAAGTCATATCCAAGAAAATTGGCATTTGGACTTCCGGTTAAAAATAAAGAAAATGTATTTCAGGATTTTTGAAAATTACATCCACAAGAGGGTTAAACAGGGAATGAGTTGAGAACAAGCAAAATTTACTCGGGTTCGCATTGGGTCACGGTTTTAAAGTTCACAATAAAATTTTGTGTTTCTGCTTTTTGTTATACTAAGTTTTGCATTGTTTTTCTGTGTTTCAAAGTGGTTGTGGGCAACTGCTAGTAGTATATAAAATTGCTTGGCCTGATTGACCAATCAACGCACAGCCTAGACGGCTAAGGATAGAAACTTAAAATTTTTACAGTAGATAGCTTTTGTAACGTAGGGGTGTACTAAGAAAGGATTTTTCGAAAATCACCCCCTAAGAGGGTTAAATAGGGTGTTAAAATTTGAATAAAAATCCGTCATTTTTTAAGTTATATCTTTGAAAATTAGTATTTGGGCTCTCGATTAAAAATAAAGAAAGACGTGTTTCAGGATTTATGGAAAATCAACCCCTAAAGGGGTTAAATGGAGAGTTGAATTTAGAATTAGAGTTTAGAAAATCTGTCATTTTTAAAGTTACATTGAACTTACATTCTTGAAAATTAGTATTTGGGCTTTTGGTTAAAAATGAAGAAACACGTGTTTCCGGATTTTCGAAAAATCAACCCCTAAGAGGGTTAAATGGCGTAATAAAATTTGTATAAATATTCGTAACTTTTAAATTTACATTAATTGAAGCTGGTATTTGGGCTTTCAGTGAAAAGTGAAGAAACACGTGTTTTAGTTGGAAATACCAACCCAAAGGGGGTTAAACACGGGTTGGAATTTGTATAAAAATCCGTAATTTTTAATTTGTATCCATGCAAATGGTACTTGAGCTTTCGGTTAAAGATGAAAAACGTGTGTTTAAGAACATTAGGAATTTTCACCCCTAAGGGGGTTAAATATAAAAATTCGTAATTTTTGAACTTATATTTATAAAAATTGGTATTTGGGCATTCGGTGAAATATAAAGAAACAGGTATTTTATTATTTTTAGAAATTCCATCCCCAAAGAGGGTTAAACATAAAAAATCGTCATTTTTGAAGCTATATTAATGAAAAATGGTATCTGATCTTTCGGTTAAAAATGAAAAAAGACGTGTTTCTGGATTTTGAAAGTTCCACCCCCAAGAGGGTTGAATATAAAAATATTTCATTTTCGAAGTTATAACCAAGAGAATTGGTATTTGGGCATTCGTCTAAATATAAAAAACGCGTATTTCAGGTTTGTTGAAAACTCCACTCCAAGGGGGTTAAACAAAAAATCCTTCATTGTTGAAGTTATACATAAAAAAAATTCTTTATTGTTGAAGTTATCAATTGATATCTTAGACATTCGGTTAAAAAGGAAGAGGCGTATATTTCAGGATTTTTAGAAATTCCACCCTCAAAAGAGTTCAACGCAAAACTCCTGCATTTTTGAAGTCATATCCAAGAAAATTGGCATTTGGACTTCCGGTTAAAAATAAAGAAAATGTGTTTCAGGATCTTTAAAAATTACATCCACAAGAGGGTTAAACAGGGAATGAGTTGAGAACAAGCATTGGGTCACGGTTTTAAAGTTCACAATAAAATTTAGTTTCTACTTTTTGTTATACTAAGTTTTGCATTGTTTTTCTGTGTTTCAAAGTGGTTGTGGACATGCGTGCGAAGCCGTGGGCAACTGCTAGTAACATCAAAAAAGTAATTAACACCCGTTGTTACTTGTGTTGAGCATTTACGATTTACTAGAATGCAATTGTGCTAGGATAAAGTTCGAACGTTTACAACCATTTTTTAAAATTTCAGTCGCCAATGAAAAAATCGCTTTGATCAATTATTGTCATGCGAGTACGACTCGGCTTAACGAATGCAATAAAGCTTTCATTTACAAAAAAAGATACGTTTTACGGAAAAATCTATCCTAATAAAATTTGCTACAACGTATCCAATTAAAGTGCAGTCGGAATTTGTAGTGTTTCTCTCGCCCTCCCGCGATATTGTTTTATTCGGCAATATTTCGCAAATGTGGGCATTTGTATTCACGCAGGCATTTCTCGCGAAGAATAGGAAAGAGTATGTGAAATAAATGGAGCCCTTCTGTGTTTATACATAAATGCTGTCTTGTTCACAACGTCTGGACATGAGAGCAACATTCGTTGGGGAGAAAAATATCTTATAAATGAGAGCTGTTGAGAATTGCGGTAACGGCGAAAGCCGTGGTAAAGCTTAAGCCGAAAACAGACAGATCCATTTCTTATATAGCCCTCACGTTCTTCTACTTACCACGATCATCACGTAAACGGCCACATACCGGTAATTACAACAAATTGGATACGTGACAAACAGCCATAAATCGATTAAGGGGCAAAAAATAGGTTAGTGTCCTCTTTACCTGTGTGAAATTCTCGACATTACCCATCACTTTCACATGGCACAGGAATCCTTTTGAACAGACCCTGGAAATTCTCCAACAACTTGACGCTTTAGGAGGTGACGAAAAACACGAATATTTCAGAGAAGTGTAGCTCTCAACTTAAAATTATTGCGAAAACTTCGATGTTTGTTCGACAAAGTTGTTTTGTTCAATGTTTTCCGATAAAAATGAATTAAGTGACGCCCACTACACGACTGTATCTTTCCCAATTCTATATTCTGCTGTATCAATTTGTAACAGTCGCGTTTCTGCCGTTGTTTTATGTCCGGAAACTTCATATTTTTGTGCTATTTTCTTTTCAGATGTAAACTGAACTCGGATACAGAACGGGTGAAATCTCGTTATTATACTCTCGTAATTTATACAAGACAGATACATAATGATGTAACACAGCGTATCTGAAATTTGCCAGTAATGTTGTGTAGGTAGCACATAATAAATGATGGCTGTAAAGCATTAGGTGTTCGAGACACGACAAGTTTTAATGCATATGTGCCACTAAAACTGATATTTTGTAAAACTGGCGTTAATTTTTTAATTTGATAAATATTCATAGTTAATGTGCCTCGCTCTCTGAACTGAAATTAACTCAATTATAATTCGTTACAAAAATGCCCAACTAAAACAGATACAAGAGTACACTCGACTCAATATAAACATTCACGACCTCTTTGAAATACTACATTTACTGAGATTGCATAAGTACACTTCTAGTAGTTTGCTACTTTACTTTTTATAAAAAGATTGTTTCTACAGACTGCTACAAATTTCTCAACTAAGAGTTGGAAGATAAAAAGTTAATGTATTTTTTTAATAAATAATATGCTTGAAAATAGCTTCCCAAATTGTATGTCTAGAAAGTTATATAAATTATATTTAGGAATGTTAAGAAGTTGGTTCTTTTCGGCAAAGTTTGTGTAAACTTGAAAGCTGACGTTCGTTTCAACTGGCTCATTTTTTATTTAAACAGCATCTTTCTTTAATTAATATTTAAAAGGATTAACTGCACCAGTTCGGCTTATGGGTAACGCTTAACAAAGCTAGGCTTTAACAGATATAAGTGGAGTCTACAATACGTGAAAATGTTGCGGATTTTTTCATTATATCTGCATTGAAGAGTAAAATAATTCAACGAAATTAAAATTAAAATAATACTTTTATCCACAATCACATTATAATTGGAGTTTTGTCTACACTTATGAAGCACATAAAGAGACCTGTTATCCTGAAACAATGAAATAATGAAACAATTAAAATTTAACTTTGATTAATTCCATTTTGTTAATGTGGTGATTGTGGATAAAATGTTGTATTGCATTCGTGTTATATTCGCATTCTATCCATTTAAGAATGTGTTTACTCATTCTTGCGTGGATAAAATGCTTTCTAAAACACTTATACAATTAATAACTATTATTATTATTATTATTATTAAAAGCTTTTATTTAACTCACAATGTTATCTGTCTGTCGGTTATTTTTTCGGAACCAAATTTGAAAGGGTTCCTGTTGTCCCACTGAATTGAAATTTTGCATACTTACATAATCTGTGTGACAATGCAATCCCATGTAGTTAAATACCCCCTAAAGGGGTTAAATGGGGTTTTGAAGTTTTAGGTTATGTTTACGAAACGGTTCTCGATTTGTAAATTTGAGAGGATTCCTGTAGTCGCAATGAAATGAAATTTAACATGCTTACGTAATCTGCGTGACAATGTAATTCTCTATAGTTAATTATCCCCTAAAGGTGTTAAATGGGGTTTTAAAATTTTAGGTTATGTTTACAAAGGGGTTCTCGATTTGTACATACCGTAACTTATACCGACATAGACGGTATGTTGGTCATTTGGACGTCACGGTATATGCACAAAGTAATAACAATAAATCTATGCAATAAATAAAGACTAAAAAGCAAAAAATAAAAATATATAAAAAAATATTTTTTAAAAAAAGCTTTTATTTAGAAGATGTATTTCAATAACGAAGAATATATTTTCTTACAGGTTAAAATTCTAAAATTTATAAAAGCTTTGGGAGTTATAAAACTACGGCATTACAGAACAACTTTGTTCAGTTGACAACTCCCAAAGCTTTTATAAATTTTAAAATTTTAATCTGTAAGAAAAAATATTCACCTGTGATTGAAATACATTATTTTTTACTTTTTAGTGCAACTTTTAGATAAAAGCTTTTTTATATATATTTTTTTTTATTATTTAGGACCAACTTTTCGTAAGTTATGAAGTGAGAAGCCCGTCGAGTATTTATCTACTTTCAATGTGTAAAGAAACGACGTTCTAAAAATAAATCGCAATCGTTTTTCGGTTTAAAAAAATTAAGAGCTTTGTTTAAAAAAAATCTTGTTGAGAGTTGAGACATTGATGGGGTTGAAAGAGGGAGTTTATTTTTTGCCGCCTTGGCTAAATTATATAAATTATATTTAGGAATGTTAAGAAGTTGGTTCTTTTCGGCAAAGTTTGTGTAAACTTGAAAGCTGACGTTCGTTTCAACTGTCTCATTTTTTAATTAAACAGCATCTTTCTTTAATTAATATTTAAAAGGATTAACTGCACCAGTTCGGCTTATGGGTAACGCTTAACAAAGCTAGGCTTTAACAGATATAAGTGGAGTCTACAATACGTGAAAATGTTGCGGATTTTTTCATTATTTCTGCTTTGAAGAGTAAAATAATTCAACGAAATTAAAATTAAAATAATACTTTTATCCACAATCACATTATAATTGGAGTTTTATCTACACTTATGAAGCACATAAAGAGACCTATTATCCACTAGTGGAATAAAGCAACTTTATTACACTAGTGAAATAATGAAACAATTAAAATTTAACTTTGATTAATTCCATTTTGTTAATGTGGTGATTGTGGATAAAACGTTGTATTGCATTCGTGTTTTATTCGCATTCTATCCATTTAAGAATGTGTTTACATTCTTCCGTGGATAAAATGCTTTCTAAAACATTCATACAATTAATAACTATTATTATTATTATTAAAAGCTTTTATTTAACTCACAATGTTATCTGTCTGTCGGTTATTTTTTCGGAACCAAATTTGAAAGGGTTCCTGTTGTCCCACTGAATTGAAATTTTGCATACTTACATAATCTGTGTGACAATGCAATCCCATGTAGTTAAATACCCCCTAAAGGGGTTAAATGGGGTTTTGGAGTTTTAGGTTATGTTTACAAATGGGTTCTCGATTTGTAAATTTGAGAGGGTTCCTGTAGTCGCAATGAAATGAAATTAAACATGCTTACGTAATCTGCGTGACAATGCAATTATATATAGTTAAATACCCCCTAAAGGTGTTAAATGGGGTTTTAAAATTTTAGGTTATGTTTACAAAAGGGTTCTCGATTTGTACATACCGTAACTTATACCGACATAGACGGTATGTAGGTATTTGGACGTCACGGTATATGCACAAAGTAATAACAATAAATCTATGCAATAAATAAAGACTAAAAAGCAAAAAATAAAAATATATAAAAAAATGTTTTTTAAAAAAAGCTTTTATTTAAAAGATGTATTTCAATAACGGAGAATATTTTTTCTTACATGTTAAAATTCTAAAATTTATAAAAGCTTTAGGAGTTATAAAACTACGGCATTACAGAACTACTTTGTTCAGTTGACAACTCCCAAAGCTTTTATAAATTTTAGAATTTTAACCTGTAAGAAAAAATATTCGCCTGTGATTGAAATACATTATTTTTTACTTTTTAGTGCAATTTTTAAATAAAAGCTTTTTTTTATATATATATTTTTTTATTATTTAGGACCAACTTCGTAAGTTATGAAGTGAGAAGCCCGTCGAGTATTTATCTACTTTCAATGTGTAAAGAAACGACGTTCTAAAAATAAATCGCAATCGCGTTTCGGTTTAAAAAAATTAAGAGCTTTGTTTAAAAGAAATCTTGTTGAGAGTTGAGAGTTTGATGGGGTTGAAAGAGGGGGTTTATTTTTTGCCGCCTTGGCTAAGGCTCCCCAATTTGGGCGAATCTCTACATCAGGGCGGCTTTATCCAGGCTCCAAAGTTTGATGGATAGATGTTCACGGAGCATGTCATTCGCATAGGAATGAGAATCAGAGAGCAATGTTAACATGTTCCGAATGATTGATGTTTGCATTAGGGCACGAGCGGTCACATCCACGTTGACCAGCACGTAGTTCTCCATGTCCCGAAAGGCATTAAAAAGACACGTGTTGATATAATAAATTATCCCGAAAGTATGGCCTGCCATGGTCTTGTGGATCATTTTAACGGTCCCGTCGTAAATTTTACAGCTTACGACGTCATCTCTTCAAATATTAAAAAGTTGGAAGAAGGGAGAGCCGGCACTGCATTAAATGGAGCTTTAAGCCCTCTGCTGCCGCCAATTTGACATGAAAACCGCAACGATTAGAAAATGTAAAATGTCGAGACGGGACCGAAAGTCGGATTATGTTTTTACGAGCGTCTCGAAACTAGATTTTAATTAAAAATTAATGCCCGGGTTTAATCTCGACAAGTGGCGCTCGGTTAAAGAAGCTTAAAAAATTAATATTTACTATAAAAGCGACTACAAATGCGAACAAAGTTATTTTTACGCTTCAGGGAACTCTAATTTCTTTCTGGAGCCGAATTCAGCTAAAAGCGCTTCGCCCAACTGTTATGACTATATGCTCACAGCCACTTATATTTTATTCCGACAGTTTCGACACAATGTATTGAAAACGTCCATTACGGGAGTTTAGTGTTACCGGAAATGGAACTTCAGATTCCCATTCTGACGTTAATTTCCGCTCAGCATGTGCACAAGCGAGGGGAAAAATCTTTACTGATTCCACATCCATTAGCTTCTGTTTCGGCAATTTTGCCCGGCGCATCCACCATTTTTAACACCAATATACCGAATCCACAATAATTCAAAACTTCAAACTCGTATAAAGACATAACTCAAAGGCTAAGTGGATAAACGTGAAGGGAAATATTTTAACTTAACTTTCCGACGTGGTTTCCATTTCATTTCTTGGATTTTTCTAAAAAAATTATCTTAGGTGGTGACTTTAATGTTAAATTTAATTCACCAGATTTCAAGTGTCATGCTCTAGTAGATTTACTTCTAAGTTATGATGTACAACCTGTAGTAAACTTTAACACCAGAGGATCTCATTGTCTCGACAATATCTTCACTAATATAGACATTAATTTTTGTAAAGTAAGTCCTTTTAGGTTATGCCTATCTGATCACATAGGTGTACTTTTTCAATATCATGACAACTTTATACAAGAAAAAACTACTACAAAAATCGTAAGACCAATAACATAAAGAGGTAAGAATGAATTTTATAAATCGCTAGAATCTGTACATTGGGTTTATGTAATTGATAACTGTGAGTTGAAAGTAGAAGAAAGTTTTCAAAATTTTATTAATGTCATTGAGATTTATCATAGGCTACATTTTCCTGAAAAAGTGGTTTGACTCTGAACTAAAACAAATTCGTGATAAACTTTTCTTTCTAAATGACCTATATTCTATAACTAAAAGTGATAATGTTAAAGCGGCCAGAAATATTGTAAGATTTAATTATCGCACTGCCATTAAAAACGCCAAAATTAAAGCAAATGATAACTTCATAAAATCCTCTAAAAACGCTTCTGGTGCCATGTGGACTGTAATAAATTCAAAACGTCGTCGGAACAAACTGTGATATAACTGCAAATGATTTTAATGTATATTTTACTAATGTTGCCAAAACTGTGATAGATAAGGTTCCAAAATCTGACTGTGATCCCATTGTATTTACGAGTATGTGTTATAATAATAATGTAAAAGTCCCATATTTTGGTTTTAGTGAGGTTTCGTGTATTCAAGTGAGAGATGCAATCAATGATCTAAAAAATAGTACGAGTAAAGATTGGTATGGTTTCAGTAGTGATATCGTGAAAACAGTAAAGGACGTTATTTTGTCTCCTCTTACTAAATTAATTAATTACTGTATAAGAACATCCACTTTCCCTAAATGTCTTAAAAAATCTCTAATAACACCTGTACATAAAAAATCTGACAAAAGATTTGCAGGCTTTTTAGTTTGTATCCTTCTTATTTTGTTGACTTGTGTAATGACGCACTGTTTTAAATACCAATAAAACAATTTCTATTTCTATTTCAATATTTTCGGTTAACTGGTATCGCAGTACTGCGTACCAAACATCTATATATATGTACAGGCTGTTTTGTCTAAACCCCACATTAGAAGTATTGGGAGTTCTAATAATCATAGTCATTTGAAAATTTGTGTACAACCATAATCTTTTAGGTCCTGCTCAATGTAAATATTCTCAAGATAGAAGCACTTCCGGTTATACCGGAAGTCGCTATCAACTTCCTTATTTTAAATGGAATGCTGTATTTTTTAATGCGTTTTTGAATTACTAGAGTTATTTTAAGGTAGTTTTCATAAGCTGTTCCTATACCTAAATTTAGCCGTTTACGAAATATTTATGGTTTTTAAATTTTTTTTGGATTTGCACTTTCCAGTTCAAAAATCGATAACTCTGCGATTTTTAAAAATTTGGAAATATTTTTGAGCTCATTTGAAAGAGGAAGCCTAGATCTTTCCTTTGGTGGTTTCAAATTTCTAAAAAAGAATAACAAACTCCAAATTTTTAAAATTAGGTTTGCAAAACTTTAAGCACCCATAACTCATTTTTTTCAAATGAAGTGACAAAAGTTTTATTTCACTAGATGGTAGAGAATTTAATTCTGCTTCGATCTGTGTTAACATTCCCTATACTTATGTTTAATAGTTTTCAAGTTACAATAACTTTTTGTTGGGATTGAGAAATTCATTAGCCATAGGCCTTTTCTCATAGGTTGCAATGGAAACGAATGAAAAAAGGTGAGAAATTAAAGTTTTTCAAACCAAAACCCAATGAATTTAATTTGTTTTCACAGTCTGATAACACAATTTTGAACAGAGTTTGTCGTTTAAGTTTAATCAGAAATGTTTTTATGGCAAACTATGCAAAAATAGCTATGGTTAGTAAGAAATTTCCTACAATAACAAAAAAACCAACATAACTTGAAAATTATCACAGATAGGTATAGGGAATGCTAATACAGATAGATGCAGAAAAAAATTCTCCTTCATCTAGTAGAATAAAAATTGGGACATCCCAATTGAAAAAATTAAGTTTTGGGTACTTGAAGTTGTCCAAACTTAACCTTAAAATTTTTGGGTTTATTAACTAACTTCAATTCCAATTTTGATCACACTGAACAACAGATATAGGCTTTCTCTTTCAATTCTCCAAACATGATTTCGAAATCTCTAAAACTAAGCGAGTTACCGATTTTTTAAGGGACAGGTGCAAATTCAAAAATTTTCAAAAATCCTAAATATCTCGAAAACATTTTAACTTGGGTATAGGAAAAACTTATAAAAACTCCCTTAAAATAACTCAACTAATCCAAAAACGCACTGAAAAACATAGCTTTCCTTTTAAAATAAGAAAGTTAATAGCGACTTCCGGTATAACCGGAAGTGCTGCCATCTTGAAAATATTTTCATTGAACGTAACTCAACGGATCATAAGTGAGTACCAACTCTCAGATAAATATCTTTATCAGAACTTTCAATACTTCTAATGTGGGGTTTAGACGGAACACCCTGTATAAAATTGCTTGTCCTGACTGACTGACCTATCAACGCACAGCCTAGACGGCTCAGGATAGAAACCTGAAATTTTCACAGTAGATAGCTTTTGTAACGTAGGGGTGTACTAAGAAAGGATTTTTGGAAAATCACCCCCTACGAGGGTTAAATAGGGTGTTAAAATTTGAATAAAAATCCGTCATTTTTTAAGTTATATCTTTGAAAATTAGTATTTGGGCTTTCGGTTAAAAATTAAGAAAGACGTGTTTCAGGATTTTCGAAAAATCAACCCCTAAGAGGGTTAAATGGCGTAATAAAATTTGTATAAATATTCGTAACTTTTCAATTTACATTAATTGAAGCTGGTATTTGGGCTTTCAGTGAAAAGTGAAGAAACACGTGTTTTAGTTGGAAATACCAACCCCAACGGTGTTGAACACCGTTAGAATTTGTATAAAATTGTATAAAAATCCGTAATTTTTAATTTGTATCCATGCAAATGGTACTTGAGCTTTCGGTTAAAGATGAAAAACGTTTGTTTAAGAACATTTGGAATTTCCACCCCTAAGGGGGTTAAATATAAAAATCCGTAATTTTTAAACTTATATTTATAAAAATTGGTGTTTGGGCATTCGGTGAAAAATAAAGAAACAGGTATTTTATTATTTTTAGAAATTCCACCCCCAAAGAGGGTTAAACATAAAAAATCGTCATTTTTGAAGCTATATTAATGAAAAATGGTCTTAGAACTTTCGATTAAAAATAAAAAAGACGTGTTTCTGGATTTTGAAAGTTCCACCCCCAAGAGGGTTGAATATAAAAATATGTCACTTTCGAAGTTATAACCAAGAGAATTGGTATTTGGGCATTCGTCTAAATATAAAAAACGCGTGTTTCAGGTTTGTTGAAAACTCCACTCCAAGGGGGTTAAACAAAAAATCCTTCATTGTTGAAGTTATACATATAAAAAATCCTTTATTGTTGAAGTTATCAATTGATATCTTAGACATTCGGTTAAAAATGAAGAGGCGTATATTTCAGGATTTTTAGAAATTCCACCCCCAAAAGAGTTCAACGCAAAACTCCTGCATTTTTGAAGTCATATCCAAGAAAATTGTCATTTGGACTTCCGGTTAAAAATAAATAAAATGTGTTTCAGGATTTTTGAAAATTACATCCACAAGAGGGTTAAACAGGGAATGAGTTGAGAACAAGCATTGGGTCACGGTTTTAAAGTTCACAATAAAATTTTGTGTTTCTACTTTTTGTTATACCTACTCAGTTTTGCATTATTTTTCTGTGTTTCAAAGTGGTTGTGGACATGCGTGCGAAGTCGTGGGCAACTGCTAGTAATTGCATCAAGTTCGATCCGAATTGCATTTGCATGTCGTGTCTTTCAAGATTCCATTCGCGATTTTCTCTATCGACAAGTGTATCTAGAGTGGCGTTTTCGCCAACTCCAGTCACACAAACGCATTAACAATTCCGCCCGAACAGAAAGATTACCTCTTACAAGTCTCGAGATAACTCGGCGTTTCCTCGCCTCTCTAACCCATACATAGGCCAATTTAGCAGCGAGACAATTTGCATATAAATATACGGCTTGTGCATGAACACGTATATATTCTATACAATGTGCACCTAATTAACTAGCTTGTGGAGATATAATGAACCGGAGATATGTCGCGTACAGGATTATGGCAATACATCACTCTGTTATCCTAACCAAGTCACATGTAATCGGGACGTGCGTAATGGCCTCTCTGACACCTTGAGAGGGCTGCAAAAGCCACATTTGCATAGAAATTGGTCAAGACGATGCAAACCCAAGACGGACGTTTGAAGAGAAATTATAACAACGTCCCAGGGAAGGTCAACAGAGCAACAAAGTTTATACAAGGTGAAGCGAGATAATGGCAAGTCTCGCCACTCGTAACAAGATACATGTATCTACCAACAGCGAGTAAACTCCAACTTTCTTACGGGGAAAAGGATAATCTCAGATTTATTCAGTTACGTGCTTATTACTCGACGTTCACCGAAATAATAAAACTGATTTTTAGCACAGACAAGGCGGGAAACTTGTCTCAGACCGATTTGAGTTGAGTCCTGTTTTATGTTCTTTATACACAGTGTAATTGTTTTAAAGCTTTTTTCTTCAAGTCCGAAAAAGCATCAAGTCTAGCACTACATAATTCTGATTTTTTTTTAGTGTTAAGATTATTTTCCAGTCAGAAATTTTACCAAGTTGTGTGTATTCTGCATTTTTCAAACAAAAACTAAAACACCGTAATGTCTGCCTTTCTTGATCATTTAAGCGCATTTTAGAGATCAGTTTTTAAGCCTCAGTTTCTTTCCCAGGTTTCGCTAAAAGAGACCAAAAAATCACAACTATGTCACTTTTGCTTTTTTTATTATTTATTAACTGATATTAATTTTATCTTATTGCAGTCAGTTTAGTTTAGTTTTTGAATACATTTATGTATTTTGTAAGATCTTGTAAAAACACGCCTCAAAATCACAAAAATAAGTAAGTCCGGAATTCTTCAATTTTAACCCAACTTCTTTATCTAATAAAATGAAACTTATGTTAGATTACCTTTTTAACTTGATTTCGTCTGTTTTTGAGCAAATCTCGCCAGGAATAAGTTGAAAAATAACAAAATTTGGTCGAAAAAAGAGTTCTTCCTACTTTTAAATACGTTATTGTGTTTCTCACTTGAATAAACCGAGCTTAATTTTGAGGATTGAGTTACAATAAAAATATATAAAAAAATGTTTTTTTAAAAAAGCTTTTATTTAAAAAATGCACTAAAAAGTAAAAAATAATGTATTTTAATCACAGGAGAATATTTTTTCTTACAGGTTAAAATTCTAAAATTTATTAAAGCTTTGGGAGTTGTCAAATGAACAAAGTAATTCTGTAATGGCGTAGTTTTATAACTCCCAAAGCTTTTATAAATTTTAGAATTTTAACCTGTAAGAAAAAATATTCTCCTGTGATTGAAATACATTATTTTTTACTTTTTAGTGCATCTTTTACATAAAAGCTTTTTTTAAAAAACATTTTTTATATATTTTTATTTTTTGCTTTTTAGTCTTTATTTATTGCATAGATTTATTGTTATTACACTGTGCATCTACCGTGACGTCCAAATGACCAACATACCGTCTATGTCGGTATAAGTTACGGTATGTACAAATCGAGAACCCCTTTGTAAACATAACCTAAAATTTTAAAACCCCATTTAACACCTTTAGGGAGTAATTAACTATATAGAATTGCATTGTCACGCAGATTACGTAAGCATGTTAAATTTCATTTCATTGCGACTACAGGAACCCTCTCAAATTTACAAATCGAGAACCCCTTTGTAAACATAACCTAAAACTTCAAAACCCCATTTAATCCCTTTAGGGTTAAATACATAGGATTACATTGTCACGCAGATTAAGTAAGTATGCAAAATTTCAATTCAGTGGGACAACGGGAACCCTTTCAAATTTGGCTCCGAAAAAATAACCTACAGACAGATAACATTGTGAGTTAAATAAAAGCTTTTAAAAAGCGAATTTTTTAAGTTTTTGAGAGTAAATCGCTGAAAAAGTGAAAAACTTATTTGTTGATTTAGTAAATAATAAATTTACGTAGATTCCACAATTTTTTCTCAACACTGACTTCTCAACAAATTGTACAATTAGTGATTATCCACCATTTCGTGTCGAAGTCGAAATTCCAGTTTTAGTTTTTAGAGCCCACCCATTTTGAAAAAATTTAGTTGAACTCCATATTAGAAGTTAAATGTTTTTAAGGTAGCTCCTAAAAGAATCAGCCGGTATAACTAGGTTATACGCAATCAAGATAAAACAAACGACTTGAGGCACAATGTGTATATTATTATTATTAATTACCATTCAAGGAATTTGCATAAAACGTGAATAAACTGGAACGATTTCAAGTAAACAATTCACAATTTTTATATTTATAATTTTAATTAGTAATTTCTCCTCCACTTGGAAATTCGTTTATTTACACGTTCGCATGTTATATGCCATGACGGTCGTTTGTTTGCACAGGACGTTGTATAAACAATGTAACATAAATAAAATAATTAACATCTAAATTAAAAGTAGACGAACGCTACAAACAAACAAATCAAACGTGTTTTCTTTATTAGTTACAAGTCACGAAAGCGGGGCATTTGCCCGGCGCCTCCACCAATTTTGTAATCCAGTTTGCATTACCTCCAAATTATTTTTATCGCAAATCGATGTCTCACCATTTGCGAAGCAAATTAAATTACTTGTTAATAAAAAGCAAAGTAGCAACTTTTTAGGTTTAAGTAAAGTCCGCCAACAAATTGTAAAAGTTTCATCTTCTGGTGAAAGCGCTTTAGTGTCAGTCTCACTGAACCTTTATTATCTATGAGAGAGAACTCGCTACAAACTAAAAAATTCCACCAACTTGATCATTAAAACTCCAACTAGCCAAACACGGTGGTTGAAAATATACTTCAAATCGAAGAGATTGATGACGAAGCTTTGACAGAACACGTTTTAAATGATTTTGAATTTAAATAATACCGTCAAAAGGAGTGGAATAAAGCGAGCGCTGCTCAAAGTTTCAAGCGTTCTAGTTGCAAAAATAGCCTGTTTGTATGCTTTTAAAAATTAAAAATTTTTCACTTTGCGATAATGCTCATCCATTAAAATTTATAATTTCGATCCTTTTAGCGTCAAAGTGCTACATCATAATTAGGTTATTTTTTATTCGCTTGCACATCCGGCCTTGCACTTCATATTTAGGTTGTGAATCGCAATAGTCTAGAAAATTAGACAGATGATGAATACGAGTCGACTCCTAACCTCGGCGAGTGGACGATAAATCACTTCAGAGGCGCATTCCTCCGAGACAGAAGCTTACTAAATAATCCTTACACTGTATTATATCATTTAATAGCTGTGTATAAGTGCGGCAATCTTATAAAACTCAATTAGACGTCGGGAAGAAAAACGAAACAGAGTTTAACTCTTGAACCCGATGGATTTAATTCATTGAGATTAGTCCTTTTGTGACGGCCATAAACGTTTTCGTCGCTCGTTCCCTTATCTGCAGGTACTAATACCATTCCTCTCGGAGATATGTGTCTGTAATTAATTAGCGGCAAACTCTAGTATCATGTTTGCTAGTCATGATACGAATCTTGGCAAATAAAAGTTTCTCGGTTTCCAATAAATAGGTTTATTTAAATTTGGAGTGGAATTCGATTAATGCGTTCCATCGCATACGAAGAGCTCATTAAAGCAGGGACTTTGCGGCAAGCGAACCAATTTGCGCATGTGTGCCCTATTAATCCCTGCGGTTGCATTACCGTTACATCCCTCAGTTATTGCCACATTACGACCTAATGCTAAATGTTTTAGATACCTACAGAGTGCGAAATTATGTAGGAAATCTAGACTATGGTACGTGCCTTCGGAGCGGCTCAAATTTCAACCCGAAACGTTGCGGAATCCCACAAAATAAATATCCAGCTTCTCCAACACCTCCTTTCAAAGAACATGTTTAATTTGTGCGTCGGGAGAAATCGACGCACTTCATCATTCTGAGGGTGCCTCCATAATTTCTAGCAGCGCCCAAGTAGCACAGCTTCAACCATTTGGCAATTGCAGCCAAAAGATAGTCATGAAAACGTCATCAAAACCGAATCAAATGTCTTTCTTTGCTGCTAATTACCTTATTGTTTTTCAGTCAGCTGTAAATCATACAATTTCAACTCATGTCTAAGCTAAAATGCAGCCACAGCATTATCTTCCATTTTTAAGTTGGATAGTGTCATCAAAGGAATATGTTAAAAGCCAGTTAACAGCAAAAGCCTAATGATCCATTTAGTAAAGCCAGAAAATATCGATTCCAGCAAAAAAAATGCCAATATACAGCCACAGCCAAATAGCTGATTTTGAGACATTCGCTTAGCTTTCCTAAACCTTATTGCAACCATATTACAGTTCTAAATCTATGAAAATTTTTTGGCTGTTAATAAGTCATGAAAGCCAATACGCTGCGTTATCAGTGTTGCAGCATTTTAGTCAAATTTTGGAATTAGTAAACAAAATGGCTGTTTGTACTTAATTTTAGCTAAAAAGTCTGTTGACCAAAATATTGCTTAAAGTCTTATTACAACCTTATTTTCGTTATGTTAGCTGTCAGTAAGCAATAAAAGCCAATACGCTGTGATATATGGTTACGGATCTGTGGTAACATTTTAGCTATTGATAAATTATGCACTCTAATATGCTCCGATTTGGCTGCTGCTTTTATAGTAGCTACTACCTAACAAAAATTATAGGTACAAAGAAATTTGTGGCCAATAGACATAACGACATAACCGATGCTGTGGAATTTGTCGAAGCTCAAAGTAGGTTTCAGCATAATAAGATTAATAAGCACACTTTAGTACCAATTTTTTTAATCAAATATCAAAATATAATTCACTGTCTTTAAAGATGTCTCATATCAAAGAAGAGTTCTTTGAAGATATACAAAAAAATTTCAACAATGATGCTTCTCTGATAGTTGTTTATTGGGTGAAGTAAGAAGACTTCTCTTTTATTTCGACTTTTACATAATTTCAGTCATACTTGAACACGCGCTTTAAGTTACTAAATGTGGGCAGTAAGAAAGTGGAAAATTTGATTTCTATCGTTTCGTGGCTAATTGGAAGACAAAGGACAAAAAAAATAAATGCGGATTAGAACAAAATCGAATTAGTAAGAAAGTAAATAAAATCTGGCAACTTTTCATGTCATTCAGCCACATTGGGGTGGTTTTATTGTTATCTCTTTCTAACACAACGGTACAATGCGGTACTTTCAATACCTAAATTTTTGCGCCATCTGCCTCATCTCATTGTCATAGATCTTTCCCGCTATTTTAGAGGAATTTACAACCAAAGGCGCAAACCCCTCACAGACAGAAAGAGAAAGTGTAAGACATTAGAAAGTTAGAAAGAGATAACTGCAGGTACCATTCATGGTCTGCCGGCCACATTTCAGCCAAATAGCTGTAAAATACATTTTAGGGAAAATTAAGCTGAAAACTAACATATTATTCCACATCACAGCCTTATAGTTTTAAATGGCGGTATAAGGGAGCAGGAGGACATGTTGGATGAAAGCGAAAGATCCTCCATGTTGTTTTAAAATAAAAAAAAAATTGCAAATAATAAATTTCTAGCAGATTCAATTTACCGTCGCAATATACAAGTGTAACGTTACTAAAGATGTAAATTTTTTTTTTCAAATTAAATGTTTTTTTAAAGATGTATTAAAAAATTGTAACAATGAAAGATTTATTGTATTTTCTGTTATTTTGAAGGCGCATTACTTTTTCGGGTCTTTTTTATGCGTATTTGTCAATAAACCTCAGTTCGCACAAACTTTTATATTACTGGGACTGAATATCAAGCCTAATATTATTTATCAAGAACACAAAAAAAGTAACGTCATCCGCCATTCCTATACCAGAGTCTTACATCTGCTGGTATAGTTATTTAGTTTTCTGGATGGATGCATAGCAGCATTTACAGGTTTTTGCTCGTCTTTATTTACAATATAACCATTTTCTCCCCAAAAGCAAATATTTTGACCATTTGGCCATAAGAGCAAATTAGGTTGAAAAGATGTTTTTATGGATATTTAGCTTTTTTCCTACATTTTAGTTTGTTAGCTCTAAAAGCTTAAAAGCTGCTACTTTGTAATTCTCACAGCCAAACGACTGTATTTCAGCAAATATTGATGGCTGTTTTAAAGCTGTAAATGCCAAAAAATGGTGCGCCAAATCGGTCAGTACAACGTCACAAAAACCTTACCAAAGCGCTTCTGTGGATAGCTGTAAAAGTTAAATTGCTGTTCATTTTCCTGCGAAAACCTTTTGGTGACCAAATAAAAACTGTGTGTGCTACTTGGGCGGTGGTAATTGATCCGATTCGATGAAACTGTCCACCGGGCTTTTATTATGGATGCAACAAAGTGAAAAGCCCTGCTGTGATACGTTTCACATGTTGATACAACAGCCGCTCATTACGATAACGACTATAATTAAGGCCAGGATCGATTATGGCGCGCTTTTTCACACAACACAGCCGGAAATTATTCAGATCAAATAATTTTAAGCAAAACGTTAAACAAAATAAATCCTCCGACTGTGGAACTATTGCCCACAATGCCATCCGACAAATTGTTCGTGAATAATTAAAGTGTCCAGCAATTACAACAATATGAGCACAAACACGTCCAGTTCCAGTCTGTTTGAAATTCATTTTTAAAGAGGGTATTACCCGCTCGATAATTCTTCATCGTCCCGCTTTCTAATGAATAATGCAAACAAATAATGGCGTAAAGTACAACACCATATTTGCATATAAATTTTCGCGTATGTGGTTATTTTATTTTACCCTCGTAGCTCGCACAATTTTACAAGCCGATCCATAACTCACCTGTGGAGTTTCAGGTGGCGAGAATTATTGCGACTACGATAAGATACCGCTTTCAATACCAGCAGACGTCAAATTGAGGTAACAATGTGCCTGTAATGATACTTAAATGACTTTTTAACTTGTAATAAATCATTCGGTTGCATCTGCTCCTCCAGAATTCAATCTGGGGGTGCGTGTTTACATATTCATTTCGGTGTTATTACAAACGTCACAAGCGCAACTTTTCCTAATTGGATTGTTTGGATGAGGCGGGTTTTGATCCCGATGTGTTACATCAATGCATTCGGGGTTGAGATAGCCGTCCCGGAAGCGCTAAAACGCTCCAAATTGTTGTATAGTTCCGGATAATTTCATTCAAAATTGAACGGAATGCTTCGGGTTGAATCTCCGATCCTTTAACATTTGTTGTTCGTTGGTACATAAGGAAGTTCTAAACAATATCTTAAAAAATTACTGATTGCAAATCGTAATTGTAATTTTGTCTGGAGGCGGTTGACAAGTTTCAAATTGGCCAAGCTCAAGCTGGCGCATTGTTTAATGTGTTGGGTGATTAGCCATTGACATTTATATTAGATTATATTAAAACTTTCCCTCGGGAGCAATTAATTTTAATTAGCTTTCATAATGAAATGCTATTTTTTGAAGAGCGGTATTATGTTAACACGGGAATTAATTCACCAAGTGGGGACAAAGTCCCTTGAGGTTACTTGAGGTAAAAAAAAAACAGATAAGCGACATTTTCCGAGCTGAAAATTGAACATCCTGCCTTGGCGCAATTAGGAACCCACTTCATTAAGTCGCTAATTTTGACATTAGAGAGGTCTTGGAATCCATTTAAGCCAGACGGAGGTTTCGAAGAGAATTACATTTTTTACAAGACACGCAGAAATTCTGCGGGTGGCTCTTAATTGAATTCTGTTTATCTCAAAGCTTTTAAGAATTTATTCGCATCTTTGAATTTCTTTTTCTATTCATATCCAAATTATTTGCGAAATCGAACACACAAACCAGTTTTTAGTATTTTGTGTTGTAATAAGTAATAACTGGAGACCGGATCGTAACCCCCAATTTTTAAGGGCTTTTCTTGTAACTTGGAATAAATTTGGTCCCTTAAAAATGTAAATATTTGCCACCCTTTTTATTTTTCCTAAATTCCCAAAATGAACTAAATGTGTTTTAAACATCCTAAAGTTGTGCTTAAACTTTCTGATTCAAAATAGGATAGTATTTTTCCAAATTTTTTATTAGCAATTAGTTCAAAAACAACACATCTATTGTTTCAATTTAATGGTTTTTTAGTTTTACATCTAAAGACTTCCAGTTTTTCAATCTCATAGTTTCTTTTAGTGTTTCAACCACGCAGTTTTTAAGTTTCTCAGTATTTCAGCTTAATTTCAGCATATTTCATATTCATTTCCTAAATAATTCAGTTTTTCACAGTGGTTTCACATTCTTATAATTTCAGTTTTCCAATTTCTTACTGTCGTATATTAAATTATTTTTTAAGGTTGCACTGTTTTTTAATTCTAAAGATTCACGAGCCCTTGCACAGCATTATTTTAGTTAAAAGCCACTTTGAAAAATGACTTTCTTTCTCACTCTAAAACTTTAGTCAATAGCATCATAACAAAATTAGAAAACGTAGGGTCACTTAAAGCTATTGAACTCGTGAATAAAATGCAAATTTTTGTAAAAAGTACTCCAGTTGTGGACAAATTAATTGGTTAGTGGTAAACTATACAAAAAAAATCTACTAAAAATTGAAATATCAATTGAATGTAAAAATATTTGTAATGGTAATTGGTAATAAAAGCAGATGTCTGACTTTGGAACTAGTACTGGTATGAATTTCCATAAAGTGAGTTTTCTAGAAAATGAACTGAAAAATGTTGACAGAAAAAAACTAATTTTACAAGAACAATTTAGAACAACAATTAATTAATTTCTTTATAGCTTTTTCTTTCTGTAGTAAAAACTTTTAAGTTTTTAACAGAACGTATTTTGTTTTGCCGGAATTACTAAAAAAAATGTATCCCAAATTACCAGATTTTCATTCCTAATGTCTGCTTTTTAAAAGCTTTTATTTAACTCACAATGTTATCTGTCTGTCGGTTATTTTTTCGGAGCCAAATTTGAAAGGGTTCCCGTTGTCCCACTGAATTGAAATTTTGCATACTTACTTAATCTGCGTGACAATGCAATCCTATGTAGTTAAATACCCCCTAAAGGGCTTAAATGGGGTTTTGAAGTTTTAGGTTATGTTTACAGAGGGGTTCTCGAGTTGTAAATTTGAGAGGGTTCCTGTAGTCGCAATGAAATGAAATTTAACATGCTTACGTAATCTGCGTGACAATGCAATTCTATATAGTTAATTACCCCCTAAAATTTTTTAAAATTTAAAATTTTAGGTTATGTTTACAAAGGGGTTCTCGATTTGTACATACCGTAACTTATACCGATTGACGGTATGCTGGTCATTTAGGACGTCACGGTAGATGCACAGTGTAATAACAATAAATCTATGCAATAAATAAAGACTAAAAAGCAAAAAATAAAAATATATAAAAAAAAGTTTTTTAAAAAAAGATGCACCAAAAATTAAAAAATAATATATTTATTTATATTTATATATTTATACAACCTTTTTTGACACCTAAATGAGTCTAAATGGTAGTCCCTAGTAATAACACAGACAGGACAAAACGTTTCGTCGATATTTGTAACAAATGGCTCGAAACCTTATTTCCAATCTGACAAGTTGGAAATAAAAAAGCAATACAGGACATTCAAAGTATTACATACACTACAATAATGACACCCATTTATTATTGTTCAATATGTCATTTACTATACAAAAAGCTAAATGGCATGTCACCATTATTTATCGTAGAACGTTCACTACAGTTGCATGAAAATATAAAAATTGGTATTCTTTTCGTGACTCAATAAGTATAAAACTAGCAAAAGTGCAGTCGTAAAATTTTCGTGACTTGTAAATAATAAATACAGTAAACGTTCAAGTGAAAAAAGCCAATTGATGTTTTTGGTTTTAGCCAGACAATTCAATTGTAGTTATTTGAGTTTGATAACTTTGATTAAATGTGTAACGTCAATATTATCCTGATGCACTTACAAGGATTTGGGTTCGAGAAATGCTCGAAATTGTTGAATAGTTTAGCGAGCTCTCGTTTAATCCATGAATTCTTGCAACTCAGCTCACTAATTATGATTTCATTATGTATAAATAAGACGCCAGCAAAGTTGGAATAGTTCAATGGGGGTTGATTATGGGCGTAAAAAGGCTCTTAGTTGGAATGGGCGCCCACTTCTTGGAATGTGTTGAAATAAAAGGCTAATATTTGCCCGGAAACCCTAATATAGCCATCATACATCACGCTGAAATATAAGGGTGACAGCTCCGGCTGCGGTGTCGTCCTGATAAGTTAAAGCAGATGCCGAAGTTGTGACGTTTCCTTAACTAAGTAAAGGAAAGACAACTCGTACGAAACAGCCATAACTCAAGCGAGACGGAATGATGGATTTTTTACTGATTTATACGTTTTGGCAAGTTCAGAGTATAATTTTATGCTCCGGTGATTTATGTGTTCGAGGTGAACCGTGGAAAAGTTAAGGGATTACCTTGAGCAGCTGCCCATAATACCAAGTCTGCGTGTCTGGTGTAGGTCGCTTCCCCTGTTTCTGCACACAGATCGGCAATGAAGGGGGAGATGAGACCAGAGTGAGGCAAAACGACCGTGTAGTCCATGCTGTAGTTGCTTCTGCCGAGGTCCTCCTCAGGCGTTCGAATCGTACTCGGGTTTTTCTGACGCAATTTCGACATTGCGTCCGACGAAATGAAAGAGTCTTTGTCGAAGTGGAAAATGAAACACACGACTTGGTATTGGCTCTGGCCGCGCTCCTCCTCACCTAAGATCAGGGCCTTGAGGATTTGCACCTCCTGGAACACAAAACAATTTTTTGGTGGCATTTTCACCAACAAGTCATCCAAACTAAAATAAATATTTTTTTGGAGGCTATAAGACTTCGAGCAAAAATCAAAAAAGAATCAGAATGTGCTTGAAGTTATCTATTTTCTCGTCAAAGTGCAGAGCAGCTCCGGGCAACGGTTTCGGCTATAGAAACATTAAAAAAAATCATAACTCGAAAACTAAAAGTCGTAGAGCAGAACGGTCTGTTCCAGTGAATTCTGCGGCTCATTTTGTGTTCAAAACCATAATTTCTACAACACTAGCGTAGTCGGAAACTTATTAAAAAATTATAATAATATTAAAAAATGGTGGATGCGCCGGGTTATTAATAAAAATTCATAACCCAAAAACTAAAGGTCCTAGAGCAAAACGGTTTGCTCCGATGAATTCTGCGGCTCATTTTGCGTATTATACCAGCTTTTCACGCGATTTAAAATTTTGAATTTTTTGCTTAAAATTTTAATTGTCAAGACACTCACTTTCAAAAAATGGAAAAATATGTTTTTAACTCACTCTAGCAAAGTTTTATGGACTTTGTATGCTCTTACAACCCTCTGGAGTTGTTAAAAGTAGAAAAAAAAGTTAATATGTTCGATTTTAGAAATTTTGATTTTTGCAATTTTGGCGCGATTTTGGTCGATTTTTGGTACCCGGAATATTTATCAAGTAATAACTCCGGAACTATTAGAGATAACCCTATGAAGTTTATTATCGTTGGAAAGCTCTTCTAATTATCTATCTTTTTAAAAAAAATTATTGTTCTCCGACTTATAGTTTTCGAGAAAATTTCGAAAAAAAGCAAAAGTAGGTAAAATAAATTTTAAAAAATTCATAACTGAAAAACTATTGGGAATTTGCCGATATTCTCGACTCCACTGAATTCTACGGTTCATTTTACATATTATATCAGTTTTTCACGCGATTTAAAAATTTGAAATTTTTTGCTTAAAATTGGTGTTGCCATTTCATAGTGGTACCTAATTCTTCATTAAAAAAATTCGTAACTTAAAAACTAAAAGTCGTAGAGCAAAACGGTTTGTTCCAGTGAATTCTGCGGTTCATTTTCCGTATTATATCAGCTTTTCATGAGATTTAAAATTTTGAATTTTTTTGCTAAAAACCAGGATAATGGAAAACTTTATTCTTAAACAAAAAAATGTATAACTCAAAAACTAAAAGTCGTAGAGCAAAACGGTTTGCTCCAGTGAATTCTGCGGCTCAATTTCCGTATAATACCAGCATTTCACGAGATTTAAAATTTTGACTTTTTTTGCTTAAAATTTTAATGGTCAAGGCACTTACCTTCATAAAAATGAAAAAAAATATTTTTTTTTAAACTCACTCTAGCAAAGTTTTATGGACTTTTGTATGCTTTTACAACCCTCTGGAGTTGTTAAAAGTATAAAAAAATTAAAATGTTCGATTTAAAAAATTTTGTTTTTTGCAATTTTGTCGCGATTTTGGTCGATTTCCGGTACCCGGAACATTCATCGAGTAATAACTCCGGAACTATTACAGATAACCCTATAAAGTTTATTATCGTTGGAAAGCCCTTTTAATTGTCTGTCTTTTTCAAAAAAGATTATTGTTCTCCGACTTATAGTTTTCGAGAAAATTTCGAAAAAAAACAAAAGTAGGTAAAATTTTAAAAAATTCATAACTATAAAACTATTGGGAATTTGGAGCTTTTCTCGAGGCCAATCGATTCCCCGGATCATTTTGCATCGGCAAGGATAAAAATAGTTCCACATTTTCGAATAGTTTTGCCGTAATTGAGAAAATAAAAAAAATAAAAAATTTGTAAACACCCCCCTTCAAAATGTCCAATTTTTAAAGTGTCTCAAAAACAATTTAAACCCATCTTATCTTATAGATTTTCATGTGTTCTTTACGATGGAAAAAAGAGTTTTCTCCTAGCTCTTTTAGTTTGGCCGTAATCGGCGTTTGAAAATTGAATTTTTTTGCGAGATATCGCCTTGAAACCCTTGCCATTTTGTAGCGCTTTTTATACCGGTTCTAATCGATTTTGCCGTTTTTCTCTAACTCTAATAGTTTCGCCGTAATCGGCGTTTAAAAATTAAAAAAAGGTCAAAATGGCAACCTTTTTTGCGTTTTTTTCGGAAACTACAAGACTTAGAGCAAATTTTAAGAATGCATCAGACAGCGCTTAAAATTATCTATTTTCTCGATTAAACCCGGAGCCGCTCCGGGCACCGGTTTCGGGTACAGAGGCATATAAAGTTTGACACTACAAAAATCCATAATTAAAAAACTAAAAGTCGTAGAGCAAAACGGTTTGTTCCAGTGAATTCTGCGGCTCATTTTGCGTATTAGACCAGCTTTTCACGAAATTTTAAATTTTGAATTTTTTTGCTTAAAATTTTAATAGTCAAGGCACTTCCCGTCATAGAAGTAAAAAGAATATTTTTTTTAAACTAACTCTAGCAAAGTTTTATGGACTTTTCCATGCCTTTACAACCCTCTGGAGTTGCTGAAAGTAGAGAAAAAGTCAATAGGTTCGATTTTTTTTTATTTTTGCAATTTTTGTCGCGATTTTGGTCGATTCCGGGTACCCGGAACATCTATCGAACAATAACTCCGAAACTATTGAAGGTATCGTTGGAAAGCTCTTTTAATTATCTATCTTTCTAAAAAAAGATCCTTGTCCTCCAACTAATAGTTTTCGAGATAATCACAATTGCAAATAAAAGGAAAAATAGGTAAAATGCTGTAGCGAATCATAATTTATAATTGAAATTTTGAATTTTTTTCGTCTATTATTATTATTACTATTATTCACAACAACGAGTTTCCTTATTAAATCTAAACCGCGATTCATAAAAATTTGTTTTCCTTCCATTGTTGGCTCAAATTCAATAACTCTCCTTGCGAATTACCCAAATATTTTATCACTTGTGCAGTGCTTTATCCTAGGCTTATTGCTTATTCATCGCATCAATACTCAATTTTTCATAACTTAATTGTAATTTCGCGCAATTTAAAAGCTTCTAGAATAAAACCCATGGTGAGCTTTTAACCTCCTATCAAGAATGTGTTTTCAGAACGATCCCGGTGGGGATTAGGCCACGCTGTTTCGAGCGAATTCGGGCCAAAACGTTCCTCACTATTAATCCTACTTCTGTTACTTGAATCCTTTAGAATTATGTAGTGCGGCCGAGCGGCCGAAACAAACAGTCGTGGGATCAAAAACCCCGGATTTCAGGTATTGTACCAGAAAAGCCGGCGGTAAAAACACAATGCGACGGCAAGTGAAGTAATTAGCCCGCAAAGATGGTCTATAACATCAATTCGTGGTGTACAATAGGACGCCACAACCATTACCGTAATCCCCATACAATGGAGACAGCATACGAATCGATACAACGAACCGAGTGGAATATTTGATAAATAATATGCGATAATTGCGACTGTTTAAGTTTGAGGGAAGACAAGACGGAAGTTTATTATGTCGTTAAGGTGACGCTCAGCGAAAAAGAGCTGATTGTAGTCAACTTCAACTACCAATATCTATTAAACTATAAGAGATACGACTTTGATTTTTGTATATGTTGCTGCTAATATATTTCACTAAGTATTTACCAAATTTCAATAATGTACATAAAAAAACAATTGACAAAAAAAATAACAAAATATCCATGTTTTCAACACTTCATCGAGATAATCTTAGAAACCATAATACATACAGGGTGTTCCGTCTAAACCCCACATTAGAAGTATCGAAAGTTCTAATAAAGATATTTAACTGAGAGTTGGTACTCAGGCATAATCTGTTGAGTTCTGCGCAATGAAAATATTTTCAAGATGGGAGCACTTCCGGTTATACCGGTTAACTCTCTTGTTTTAAATGGAAAGCTATGTTTTTCACTGCGTTTTTGGATATGTAATTGAGTTATTTTAAGGGAGTTTATATCAGCTTTCCCTATACCCAAATTTAACTGTTGTCGAGATATTTAGGATTTTTGAAAATTTTTTGAATTTGCACCTGTCCCTTAAAAAATCGGTAACTCGCTTTCGAAATCATGTTTGGAGAATTGAAAGAGAAAGCCTATATCTGTTGTTCAGTGTGATCAAAATTGGAATTGAAGTTAATAAACCCAAAAATTTTAAGGTTAAGTTTGGACAACTTCAAGTACCCAAAACTTAATTTTTTCCAATGGGATGTCCCAATTTTTATTCTACTAGATGGAGGAGAATTTTTTTCTGCATCAATCTGTATTAGCATTCCCTATACCTATCTGTGATAATTTTCAAGTTATGTTGTTTTTTTTTTGTTATTGTAGGAAATTTCTTACTAACCACAGCTATTTTTGCATAGTTTGCCATAAAAACATTTCTGATTAAACTTAAACGACAAACTCTGTTCAAAATTGTGTTATCAGACTGTGAAAACAAAATAAATTCATTGGGTGTTGGTTTGAAAAACTTTAATTTCTCACCTTTTTTCATTCGTTTCCATGGCAACCTATGAGAAAAGGCCTATGGCTAATGAATTTCTCAATCCCAACAAAAAGGTATTGTAACTTGAAAACTATTAAACATAAGTGTAGGGAATGTTAACACAGATCGAAGCAAAATTAAATTCTCTACCATCTAGTGAAATAAAACTTTTGTCATTTCATATGAAAAAAATGAGTTATGGGTGCTTAAAGTTCTGCAAACTTAAGTTTAAAAATTTGGAGTTTGTTATTCTTTTTTAGAAATTTGAAAACACCAAAGGAAAGATCTAGGCTTCCTCTTTCAAATGAGCTCATAAATATTTCCAAATTTTTAAAAATCGCAGAGTTATCGATTTTTGAACTGGAAGGTACAAATCCAAAAATTTTTTTAAAACCATAAATATTTCGTAAACGGCTAAATTTAGGTATAGGGACAGCTTATGAAAACTACCTTAAAATAACTCTAGGAATTCAAAAACGCATTAAAAAATATAACATTCCATTTAAAATAAGGAAATTGATAGCGGCTTCCGGTATAACCGGAAGTGCTGCCATCTTGAGAATATTTTCATTGAGCAGGATCTAAAAGATTATGGTTGTACACAAATTTTCAGATGACTATGATTATTAGAACTCCCAATACTTCTAATGTGGGGTTTAGACAAAACAGCTTGTAGATAAATCGGACTGGGACCATTTGAAAACACACAAAAATATCTAGGGACATTACCCACTTCCGAAAAAAATTGACTTTTAATTAAAAAAATACGTTTGATATCTCTGTGAAAGAAACGAAATTTGTTGTAGAAAGTTGGTAATCTCACTAGATATAGTCGATTGAAACGATTTGGCATTTGCCGTTTTTAAAAATGTTTGTTCTTTTTAGAGATTATCTCAAAAAACAATTTTTTGTTAGTTCTGGCACCGGCCACAAGTTGTCGCTTCAAATTTGAGCTGTCTGAATTGTCGCTAGTTATAGAAAATCAAGTTACTCGTAATTCACTGGTCAAAATTTCGATGGTGGCGCCATATCTTGGTAGTATGAGGAACTAAAATTGGCGGCAAATTTAAATGCTCTATTATTATTTACACAATTTTATTTTTCATTTTTCTACAATTTAAACACTCATAACTGATTTTATTGAAAATCGGTTAAGTGTGTTTAATAGCAGAATTTCGTTAAGTGCTCTAAATATAAAAAAAAGAAATACAACCAAATACAACAAAAATTATTTATTAATGAATTAACAACTTTTCACAAATTATGAAAACATCAACTGAAAGGAACAAATGTATTTGATTTTCACATTTTAAATTGGCGATTCCCTGATTTCTCAAAAAACGGTCATTTAACATTATTTTGTAATTTGAAAAAAGTTTAAGGAACTAAATAAGTAAATAAGGACTCTAAAAAGGTACTGCTGGTCTAGAAGTTTCAAATGGCGTAGTGTACGCTCGCCAACATGTTCACAATTCTGTTTTCACAGAGAAGCAATGCATTTAATAGTTTGTGTCAACATTTCTTGTGTGTTTTCGTTGGTATACTCACGCGGATGACAACAAATTTACCTATTGGAACTTTTTATGCGTAAGAGGTTTTTCTGTTTTTACTGTATGGACTCCACATTGGTGTTGACTGTCATTCAGCAGTTATAGCTTTGTTTGAAATTTTGGACCGATACACCTTAACGGGAAAATGGGAGTTATTTTTGTGGCTTTGGTCCGAATTGAACGCGCGTATTTAATTCGAAACACCATGTGCAAGGTAGAAGTTAAATAGATTAAATTATGTTCACTACGTTAGTCTTAAAAAGTGTCCATCATGGATATCAACTCAAAAAAAGAAATTTTGTTTAAATTCTCTGAGTTTTCTTTCGCGCCCAAGTCGATTTGTTCCTGAATAGCCCTCACAAGTAAAGAAGCACTGTTTCCACCAGCCACCCAGAAGTTGTTTAATAAACGCTGTAGGTTGTCTTTTAAGGGTGTAGGTCCATACCACAGCTAGAGATGTGTATTACATAGTACTTTTGTTGGCAAAAAAATTCCAACTTACCAAATTCGAGCTTTCGAAATTTAAAAGCTTTTCAGTGTACTTTATGGAGTAGATAACACAAATAATCGAATCCAAATAAGAATAAAAAGAGAAAACCACGACCAAAACACGTAGCAGAATAATTCAAACTTGAAATAGAAACAGTTATAATTGAAAAAAACCTTTTGACAATGTTGAATGTAATGTGGCATTGCGCGCCAAAGGTTGCTTAATATTTTGGATTTTTGGATTTATTCTTGGATTTTACTTGAAATCACACAACCAAAAGATGGCATGAGTAGTTACTATTAACGACCGTACCATTTCCCTTAAATTTACAGATATCTGTAAAGATAAAACACGTGGCGCCGCATGTTGGTAGTATGATTTAATAAACCGTTTCTCCTATGCCGCTTGATTAACCCATTGTCGCCTAAGGCAAAATATCTCCTCGGATCCCTTCAGGTAGTGGAGAGTCAACCCCTGATTGTAAATTTTATTTGTCCTCATTGTTGTGGCAAAGTTGGAGTAAATAAGATGATTTCGGTACTCACTGCTTGATCTTTAGAAAAGGATTTACATTGATTTATAAAATCCTTTTCAAATTCATTATTAACGTGTTAAAATTAAATTTTAATTGAATTAAATTTTAATTTCACTTTCTATAAATTGACCGACCCCTAGTAGTAATTTTTTACTTAACAGATTATACCACTAATTTTTTTCTGTAACTATTGATTTTTTGGATTTTTGTGAAATTCGATTAGAAAATGTTTTTATACTCGTTTCTGTTAGTAAAACGTCAATTCTAAAAAAATAACTCTTATAAAGTTGACTAATGTAAAAAATTAGTTAAAATGATAAGGAACTACTTAGGAATATTTTTTTAATTAATGTTTGTTCAACCAAACCTACAAATTTTTGAAACATGGATAGTACTATGACAAATTTAAAAAATCGAAAAAGTGTGTTATTGAAACAACAAAAAATTACTCATCAAATACTACACGAGAGTTCGACAAAGAAAAACATTATTTTCCAAAACATTTCTCAAACGGGTTGTCATTGGTCATTATAATTTACTTGGAACCCTGCGGATACAACGTTTACATATCAAATACTTTTTAATTTATTCACACTCTGTTTTGTACGAAGTCTATCGATAAATAATAATTATTATTACTTTATCGATAATAATAATAATACTTTAACTTGTATGGAAACGCTGATTATCATAATTTATCAAGCTGAAGAGTCAAATAAAAACATTTCCACAGGTAGTATTTAGTTAGAATACATTTTTTCCCTCAGTTTGCATTAGTTTATTCTTCACAAAGAAAAAAAAATTACAATATTCTTAGGAATATTATAACAAATTTTGCCAACTGTTATCTTCTTTTTCTATTTGATTAAAAATTTAATAATAACAATTTAAAAATTAATAATTATAATTAGCAAAAATTTGCATAAACTCTCAATATTTCGTAAATACATGCATACGATGCCTCTCTGAATCGAACATTGCACATTTTGAATATTTCGATTCATAACAAGCCACTAGCCCTGTCCGAAGTACCTGCTTGAGATAAAGGTCCCAACGTTTATTGAAGTTGTAAATTATTATTATTAGACAGAGAAACTCAGCCCTGTTATAAATCATTTTAGGCCCAAACATTTTCGGTAATATTCCGATTTGAGCGACCCCTGTGCGGGAATAAGTGTCGTCTTCATCGACTTTCGCCACCTTAAGTCATTGAAAGTGGATCCCGGAACGGTTTCGCCTAACCTGCAGGAATATGCCAGTTACAAGGAGGCAGTATTGTATCCATTGTGTAGACGTGAAATCCCTAATAATATGCTAGTAAGCTAGACGGTGGGAGATTTAGTGTCGTGTGTTGTAAAGGGATATGGAGTCGATTTCGGTGCCTTGCACACACGGATGATTGTTTCCTTGACGACTAATAATAATCGAATCACCGTATTCCTCCCTTATCCTCGATAATTACAATCATCCGTTATCGAGGAATGTAATTCCACTACGCTCATTATCCGCTGCATAAATCTAATTAAGTTAATTAACAGCGATATAAAAGAGAATACGATGCTGGTGCTTTACATATTGGCGGTAATGACAAAACGTCACATCCATCCTCTCCAAATGTAGCTTTCGGGTCGATTAATCACATTTGCAGCAATCATCATCAATGAAAGTCCGTTTATTTGTCTAATCAATCTCCCCTGTGAAAGGACTTCAAAGTGAGAGCTTGCACTACAGATTTAATACAACTACTCGAGTCGTCAGGATCAAAGACACCCATCAAAAATTCAATGAGCACCTTTGGAATCTCTACAGCACTTAAATTGACTCGACAAGACAAAAACTTAACGTGCCAACAAAACTTGTTTAAATTATTATAACTTCGGGAAAAAGCAAGATCAATATCAATATGAAAATTCAAGGTGGGCTTCATTTTTTTATTGCAGGGGAAAGGAAAATTTAAAGGGAAAAAATTAAACGCAAGGCGAAAATAAATAATAATAATAACTACTACTAAAGTTTATTTAAAAAAATGTAAGAGGGGCAACTACACATTTACCTTCCTTCTACTAAATAACTCTACTAGGTTTGTCCATTTCATAATCAAGATTCATAATCGAATTTTCGCATATTAGGTTAGCAAGTGGATGTTAAATATGCTTTCTTAGCAAATTTTATTTAGAAATAGTACCTATACAGGGTGTCCGTTTTTCGAGCTCCACCATGGGGATCTCAGTTGTTATAAGAGATACGAAGTCGGTTAAATTGGGGTAAAGTTGTGCATTTTTATGTTGAATAATTATCTGAAAGAAAATTTGATGTGTCATTTTTAGTTTTTGAAGTATTGTAAAAAAACGGAAATTTGTAATTTTCGTTTTTATTTTTTCAAGCGAAAAGCAAAAGAACTAGACGTTTTTAACTAGGACGTTCTTCAGGCACTTTTTTACAAGGAATCTAAATCTGTCATCGTATTTTCCAAGGCGTTCTTGATGTCAGAGTTACAACACTCAACTTTGGTTTTTCTTATGGACGCCATATTCAATTTTTGTATTTTTGAAAAGTGTTTTTATTTCTGATTACAACGATGTATCACATGTTATGATCGTATGTTGCATACTGATCAAAATGAAAAAAAAAGCATTTTTGCAAAAAGTGCTTTGGAAAAAACGTCAGCAATTTTGTTTTTAAACAAACTAGATTTTGGAAGTTTAATTGAATTTGGATTTGGATCCACATTTCCGCCAAACTTACTTATTTAAAAACTAAACGACATGATAAGCTAGAAGTTTATTTTTTGTAAAGCAAAACAAGACAAAGTTATAAAATTCTGCTCACATATTTAATAGAAATGTCAAAAGTTAGTTTGTTAAACAAAATTTTTAGCGTTTTTAAAGTACTCTTTTCAAAATCGCTTAATTTAATGAGCATGTAAGATTCGATCATATCATGTGATACATCGTAGTAATCAGGAATAAAAACACATTTCAAAAATATAAGTATTAAATATGGCGTCCATAAGAAAAACCAAAGTTGAGTGTTGTAACTATGACATCAAGAACGCCTTGGAAAAGGCGATGACAGATTTAAATTTCTTGTAAAAAAGTGCCTAAAGAATGTCTTACTTTAAAACGTCTAGTTTTCGTAGTTTTCGCTTAAAAAAATAAAAACGAAAATTATAAATTTTTGATTTTTCTCAATAATTTAAAAACAAAAAATGACACATCAAATTTTCTTTCAGATAATTGTTCAGCATAAAAATGCGCAACTTTGCCCTAATTTAACCGACCTCGTATTTCTTATAATAACTGAGATCCCCATGGTGGAGCTCGAAAAACGGACACCCTGTATGTATACAAAGTGAGTTTAAAGTAACGCACAAAATTCGCAATTGTTTTATTTTTAAAAAATAAAAAAATGCGAAAACAGGTAACTTGGCATTTTAATTAAACTCAAATTTGACCTAACTGAATCAGTCATGGCGGCCAATATGGCGGCGCCATGACGTCATCATAGAATTTTTTAAATGGAACAATATCATTTTTGTTGTACAACTGAAAGCTCTACTAATAGGCCTTTACAACTGTGCTACTTATTTTAAATGTGGGTGAACCGAACGCTAAAAAAATTTTTTTGAATTTTTTATTAAAAAAAAATTATTTTTATTATTTTTCTAAAGTAAAATAAAAATGAACAAACAGGTCAGGTCAGGTCAGGTCAGGTCAGGTCAGTATTTTGTATTTTAAGGGAGCTCAATTCTAACCTATCTGGATCAGCATAGCGTCTAATTCATACCTTACTTTAGACTAACGAAAATTTTAATTTTAATTTTCGCATTTGCTTTTTCTACATTCAAAATAAGTAGTTGTAAGTAGTTGTAAGGCTTCGAATTATAAAAGAAAAATCATATTGTTCCATTTAAAAAATCCTGTGATGACGTCATGGCGCAGCCATATTGGCCGCCATGACTGATCCAGTTACGTCAACTTTGAGGGCAATTAAAATGCTAAGTTACCTGTTTTTGCATTTTTTTTATTTTTGAAAAATAAAAGAATTTCGAATTTTATGCGTTACTTTAAACTCACTCTGTAGGTATATTACGACTAAGCACTTTGATTATTATTTTACTTAGCAAATTTTATATCATTACCTTAGCATTTACAATATTTTACTTACAAAATGACTATTATTTACCTAACAGTTTAATAAAAAACATTAAAATGTTTAATAGTTAGATTAATTTTCGGTAAAAACCAAATAAATTCGTAAGAAACTGTTTGTGTGGGAAAAAGTTGAAAGAATCATGGCGTTGAAGAGATGCCATGTCCTAACAAAGAATGACAAAATAAAATAACCGTACAATAAAAATTATGGAAAAACTTTTCTGGATAAAACTGAAGAGAAAGAAATTTAAAAAATGCCAAAATAATAATAATTAATTAAATTTAAAAAAAATAAAAAGGTAAGGTTTAGATGTAAGTTTAACGAACAGTAAGTTGCAGAAACTATTAAAAAAATCTAGTATAAAAAAATGTTAAAAATCAATCTGTTCATTTATACAGGGTTATTCACATAAATGTTATGATGCCATAATAAATTAATTACTACTTGAATTTATGATTAGATTTTCAAATTTAGTTTATGCTTTGTAAAATGTATACAGGGTGTATCAGAAATACGTGTGTTAATTTTAACAGGTAACGGAGCACAACGAATAAAACAATTTTCTTATTTGTAATTTTTCAATACAAATTTCAACAATTTACATAAAATTTGGAAAAGATAACATATTAAAAGGTGTACAAAAATAAAAGTACCAAACTATTTTCCTTGTAATATAAACGGACAATTTGAAAAAATTTAAAACAACAATGAAAATTGTTGCTATGAATACAAACTAATTATTAACCGGCTCGTTTACACAAAATGAAGGAGGAAGCCAGTAAAAATAATAAATAAGAATTTTGCAAAATTTTATAGACTTGATGAGTTTTATTACGTGATAAAATTAACACACGTATTTCTGATACACCCGATATTTTACTAGTCCAGCTCGGAATCTTATATGAATAACCCTGTAAAGCTAATATTGTTGTTATTTGCCTCTAAAAAATATCTGAAATTTCCAAAAAATTCGTTTTCTTTTTACAAAGGCTTTAAGGCTCAAGGGTATACTCGTATGAAACAATCGGTGTAACATTGATTTATAAAAAGCTTCTATTTTATGTAAAAACCATATGGTATTACCCAGCATAACAAAATCGCCTTTATGTATTAACTGATCTACAAATGCCATTTTGTTACCTTGTCCTGTTTCAAGTGTGAATTTAATAGAGTTATTTTTTGAATTTAAAAATTCTTCAAGTTTAACCTTGGAACCCCTGAAAAAGGCCAAGACATCACCTACATATCGGTATCAAAAAATTATATAATTACACAATTCTTTTTGTGATAAGACTTTCTTTTGAAAGTTTCTATTAATCGATGTTAAAAGCGTATTTGCAATCAAAAAGCAAGTTTTTCACTAAATTCAGACATTCAAAGGTGGGTAATGAAGCAAAAACATCAAATGATACTAACAAAAAATTGTCCAGAATTGAAATATTTTTGAGTTTGTCTGAGTATATCAAGTCAAAAAGTAACATTCAAGCATTTGATGGACAGTAAACATATGGGATATTCTATATCAGACAATAAGGTGTGTTTTCTTTGTGAATTGAAGGTAGACCATTAAAGAATTCATGGGTGAACATTTTCTCTCAATTTTGTGTATAAATTTTGTTGGATAAAGGTATAAATAATAATTACAGTGAATAAATTCCTCTTTCCTTTCGAGTTTTTCAAGTTTGGGTAAAATCGGTCGAGGTAATAATACCGTAACCGAATTCTGCGGGTGATGGCAGTTTGTCAATCGTGGCAAACGTCGTTTAACCGTCGATAATCATTTCTTGGAGCAATTTTCCTTTCGTCCCCAATCAACTTTCTTATCACGTTCGATTTCATATCAATTCGTTGGTTTGAATGATCCAGTGGCTGCACCTACCTGTTATTATTAGATTAGCTCTATTTCGTTGGATCTCTAATTAAAATGTCAAACCGTGACGACGGCAACGGAGTGCAAGTTCTCCGACCCTTTCCATCCATAATTTACGATCCGAAGATATTTCAAAGTCGCGAAAAGGCGCAGTTTCCTTTTTGCTCGTAGCGAATAAAACCTAACTCCTTTAAGTAAATTCTTGAACTTTTCCGAAGCAGCGCCCAGTAACTGATTACGTTAGTTGTGTCACTTTACAACTTCACTGAAGCATGCTTATCGTAAATCGATGTCATGTACACACACACGCATTGGATATTCTTCCACAAAGTAAGAATTTACATATGGACATGGCAGCAGCAAGGTTGAAAAAGCGAGCCGACCTCCCTTTTTCTTGTCTCTTTGTGTTTGCATGTGTAACGTTCATCAGATTCGATTCGGATAAAGCGTACCAAAGTACGTTTATAAAGTAAAAGGTGCAAAGAATAAAACACATTCTGATTCACATTTTTATATTCATTTACAAAAACAGTGAAAGCTCCTGCTTTTGAGACAAAATTGGCAAATTTTGTTGAAACATCCTAATTGGGACTAACAAACTATTATAGCTTTTCAAACGCCGTTTAGATAAACAAAGCTGAGTTTGTGAAGAGGAGTTAACCCAAGTTGAGAATTGACCTCTGAACTACAAAGGGTCCAGCTGAACCAAACCTATCATTTCAGTGCCCTCACGCATTTGCTCACAAGTAGGCAAATATTACATTAATAAAAATACGGACAATATCAACATGATAATAATGTGTAGAAATAATGCATTAAATAAAAACAAGAACGTAAATAAAATATTGATTAATAATCATAACAATAATAATGATAATTTCATTTATTTGCAACAGGTGAATCATCCATTTACAGAAAATAATATAAAATAAACGTGTTGTATTTAAATTAAAAACTAACATTAAATTTTATTTTTTAAAATTTTGCCTTCCATTAAATTTAACCTAAAACTGAAATACAAGACTTTTATGAAATTAAAATGAATATTATTGATGTTACTCTGCAAGACCTGACAATCATTATCAGATGTTATTACATTACAAAGTTAAAAATCATAAGCAAATAAGAGATTGTAACAAGTTGCTGTTGAAGAGATGTCATTAAAAGCTGTTATTTAACTCACAATGTTATCTGTTTGTCGGTTATTTTTTCGGAGCCAAATTTGAAAGGGTTCCCGTTGTCCCACTGAATTGAAATTCTGCATACTTACTTAATCTGAGTGACAATGCAATCCTATGTAGTTAAATACCCCCTAAAAGGGTTAAATGGGGTTTTGAAGTTTTAGGTTATGTTTACAAAGGGGTTCTCGATTTGTAAATTTGAGAGGGTTCCTGTAGTCGCAATGAAATGAAATTTAACATGCTTACGTAATCTGCGTGACAATGCAATTCTATATATTTAATTACCCCCTAAAGGTGTTAAATGGGGTTTTAAAATTTTAGGTTATGTTTACAAAGGGGTTCTCGATTTGTACATACCGTAACTTATACCGACATAGACGGTATGTTGGTCATTTGGACGTCACGGTAGATGCGTAATAACACTAAATCTATGCAATAAATAGACTAAAAAGCAAAAAATAAAAATATATAAAAAAATGTTTAAAAAAAAGCTTTTATTTAAAAGATGCACTAAAAAGTAAAAAATAATGCATTTTAATCACAGGTGAATATTTTTTCTTACAGGTTAAAATTCTAAAATTTATAAAAGCTTTGGGAGTTATAAAACTACGGCGTTACAGAATTACTTTGTTCAGTTGACAACTCCCAAAGCTTTAATAAATTTTAGAATTTTAACCTGTAAGAATTAAGAAAAAATATTCTCCTGTGATTGAAACACATTATTTTTTACTTTTTAGTGCATCTTTTAAATAAAAGCTTTTTTTAAAAAAACATTTTTTTATATATTCTTATTGTACATTTGTATTTTGGCAATAAAGTTATTATTATTACTTTTGTTACTTTCTTTCGTAATTTTTTTTAAATATGTCAAATGTTTTTCACTTACAAATATCTACTAACTTGTAGGTATAGAACTGATGAGGGAAACAATGTATATTTTGGTTGTTTTTTCCAAAGTTTTTATTAACATGTATTTTAAATAGCGATCAGTCTTCCTACAACATGTTTTTTCACACGTTTGTGCACATTCTGTTAAGCAAAATAAAACTTATTTCACGAAATTTTTCGTGTTTAATTCTTTATGTAGACGTTTTATATTAATCCTCGTGCATAAATCATACGGGCCGCATATAAAGTTATATATTTTTAAAATGACAGGGAATAAAATTTTATACCTGTAATAAAAGTAATGTTTCATAAAGTTTCCTAAAAATTTGCTGTCGTATTACGTTGATTAATAAGAGGTGTCTAGTCGTAAAACAATTCGAGATGAAGCTATTTTTATTTAATTACTTAATGTTTCAAGAAACAATTAAAGGAAGCTTTTAAGAGTTGCATTTAATTGCGCCACCTTTAAAGCGTCATAACGTGGAAGAGTTTTATTAACACTGAAAACGTTTAAGTTCCGGGAAATATTATTGTGCGACTTGATTAAAAATGAAACGTTTATGTTTTTCTATTTAATAGAGAAATCAATATCTAATAGTGTGTTTATTTCCTCACGCTCACACCATAAATACAACGAAATGGCCATTACGTTTGGAAGATGCGACTATATTTGTGTAAATAACCCTTCGATGATACACAATGGCATAAAAACTAAGCTGTTTTTTATGACTGCCATTTTGGATCTTTGCAATCCGAAAAATGGCCAATAAGCTTTTTTTATTACAGCCGAGGCTGTAATGAAATTCCATGTTATGACACTTGTGATGTATGTGTGTCGACCAAGATTCGAACGTGTTTTATGAGCATTAACTCTTGTCGACAAGAGCCTGTTTTGAAAGTGCAGAAGTGCAGTGCAATGTTTGCGGAACCAATTACGAAATAGTGTTCCCTGCAACAGTGGACAATAACGCATCCCGGTTTTCAATTATATCCCCTGCGAATGTTTGCACTGATAAATGGTTATGCGGATTTGAAGGGATTTCAATTCGAATTACCAAATCGAGCAGCACACCCGGTGATTATGGAGATCTAACAGCCCCATCACGAGCAAACAACTGGACAAATATTTCACTAAAAACAAGTAGAAAAATATAGAAAAAAATGTTTTATTAAAAAGATGCATTAAAAAGTAAAAAATAATGTATTTCAATCACAGGAAAATATTTTTTCTTACAGGTTAAAATTCTAAAATTTATAAAAGCTTTGGGAGTTGTCAAGTAATGCCGTAGTTTTATAACTCCCAAAGCTTTTATAAACTTTAGAATTTTAACCTGTAAGAAAAAATATTCTCCTGTGATTGAAATACATTAGTTTTTACTTTTTAGTGCATCTTTTAAATAAAAGCTTCTTTTAAAAAACATTTTTTATATATTTTTATTTTTTGCCTTTTAGTCTTTATTTATTGCATAGATTTATTGTTATTACACTGTGCATCTACTATGTCGGTATAAGTTACGGTATGTACAAATCGAGAACCCCTTTGTAAACATAACCTAAAATTTTAAAACCCCATTTAACATCTTTAGGGGGTAATTAACTATATAGAATTGCATTGTCACGCAGATTACGTAAGCATGTTAAATTTCATTTCATTGCGACTACAGGAACCCTCTCAAATTTACAAATCGAGAACCCCCTTGTAAACATAACCTAAAACTTCAAAACCCCATTTAACCCCTTTAGGGGGTATTTAACTACATAAGATTGCATTGTCACGCAGATTAAGTAAGTATGCAAAATTTCAATTCAGTGGGACAACGGGAACCCTTTCAAATTTGGTTCCGAAAAAATAACCGACAGACAGATAACATTGTGAGTTAAATAAAAGCTTTTAAAAATGCTACTACTACTAATAAATAAACGCAATAAAGTTTGGGCGATTTAATTAGAAAAATCGGGCACAGTTTGGCTAAACTCACCAACTGATAAAAAGTTTCGTTTCATATTTTAAGTGAATTTTGATGAGATGCTTCAGACGTAAATCGATGAAAAACCACTCGCGTGCTCACTTCCAGCATTGAAAGTTTACAAAATACGGTATTCAGATATTCGATAAGAAGTTCGAATTGATTTATGGAACTTATGATTTATAATATTTGCAGCTACCTGTGTGTTTAACTTTCCCAAGCCGGGCCGCATAAATTTAAGTTTTTTACCAACTCGAACCCAATAATCTTAATTTAACTTATACTGATAAACTAATTGTTAAACATTTTAATGTCGTCAAGTGAATGTAGATTAAGCCCAAACAACTTTTGTTTTGTTCGTGGTAAAATTATCCTAATAAATCCTGGGGAACTTAAGATGAAATGGTAAACGTTTCTATCAAGATTTAAAAGTCTTATGAAAAGAGGTACCAAGATTTTTGGGATAAAAATATGTTAGCCGATTACTGCTGGTTACATAAGAGAACTGACACTAATCAGTGCAAAAAAAGAAACAATCTGTGTCATTTTTAATTTATCAAAAGTTTTGAATCAATCTTTTTTGTGGTGTCTTTGGCATTCGTTATTGACATGACTAAGAAATTGTTTAATATTTTATTTGCTTTAAAATATCATCAGGTGAATGTAAACTAAGCCCAAACAACTTTTTCTGTTTGTGTTTAAATTATCTTAACAAAACCTGGAAACCTTAAAGGATGAACCCGGTGAACTTTTCCAAAAAGATTTAGAGTCTTATGCAGAAAGGTATTGAGGTTTTTGTGATAAAACTATGTTAGTCGATTACTACTAGTCTACATTACGATAAACTAACCCGTATAGTACAAAAAAAGAAGCATGGGTATTTAAAAATATTGACCTAATTTTTTTTCGACTTCAGTATCAGACTTAGGGTTAATTATTCTACCGATACAGATTGGTTTCATGTCCTGCTAAAAAATGTAGTAAATTAGTGTTATTTGCCCGGCGCATCCACCAATTTTGCACGCAATAAAATTTTTACTTCAATATTATAAATAATTACGTTTCTGTCGATGAATATAAATTACACATAGTTAGCACAAAACAATAACAATATTTAATTTATACATACTATTTATTATAATTTCGTCGATAATAATTATCAGTTCGTTTCAGAACTGTAGTGTGATATTTGGTGTTTTGTTCAAAATTCAGCACCAAATCCCTTTTGCGTCATTTGATGTGAAAATTAATTTCGATATAGAAAATCTCGTTACTCGTTATATTATTAAAGCTAAAAAATTGGAGGAAAACCACTTTTGTTTGCCCACATTTATTAATTTAGCTCCGAGTTCCTCTCGAAGAGGATCGCTTGAATGGGAAAAACTCCATTTTTAAAGTAAACAGAGGTTCGATTGTTAATTTTCTAAGTTTACATTCGGAAAATGTAAAATCAAACGGATTGAAGTAGAAAAAGGAATTCAATAATGCCCACCACAAAAGAAAAAGATGTTTATTCAAGGAAAAAATTACCAGACTAAAGATTCATTCATCATGCGCTGATGGATAGGGCTTCCGATTTCGTCCCCTTTTCATTAGTTTAATGTGTTCACTTTTAAACTCATATCTGATCAGATGGCTGATAAAATGCCACTTTCATCGGCTTTTATCTCATCGTGGAGAAATGTGTTCAGGTAGGTGTTCAGGTTCAACTGAATTTTGATAGCTTTCTCGGGAGTTGATGTTTTAGGCGCGTTATTGGCGAAATTAATGCAACATCAATCACTTTCATTATTTGGAAAGCTTGGACGTTATGTGGTAGTCTATCCCAAAATTGAAAGCTTTCAAACAATTTTTGCATTAATAACAAAGCTCGTGTTGTACTTCCGGTATTCGAAAATCCCTCTAAAAATGATTATCGACAAATTTAGCGAAATCATTAGGTTATTTTTAACGAGGCATCGTGACATCCTTTGTTACGTACATTTTCGTGATTAAGGCAATAAACGCACTTTAATAAAACCCATCGCTGCATAAAATTTTAATCAATACGTTACGCTCTACTTCCTTCACATTAATATTTTTGAAATGCAAATTAAAGCCTCTGTTCACGCGAAATCGTTTTTCGGGTGATTTTTCCGTCGTGATCGACGTATTTATTTTAAATTGGAGTATTTTTTCGACCTCATTAAAATCGCTTTGTTTCAATTATTCGGTCTTTCTGCGTGAAGGATGCGTTCCGAGGGGAATCCCTTTGTATCGGATTTTATAATTGGGAAACGTCATTACGTAAACAACAAAGCGTGGTATTTTTAGTTCGAATGGAAAACATTTGTAAAAACGAAACCGAATTTTTCTTTATTTAAAATTTTAAAAGACGAAATGTTTGCCTTGGGGCCTCTTTATTTACGTTAATTTTGAAAAACGGCAAGCCGGTGTTATTAAAGTAGCGAGTCGCAAAAAATATGCCAAGATTTCTTGGGTTTTATTAGCGTTGAGTGTGATGAAAACTCGTCGGTAAAAATGGGTCATGGATTTGTGGAAATTGCGGAAAATTTACTGGCACCTTAATCCACACAAATAGATGAACTTTGGTGAAAATTTTACAATGTTTCCGGTGTATTTTTCAGCTCGTTTCTCTATACCAACAATTTTTAATGGCCCAATTTGCATAATACCCTTTTCAAACTTCCTTATCTTGTAATAGCGGGTTTCGCTGTTTTAAGAACAGGTAATGCTCGTTTTTAATCTACTTCCGCAAACTGTTATTAATAATTATCGAGATAAAAGTTAACTGAATTTTGTTCGTGGCCCAGCGCAGGTGGAGGAAAGTTAGGGAGAAATGCTAATTTCAACTAGTCACTTAATCTTAACACATGAGAGTCAAAATATACCCGACAAAGTTAAGCGAACTAATAACTAATCGTCGAGCTTTCTACAGTTACTCTGAGCCATTTGCTCCTGATCCTACACTTGAGACTTTCAAGTTGGGCGAAAAGTTTAAAAGCGTTTTCGATACGTGCCAGTTAAGTTATTTAAATGCGCTACAATGTACTACAAAAACTTAGTTATTTCGAAGCAATTACAAGCTGCATAATTAACGAGCGTAATTCTAGTGAATCCCGCAGGATGTGCTGTTCAATATTACAAAGCGGTTATCTTTGAACGTGTCTCGGGTTCTTTAATTTGGTGGAAGGTTCGTGCTTTAATTACTACAAGTCTACGATTTTTCTGGAAATATTCAAATGGACGTAAAACATTGAGGCCGAGCTGAAACGCTATTCGCATCCATGTCAAGCCAAGCGAAAAGTCCATGTCCTATAGTTCCAACTTATACAGGATCATTTATTTATTGCCCATATAAAGAAAAGGATTTTCAAAGAACTAAGATGAATGGTTTGATCTACATAGACTGACTTTTCCATTGTCTGAGTTTCTTTAAATTGTAATGCGGCGTTTTGTCGTCCCGGTCGTCAACAAAAAGTTCTTTGACGGAGGATTCTTTTAAAGTGAATCACTACCTTGCGAGAAATGCAAAGAAACTTCCAGCTGTTTTAACTCTGTAAATAACTTACAGAAAAATGTTTGTTTAGTAATTATCATGCCGCAAGAACCAAAATTCGGTAATTGTGGGGTAAACCTTTGCCTTGTTTTAATCAGTGTGATGAGAGATTCAGGTACACCCCCGGAAATAATTTACCGGTAAGTCGATTTCGCTATCCCGGAAAAGAGACAAAGGAAGCCGAGAAGGCCATTAAGCCCAAACAGCTAAATCGTGCCAGCAATTGGCAAAACGTAATCCTCTAACACTGGTAAAATGCTCAAACCCGAACTTTTACAAACGCGTTCCGGATTAGGGTTATATGTTGACGAACGTTACTGGAACTTCCCTCGAGTGATTGCCACAAGTCGTTTAAAAGAATTCTTCTCCAACAGTAATTAGAGTATCTGTATTTTTAAGGTGTTCGATTGAAACCGCGCTGAAATAAAAACAAGGAATGAATTTTAATGAAACGAGCTATTAGACTAGTGAAAAAACACATTTATCTCATTCTTGAACAGTCAACACAATGAGTAACAATTTTGCCTTGCGTTCGTTAACTCTGACAATGATTACCTCCGCCAGTTATTCGTGTTTGAATAACAAATAGGCTCTTTCATGGGCAATCTAATAAATGCCAATAAGGTCAGGCGAGTTGGGCTAATCTTTATTGCCTAATTTGTTACTTTCCAAAGGATACTAATAAACTGCTAGGTCACAATATTGTAAATGCCAGGTAAAATACTCTAAATGCTATGTTAAAAATAAAAGTTGCTAAGAAAATAATATTAGTACTCTAAAATGCTATACCTACATAGGTATTTAACACATGGACTAAAAACAATTTTTGACATGAAGATCCGATTAAAATCCATCTCTTTAAAAAATACTAATTTTTTTTCAGCGAAGAAATGCACAAACCCAGTGGCATATTTAGTACGGGGAAAGTGTAGTTGCCCCTCTTATTAGACAAAGTAATTTGCAATTATTATTAATTATTATTTTTACCTAACCTAGGAATTATTTTCATTTAAAATTTTCTATTTTCACCTAGAGTTTATTGTGTTCACTTAGCGTTTAATGAAATAACCTAACGTTTAATTTTTTCGCCTTTCCAAACAGTTTGTAAAGTGTTTACTTTTCAAAGAATTAATATGCAACCAGTGCCTATCGGCTTGATATTTTCAACACATTCTGTGTTAGTTTGAATGACAAGCGCCCGGAAATGTTGCTCCAATTAGTTTGCATAACCATGTCTCTATCAACTGGCGATAACACTGAAACTAAATTCAGTTACTGTAAAACTGAAACTATAATGGAGCCATTGTTGGGCTCGTTTTGAACTTCATACACACGTTTTTTATTTTGTGTGAAAGTTGCGAGATTAATTTATTTTCTCTCTACTTTGGTAAATTATAAAAGTGTGAGCCACATTATCATATTTGCACCATTTCAGGGCGTGAAAAAATAACGTTGTAATGTCAGGAGGGCTATTAAAAGTTGTGAGTTTTTAAAATGAGGCCGGGAGGGTACTATTGAGCAATTTTCGAAATCAGCGCAACACGAAACACATTTTATTAAAAGCTTTTATTTAACTCACAATGTTGTCTGTCTGTCGGTTATTTTTTCGGAGCCAAATTTGAAAGGGTTCCCATCGTCCCACTAAATTGAAATTTTGCATACTTACTTAATCTGCGTGACAATGCAATCCTATGTAGTTAATTACCCCCTAAAGGGGTTAAATGAGGTTTTGAAGTTTTAGGTTATGTTTACAAAGTGGTTCTCGATTTGTAAATTTGAGAGAGTTCCTGTAGTTGCAGTGAAATGAAATTTAACATGCTTACGTAATCTCCGTGACAATGCAATTCTATATAGTTAATTACCCCCTAAAGGAGTTAAATAGGGTTTTGAAGTTTTAGGTTATGTTTACAAAGTGGTTCTCGATTTGTAAATTTGAGAGGGTTCCTGTAGTCGCAATGAAATGAAATTTAACATGCTTACGTAATCTGCGTGACAATGCAATTCTATATAGTTAATTACCCCCTAAAGGTGTTAAATGGGATTTTAAAATTTTAGGTTACTTTTATAAAGGGTTTCTCGATTTGTACATACTGTAACTTATACCGACATAGACGGTATGTTGGTCATTTAGGACGTCACGGTAGATGCACAGTGTAAGAACAATAAATCTATGCAATAAATAAAGACTAAAAAGCAAAAAATAAAAATATATAAAAAAAGGTTTTTTAAAGAAAGCATTTAATTTAAAGGATGCACTAAAAAGTAAATAATAATGTATTTCAATCACAGGAGAATATCTTTTTTTCTTACAGGTTAAAAGTCTAAAATTTATAAAAGCTTTGGGAGTTGTCAACTGAACAAAGTAATTCTGTAATGCCGTAGTTGTATAACTCCCAAAGCTTTTATAAATTTTAGAATTTTAACCTGTAAGAAAAAATATTCTCCTGTGATTGAAATATATTATTTTTTACTTTTTAGTGCATCTTTTAAATAAAGGATTTAAAAAAAAACACTTTTTTATATATTTTATCTTACAGGTGCAGTTTTTTAGGTACATTATACCACTGTTTTCGGTGAGAAAAATTAAATTTCTCTCACAAGAGAGATAAAGCTGTTTTTATACTCACAAGTGAGTAAATCTGACAGCTTTATCTCTCTTGTGAGAGAAATTTGATTTATCTCACCGAAAACAGTGGTATAATGTACAATGGAGAAGTGTCAAAATACTCACTTGCATATAATGATGCATTTCTATCACTCTATTGGGGGCCCGTGTGATCGCAAAAAAGGTTGTAAATAAAGTGTATTTTTCTTAAAATGTCCAAATATAAAACCAAATATTTTCAAAAAAATTTAATTAAAAACTTTTTTTAATAAAATGTTTAAATCAAGAAATGTTCCCTAACGCAAAAGTGCGCGGGCAAAACTAAAATTGAACAAAAATTTTTTAAGCAAAATGTTTCTGAGCAAAATGGAATATCGCAAAGCGTTCAAAAACAAAATCCTCGTATAGGAGCACAGCAGTGCAAGAAGCGCATGCGCGAGAACAAAACACAATTTAGGTTCTATTTATATTATAATAATAGTTAATGTTATGTTTTTTGTGATAGCAACTATTTTGTTTCAAACTTTGCTAAAAATTAACTAAAAGGTTGTATTTCTAAAGGCATGTATTATTAAATTAGGTAGGCTGGACGAGTTAAGTCCCTCCTCTCGCTTCTGCGACCCTGTTACTCACTTTTTGTTTTTGAACATTTTAGCACTGAAATATTTAGGTTATATTATTTTGCTTCTATTTTATTTTGATTAAACATTTTTTAGGAATTAACAGTTTACACAAAATTAGCTTTGATTCTTTCAAATTTTGTATTTTTTGTATTTACCGTATAAAGATTTTGTTTAATACGTATTTTTGACTTAAATATTTTATAAAAATTGCTTTTTACTTTGAACTTTTTGACAGTGAACCACCCTCCATATAATATACTATTTTCTATTTCGTTATTCTCTGATTATTTCACCGGTTCGGCTTCAGATTTATGAACACGGAGCATTTTATTATTATTCCTTGTCGCTCCATGCAAATTTGCTTTCGGAATTATGGAAAAAGGTTGGGCCAAGTGCGAGAGCGACATTTATTAGTACAGCCTATGGGGCCAGACGGTCGCACAGAACGACATAAGCTCACTTGTCGTCGGTTCCTGAGGGATCTGTCATCATCCTGGATGGGATCCAGGCCAACCGACTAGAATATTAAAGCAGTTTAAGCGCTTTATCACTTTAACGTTCTAGCTGAAGTTTACTTTATTGATTCTGTTCTTTTATCTTCTCAGTTTAACAACTAAAGTAAGCTTATTATCGCTTCCTTTAGCAAAATGTTCGCTGATTTTGACGTGATTAGAAACGTTCGCTTTGTGTGATGTTTTAGGTTGCGCAACTTTAACAAAACACTTACAAACGGTACACAAGCTTTGATTTATTTCTTTCCAAATGTTTACTCTTTGCTTGTTTGCTCCTTCTCCTCTCGTTCGTTTTAATACCAACTCATCAAAATTGAATTTGATTGTTTCTTTTCCCAGATGATCGTCGCAGAATAAAGTTTGTTAGTTGGTTTTGTAGTTAATTACTAGTGCATGCACATTAACAATAATCCACTCCGGTTGAGTAATTTATTATCTGTTCGATTCGGACAATTTGAAACTTGTTTGTTGTACTTGTTCAAAGTGGAATTAAATCAGAACTGTTAACTAGGCTAAGCTCTACATCCCTCTGCGTAATTGCAGTCAGATTGAACTATTAATTGACTTGAAATTGTTAAAGCGGAGCGAACCAGTAATTGTGTTTTCCTAATCACTCCCAATTATTGTTCCATCGGAATTATTTAAATATCCGACTTTTAGCTCGCTCTAGACAGGATTGAAGTTAATAAAAGCTCGCAGCTTAATGTGGGTTGAGCTTATAGTTTCAGTCGCAAACTGATGTCATACTTTAGCGGTTAAGGGGCAACAAGTGGTCGGCGTCGGTTTAACTTCCCCACTTTGTTCTAAATTTGATTCTTTTAAAATAGCGTTTAACAGCACTCTCCTCAAGATTAAACCCAAAACAGCACGCTTCGAAATTTTCGTTTGGGTTCGATCGATTCGCAAATTATTGGTCGAGAAGCTTTTACATCCAACAGGAGAGGTAATTTAATAAAGGGAGCCGCGTTCCATCGATGCATGTCATACACAGACAACGACCTAGAAATATCAACTATTCTCTTGCCGAACAACCATAATATGGCGGTCGACAGCTGGTCTCAACACTTGAACATTGCCATCGCGTAAGATTTCGCATGGAACGTGATCGGAAAGTCGAGGACTCAACACTAAACTGCTATAAAGGGGCCCATAACTTGTTTATGGGACGGTTTTTAGTTAAAAGCTGGTTAGCCAAACTTTGAAGGTAATCAATAACGGGCAAGATAAATTATCATGCCCAAGAAAATAAAACTAATGTTGAAAGTTTTCTACTCAAGTAATTACTTTCGGAATTTTCCCGAAATGGAACACATCAAGTATTTATGAGAAATCATCGGTTTATCACAATTTTTCTTTGTTCCCTAAAAAATTATATTTGTTAGGTCATTCAGATCGAAGTCGTAACAGCGTATAGATATGCAAATGCCGATGCATTTTACTGGAATTGGAAATCATGATTAACCTACTTCTAGTTCTAAAATTGGAAAGATAAGAATAACTATTGTCACGGAATTAATAATTCATTTGGAAATTTCCTTCCATTTGCTGGTGGACAAATTATAGTAATAATAAAACTATAATCACAATCACTGACTTTCCGATAACTTATTCAGAAATTTTTCTAAAATTACTTGTAATGGTGAGAGTATTAAAAAGGTCAACTTCAACAAAATTAAAAGTAAAAGGACTGAGATCTACTAAGACTAAAGGAATTTTGACGCTTATGAAAATAATTGGGTTTAGATTTTAGAAAAAGACAAAATAAAAACATTGCTTGGTGGTGCTGGTAGAGCTATTCCACTCTTAACCATTTTAATTCTGAAATAATTTTTTTAAGCCATAGATAAATTTACAATAATTATCTTGAAACTTCTGCAACCTGTATTTGTCACCAGCATCTAAACAAGAATATTAAACTATGAAGGCCGTAATGGATAAAGGAAATTACTAAAGTTTCTTTCTCAATTTGAAATTTTTGATTAGATAATTAGAACATACAGTTGTGGATTAAAAAAATGGAACAAGTCTTGTAGTAGATTTTCGACAAACCTAGTTGTTAGAACATACAGTTGTGGATTAAAAAAATGGAACAAGTCTTGTAGTAGATTTTCGACAAACCTAGTTGATTAAAATGTACTTTAATCTGAGTTTTACATTTGAAACTACTTGTCAAAAAAATACAAAGTAATCAAAACGTTCATCGTTTATACACCTAAGCAATTTCGTTAAAAGGGGAATCATTTCTAAAGCTGAGAAAGGTTTCTAATCAAGAGCAAGATGAATTTCCTTAGGTATTTAATTTCTAATCATGTTACACCAGCGAAAAAAAATTGTCCCGTTGATTTTGTCCACAAATGTGTGTATTTTAAATGGGAAATCATTATCAATGTTAAGTCTTAGAGCCAATTTATAGAAGCGTCATTAATTTAATCCGCAATTAAATCCGTGATTAACTGATCACGTGACCAAACTAAAGCAATTTGGTTAAACCATGCGCATTGTTAACTTTTAACAACGAATTAATTTTGAACAGAGCTTTCTATAAACCGGGCCTTTGAGCCGGTTTACAGAACATTTTAATTTTAATTCGAGATTAACTTGACATTTGTCTTAGTTTAATTCGGAATTAAGTTTTAATTTCGCTTTCTGTAAACTGACCCTTAGGCTTTTTGTTTTTTCAATAACGTTTAATCTAACACTACCAATACAGGATGATTCACATAACTTTACGACCCTGATGAACTTTAAATGCAACCCATTATACATTGGAGGTTGAATTGCGCCTAAGTTGGCCAAAAAAAAAACTGCCAGAGAATGCAGTAAGAACCTAATGTTTTAAGGTTTGCAAGGAATATCCAAACCACAAACAAATTTATAATTATAATTGTTTTAGAATCAAGTTATAATTGAGTAATGTATTACTGGTTGCATTTAAAGTTCGTCAGGGTCGTAAAGTTATGTGAATCACTCTGTATAAATATTACTTAATATTTTTTTTATAGTTTTTTAGAGGTGCTAAACATAAAACTGTACACTTATTTTCATTTAGTTTTAAGTTATTACTGCTGCAATGGTTGGCTATGCCTACTGATTATGAGTCTCATTTGCAAAAACTTCGGAATTAGAATATTTTGTGGTGAATATGATATTTACTGCATAAATTATGAAAAGGATTGGACCTAAAATTGGGCCCTGAGGCACACCCTAAGTTATAAGATTGTTGCTTGTTTGTTACCGATCTTCTAACTAGACAGAGAATCATAAAACAGGTTTTGCAAAATTTAGTGAAACTATAATGCTCGTTAGTCCTTTCTATTTTGGGTCATATCTTTTAGTTATGCTCCTCAGTTTTATTATTATGCTTCAGTGTTTGAATTGTTTGATGTGAACTTTTCCTTCTTTTTTACTTTTCGTGACAAAGCACATCGCCGGAGGGAGAACAATGATTGCACTCTAATAAAGTTTAGTAAATAAAAGGTGATATTTTATCAACGTTTCAAAAAACATTTAACACAAAGCTTCCGTTTCCACTGCGACGTAATTGAACTGAACGAATTCCTGAATGATACTTTAAGCCATTTAAGTAGTGATTTTTGCACACGCTTTCGTAGCGAAAACACTCATTATTGTGCATCTGTAAAAGTGTCGTCTCTAGATCTCCATATTTCTTAGTTGTGGTTTTATTTTTTCTTTTATTTGCGTCGTATATTTCATTTGGTACGTTTGTTTTTCGGGAGCAGTCTCATATTGTGGAAAGCGTTGACAGGAGGGATCGAGAAAAGAGTTTGAGTAAAGCTCTATCGAGATAACTGATTACACTCGGTTGCTTTTTATTTTAGCGGAAATTGTTTTCAATATTCCTTTTGATAAGAGTGTCATTTATGTCTCCATCAGCTCGTTCGGATGTAACATCAAACTCTTGCATGGGATCAATATTGTTGTGAGACCCATCCAATTTCGCATCATGGCAATACACTATAATTAAAAGCTTTCACATTTCATCATTGTTTTGCTTTTTAATACAATTTTCCCGGATTTGTGATTAATGAACGGAGAGCACGAACCGGTGCCGCATTATTTGAACTATCCCGAATTTTTTAAGGGATAAAGGGTCGTCCTCTATAAACCTGGCGCTTCCTCCATAATTCCCCAATATGTTTAATATAAACACAGGCTGCGTTCCTCTCTCATATCTTCGGGATCAAGCCTTGATCCCCGCATATGAAACTGGTCGCTGACCGAATTCCGTAATGAAAATGATGCAGATTTTCGACATATTCACACAAAACTATAAATCTTATTGGCATGCGGACGGTGTAGTAATGTAGTCATTGAAAATCTTGAAATAAATTGAAGGGAATCTGGGATAACTTTTACTTTCTGCTTCTTCATAAACAAGGTTACCCTTTATTCCTACCGGCTGCTACTTGTAAGTGTAAATAAAATTTTCACAACTCTCTCTTCAGCTTTGTTCGTGCGAAAATACCTGAATAACACTGCTGTCTACATTGCAAACTTTTCGCTTGTTATTCCAGATTTCAAACAGAACGTAATTATTTGTTTTATAATCGATAACTAGTTTTTAATTATTTAATTCAAGCATAAAGTAAATTGGGGCTTTCAATTGATCGCACTGCAGACGTTCGTCTGATTCCATCACTCAAATCGATCCGCATTTAAATCATTTAACCACAATCTAACTTTTAGATTTTGTTTTCCAACTTTGAATCCAACTCGTGTAGTAAATTGCGAAGTATAGACAATAAAATTTAATTACTCGACTTTATTTGGAAGTTCATTCAATTACTACTGGCTTAATTTTTAATTACACATTTGACATCACAAACTGGCTTTACGCTCGTTATTGTCTCTGTGATCCTCAAGCATTATTTATTTTGTGTTGCATTTATGCACATGGTTGCGTAAAGCTGATGAGAGCTGCAAATTCCGAACTTGAGTAAATAAGTTCCCGACTAACAAAGCTGGTGATACCCGAGAGAGCGGTTTTAAGGTGTCTTGGGTTTTATTACATCATTTAAATCTATATTATATAAAATTGTTTGGCCTGACTGACCAATCAACGCACAGCCTAGACGGCTAAGGATAGAAACTTGAAATTTTTACAGTAGATAGCTTTTGTAACGTTGGGGTGTACTAAGAAAGTATTTTTCGAAAATCACCCCCTAAGAAGGTTAAATAGGGTGTCACAATTTGAATAAAAATCCGTCATTTTTTAAGTTATATCTTTGAAAATTAGTATTTGGGCTTTCGGTTAAAAATAAAGAAAGACGTGTTTCAGGATTTTTTAAAAATCAACCCCTAAATGGGTTAAATGGAGAGTTGAATTTAGAATGAGAGTTTAGAAAATCTGTCATTTTTAAAGTTACATTGAACTTACATCCTTGAAAATTAGTATTTGGTCTTTGGTTAAAAATGAAGAAACACGTGTTTCCGGATTTTCGAAAAATCAACCCCTAAGAGGGTTAAATGGCGTAATAAAATTTGTATAAATATTCGTAACTATTGAATTTACATTAATTAAAGCTGGTATTTGGGCTTTCAGTGAAAAGTGAAGAAACACGTGTTTTAGTTGGAAATACCAACCCCAAGGGGGTTGAACACGGGTTAGAATTTGTACAAAAATTCGTAATTTTTAATTTGTATCCATGCAAATGGTACTTGAGCTTTCGGTTACAGATGAAAAACGTGTGTTTAAGAACATTTGGAATTTCCACCCCTAAGGGGGTTAAATATAAAAATCCGTAATTTTTGAACTTATATTTATAAAAATTGGTATTTGGGCATTCGGTGAAAAATAAAGAAACAGGTATTTTATTATTTTTAGAAATTCCACCCCTAAAGAGGGTTAAACATAAAAAATTGGCATTTTTGAAATTATATTAATGAAAAATGGTATTTGATCTTTCGGTTAAAAATGAAAAAAGACGTGTTTCTGGATTTTCAAAGTTCCACCCCCAAGAGGGTTGAATATAAAAATATGTCATTTTCGAAGTTATAACCAAGAGAATTGGTATTTGAGCATTCGTCTAAATGAGTTTCAGGTTTCTTGAAAACTCCACTCCAAGGGGGTTAAACAAAAAATCCTTCATTGTTGAAGTTATACATATAAAAAATTCTTTATTGTTGAAGTTATCAATTGATATCTTAGACATTCGGTTAAAAAGGAAGAGGCGTATATTTCAGGATTTTTAGAAATTCCACCCCCAAAAGAGTTCAACGCAAAACTCCTGCATTTTTGAAGTCATATCCAAGAAAATTGGCATTTGGACTTCCGGTTAAAAATAAAGAAAATGTGTTTCAGGATTTTTGAAAATTACATCCACAAGAGGGTTAAACAGGGAATGAGTTGAGAACAAGCAAAATTTACTCGGGTTTGCATTGGGTCACGGTTTTAAAGTTCACAATAAAATTGTGTGCTTTTACTTTTTATTATACTAAGTTTTGCACTGTTTTTCTGTGTTTCAAAGTGGTTGTGGACATGCGTGCGAAGCCGTGGCCAACTGCTAGTATTAAATAATGGCACTAATTATGAATTTTGCCCGTAGAGGGAAAGATTCTATTGTAAGTCTGATCGATTGTTGGGGACTGAAAGTTGCCGCAATTTCCTGCCGAACACAAACATTGTTTTACCGCTTTGCCAAGTATAAAAATAAAATATTGAATTTGAATATTATACACGGTAATGCCGAAAGGCGAGCGCTCCTCGACAAACTCGGGAAAAAGTTTGCCATCGTTTTATTTGTCTGCTACACATAACAAAACTGCGAGTAAGTGCATTATATGAAGATAAAACTTTTCGCTCAGTTTCGCCCGCTTTTATTCGTTATTATCTTAGTTATTTTATTGCGACTCAATAAACAAGTTGAGGGAAATGCTACAGATTATTGATACAGAGGTCACTAACTCAAGGGAATCCAGTCAACGATTTCGATCTCTGGATGCGCTTGGAGTATTAACAGCACAGGAAATGGCCCCTGTGTGCACTTTGCTTTGCGGAGTTTGGAATTTGTCGCTCACTGGAGTCGTTTTAAGGGCAGGAGTAATTGTGAGCTTAGACAACGTGTAATTTTGGAGTGAAGCAGATTTTTCCGTTCCATCATCCCCCTTTCAAGACATATCATTGATCCATCATTCTCTTTGTCGTCGATCCGATGTACAGTCACCCAAAATGAAAATGACGCGTCCATAAACGAACGCCTACCGTGCAACCCCGATCCCTTGACCGCAACCAACCCCTGCTATAAATCATTAGAGATCGTAAACTAGTTTTGAGTCGAGTTCCACATTTCATTTATCGGCTTTTGAAATGTTTAAGGATTTCTTGATGAAAATTGTTGGTTATCCCAAATGTGAAATAATACAATTTTTAAGCTCTTCGCAACGCGATGTTTCGACGCTTTAAGAGAAATAAAATTGTTAGTTGGTTTGCAAATTTAATTTATTATTTGGTTGATGCAAAATAAGTTTTAGTAAATCTGCAGAATAAAAAACACGGCAAAACATGGATTCTTATTTCATTTTGTTTAAATTATCATTAAATTAAATTTCGCGGATTGTGATGCGATCGCGAAACGATCACTTTGATATCCATTGTCCAAAAATTATTTCAATTCAAAATAATTATTATAATACTTAAAATCTGATTGTCACAAACTGTAACCAAAAATTTGATCGTCTTTATATTTCTTAAGAATATAAAACTTATTGCAATAATAGTTGTGCATAAAACAAGATAAAATAAAAATATCGAAATCCAATTGTTATTTTAAATTTCAAGCAAAGACGTCTACACTCTTAATGGTTTTAATTATTAATTGCACAATCATTTTTGTGAACATTTTGATTTACTAGTGCCGGTTTATAGAAAGTTCCATTTTAATTCGTTGTTAAAAACTAACAACGCAAATAGACCAATCAAACTGATTAATTAATCAATGCCATGAATGAATGAATTGCCGTAACGATCATTGATAACTTTTATTCTGAATATTCCAATTTTTTTAAACGTCTTTGTTTGATATTTGAAATAATAATAATAATAATAAATAATAACAATTGGATTTTTGTTGTAATAGTAAATACTTAATTAAGACAAGATTGAGTACGAAAATAAGTTGTAATCTTAAAATTCCAAAAATTGAAACCGGTCTCAAAAATAAAATCTAATTTTATCATGTTGTATAATAAATAACTAAACTACTTATAATAAGTATTTAATTTTATTCATGAATTGGAAATAGTATTATAACATTGTTTTTTTTGCATCAACTAAAATATAATAAATTAAATAAAAAAAATACATTTTTTTGACCTCTCAAAGTGACGAAATGTGGCGACGAAGATGACATTTTTTTTATTTCTCATATGTCTTCTAAGAAAATTAATAAATGTTTATGTTATGAAGAATTTGAAAATTTTTTCCTTGAAATTTTGGCCTTTAGTTATCCCCTGTGGTAAGAGTTTGTTTGTCATTTCCTGTGAACCCTATTTGCAGTAATGGTCAGAATTTCATTCGGATATTTCCATGAATGAATTGCCGTAACGTCATTGATAACTTTTATTCTGATTATTCCAATTTTTTGAAACGTCTTTGTTTAAAATTTGAAATACAATTGCATTAAGACATTTTAATTTTAATAGTAAATACTTAATTAAGACACGATTGACTACGAAAATCTTAAGATAAAGAAGTTATAATTAACAAAAATTAGTGGTAATTAAATTTTAAAGAGGGAAACATTTTTAGTGATCTTTTTGTGCGTTCTTCTAAAATTTAAACAAATGCAGAAAACAGTAAAAATTTAACTACTTATAATATTTAATTTTATTCATTATTTCGAAATGGTATTCTAAAATCAATAAGATTTGGAGTGTTTATTTATTATAATAAACTTAGTTTAACTTATTTTGCATCAATTAAATAGTAAATTAAATTTGCAAAAAACAAATTGATTTTCTTTGACCTCTCAAAGTGTCGAAACGTGGCGACGAACATGAAACTTTTTTTTACTTCTCATTTGTTTTCCAAGAAAATTAATAAATGTTTATAAATTCGGAGAAGAATTTGAAAATTCTTTCGTTGCAGTTTTGGGCTTAAGTTATCCCCTGTGGTGTTACGGGTTTGTTAATTATTTTCCCGTGAATCTTATTTGCGGTAATAGTCGGAATTTTAATCCGGGTATTTCCATGAATTAATTGCCGAAAAATTTATTGATAACTTTTATTCTGGCGATTCTAATTTTTCAAAACATTAAGGGCAGGCTTATAAAAAACTCCATTAAAATTTAACACGTTGTTAACAACGAACTAAAATTTAGTGGAGCTTTCTATAAACCAGCACTAATAAACTAAAATGTTCACAAAAACAATTGTGCAATTAATTATTGAAACCATTAAGAGTGTAGACGTCTTTGCTTGAAGTTTAGAATAACAATTGGATTTCGACATTTTTATTTTATCTTGTTTTATGCACAACTATTATTGCAATAAGTTTTATATTCTTAAGAAAGACGATCAAATTTTTAGTTACAGTTTGTGACAATCAGATTTTAAGTATAATAATTATTTTGAATTGAAATAATTTTTGTACAATGGATATCAAAGTGATCGTTTCGCGATCGCATCACAATCCGCGAAAATTAGTTTAATGATAATTTAAACAAAATGAAATAAGAATCCATGTTTTGCCATGTTTTTTATTCTGCAGATTTATTAAAACTTATTTTGCATCAACCAAATAATAAATTAAATTTGCAAAGCAACTAACAATTTTATTTTTGTGACCTTCTCTCAAAGCGTCGAAACATCGCGTTGCGAAGAACTTAAAAATTGTATTATTTCACATTTGGGATAACCAAGAAATCCTTAAACATTTCAAAAGCCGATAAATGAAATGTGGAACTCGACTCAAAACTAGTTTACGATCTCTAATGATTTACAGCAGGGGTTGGTTGCGGTCAAGGGATCGGGGTTGCACGGTAGGCGTTCGTTTATGGACGCGTCATATTCATTTTGGGTGACTGTACTGGAGTTTATTACGCTACTTCATAGTTTTGCAGGATTATGTTGATCCCTCTTCTCGAATTCCTGTCGGTGTAGATTGCAGGTTTTCGCCGCCTTCGCGTCTCCTTTGTAAACTTATCTTGCACAGTATTGTGTCTCGATTCATATCGGATTTCCACCGTCAATAACCCGGCTTTAAGACCGATAAGAATGATTAAACGTCGAGTGTCAGTCGCTCCACAGGTAGGCCTTTCACCACCCTCACATTAAATCAATAGTTATTCTTTTATCGATTTTATTCAAGAAATTATCTCCCCTGACCTGGATTGTGATGTTTATTGCTCGTCTGGGTTTTTGTAGGGGTTTGCGTGATGCTATGGCCCGTGTTTTCGAATCGCAATTACCTTGAAAGGCCGGAAATACAGGGCTCTAATGTGTGTATGGGAAATTGATTTAACCACACGTTTCACTCCAACTTCACCATCGTGTTAATTTAACTGATGGGCTTTTGATATTTAACTAGATTAATTAATTTCATCCGTTGTTTTCATACAAAGAACGGTAATTGCCTACACTTTCAAATCAAAGCCACATTTGTTTACAACGAAATATGCACGGAATGAAAAATTCAACCAGCTTCCAACATCATATAGTTAAGAAAAATGAACCTGACCCTCAGCGTATTTCAGTGTTTGGTTAAAATCTATGGTAACTAACCATCGGTAAATCGTACCCAAGATTTTAACTCTGAATGTCTATTTCAGTGCTTTAATAGAAATTGGGTTAAAATCACAGCTTTTTGGCACCACCGCGCATTAAAATTTAAATGCGCATGCGTTGTTGACGTTGAAAAGTAGGAATCTGTATTTGACTTTTTCATGATTTTTTTATTGTTCATTAAAATGTAATAGACATTCACAGTCCTCATGTTTCATTCAAAATAATTACAATGCCTCCAAAACACAAGCAAAAATGAGTCGCAGCAAGTGGCAAAATTGCTTGATTTCTCGGAAAAAAATTAGGTTAGAAAAACAAAGACACTGCGCATGAGTAAGACTAACCCTGAAAAAAGTTGGTAACCCGACACATATTTCAGTGCTTGGTTAAAATCTATGGTAACAAACCATCGGTAAATTCTACCCAAGCTTTTAACTCTGAATGTCTATTTCAGTGCTTTAATAGAAATTGGGTTAAAATCACAGCTTTTTGGCACCACCGCGCATTAAAATTTAAATGCGCATGCGTTGTTGACGTTGAAAAGTAGGAATCTGTATTTGACTTCTTCATGATTTTTTTATTGTTCATTAAAATGTAATAGACATTCACAGTCCTCATGTTTCATTCAAAATAATTACAATGCCTCCAAAACACAAGCAAAAATGAGTCGCAGCAAGTGGCAAAATTGCTTGATTTCTCGGAAAAAAATTAGGTTAGAAAAACAAAGACACTGCGCATGAGTAAGACTAACCCTGAAAAAAGTTGGTAACCCGACACATATTTCAGTGCTTGGTTAAAATCTATGGTAACTAACCATCGGTAAATCGAACCCAAGATTTTAACTCTGAATGTCTATTTCAGTGCTTTAATAGAAATTGGGTTAAATTCACAGCTTTTTGGCAACACCGCGCATTAAAATTTTAAATTCCTACTTTGAAGTTGAAAAGTCGGAATCTGTATTTGATTTCTTGATGTTTTTTATTGTTCTTTGAAATGTAATAGACATCCACAGCACTCATGTTTCGTATAAAATAATTACAATGCCACCAAAATACAGGGCAAAACGAGTCGCAGAAAGTGGCAAAATTGCGTGATATCTCAAGAAAAAATTAAGTTAGGAAAATAAGAAACCGGACACATTTCCTGTGGTAAAGATTTGAACCTCGGTTAAATCATAACATTCATAACCAAGCACTGAAATACGTTAAACCAGAAAATAAATTGCTAACCAGAATATTTATGGTTTAACCATCAACTGAAATACCGGGCGTTACTTCGGTAAATATTTTAACCTCGAGTAAATCATAACCAAGCACTGAAATACGCCAAACCAGGAAATAAATTCTTACGCCCGGTATTTCAGTGCTTGGTTAAAATCTTTGGTAACTAACCTATGGTAAATCTTACCCAAGATTTTAACTCGGAATGCGTATTTCAGTGCTTTATTAGAAATTGGGTTAAATTCCCACCTTTTTGGCAACACCGCGCGCTAGAATTTTACGTTGTTGACGTTGAAAAGTAGGAATCTGTATTTGACTATTTGATGATTTTTTTATTGTTCCGTAAAATACAATAGACATCCAGAGCATTCATATTTCGTATAAAATAATTACCGTGCCATCAAAACACGGGCAAGAACGAGTCGCAGAAAGTGGCAAAATTGCGTGATAACTCGGAAAAAAATTAGGTTAGAAAAATAAAGGCACTGCGCATGAGTTGGTAACCCAACACATTTCCTTCGGTAAAGATTTTAGGCAGTGCCTCCGCTGCCGGCAACGGTGTCCGGAATAGATGCCGGCAGAGAATTTTAGAATTTGCTGTTAATTTCACATCATTTTTCTAAAACAAAGCTGTATTTTCTTAGCTTAAAGTGTTTTTTTAAACGACTAAACCTCTCTAAAATACTTATACAGGGTGGGGCACGAGTGGGGTATTTCTGAAATGTTTATGTCTGCAACTTTTAAAACATCTTTCGTCGCTCTCTATGCTTTAGTATTATTATAAATTAAAATTTGAATCAAAGGATGCTTTATCTCAATAACGTCAAAAAAATTTATAATAATTGTCAGTTTCACTCTGATTTTAAATGCTCAAGAAAACTGACGATGAATTTGTGAAACTCACTTCCAAACTGTTTTTTTAACTATTAGGTATGGTGCGGTCTTTAATGAGCCCGTAATTGGACCCCATTTCTTTGATGGAAACCCAATGGGAAAGTGTTTCTCCACTTCTTACAAATGGAATTGTCCTTACTGTTAGAAAATTTAGATCCTGCGGCAACGTTTGTGGTTCCAACAAGATGGTGTGCTGTTGTTACAGATCATTTAAATAAAAATTATGAAGGATCGTTGGATGTAGGACGAGAATCCATTGGATTTGGCCCCCAAAAATTCAAATTCAAATTCAAAATTCAATAGAACACTGCTGGACTTTTTTTGTGGTGTCTAGTAATATAAAGAATGCAGAACTAATACAACTTTACGACGCGTCCGTCAATCGACTCTGAACACTTATTGCACTGATTTTTGCAATAAATAAATAAATAATTCGTTTAATTGGCCTAATTTGAATAACTGTCATCCACTGTCATCATGTAGCTTTCAGTTACATACTTTGATTACTAGTTTGAATTAAATTGAATATTGTATCAAGTGTTTAAAGTTTCCTGTATATTTGGTTGCATTTTTAAAAGTTTCTGAAGTACCCCAATCGTGCCCCACCCTGTATCTCAGAAATTAGGTGTTATTCTAATTGCTAATTTAACTAATGTTGTGTATAGGTATACTTACTATTCCATTATTATGACGCAAATTAAATTATTTTTGCTTTTTTTTATCATTTTTTAAAGCTACCAGGGTGTTTCAAGTTTTAGGTCCAGTCAAAAAATAAATACTTCTAGTTGTCCAAAAGAAAAAAAATATATCTCAAACGATAGAGTTTCTAACACGCTTCAATTTGATGCTTTAATGTTATACGAAATTTTCATGGTATGAGCGTGAATTGTGAAAAACTAGATAAAAAATTTTTTGTTTCCAAATGATTGCAATCGTTTTCTCATAATAAAATTCCTCCTATTTTTTAAGTGAGACTTCCGAAACTGAAACAGTAAAAAACCCAAGGCGTATTGAGCAATTGAAATTTCAATTTGCAAAAGATCAAATAAATGTTTTATCTTAGTCACCTTTGAAAAAACAGAGCTCGTGTCTTTGCTTGATTCACAAAAAATTGAAACGTCATTAACTGTCAGACTAAAATTTTACTTGATTTATTTATTTTTTATTTACATTTATTTGATTTTTTGCAAATTGAAATTTCAATTGCTCAATACGCCTTGGGTTTTTTACTGTTTCAGTTTCGGAAGTCTTACTTAAAAAATAGGAGGAATTTTATTATAAAAAAATTATTGGAATAATTTGAAAAAAAAATTTGTTTAATGTAGTTTTTTGCATTTTACGCTTATATCATGAAAATTTGGGATATCAGCAAAGCATCAAATTGAAGCGTGTTAGAAACTCTATCGTTTGCGATATATATTTTTTATTTTGGAATACTAGAAGTATTTATTTTTTGACTGGACCTAAAACTTGAAACACCCTGTACAACATACATTGTGCTCTAAATTTTCTGGCATAAAATTGAGTCGTTTATCGGTCAAAAAATAATTTCGTTTTAAAAAAAGAAGGTTTCAAGAAGTATGACGGTATTGGATCAAAATATTAATTTAGATCATAATTCGTATAATACTGAACTAAAGTCGTTTCAATTTCTTTACTACGATTTGTTTCATTTATAAATTTTGTGTACAATCAAATTCGGGTTATTCATTATGTAACATTACTTTGTTTCATAAAAGCCTTTTTTATCCAGCATCATCAGGAGTGTTAGTGTTTTTTTTCTGAATCACGTGTTTCCTCCACAATTTAGAATGAATCTTTTATTTAAACGAAGTCTAACTCTTCTAACAGTTCTAGGTTATCAATGTCATCAAAAAATTTTCACAAATCGCTCTTTGTTAATAAAATTTCTCAAAAAATATTTGAAAATATGATTTCTCAAAGGACTATTATCTAAAATAATACGTAGTTGCAAATTTCAATTATCATTTTTATATTGTAAGGTTATGCGTTCTGCTGCGCAGTCAACAGACGCCGGCAGCCATCCCTCTATTTTTTGGGCACCGTTGCCGGCAGCGGAGGCACTGCCAAAATTTTAACCTTGGGTAAATCATAACCAAGTACTGAAATACGCCAAACCAAGCAATAAATTGGTAACCAGAATATTTTTAGTTTATCCATCAACTGAAATATCAAACTTTAAACATTTAAACTGTTACTATATAAATTAGGCTTAACTACTAAGGTTACAAGTAGGGAATACAGGGAAATGGTGTTCAAATCATTCGCAATTTTTTGTATATTTTTTTAAATGTGGGTCATTTCTCCCTGAATTACCCTATATAATTAGTTATTTGTAAAATATAAACATTTCCATGTTTGTGACATTGGCACAAACCGTGTCGTCCCACCGAACAAAACGCCGATTTTTCTTTAAATCGGTTCCGATAACGCCTAGTTTATGATAATAGCGTGTACATAAAATAAGCCGAATTGGCCAATTGTAAGGACACGAACGGTAAAATAATATAAATTACAAAGCGATAAATCGTCCCAATTGGATGGTTTCTTAACACGAATTGTTGTGTGCATGTGTTTGGGCAAAATTTTTATTCCTCAAGCAATTTTGGTTATTGGGCCGATTCTTAATCGGATTGGAGTCTTCGTCTCAATTGTATTATCTAGTGCAAAGCTATCTGTCGCATAATCATTGGTTGGTGGAGGGATCCGTCAATTCAGTGTGTTGTTCCCTTCCGGCATACCCGGCTTATCAAATCAGCTGAAACTCTAACTGAATTTACAGCGGAATGGTATTTGCCGTTCCGAAAGCAACTCCCGGACGGAAGTTTCATTGCCACCGATACTAGTGCAATACCGGTCGGTATTATGCACCTGAAATATGTAATATACTCCAATATTGGAGTTTTTTGTGTAGAATGCTTGATCAGTCGCATCAGAATTTTGACACAATGAGGGAAATAAATTGCCTCCGCTGTCGTATTATTCAAAATTTGACATGGGAAATATTATGACAACACTGTGCAGGAACTAAAAAATGGTTATTTACTTCGAAATTGGAACGTTTTGATCTATTCGTGCAAACATGAAAACATGTAAGCATTTCGATTGGTTCTAATTAGGTCAAATAAAGTCGCAATGGCCCTTTGAGCTTGATGAATTGGTTGTCAACACTGTCCGGGCTTTTACGTCTCGCTGAAATTTCAAACTACAACGTGCTGAATTTATTTGCATTTAAACAAATTAAAACAATTTTTCGATTCATTTTTCAATTTTAGCGCAACAGTTGGTAATGAATTGTAATGCGACAATTGGACAATTTTATTAATTACGTGACGTTTAATTTGCTCCCGAAGTTTAGGAGCGATTTTTTTAATATTGTTTCACTGAAAGTAAACAATTTGCAAATTGACTGCCAGTCATGAAATTTTTAATTGAGCCGTTGGCTGATGAAAGCATTTTAAACTTGATTAATTTATTTATAAAACTGTTGAACATTAACTCGTCTGAAAAGTTTAAAACTTTATCTGAAGCTGAACGGTAATCATCTCGTGTTACTTAATTGTACATAAGGAAAAAAGTTGTTTTAGGTAACTTTCAAGTTGGGGGACAAATGAAAAGTAAGTTGATTAAATTGGTTTGGAAGTCGGGCTGACCTCGATGTCGTGATATCATTTAAAGGCCCTGACACTAATCTGTTTAGCGTAGAATTTCATTAAACCGTAAATAATTAAAGAAAGTTTCTTCAGCGTCTGATATCGCAGACAAATCGATGAATAATTTATTTTTCTTAATAAAATTGCCTCCGGCCTAGGTTATGTAACGATTATTGCGCCTGGATCCGTAATATTTGCCTGCCACCTCTGAAGCCTGTAATAAAATTTTATATCATCATAGTTATGAAAAATTCCCGGATCAATAGATATCCACTCCCCGGCGTTTTGTCCACATTTACAACACTCTCATTTGAAACGTTCCCGGAGTCCGGTTTTTTGACCGGACCCGGAACCCGGATCGGCCACAAACTTGCCCCAAACACATAACAATAAATTTGTCGCAGAATAATTGGATTAAAGTGCACTAAATACTACATGGGCTCTCGCAATATTACATACCGTCTCAGGTTTATTCCAAAAGTTTAATTACATCAGAATTGTTGAACCGCATTTACATCCCCCATCAAGCCGGATTTATAACTCTGCTCTCTACACATCATTCGAAAATTTTTACTTCAATTCGCCCGGGATAAGACAACGCGGGAATCCGCCCAACTGGAATACTTACAAGTTTTAATTTATCTTCACCGGATGACCCTTTCATCTTGTATTATTGCCGCTTCAGGTGGAGCGCTCGTTATTCGGCGGGAAATAATCACTTTCGAGAGAGGCAAGTTGACACAAAAATCATAATTGAGGCGAGGGCAAAGTTATTGACGTTTTGCTTTAATCGTAAACACGAAAGTATTTTAAGCTTGATCAAGATCATACCGACTTTTGCAATAAACTCGGGAATTTATTGCCACGTTTTTTACACAACTGGGAAAGAATTGCTACTTTTTATTGAAACGAAAATTTAACCACAAACGCACAAGAGTGGTGCAAATATTCCAAGATAAAGGAAAATTGAAATTTTCTACAGCGAACACAAAATAAAATATGTACACTTTTCAGTGTAGCAGAAACAGAAAAATATTTGCTTTAGTAAATAATTCTTAGTGATTCAAGCAATAATAATTAGTTGTTAATTCAGCTGCATCTTTTATTTAGAAAAAAATGTTTTTTAAAAAAGCTTTTATTTAAAAGATGCACTAAAAAGTAAAAAATAATGTGTTTCAATCACAGGAGAATATTTTTTCTTAATTCTTATAGGTTAAAATTCTAAAATTTATTAAAGCTTTGGGAGTTGTCCCAATATATAGGGTATCTCAGGGTATATCAGGGTGACGTCCGAATGACCAACATACCGTCTATGTCGGTATAAGTTACGGTATGTACAAATGGAGAACCCCTTTGTAAACATAACCTAAAAATTTAAAATCCCATTTAACACCTTTAGAGGGTAATTAACTATATAGAATTGCATTGTCACGCAGATTACGTAAGCATGTTAAATTTCATTTCATTGCGACTACAGGAACCCTCTCAAATTTACAAACTTCAAAACCCCATTTAACCTTTTTAGGGGGTATTTAACTACATAGGATTGCATTGTCAGGCAGATTAAGTAAGTATGCAAAATTTCAATTCAGTGGGACAACGGGAACCCTTTCAAATTTGGCTCCGAAAAAATAACCGACAGACAGACAACATTGTGAGTTAAATAAAAGCTTTTAAAAAAATCAAATTCGAAAAATTGAAAAGTAGGAAAACGTTACACAAAATTCAAAATTATTTCATATTTATATCTAGCTGGATTGTTGAGCGTGATTCCTAAAAATTTCTAAGAGCGATTGTAGCCTCAGTTATGTCTGTATATTCTATTTCAGTGCATTGTAGAACATGACATTTGCATTTTTTGGAGTTTATGGTAGGTTTTCTTGGCTCAAAATTTGTTGCTGGGATTTAGATTAACACAGAGTTCTTTTCTTATACAGAAACTCTCAATTTGTGCTTTATTTCACTCCAAAAAATTCAAATGCGTCAAAAAATTCTACTATGAAATTAAATAAGATATAGAAACATAACCACTTGAATAAACTGGTTAATTCTAGACTAACTAACAAAAAAAAGAGCAATAGAAAAATCTAATAGAAAATGGGGAAAAAATACATTCACAAAATTTGTGAAAAGAAATCGGATATAAATGCTTCATTTTCTGTAGAGCAAAATTAATGAAGAATCATGGCAATACAAAATTAAAAACGTACGCACTTTTTACATCATTGAATAATTTATATTTGTGATGATAGTTTAACAACAAATTGGTACCAAAAACCCAGAGCAGTGGAATCCTAAATTACAAATAACAACAGGCCCAACAACAGAAAAAAAATATTCACAACTTAGTGATAAAACTTTTCACGAACAAAATATAGAAAAAGTCAAAAAAAATTTAAGACAAAATAATTGCCCCAATAGTTTCATCAAAAAAATATTCTTCACTAAAACCAACACTAAAAAAATCAACAGAATAAACAACGTTAAATTTGCAAAATTTCCAAATTCTCAAATCTAAAATATATTAGGACTACATAACATTGATTTATCCAAAGTAAATATATTGAATATTTATAGTAAATTAAGAGATAAGCAGAAAAACGATGTCTATAACATGCCAATTATCTTGTGTAGGACAAACTTTACAATTATAAAAAAATAGAATAAAAAAACGCAAAAATAACTGTAACAAAACAAAACAAAAAAAGTTCAATCTTAATAACACAAAAATCATAGAAAAAGAAAAAACAAACACAGATAACTAATTAGTGGCATGATACACAATTAAAAAATGCATCTATACAATTTTACAATTTTAGGGTTTTGGTAATATTGTAATTTTTAATCTGTAATAATTTTTCGTAAGTAATAAAATAAAAGTTAGCGAAACTTTAACAATTCCAATTAACTCTACAAGCCTGTCCAAATTATGCCAATATAAACACACAAGAAAAAAAAACATAATATTGACAATAAAGAAATGAAAAGACAAGAAATCTAAATTGGGAGTCTAGTGTCGAGTAAAATAACTTTGTTGGGATTTTGAAAATCGATAGTTTTGCGCCGAACAATACGTCTCAACGTACCACTGAGATTTTCATGGTTGTACAAAAGCCAAATTGAATGAAATTAGTAACGAACAGACTAATTACAGGCTTTGTAGTGTAGCATTAATTTCGCGATGGTGTGTATTCTAAATCAGGAGCGACAACGGCCATTGTGTTAAGGCAATCAAGTGCTAGTTGAGACATTAGGCAAACTGTCAAAGTCCAAGCAAATCCACTCGTAGTATTAAGACGAACATTGTTTTCCACTTAGCAACTCGAAATTCAATTCTCACTATTAGCTTTTTAGTGGGAAATTATTCCTTCTCTCGTTGATTGTTCAAGAAAAGCAAACACGAACCGTACAAATCAAATAGTTTGAAAAAACTTTGTTTAATTTAAGCAAATGATCGTGTAACTTGTTCCAGATTTTGACTGATACGTTTTGCGCCCAAAAGCTGTGTGTTTGAAATTTAAATTTTGTATTGTTACGAGTGGAACACGAATCGACACAGCGTTCGCTTTCCACATGTCGGATGGTTTATTTATGCCATGTCGTGATGATACATGACTGAATTATATTCCGTGTTGATTGTTTAGGTGTCTGAATTTTTAAATGTTGTTACTGTGCTTTACTAAATAATGTCGAGAGCTATTTTTGAAATCCCTTGATATGTGTTCTGGAGCCACAGTTTCATTACTTAGGACCGGTTGCTCAGTTCGAGCTTAAGCTTACGTAAACTCGGCTTAAATTTAAACTAAGTTTAAATCACAGTTGTGTTGCTCAGTGGAAAGTTTAGCTAAGCCGCGCTGAACTTGTCACTTATGCGGTTGGTAGTACTGTACGCTTGCGCACTTCAACTTGGCGAGTTTTTGTTTTGACAGTTCTGATTTTGAAAAGTTAGGTTCAGATGAAATAATATCATCATTTATCATTATTTTAGTACATTGGAGGAACAATATCGCTATAATATGAATCTTATGTTTAAAAATGTATCTCAATATAATTATTAATTACTAGAATGTTTTTTTTCTTATTTCATGGAACTCTTTCATTCAAATTGTGCTTCCTTCTGAAAAAATTCAATTCATCGTTTCCTTTCAGAGCACAGCAATAAATTGATTTGCACAGTTTATTTGTTGCCTTTGTGCATTTAAAGACTTGGGCGTCCTCAGTTTTGAAGCATAACAATTTTATATAAATAATTTAACTGTTTAAAAATTTGTGCTATAATTAAAATCACATAAGATTTACATATCAGTAATTTCTAATATCATTCTTTCCTTGACTGCCGGATTCTGCTGCAGCAATTAAAAAAATTATGTTTAATACTAGAATAAAAATAAGTAAGTAAATTATTATCATTATACTTTTTTTTAGTTTTTTTTAATATACTAACTTACAACATGTTGTTGCCATGGCCCTCTACTCATTACTGTTACTGTTCAAATTTATTTGTTTATCACAAGTTTAACTCAAACTGAACTGAAATTTATTTAAAACAGCTGCTTCAGTGCATCTTCAGCAAACTCACTGTCGAATCCAGTAATTTATTGGTTCCTTATAACTAATTATCATTAAAAGCAATTTTTTTCCATTGTGAAAGTAAGTAGTATATGGGCTTGATGGCCCTCCACCAGTCTATTTTTTATAACATTGTTGGTCTGCATATTTTATGATTTTTTTAATTGTCACATATTTTTCGTAATGTAGCAGCTACTCTACTGGTGTCTGCTGTTGCATTAAATGTTAGTGCAATTTGGGCCATGGTCTATTTTTTTCACCGAACAAAAGCAAGTAATTTTTTTACACTCTAGTGTTAGTTGAATAAAATTAACCAATTTTATTTTCTTTGCGCGTAAAATTGATACTTCGGTTTCTTTTATTCATCTGTTAACGATTGCAATAAAACTATAAAGTTATATACAGGGTGTCCCACGAGGTATTGCATATTTTTTAACCGTAGATTGAGCATTAAAATTAAATGGACCCATATTTTTTATTTTGTTTAAAAAAAATTTTTGTGGAATTATTAGCCCCCAAAGTTATCCCAAAAATACAGATTATAATTTTTATCTCTAATAATACTTATCGTTATTTTAAACACTCATTTAACAGTGCATTGTAAGGTTGTAGGGCATTGTTGAAGGGGGCTACCAGAGTTCCCTTGACATAAATTGTTTCATAACTTTGTAGCGCAAATTAATTTAGCTTTGATACTAATAGAATTTGAAAGCTTATTCCATTTAGAAACTTTCTTGTCTCTTGTAAATTTTTTGTAAAATTTACTGTTTTCCAGTAAAATAATAAAATGTGAAAAGATGCAGTCGGTATCAGCATCAGTATAGCACCTAAACAGGTTTGATTTCCAACCTGTCAAAAGTGAAAATTTTATTGTCAAATTTCGTTTTCAAATTCCTGGCTTGTAAAATAAGCAACCATAACAGGAAAAGTGTGAAACGAGATTTGACAATAATATTTGCACCTTTAACAGGTCTGAAGTCAATGCCGCTGTGTTTAAAAACACTGTGGGTGTGCTGATATCGACTGCATCTTTTCACATTTTATTATTTTATTCGTAAAAGGTACATTTTACAAAAAATGTACAAGAGACAAAAAAGCTTCTAAATTCAATAGCCTTTTAAATTCTAGTAGCACCAAAGCCAAACTAGTTTGTGCTACAAAATTATGAAACAATTTATGCCAAGGGGGTCCCGGCAGCCCCCTTCAACAATGCCCTAGAAGCTTACAATTTGCACTGTTAAATGGGTGTTTAAAATAACCACTGTATGCCTAATTTTATAAAAATTGGATAAGTATTATTAGAGATAAAAATTATAATCTTTATTTTTGGAACAACTTTGGGGGCTAATAATTCCACAAGAAAATTTTTTTGGAAAAAAAAATACGGGTCCATTTAATTTTAATGCTCAATCTATGGTTAAAATAAATGCACTACCTCGCGGGACAGCCTGTATATTAATAACATTAATATTAAAAGTATTTAATGCTTAAGCGGCCAACATCGACCGCTTAGTTAAACCAATGCTAAGCTTTGGTTTAGTCGATATTTCGTAACTGAGCAACACTCGGTGCCGGCTTAAGAGTAGTTTCCTTGCCTGTGACAGGTTTAAAGACTGGGGTATGTCATAAAATGCAAATTACGATGATAAGGGATGGATGTTTGAAATCGGCTCTTGTACTAAGTTCAGGTTAATTTTTGGATGGAATTGTGAGAAGCCTCTTTTCAATGTATTGTCTTTTGGTGAAGGTACATTTGAAACTAAACTAAGACACCTAGATCATTGACAACTGCGGCAAGTTAAAGCGTGAAATGGAAATAAAGACTTTATTTTTTCATGATTTATTATGTACAAATAATATGATAATAATAATTAATAATAAAACAAAATAATATACCTACTAACATTAAATTATTAATTATTATCTAAGTAGGAATTATTATTATTAAATATTTTTTACATATAATACATAACACGTACTTATTAGCTGTTTCAAAACTATAAAAACGCCAACGTCGCATTTTCTCTCAAAATTAGTTGTTATAAATTATTCATACACTTTAAAAAATTAATAGCTAATGTAATTTATAATTTCAATGAGAGATCTAATTATTAATAAGTATTTTACAATTTTATCAACCTTATTTAAAAAAATAATTCCGTAAAATGCGACGTTGGCGTTTTTATAGTTTTGAAACAGCTAATAGGTATTGAATTACATTCCAACACATCGCACGGATAAGATAATTTAACTTTGTCACAATACTTGGGCTGACACAAAAAAATGAATCAAAATTTTTGACCTATTAAATTGTCAATTTACTGTCAATTTACTGACCTGACCTGACCTATCAAATTGTCAATTTACTATAAAAATGCGATGCGTAATTGCTGGTTAGTTGGATGCTTGTCTTTTCTGTGAGAAAAATTTTCAATTTGTAATTTTCTTTATACTTTTCTAATCGTCAGTGTTTTAGGTAAACTTTCTCTGAAAGTTTTACGAAGGTGAATTTATCTTTGTTACCCCTAATAATTTAGGAATATATGAAAGGGTTTTTAATCTGTTCCTACATAAACCGATTTTATACCTGTGTGTGATACGAGTATATAAGGGATTATACTTTTTAATGTCCTTCGTTTACAAAATTTAAATTTTCTCCAGCCGTCTTAAAACTTGACATTTCTAATCTCATTTTGAGAGCTAAAATTAGCGATTTTAAAGTAAGAAAAAAAGTTGCGCTGCTAAAGCAATTGGAACATAATATTTAGTCTAGGATATTTTTTCCCTAGTAAAAAAAGTTGTCATTCAATATTAATGTCTAGGGATACATAAATTTTCGGCTGGAGAAAAAATATAGCATGTTTCATTTGGTTTAAAAGTGGTTTTGTGCCTCGTAATTAGATTGCAATCGATTCTGTACACTACTGGAACGTAGTTTTCAGATCTGACGTCAAAATTTGGATGTCAGGCAGAGAAAATTATCTTAATTTATTCTTATTATTCTAATATTAATCGAAAAAATCCTCCTAGAAAATGTGAAAATGTTCTTTTGGGGTCGTCATAACCAATGTTAACAGTCGCTTATTATAAAGTCACATCAATAAACATTTCTAGGGTCTTATCCCTCACAACGGCTACCTGGCGTCATAAATCATCTATAAGAACTTGGGCTAGCTGATGATGTTGCAATATTGGTTGCATAGTTACAATTTCTTTTTTTTTGTAAATATGTAAAAAATATTCAATTTAGAAATAAAGTGGTTCCGTGGCGGAGTGAAGTTTTACCCGGGCTACATAATGAGTTAACTCTTGACTAAATAGTGCGAACCGTTTTTGAGAAAAAGTGTTACAAATTTTTAGATAAATTAGTGTTTTTTATGAAAACTAATCATTTTATCAAAAAAATACCACCATAGCGGATTAAATTATGTCGTTGTTCATATGCTACAGAGTAGAGAATTTTTTCAAAGAGTAAAATAAACTTTTTAAAAATTCGTAATTTTTGTTCGCGCTGGCGAGTGGGTAGAGAGGACCCTTAAGCTTAAGCTTAGTTAAACTCGGTTTAAGCTCGAACTGAGCAACCGGGAGCAACCGGGCCTTAATGGAGATTTCTTGTTCGGGTCCCGGAGATCATCCATGAATGAGTTATAGTTTTGGTTTCGTTAATTAATTAGATATAATAATTTCCCTGTTGTGTAAAGCATGTAAAATATGAATAGCAATAGCAGCTGGTGGCGGTAAGTCTAATTTATGAGCGACCAGTCTCACGAGGGAATACACACAGGGCAGCTCACTAAATAATGGGAAAATATATGCCCCCAGCGATGACGATGGCAGAGAACAGGCCGATTGTGAGAGTGCGAAAGAAAGGGCAGAGGAATTAGGAATTCCGCGTAAAATACAAATTAAATATTGACTATCCCATTTAATGTAATCTCTTCCAACGCCCCCGCACATTACCTGTGCCCAATGAAAGAACAATATTTTTCCAAACCGCTTAAGTCCAGAAAGTGTTTAAAATTAATTACGTAAAGTTTGCACCTCGTGCTGAAACATCACCCAAGTGACATTTTTCGAGTGATTTGTAACAGCAGGATCCAAAATTAATTATCCTTTATTTAATTAACTCTGTTTTGTTGCCATAACCGAGCGGAATTAATTCGAATTGTTTTAAATTCAAATTGCTGTTATAAATTAGTGCATTCCGATCATAATTTTATCAGTCGAAATATTTCCGACGCGTACAATAATTCCAGAGTAAACATTTGTGTGCAAATTATCATTGACAGTTTGCATGAGACGGATGAACGTTGCGTGCTAGGAAAAAGCAACGGGAATTTTACATTTGCTTTTTCCATTAACTCTTTGGACGAATGAAAAATTTTGTTGGTTTTTGCAATTAAACGAAAACACTGCTAGATGTGGTAAATAGATTTTATGGATTTGAGTGGACACGAAATAATTATTTGAACACACAACCATGGAAAAACACATTCTCTTAACTTACTCATTGCAGTTTTGTGTGAGTTTAAAGACACAAAAGTCCAGGAGAGAATGAAACAAGAAATGGATTTATAATGGATTTATTTATCAAAGACTTAAATAATGTTCCTACGAGCTTAAATCCATTGTATTGATTGAAATAGGTAACTTTTCAAGTTGTTGTTTGTAACTCCCTTGTTTAACGTTAAATTACAGTTTACCTACAACAAATTTGTATATTAAAATACCTTTTCTTGTCTTGTCAGCACACGGTTGATCTGAAGATGTCTTATATTTAAAATAATGTCCAAGTCTAATTTCAGTTTTTAATTATACCTGATACCTTTCTCTTTACAATATAATAGAAAAGAAAATATTTCATCGACGTTTTTCGAATAAAATTGAGACCTAGATTGATTTAATTTTAAATCGAAAAAAATAGCAGTTTTAGTAAATTGAATGGAAAAAAACGCAAAAAAAGTTTTTAATAGAACGAAAACAGTTTGGAAATGTGTGCTATTATAAAATTTAGCAGATTAGATACATGTAGATGTTAAATTCTTGCTGGTTGCAGCTTTCTAAACTAAGTAGATCAATTTGTCTTAAACATAACAAACATAACATCGATGTAAACATACAATATGTTCAATGTTTAAGTAGGTTCAAATCTGTTATCAGATAAGTTTTCTTTTAATAACAATTTAAATATCAATTTTGAAAAAGTTAATGAATAATTTAAGAAAGACTTTCTTCAACTCAAAATAAGCATAACTCCAAAAATTCATGCAGTATCTTATCATGTGTGTATCACAGTTTTGTTAATATGTGAATTCAGGTTAAGGAAAATTTAGGGAACAGGTTTCTAAATCTGTACAAGCCAATTTAAAAAAAAGAAGTATAAATTAGCCGAAACAAATCCAGATTTTTTTCACAAATTCTTACAATATGTTAAATTTGATAATAGCACATATATGTAAAATGTTAATGCCAAGAAAATTTGGCTGAATTTTCGAGATTTGTTTCAGAAATTTTTCATTAAATTTATAAAAATTCAGACCGAATTAATTTCGTTGGACTCATCGATAAAATTTTAGTAGACCTATAAAGACAAGAAATCAAATAAGAAAAAGTGAAGGTTTGTTGATTATAAAATTCATAAATGAATGTTTCGTCTATCCAGACAAAAGTAAAAAGTCGTAAACCTCTCTGAAAGACCTGAATTTTTTTTACTGAAGCACAAAACTAAAAATTTGACAAATTATCAAGGAATAATTTTTCGAATACGAGTTGAGACAACCACTTTACATTCCTGATATACCTGCTAGATTTTTTCCTGAAAGAGGCCTGAAAAATTAACTTTTTTAAAGAAACCTGATTTTTCAGTAACTTTGCAATAAGTAAAGACTAAATGTGTGGGTAGAAACTTTTTCTATTATGTATTTTGTTTTTCGTTTCTAACATTACATTCCCACTAGTTTTGATGTAAATATGTAAACTGTTTTTATTTTATTAAATACGTTTTTTGGGTGTTTTTTTTCATTCACTTTACTAAAACATATTTTCTTTTATATCCTGTCGTAAAGAGAAAAGTATCAGGTATAATTAAAAACTAATTAAAGACTTGGACATTTTTCTCAAACACGAGACATGTTCAGGCCAACCGTGAGCATCGAATGAATTCAAGTTATTTGTTGAAATAACAAGATTGTCTGAAAAAATGGAATTTGGTTGTTATTTTCTATTTCAATAGTGAATTGTAGTTTAGAATGAATAATATTCACATTTACATAAACGTAAAGAAAAGGTAATGTAAAATAAATTTTTGCTAAGCTTTATAGATGTTCCCTCTTTTTGATTATAAATTTGTTATTGAATGTGAAATAGCTTTCCTGATGATATAAGTCTAACATCTAGATAAGTTGATTAATGTGAATAATGTTTTTTGAATTTTGAACTTTTTGACGCTCTCGAAAATCGTTGACAATTACATCTTTAATTTTACAGACCTGGTTAAATTATCCCAACAAACACTCAGGGCAATCATTTAATTTTTTAATTATAACATACAGTGTGTATACAAAATAGCGCATAAGCTCTCTGGAACGTTTCAGGAAACCTCTTAAAAATGTTATACAAATTTTTTACGAACACAAAACAGTTTAATAAAATTGGCACCATTGTCAGTACTTGTGTTTTTTATTTAATTGTTGTAAAGTAGTAACTATGGATTTTTTTTTACTATGTTGCTAGATCAATTATTTAAAAGCTTTTATTTAACTCACAATGTTATCTGTCTGTCGGTTATTTTTTCGGAGCCAAATTTGAAAGGGTTCCCGTTATCCCACTGAATTATAATTTTGCATACTTATTTAATCTACGTGACAATGCAATCCTATGTAGTTAAATACCCCCTAAAGAGGTTAAATGGGGTTTTGAAATTTTAGGTTATGTTTACAAAGGGGTTCTCGATTTGTAAATTTGAGAGAGTTCCTGTAGTCACAATGAAATAAAATTTAACATGCTTACGTAATCTGTGTGACAATGCAATTCTATAAAGTTAATTACCCCTAAAGGTGTTAAATGGGGTTTTAAAATTTTAGGTTATGTTTACAAAGGGGTTCTCGATTTGTACATACCGTAACTTATACCGACATAGACGGCATGTTGGTCATTTGGACGTCACGGTAAATGCACAGTGTAATAACAATAAATCTATGCAATAAATGAAGACTAAAAAGCAAAAAATAAAAATATATAAAAAACTGTTTTTTAAAAAAAGCTTTTATTTAAAAGATGCACTAATAAAAAAAATAATGTATTTCAATCACAGAAGAATATTTTTTCTTACAGGTTAAAATTTTAAAATTTATAAAAGCTTTGGGAGTTATAACACTACGACATTACAGAATTACTTTGTTCAGTTGACAACTCCCAAAGCTTTTATGAATTTTAGAATTTTAACCTGCATTATTTTTTACTTTTTGGTGCATCTTTTATATAAAAGCATTTTTTAAAAAACATTTTTTTATTAGCTTTCTGGATATAAAAACCAGTTTTGAAATTTTCTTGTTGATGATTATTATAAATAATTTTCAGTTTCGTTGACGTGGAAGAGAAGAGAAACTTGGTCTCTTCGTTCTATCACCGATTAAAATATTTTAAGAAATTAAGAGAAAAAAATCTCCACGTTATTTCTTAATACGAGTACTACTAAGAATAATGGGAACGTGTGCTATAGCGTACTGAAAAGCTTATGCGCCAATTTGTTTACACCCTGTAATAATTATTCAAATATAGGGCGTTTCATTAAAAAAAAAAGTTAGTACTATAGCTCAATTTTGGAACACCTAAATTTTGTGCAAACTAATTTAATTATTCCAACTGGAAGACCTGAATAGTTTTTTTAAAAGCATACGTTAGCTGAATTTGACTGAAATGTCAGATTCATCCCTGAAAACAATACCCACTTCACTCAAATAATCCCAAGAAGACTTCTGATTGTTACGAATACGTAGTTGAGCGACGTTGATATGTTTTCTAAGATTAATTGGTAATTTATGTACTCGCGATGTATTATTATGGAAACAGGTTTTTAATCTGTAAAACAATCAAGTTTCAGTGGAGGCGTATATCCACTTAAGGTTTTTGAAATTTACATGTTACGAGTATTTATGAATATTATAGTGACGCTTTGTGCGCTCACGCCAACTTGCAATAATTATAACATAGAGACGCACTGGTGAAAAGTTTTTATCAGGAATCGATAAACGCGCCGCCGCAATTAACATGTCAGGACCTAAAACGTCGCAAATTCACTGCGTCTGAATTTTTGCTTTAAATTCTGAAGCAATAAATATTCACTCACACGTTTTAGTCAACTTTATTAAGTTACAAGTGTTGCTTGATCAAATACAAAGTTGTCTCGAAATAAACATGTACCCAGAGAAAAAAAATATTTTGTTTCAAACAAAATTTATTTAGTTCAATGAAATGTGTTGTTTCTATAGGGGCAAGAAAAAATTTGTTTGTTTCTTTAGTTTTATTTATTTGTATTTATTAAAACACTAATTTGTTAAAATAACACAACATTTCTTTAATTTTAAATAAAATTTTAGTTTTCATAAAAAAAAGATTTACTTCTAATACATAAAAGTGTTATCTGGTTCAATAATCATATTTATTTGACTCTACAATACAGGGTGTTTCAAGTTTTAGGTCCAGTCAAAAAATAAATACTTCTAGTATTCCAAAATAAAAAATATATATCGCAAACGATAGAGTTTCTAACACGCTTCAATTTGATGCTTTGCTGATATCCCAAATTTTCATGATATAAGCGTAAAACGCAAAAAACTACATTAAAAAATTTTTTTTTTCAAATTATTCCAATAATTTTTTTATAATAAAATTCCTCCTATTTTTTAAGTAAGACTTCCGAAACTGAAACAGTAAAAAACCCAAGGCGTATTGAGCAATTGAAATTTCAATTTGCAAAAAAAGGGCATTTTTTAATTGACAAGTAAAATTTTAGTCTGACAGTTAATGACGTTTCAATTTTTTGTGAATCAAGCAAAGACACGAGCTCTGTTTTTTCAAAGGTGACTAAGATAAAACATTTATTTGATCTTTTGCAAATTGGAATTTCAATTGCTCAATACGCCTTGGGTTTTTTACTGTTTCAGTTTCGAAAGTCTCACTTAAAAAATAGGAGGAATTTTATTATGAGAAAACGATTGCAATAATTTGGAAACAAAAAATTTTTTATCTAGTTTTTCACAATTCACGCTCATACCATGAAAATTTCGTATAACATTAAAGCATCAAATTGAAGCGTGTTAGAAACTCTATCGTTTGAGATATATTTTTTTTCTTTTGGACAACTAGAAGTATTTATTTTTTGACTGGACCTAAAACTTGAAACACCCTGTATATCGGGTTGTTTCAATGACTTGAGTTGTTCCTTTTAAAAATATATTTTACTAAAATTATCAAGTTGTTTGTTTTAAATGGAAATTTTTTATGGGACAGGAAAATTGAGTAAAAAAACACTGTGTTGCAAGAAAGTTTTACTGTAATAAAAATTAACGGTACATTTTTACGAGTACACAGAAATTTTATCTGATTATGCTTAAAATCAGTTCAGTACCATCCCTAGATTTAAGGGCATTTTATTCCAAAAGCCATTTTTACACATTATGACCTATTTGAAAGTAGAACTATTTTCGAAAAGTTTAGTTTAATTTTATAACACTGCATACAAAAATTAATAGCAACGATAAATAAAGGCCGCAGTATCAAGTAGAATGTTTTTTCAATTTTCACTTCACTTCACTTAATTGCACTTGAGTACTTAGGCCCTCCGACTCTGACGCAAAATGGTTGGATTTAATAAACTACAAATTTTACAAGTACATATACAGACTGTTTCAAGTTTTAGTGCCTGTCAAAAAATAAATACTTCTAGTTGCCCAATAGAAAAAAGTTGTACCGCAAACGATAAAGTTTCTAATACGCTTCGATCTGATGCTTTAACGTTATCCAAAAGTTTCATGGGATGAGCGTGAAATGCAAAAAACTGCATAAAAGTTTTTTTATTTTCAAAATATTGCAATTGTTTTTTATAATAAAATTCCTCCTATTTTTTAAGTGAGAATTTCCGAAACAGAATGATTGCAATTAATTGAAAAAAAATATTTTTTAATGTAGTTTTTTGCATTTCACGCTTATACCATGAAAATTTGGGATAACGTTAAAGCATCAGATTGAAGCGTGTTAGAAACTCTATCGTTTGCAGTATAATTTTTTTCCTTTGGGCAACCAGAAGTATTTATTTTTTAACTGGCCCTAAAACTTGAAACCCCCTGTACAATGAATTTGATTTATGAAACTATTTCTTTACTTCAAAATAATTTTGCATTGAAATAATAATACTGATCAACTATCATGAAATAAATGCATTATTTGCATCAAACATTTCAGTTTACTTGGCCTAAGATTAAATTTTCTTAAAATGAATAACATTTAATTAATTGAAATAAATGCGATCCAAACAAACACAAATACTAAATTTAAAGAAATGCTTCTCTCTGTGTAGGTGGGTATTAGGAATGGAAAGTGCAAAATCACCAATCGATTCCTTTTGTAAAAAAAATAACTCGAATCAAACCCCAGTCGGGAAAGTCTCTCCGGAGAGAGCTTGAGTTCGTCTATTGAAAAAAAAAGGGAAAAATGTTTTTGTGTTTGCGATATATACGATTTTAATGTTGCAAATGGTCCGCAAATTTGTGACGTGAATGAATGATTCGATTCGAGTTGACAAAAAAATAAGCTGCTTGGGGTATGATAAAGTGTACTTACACTTCTGAAGTCTATAACTTGAGTAATTAAGGTCCCATCTGACCTTTGAAACTCTAAGCTGACTGTATCGTCAGTGACATTCGCGAAGATATTTTCCTGAACGACGTCACCACCCTGTAAAAGAAAAATATTAGTTGCAAATAGAGTAAAACTAAAAGTTGGGTCCAACTATCGATTAAGCAATATATAAAGCTAAATCCCTTGCGAGAGTTAAAACTTTGAACAGTTTTTAGAGGCGCCAATTACCCCTAACACTTGTTTGATAGTGTTTCATTTTATCAAATAACAACTTCCTAAGTAGAGTTTTACATCGTCTTGGCACAACTTTAAAATCGTGTTTTTCACACACTTGACTGAAATCAGTTTTCGGCCATAAATTCGCGCCCAAATAAAAGAATCAGATTATTTGCAACAAATTGTAATGAACGCGGGCGAAATGTGCACACAGGGAAGAGAGGAAACGAGAACAAACTGTTCTAAATTACAGCCGGTCGACACGAAACCGCAAAATAATAGTTCAGTAACTAACAATTCGGTTTACGTCAAAACTGGTGATGGGACACTAGTCGGATGCAAGAAATCAATAGCAGCTGAAATTTAAGGCAATTAACAACAACACGGGATTCCTGGATTTATTAATTCATTTTATTCGAAAATTCAAAACGCTCTCTGTCATTTGACGCCGTAATTGCACAAAGATGCCGACGAGATATAAATTCCTCTTTTAAATTTGATTAAACCGTAATTCAATTGGATTTATTTAAGCGCCGTGAACAAGACGAGAATTCCTGATTGTTGGCGCACCCAACACATATTACTTGGACTACATTACCAAATAAATTGCAAAAAGATAAATAACAAGAAATTGATAAAGATTGGCTGGAATTTCTGTTTGATTCGAGTTATTTTCAATTTAATAATCAATTATATTTACAAACTTTTCGTACTACAATGGGCAATCCTGCTTGAACAATTCTGGCTAATATTGTTATGCATGAACTTTTAAACACTTTTCTTTTTAATTACGTGGATGACAATTACAGCAATACCTTTAGATAAGGACTCATACGTTTTGAACATATTTAACAAGCATTCGGCCTGCCTAAAATTTACAATAGAAAATGAGACTAATAATTCCATTCCTTTTTTAGATGTACTCCTTACTAGCAATACAGATAATACAATCATTACAGATTGGTATAAAAAACCGATTGGTTCGAATAGAATTATTAATTTTTTAACAACTCATCCCTTAAGACAAAAAATTTCTGTACTAAAATCTTCGAAATTTAAAGTCAATATTTTTCGAATTTGCCTTTTTTAAAAGCTTTTATTTAACTCACAATGTTATCTGTCTGTCGGTTATTTTTTCGGAGCCAAATTTGAAAGGGTTCCCGTTGCCCCACTGAATTGAAATTTTGCATACTTACTTAATCTGCGTGACAATACAATCCTATGTAGTTAAATACCCCCTAAAGGTGTTAAATGGGGTTTAAAAATTTTAGGTTATGTTTACAAAGGGGTTCTCGATTTGTACATACCGTAACTTATGCCGACATAGACGGTATGTTGGTCATTTAGACGTCACGGTAGATGCACAGTGTAATAACAATAAATCTATGCAATAAATAAAGACTAAAAACCAAAAAATAAAAATATATAAAAAAATGTTTTTTAAAAAAAGGTTTTATTTAAAAGATGCACTAAAAAGTAAAAAATAATGGATTCCAATCACAGGAGAATATTTTTTCTTACAGGTTAAAATTCTAAAATTTATAAAAGCTTTGGGAGTTATAAAACTACGGCATTACAGACTTTGTTCAGTTGACAACTCCTAAAGCTGTTATAAATTTCAGAATTTTAACCTGTAAGCGAAAATATTCTCCTGTGATTGAAATACATTTTTTTTTATTTTTACTGCATCTTTTAAATAAAAGCCTTTTTTAAAAAACACTTTTTTTGTTCATTTGATTAATATAACCTCAATTAAGAAATAAATTAACCAAAGTTTTAAAAACACTTAAAAGTCAGTTTGCCTTCTATAATAAAAAAAACTATTTAGAAAATTAAAGGACAAAATTCTAACTGTAGATAAATCTAATGTTGATTATAATGTTAATTGTAAGGATTGTCAACATTGCTATATATTGAAAAATCGTATTAATAACCACATAAATGACTGTAGTAAACCTGCTAACCTAACTTCTAATTTTGGAAAAACTGCTCTATCTCAACATCCTTTTAATAAATACAACCTTGATTTTGAAAATGTTACTCTTTTAGATAATGAAAAAAATTGGTCAAAAGGGTTAAAAGAGGTTAATGTCAGAACAGTTATTTATTCAGAAATTAAAAATCAGTTAATTTTAGAACAGATACACAGAATTTAAGTCACATTTATAAATTTTTACTTTTCGAACATAAACAAAATTTTAGATAAGCTAAATATTTCATAACATATCATATTGAGTGTCCTTGTGTTAAATTACATTAAACACAAGATTATTATTATTATAAGATTATTATTCAGTAGTATTGTGCCACATTTAATTTAATATTAAACTGAACTTATTGCTTATACAGAGTGAGTTTAAAGTAACGCATAAAATTCGTAATTCTTTTATTTTTCAAAAATAAAAAAATGCAAAAACAGGTAACTTAGCATTTTAATTGAGCTCAAATTTGACCTGACTGAATCAATCATGGCGGCCAATATGGCGGCGCCATGACGTCATTACAGATTTTTTAAAATTGAACGATATGATTTTTCTTTTAGAATTAAAAACCTTATTAATAAGCTTTTACAACGGTGCTACTTATTTTGAATGTAGAAAAAGCAAATGCGAAAATAAAAATTTTAATTTTCGTTACTCTAAAGTAAGGTATAAATTCATATGAATTAGAGGCTATGACTGATCCAATTAGGTCAGAATTGAGCTCCCTTAAAATACTAAGTTACCTGTTTGTGCATTTTTATTTTATTTTAGAAAAATAACAAAAATATGAATTTTATTATAAAAATTTCAAAAAATTTTTTCCGCGTTCAGTTCACCCACATTCAAAATAAGTGGCACAGTTGTAAAGGCCTATTAGTAGAACTTCTAATTATACAAAAAAAAATGGTATCATTCCAATTAAAAAAAATTATGATGACGTCATGGCGCCGCCATATTGGCCGCCATGACTGGTCCAGTTGCGTCAAATTTGAGCTCAATTAAAATGCTAAGATACCTGTTTTTGCATTTTTTTTATTTTTGAAAAATAAAAGAGTTACGAATTTTATGCGTTACTTTAAACTCACTCGTATAATATTACTTTTAGTTTTCCAAATTTCGATCCACATAATGTTAATGTCAATTTTATTCACATGTGCATTTTATACAAATGTATTGTTAGGTAATTGTACTGTTTTAATTGTGGGTGTTGTATAATTGTTATTTAACAAATGCCTGATGATGTCTGTGTTATAATAGATGAAACGTTAGTTATCTTCTCAACCTTGGATAAATAACAAGTATTGAAGGATTATGAGTACAAATCAGCAGGAAAAAATAAAACACAATATTTTTAATAATAATTCAGTTTTGTGTGGTATTTTATTTATGGATCTTTTTCTATATTAGAAGCTTTTGGTAGAATGCGCTTTTAATAATGAATTTCGTGATGGGATTTTACTTAAAATTACATTATTGCATTACTAAATAATGAGGGGAAATAACGGATGAAAGCCTTGTTTGTCTTCATTATTTTCCTTCATTATTCATATAAAAGTACGTAGGTTTACGTTTTCCCAAATTGTTTTTATTTAGAATAAATTGGAAAAAAGTTTCCAAACAGCACGGTATATTTTAATGAGGTGAACAGATCTCATATCGCATGAGAAAGTTTGCAGAAATTGTGGTTTGTATTTTTGTGCGATGTTGTAACGAGTTCGATTTTTTATAACACAGCAAGCAAATAAAAAATTAGTTTGGTCCTGTTTTCAGAGAATAATTCAATTTACTCACGTATCTTTCGCTCCATCGGTTGGTTGTTTTTCAGCATCCTCAATTAATCGAATGAGATTAATTTACCAGTCCCAAAGCCACTTATCACGAGACGAAATGTTTGGGCTTGGCACGACTCGAGAAGATGTCTTTGAAGCCATTGTAGGCAAACTATACAGTCTTTATCAAGAAACAGGCAACACCGAATTCAAAATCGATTTGTGCCAGCGACACAAGAAACAAAGCTGGCAGAGGTGGAACGAAAAATATTTAAAAATCAGAACGTGTCTAATTTCCGATGTTGGAAGCGGAGCGTAAGACGAAAGATATCTCGAAAAATTACAATAGATGTTTGATGAAAGCAAATTTCGGTATTTGCTCAGAATCTATGAAAATATAAGCTTGATACTGTAGCGCAAAGAAGCTGAATGAGGTCACGCTTAAGGAGGTGTGAACTTCGTCAGCGAAAAAGCATCCACTAAAATATTTAAATCCGATCTCTCAAAGCAAACACATCATTGCGTAAAATTATTCCCGGGAACTTTTCACCTGTTTCCATAAAGAAATGAACCGAAATAATCAGATTGTTTCCGAACTCGTTCATCCACCAATGAGTCTTTGAATCGCTCGCTCTCCTTTGAAATTTTCAATCACCAACCGTATTAGCAATCAGCGAACTCGTTTCGGTCATATCATTGCACAATTTCAGTTATCGATTTGTATTCGCATATCGTAGGCAAATAAAGTGGTTCCATTTGTTAATGCAGGCGTGTAAGACACATTTCGCTATTTTATAAATTGTTGTAGCTATTTGCTTAATTGTTACATAATGGACTTTCTATTTGCACTATCTGGGATTAAAATCAGACGAGAAATGAAAGATAACTTCCATTGTGTGTCCATTTTGTATTTGTACACGCAAATGAATAAATGTTAAAATTGGTGGATGCGCCGGGCGATAGACGACAAAATTTGGTACTTTCCTAATATAATAGTTAGAATATGTACAAACGTGTGAAAAAACATGTGTTATGGGGGATGTTAAAATGTAAAGATTGATCGCTATTTAAAATACATGTTAATAAAAACTTAGGACAAAAACACTAAAAAGTAGACACTCCAAAGTTTCTATCACATGGCCAATAAATTACGTATTTTTAAATAACCGGAATACATTATTTTCCTCAGTATTCCAGCTATAAATTGGTTTTTTGGCAGTACAAATATTTATATCAAACTAGCAGTTGCCCGCGGCTTCGCAGCAGGTTCACAATTATTTTGTAACGCGGAAAAATACCGCAAAACTGAGTAAGGTGACCCAATACGAAACCGAATTACTTTTGGCTGTTTATATAATGGTTTTTATTCACTGTTATCCTTATTTAACCCCCTTCTGGGTGTAATTTCAAAAAATTCTGAAACACATGTTTCTTCATTTTTAACTGAAAACCCAAATACCAGTTCTCATAAATAGAAATTCAAAAATAATGGATTTTTTAATTTAATCCCCTCGGTGATAGAATTTATAAAAATCCTGAATTATATGTCTCTTCTTTTTCAACCAAATGCCCAAATATTAATTTTCATAATCATAACTTCAGCAATGAATGATTTTTTACATTTAACCCCCTTGAGGCTGGAACTTTTGACAAATCTGAAACACGCGTTTTTATCTTTAGTCGACAACTTAAGTACCAGTTTTCATGGTTAGAACTTTAAAAACTACAAATTTTTATATTTACTCCATTGGGGGGTGGAACTTCCAAAAATTCAAAAACACGCCTTTTTTATTTTTAACGAAAAACTCAAATATCAATTTTCATAAATGTAACTACCCTAAAACACGCGTTTTTTTATTTTTAGTGTATAGCCCCAATTCCAATTTTTATGGTTAGAAGTTACGTATATTTATATTTAACCCCATTGGGAGATGGAAGTTCAAAAAATCTATAAACACGCCTTTCTTCATTTTTAACCGAAAGTTTAAATATCAATTTTCATACTTCAAAAATAACGGATTTTAAAATTTAACCGTCTTATTAAAGAGTGGAACTTCTAAAAATCATAAAACACATGTTGCTTCATTGTTCACCTAAAGCCTAAATACCAATTCTCATGGATATAAGTTCAAAAATGACGGATTTGTATAGTTAACCCTCTTTGAGGGTGGAATTTTTAATAATTATAAAACACGCGTTTATTTATTTTTAGTCTATAGCCCAAATAAAAAATTCTCATGAATATAAAGTCAAAAATGAAGAAAGTTTTTATTTAACCCCCTTAGGGGTGGAAATGTCAGGACTTAAAACATGCGTTTTTCATCTTTAACTGAAATCCCAAATACCAATCTGCATGGATATAATTTATAAAATTACTAATTTTTAAATAAACTTTAACACCCTATTTAACCCCCTTAGGGGTTGATTTTTCAAAAATCCTGAAACACGGGTTTCTTCATTTTTAACGTAAGGCCTAAGTACCAATTTTCATGAATACAACTTTAATATTTCTCTTAAAATGATGGATTTTTATTCAAACTTTAACACCCCATTTCACCCCTTTAGAAAAGGATTTTCGAAAAATCCTTTCTTAGCGGAACCCTACAACCTCTAAAGAACGTATCTTTCAAATTTCATGTTTCTAGGTTCAGTGGTCTACGCTGTGCGTTGTCACGGTACTGTTTTATATATATATATAGATTAGGCAGTAGGTATTTGTAAGCATAACACAATCTTTACATATTTAAAAGCTTTTATTTAACTCACAATGATATCTGTCTGGCGGTTATTTTTTCGGAGCCAAATTTGAAAGGGTTCCCGTTGTCCCACTGAATTGAAATTTTATATACTTACTTAATCTGCGTGACAATGCAATCCTATGTAGTTAAATACCCCCTAAAGGGGTTAAATGGGGTTTTGAGTTTTTAGGTTATGTTTACAAAGGGGTTATCGATTTGTAAATTTGAGAGGGTTCCTGTAGTCGCAATGAAATAAAATTTAACATGCTTACGTAATATGCGTGAGAATGCAATTCTATATAGTTAATTACCCCCTAAAGGTGTTAAATGGGGTTTTAAAATTTTAGGTTATGTTTCCAAAGGGGTTCTCGATTTGTACATACCGTAACTTATACCGACATAGACGGTATCTTGGTCATTTGGACGTCACGGTAGATGCACAGTGTAATAACAATAAATCTATGCAATAAATAAGGACTAAAAAGCAAAAAATAAAAATATATAAAAAATGTTTTTTAAAAAAAGCTTTTATTTAAAAGATGCACTAAAAAGTAAAAAATAATGTATTTCGATCACGGGAGAATATTTTTTCTTACAGGTTAAAATTCTAAAATTTATAAAAGCTTTGTGAGTTGTAAAACTACGGCATTACAGAATTACTTTGTTCAATTGACAACTCACAAAGCTTTTATAAATTTTAGAATTTTAACCTGTAAGAAAAAATATTCGCCTGTGATTGAAATACATTATTTTTTACTTTTTAGTGCATCTTTTAAATAAAAGCTTTTTTTAAAAAACATTTTTTTTATATATTTTTATTTACAATTATCTATGAAAGAAAGTAAAAGTACATTTCACGAAATTCAAAATTATATTAAATAGATATCTGTGTCTGTATTGATGAAACGTATTTCCTAAAGATTTTTAAGAGTGATTCTAGCCTCAGTTAGGTCTGTTGAAGTATAACTATTTCAATAAATTGATTAATACTAGACTAGCTAATAAAAAAGTAGTTATAGAAAAATCGTAAAAAATACACTCACACTGTTTCACAAAATAAATCAGAAATACTGTCAAGTGAACTAAAGATATTTTGATATACAAATTTTCCTAGCAACAAAAGCGATTTCAATTAGTAATTTGTCGTAGGTAAATTATACTACTTACTTATATACTACTTATACTACTTACCGGTCTCAGTCAATACAGCGTGAGTTATATATGGGTTATTTCTGACAAGTCCCAATTCCCAAAAATCAATAAGATTCAAACCGTAACGGCATGAATGATTCAAGAGTGGGCAGTCGATGCAAATTTGTGTTTTAATCGGCACTTCCCTGAGATAATTCAGAGACCGCCGGCAAAATATTTGAAAAACCTCGCCCATAATCCTAAATTTTTTGCTCGCAGCTCTTTCCTCGCCAACAAAAACACGTATTTATTAGGGTAGTGGTGAGCTTTTTCGTAAGACCTCTGTTGAGTATCTTATTTTGTGGCAATTTTTCGGGTAAAGCCGTTGGCTTTTTGTTCAAGTACGCAAAACTAATTAACGTAATACTTCACGACTGTCTTTTTACCAGAACCACAATACCATATTATGTACAAAGGTGGCAGGAACATGCCAGACCGTCTAAACAACTCGATTAGGTTCCAGCCGGCTTAGCCTTTTGATATGTATGTGTGTTAATAATTTCATAGCGCTTAAGTTAATTTCGTTTCATTACGCGGATTCTGACCCATCTGTAGGGCAATTTTCTACACCTTTTTCAAGTGTAATTCAGAAATCATCACATGTAATTCAGTATAGTCAATTTAATTTCAGAAACCGTTAATTGTAATTCAGATTAGTCAACTGTATTTCAGAAAGTGTTATTTGTAATTCAGAATAGTAAACTGAATTTCAGAAAATATCACATGTATTTCAGATTAGTCAATTTAATTTCAGAAAACGTTAATTGTAATTCAGATTAGTCAACTGTATTTCAGAAAGTGTTAATTGTAATTCAGAAACCATCACATGTAATTCAGATCCAGTAACTTACTTGCATGATACTATGTATACATAACCAAAAATATTTTATTTTCAAAATTAAATTACATAAACATCAACAAGAACAGCATAAATATTTAGCGCCCTAACATTGTTTCCAAAGGTAGGTATTTTAATAATTTAATGTTTAAATGAAAATATTGAATTCTGAATTACGATTGACGAATTCTCAATTACAAATGACGTATTCTGAATTACAATTAACGCTTTCTCAAATAAAAGTTACTAATCTGAATTACAGTTAACGTTTTCTGAAATTAAATTGAGTTATCTGAATTACATGTGATGTTTTCTGAAATTCAGTTTACTATTCTGAATTACAATTAACACATTCTGAAATACAATTGACTAATATGAATTACAATTAACGGTTTCTGAAATATATCTTGCGGTTTCTGAATTACAATTGAAAAAGGTGTAGTCGGGGGAATGACTTAGGAATAATTGGTTTTTCAGGCGCAGGTGTCACTGCGGATTTGCATATTTCAGGCCCTGTATCGGATTAAGCATCGAAAATGTGTTACGATTATAAATCGAGGTTAAATCGGCATTAAAAATTCTTCAAGCGGTAAGTGCTTAACCCTTTTATCCTGCGCCATGTGTAGAAACTTTGAAATTAATTACAGTATCGAGTTTTAGTTTTTATTAGATTATCCCTTGCATCTTCCAATAGTGGGAAAAAAGCACCGAGTTTATTTGAGTTGCCAGATTTCGCGTTAATTTGTTATGCAAATATGTTTTTTCCAGTCTCGCCTCGACGTAATTAACTTTTTCCTTGGTTTAATAACGCATTTACACGTTATCAGCCCTTGTACATCCTCTCGCTTCTTTTCATATTATGCAAATGTTTCCCCGGTATTTGTCTTGGTTCAACACGCGGTTTTTATATTAAACTTTGAGCGAAACTAAAATTAGGAAAGTTCCGCCTTTCCAATCCTCCTCAATTCCATTTGTTTTTGAAGAATTTATAATCAAAGACAAGTGTTTGCCGGATTGTAAAAACTTCAAAGTTTCATTGTGCATTCCGTCGAGGGCTTTTAATTTTCCTTTCTATTTTCAGTTATTTATCACCATAAATCCGGCTACGTAAATACGAGCTGTTTTGCTCTGTGTTTCAGCGTGCTTACACGGAGTTTGTAATAACCGTCTCAAAATTTAGTGTGCTGAAAATAAACGATATAATTGTACACCTAAACACGTTCTCTAAATTATTAACTTTTACAGTTGGAAAGTTCTGACGGGACGGATATCAACTTCAAACCTTAATGTATTAAAGATTAGCCAAGTTCATCACGTCTGTCTCGTAGGGGGCAAAATACGTCTAACGTGCCACAAGTCCATAAAACCGACAAAGTACTTAGGGCCACATTCAATTAAGCAAAAACGTTTTCCTAGTAGAGAAAATTGCACAAAATATCTCAGTTTTGCAATTGTATTCCTTGGAATAAAACTCTTGTCCAATAATTTCGATAATAAAATAGAGCTTTTAACAAAGATAAAAACTAAAAAACATAAACCATAACTTACAGTATAAAAGAAATTATAAAATTATAAAACAAAGTGCATAAAATGTAAGTGTACAAAAAGTAAAATACCAACAAATAGAAAGTTTTACGTTTATTAATCATGCAATTAAAGAAGAAAAAATGAAATACATATCATTAGACCTCATACCAATAATTCAAAAGAAATCTGGAATAAATTTGAGAGTTGGAGAATTTGTACGAAAAATAAAAATAAAAACACCTGGCATGGTTTTTTGATAATGACTGAAAGACAACATAACTATACAACAACATTGTTAGAACATTGTAATATTTTGTTTGAAAAATAAATAAATAAATAAATAAAAGTTAAAAACGTATAAAAACGCGAAATGTAAGAATGCAGAACAGAATCTATTTCTTTAATTTTGTTAAAACTAAGACTTGGAAAATTTTGTCCATTCAATGTTAATACTGTCTTTTTTCCTCTTTTTTTTTTTAAAACCTTACTTCCACATAACTTCTAAATCCGGGAGCTCGTAATAAAAAAATTGTAAGGGTTCTTTCTAAGCTCTAAATTTGAAAATGGATTATTTTTAATGCAAATACCTTTCTTATACTTCCTCCATCAAGATGATCAAGGTGATATAAATTAATGAAATTTTTACAGTGGTCTCGAAGAGTTACGTAACCATTATATAATTTTTTTTAATTGTTGTTTATAAATAAAACCACCTTTAAACCCAAGAGCAAGAACGAAGCACTATTTTTAAAAGCTTTTATTTAACTCACAATGTTATCTGTCTGTCGGTTATTTTTTCGGAGCCAAATTTGAAAGGGTTCCCGTTGTCCCACTGAATTGAAATTTTGCATACTTACTTAATCTGCGTAACAATGCAATCCTATGTAGTTAAATACCCCCTAAAGGGGTTAAATAGGGTTTTGAAGTTTTAGGTTATGTTTACAATGAGGTTCTCGATTTGTAAATTTGAGAGGGTTCCTGTAGTCGCAATGAAATGAAATTTAACATTCTTACGTAATCTGCGTGACAATGCAATTCTATATAGTTAATTACCCCCTAAAGGTGTTAAAAAGGGTTTTAAAATTTTGGGTTATGTTTGCTTAAGGGTTCTCGATTTATACCGTAACTTATACCGACATAGACGATATGTTCGTCATTTAGATGTCACGGTAGATGCACAGTGTAATAACAATAAAAAAAATACAAATATATAAAAATATATAAAAAATCACAGGAGAATATTTTTTCTTACAGGTTAAAATTCTAAAATTTATAAAAGCTTTGGGAGTTATAAAACTACGGCATTACAGAATTACTTTGTTCAGTTGACAACTCCCAAAGCTTTTATAAATTTTAGAATTTTAACCTGTAAGAAAAAATATTCTCCTGTGATTAAAATACATTATTTTTTACTTTTTAGTGCTTTTTTTAAAAAACATTTTTTATATATTTTTATTACAATTTTGTTCAATAAAAACCACCCCTTTAAAAATATTGTCTGAAAATTTATGGAAAACACTGCATGAAATGCCAAATTTAATTTGTAATTTTTTATATTACTTTATGTTTAACATCAATTTGTAGACTTGTAGAGAAAAAACGATCGATGGGCTTGGCTTATCTCATTATTGCACTGAATAAATGTTCACAAATTTTTAAACAAAATGGTTCAAGAACATTTAAATAAACCAATTATTGCATTTGAAAGAGAAAATTTTATAACATGACTAAAATTGGACTTAGATAATTTTCAACCAACCGTTGTAGTATTGCTTGATCAATTATTATCAAAGCTAAAATACATAGAAATTCAAAAACATTTTTTGAACTGATTTTGTAGATATTTAATAGAGGAAACAAAAAGTAAGTATTAATAATATCATTTAATCAACAATTCAAAATATTATAGTTGGGGTGCCACAGGACAGTGTTCTGGGTCCTATTCTGTTTTCGATATATACCTTTGAATTATTTCCTAATTATGTAACTAATCGTAAAATTCATATGTACGCTGACAATATACAGTTGTATCTATCGTTTCCATTTAGTGATTATGACAAAGCTATAAAATTTTTAAACAAAGATTTGAGCAGCAAATATTTACAGATGTCACCCAAGAAGTTTAGAAAAAAAATTAAGGATGTGTTATTGTCAAAAGTTGTGCAATGTATTTAGTAATGTTTCGTTGTAGTTTTTTATTATTATAGTGGAAGGTAGCTGCTAACTGTTCCCTTCTATAAACGTTTTGTATATTTACAATAAAGTATTATTATTATTATTAAATAAAATTACGGACAGAAAAATTTGCTTTACAAAGACTAGCGGTGTTTGGACAAACTTAGGTCCAGTGTTTTAGGGATTGCGACTTATTGAAGGCTCGCCTAAGCCTAAAATAATGTTTATCTTCTAGATCTGTGTATTCCAAGCCACCGACTTTGAATAAACACATTAGCATACATTGCTCCCAATTTCCCTCTCCATATTTGTTTATATGGCTTACCGTTGCCTTTGCCGAATAATTTAATTAGAACGCAACATCAGGTTTACATCAAGAAAATATTTCAAATAGAGTGTGTTTAGAGCCCAATTCAATACATAGCCAAGTCGAAATTAGGGCTGTTGAAGTCCTGACAGCTTAGGTACACATTCAGACATCCCTTGACAACCTGAGGCCGGTTCGCACCTCTCAAATGTTTGCACACTAATCGCCTAGGGTTCGGTTCGAGAGCACTTTTTCTCTAATTATGTAAAGTGAGGGCTGAGATAAAATCTTTGCTTCGTCTGATTAAAGATGCTTTCACTTGGATCTTGGAGAAATAAAAGAGCGGGAATGGCGCTCGGTTGGGGATTGAATTTGTGCGTGTTTTCAGAAGGAAAATTTTATTTGATTAGTAAGGATTTTCCGGTGAGTATAACAAGACAAACAACGATAGGGCACGTTTGGTAATGGCCACGTTAGCATTTCTTATTAATGCTGTTTTTTTTTTTGGAAAAGTTTGAGTCAAGTGTGACCCTTTAATGCACCAATGAATCTTTCATGGGATAATCGTTTCAAGGCGTCTTCACAATTCATTGTATCTATTATTAAAAGATGATAAAAGCTTCATTTCGATTTGAGATTGCATCAATGCATAAAAATAACGGCTTTACTAAATCATTTTTATGTTATTTTTTTAAAAGCTCCAATACACGTTTTTCATCATTTTGTACATAATGCGGCTGTAAATTTTAGATAACACTATATTGGTTTCAGCTTGATGCAATATGGAATTAATGTTTTTGTGCGAACTAATTTCGGGAAATGATGGTATTAAATATAAAAGAGCCAAATACACGCATTTAAATAAAAGCAAAATCGAAATATGCGCCTACTAAATGAAACTAAAACAAGAGGTCTCTCAGCAATAATATTAGATCAAAGCACGTTTTTTAAACAAAAATTGTACAGAGTAAATAACAAGTGTACAATAATTGTTCTGGTCAGATCGCCTATGTGTGGCAATTGTCACAAAAAAAGTATGTCTCGGAAACAGTGACACATGACAGCTGTCAGTGCTCCGCTTTTTAACCTCTTGCATACTTTTCGAGTTTCTGTGTCTTCCTCTAAATTAAAATCAACTTGGAAGTGTTTTCGCTTTTGTTGGCGACTTTGTTTTCGCCCGGCTTGGGCTCGCTCTTCTTTTCTGGACTTTTCACGTGAACTCCGCAATGGTTTTTACCTTGGAACAAAAACAATTTATGGTAGAAGCCTATTTAAGAAATGGCACAAAAGTTGGTGGAGTGTGGACTTATTCAAATCAAGCAACTCTCAGTGATTATCTGGAGCAATTCCCCGATGAAGTTGTGGACCGCAAAAGTGTGTAAACAAAATGTGTGCAATAATAAAGGGCTTTATTGAAAAAGAAAAAAAAATGTAAACAATAAAAACAGAAAAAGAGGCGAAGTCTAGCTAATAGCTATTCAACTTAACCTAAATTGAAAATTAATAAAAATTATATAAAAAAATAAAATAAAATAAAATAAAATATAAACAATAATTTAACAGCAAAAATAAATCTAAAAATTACTTAAGAACTAAAAGAAACACTATAAGAGAAAGAACCATCAGAAGAAAAGCCGTTGCCAGTCTCAAGAAACCAGAAATAAAAAAGAATTCTTTAAAATGGAAGATGAAATACAAAAAAATAAACACAGTTTTTTAGCATTTATTACCAACAGTCAGCTATTCGTTGTGCAAAGTTAATTATTAAGAAGCAAATTCTTAATTTTACTTCTGAAGGTGAACACTGAATTTCCAGAATTAAAGACTTCGATATATTTATTGTATGTTCTAATTACATTATACGTGAATGACCTTTTATACAATGTGGTACGAAACTGTGGCATCGATAACTCATTTGTCATTGGGCTCGCCTGTTAGCCAACTTAATTCAATAATAATAATAATAATAATAATAATAATAATAATAATAAATTACGAAGATTTGTTTTGAAATTCAGAATGCTTTTTCTAGAATGAAACTTACTCCTTAGGTAGAGCGGTGTCGATGTTAAGAATAAACGATAAATAAACACAGACAAATGACATAAAAAAAGTTTATCAATTTTTAACCATCCCAATTCTTTAATTTTTAATAAAACGGCAGCAAATATTTTGAATTTTTTGCAGACGATATTTGTTAAGACTGTCTAAGCAAGGGTAGTAGATAATGAGTGCATAATTTATAAACGAAAGCACAAGGGTTTCACAAAATTTTTTCCGAAGTTTAAAATTTAATATATTGTACTTGGGTAATTGGAGTACAGAAGTTTAAGAGCGACATAGCATTTTTTAATAACAGATGACACATAATTAGTAAATCTTAAATCTTTGTCAATTATCAATCCAAGGCATTTAGTAGATTGTACAATGGGAAGATTTTGATTGTCAATTTTCACATTTAAATTCTGAACCACTGAATTGTAGGCACAAGCAGAGTAGAACTTTACATTTATCAGAATTTAATTTTAAATTCATTTTACGCGCAGAATTAGCAACAGATTCTAGATCCTTACTCATGGCAACAGAAGCAGCAAGAGAATGACCTGGGACAAAATTCGTTTGCAACTGTGTGTCATTTGCAAAAGCTCGTACTTTTGAACCTTTACCTAGCTTTAGAAGTTCGGCTGTATATATTACAAATAAGAAAGGTCCCAAAATGGAACCTTGTGGAACGCCAGAGGTTACAAAACTGATCTTAGATTTTTCTATTCCCAAAATTACAAATTGCCGTCTGTTACTTAAATATGACTGGAAAAAACAAACTGAAGAATGATCAAAGCCATAATATGTAAGTTTGGCGCAAAGAAGGCTGTGATCAAGCGTGTCAAAGGCTTTGGAAAAATCTAAAAGTGTTAACACAGTTCCTTCATTACGATCAAGTGCTGTAAAACAATCATCTAACATGGCAGTTAATGTAGTTATCGTGCTATGACCAGATCGAAAGCCAGACTGATTGTCTGTTAAAATTTTTTCATTACAAACATACTGATAAACTTGATTACAAATAAATCTTTCCAAAACCTTTGACAGTGCTGGAAGAATACTAATGGGTCTAAGATCAGCGAGATTATTTACGGCCTTAGCTTTTGAAATAGGACGAATTTGAGCAAGTTTCCACATCTCCGGAAAGTAGCCAGTTACAATGCAACTATTAATAATATGGGTAACATATTTTACTATAACTGGACAACAAAGTTTTAGCATTTTGGCTGAGATGCCATCGTGACCACAAGCATTAGATTTTAATGCAAGAATTATATTTAGAACTTCGTCATCAGTAGCCAGAGCAATTTGAAAAGAGCTTTTATTAACGTTTTTACCTTGTAGATCTTTGACAGCTTCATTACAATTATGAGGTGGAGCAAATACTGACATGAAATAATTGTTGATATTCTCAGGCGAAAATGGAATAGTATTATTTTCAGGCTTTTTGGTTAATTTAACATTTAAATTGTTAAGACTTTTCCACAGGTACTTGCTATCGTGATTTTTACTTAAATGATTTTTCGAACAGCAAGAAGGTACGGCAATGGGTAATTCATTATCGCCCTTCTTAGCTGACCTTTTCATGAGCCGATTTGAAAAGGATTTAGAAAATGAGCTTGAATATTTTCCAAGAGTTTGGCTAAGGTATGTGGATGACATTTTTGCAATTTTCGATCCTAGGAAACCTACAGTAGATGACTTTATCAAAATTTTAAACAACCGCTTTCAAAGCATTAAATTCACTTGTGAAAAAGAAGTAGATGGGAAGTTACCATTTTTAGATACACTAGTAATTAGAGCTAACAATAGAATAGAATTTGATATTTATAGAAAAAATACTAGTACACTTCGCTATATCACTGCTGATTCACATCATTGTCCTCAACATAAAATGGCAAGTTTTAATTTTTTGATTCACAGGCTCATTAACTTTCCCTTGAGTAATGCAAGGTTTGAAAAAGAGCTCAAAATTATAAAAGATGCAGCAAGGTGTAATGGTTTTGAGACAAGAACAATTGACAAAATTGTTCGAAAAGTTAAATACAGAAACATGGTCAACCAATCCACGACTTTTACAAACTCACCAAAGAAAACAAATTTCATAGCTTTACCTTATACTCCTTCAATCACAAGAGGTTTGAGTAAAATTTTCAAAAATCTTGACTTGCAAGTTGTTTACAACTCGGGCACAAGTCTCAAGTGCTTTCTCGGAAATCCAAAAGATAAAATTGGATCATTGGAAAAATCGGGGCTTTATGAAATTAATTGTAAAGATTGTGAACAAAAATATATTGGGCAGACACGTCGATCAATTAACACTAGATTTAAAGAACATTTAGCGCATTTAAGATTCAACAGATTTGAAAAGTCAAGTGTTGCCCAACATATTTTTGAAAAAGACCATAGGATTGATAACACTAGCTTAAAAATTATTAGAGCAGTTAATAATTGTAAATTTCTGGACGCTTTCGAAAGCCTTGAAATATTTAAAAATAGAAATAGACTTATGAATTCAGACAACGGCCCCATTCCTTTTTCTCCCCTCTACTCATTAGTTGGGGGTAGGAAAAGTGAAAGTCGGCAAAATTAGTATTTAAGGCATGACATTGTTAGAGTTAGCATAGTTTAGATTCTCACCTGAGGATGACCACTTTGTGGTTGAAACGCGTCGTGTTGCAAATAAACGTTTGGTGTGAAGGGATTTTAATCGTTTTTGTTAACTTAAATGATGTAAATAGTATTTTTTTTCATACCTAAGATAACGTTTCCAGAGTAAATTCTTGAACGTCTCCATACAATTATCATGATTTGCAATGTGATTTTTATCAAAAACTCCTAAATGCAAAAATAAGACAACATTTAGACAGTTGATAGCAAACCATATGAACTTATCATGCAACCTACGTTCATGCTAGAAAGAGAAAACCACAGCAAACCACGACCAGAACTAATATTGAACACATGTTACTTATAGTGTATTTTCTTAAATGCAACCAAAAACACTAATTACACTTCCCAGTAAATATTGTGTTTGTTTTTAAATAATTAATTACATAAAAAAAATTGTCGGTTCTCACAAATAATTACAAATCGATGAGGTTGGGATGGTTTCACGAAGCCCGCTAATTATTAAACGTTATTAAAAGTACAAAAAAACCTTTGGTAGGTAGTGTGGAATTTGCACCCCTGGGCGCATTTTATAATTAAATGCTTCGTCGTTGAAGCTCGCAGTTGGACATTAAAGCTCCAATTTTAATTTGAGACAGTGCATTCTTGTTGCAGTGAGAATTTTATTTTCTCCCGTGCTGTTTAAATTACCTCAATAATCCTAGCTTTGCACAAACTGTAAAATATTTCATTTCCGTTTTACAAGAAGAAGCCAATTAAAATGCGTTTCGTACTTTTTACGAGCAAATATTGACATTAACAACAAGGCTAGTGACAGGCGAAGAAGAGAGCTTGTTACGGCAATAAGTCACATGGTGAGAGCTTTGTTGCTCATGGCGGCCCATTGATCTAACACAATGGCCACCAATCTCGATCAAACCGCCTCCGACGTATCCTATATATCACCCAGTGGAAGGATAGTCAAGATTCTGGTGTAAAACCGCGGTACCATTTCGTTCTTTTCATTCTGTCACGGCCTTTTAGCGAAATAAATAGCGATAAACTCGCCGACGGTTTACTTCGTCTCGCCAATTTACTTTAATCAAAAACTTGATGCATCCGATGCTAGTTTGAATATTTGACTAGGAAGCGACACTTCTTATCGGCTTGAACTCGCTCAAGCACGATTTGCTTGTTCTAAAACTTAAAAGTTTTAACGTCCTTTGTTATAACTTGTAATAATCACAAATATCCGCCAGGTTTAGGCAAACTTTGACGATTTCCCGGCGGGAAATTAAAATAAACACTTCCGAGTTCCTTGGCTAATTACCTATTCAGGTTCAATGGGTGTTTCTTTTAAGGCCTACATTACAAACTTTCTAATATAGCTAGAACATTAAAATTTTGTGTACGATCCAAATTGACCATTCTGAGTTCAAGTAACTACCAGTTTTTTTACAACACTAGCCGAAAACTTATTTAAAAATTTATTTAAACTTAAAAAATGGTGGATGCGCCGGGTTATTTATTAAAACATCATAACTCAAAAACTAAAAGTGTTAGAACAAAACGGTTTGTTCCCGTGAATTCTACGGCTCATTTTACATATTATATCGGTTTTTCACAAGATTTAAAAATTTGATTTTTTTTTGCTTAAAATTAGGGTAGCCATCCATGTCTTAGTGGTACTTTATTCTTCAACAAACTCAACTCAAAAAATAAAAGTCGTAGATCAAAACGGTTTGTTCCAGTGAATTCTGCGGCTCATTTTGCGTATAATACCAGCTTTTCACGCGATTTAAAATTCTGAATTTTTTTGGTCAAGCCACTTACCAAAAATGAAAAAAATATATTTTTTTAAACTCAATCTAGCAAAGTTTTATGGACTTTTGTATGCTCTTACAACCCTCTGGAGTTGTTAAAAGTAGAAAAAAAGTTAATATGTTCGATTTTAAAAAAATTTATTTTTGCAATTTTGTCGCGATTTTGGTCGATTTTTGGTACCCGGAACATTTATCAAGTAATAACTCCGGAACTATTAAAGATAACCCTATGAAGTTTATTATCGTTGGAAAGCTCTTTTAATTATCTATCTTTTTCAAAAAAGATTATTGTTCTCCGGCTAATAGTTTTCGAGAAAATTACGAATAAAAGCAAAAGTAGGTAAAATTTTAAAAAAATCATAACTAAAAAACTAGTGGGAATTTGGCGATTTCCTCGGCACCAATCGATTCCCCGGATCATTTTACATAGGTTTAGACTAAAATAGTTCCACTTTTTCGAATAGTTTTGCCATAATGGAGAAAATTAAAAAAATTGTAAACAACACCCCCCCCCCCCCTTCAAAATGGTCAATTTTTAAAGTGTCTCAAAATCAATTTAAACCCATCTTATCTTATAGATTTTGATATGCTCTTTACGATGGAAAAAAGAGTTTTCTCCTAGCTCTTTTAGTTTGGCCGTAATCGGCGTTTGAAAATTGAAAATTTTTTTGCGAGATATCGCTTTGAGACCTATGCCTTTTGTAGCGCTTTTTATACCGGTTCTAATCGATTTTGCCGTTTCTCTCTAACTCTTATCGTTTCGCCGTAATCGGCGTTTAATAATTAGAAAAAAGTGAAAATGGCAACTTTTTTTTGCGTTTTTCTCGGAAACTATAAGACTTAGAGCAAATTTTAAGAATGCATCAGATAGCGCTTAAAATTATCTATTTTCTCGATTAAATCCGGAGCCGCTCCGGGCACCGGTTCCGGGTACAGAGGCATATAAAGTTTGACACTAAAAAAAATCATAATTAAAAAACTAAAAGTCGTAGAGCAAAACGGTGTTCCAGTGAATTCTATGGCTCATTTTACATATTATATCAGTTTTTCACGCAATTTAAAAATTTGAAATTTTTTGCTTAAAATTAGGGTAGCCATTTCATAGTGGTACACCTAATTCTTCCACAAAAAAATCGTAACTCAAAAACTAAAAGTCGTAGAGCAAAACGGTTTGTTCCAGTGAATTCTGCGGCTCATTTTCCGTATTATACCAACTTTTCACGAGATTTAAAATTTTGAATTTTTTTCCTTAAAATTTCAATGGTCAAGGACTAAAATCATAATCATAAATCATAAAAATAAAACAAAAAATTTTAGACTCACTCTACCAAGGTTTTAGGGACTTTTCTATGCCTTCACAACCTTCTGGATTTGTTAAAAGTACAAAAAAATAGGTCAATAGGTTCGATTTTTTAAATTTTGATTTTTCCAACTTTTGTCGAAATTTTGGTCGATTTCCGGTATCGGGAACATTTATCGAGCAATAACTCCAGAGTTATTAGAGATAACCCTATGAAGTTTATTATCGTTGGAAAGCTCTTTTAATTATCTATCTTTCTAAAGAAAGATCATTGTTCTCCGACTAATAGTTTTCGAAAAAATTGCAAATAAAAGGAAAAAATTTTTAAAAATTCATAACTAAAAAACTGTTGGGAATTTGGCAATTTTCTCGACGCCAGTCGATTCCCCGTTCGTTTTACTTAGGCCAGAGTCCAAATGGTTCCATTCTTTCAAATAGTTTTGCCGTAATTGAAAAAATAAAGCGAAAGCTTTCGAGAAAAATGTAAAGCCATTCAGTGTAAGCAGCCGGTCCTGTGGCGCAACGGATAACGCGTCTGACTACGGATCAGAAGATTCCAGGTTCGAATCCTGGCAGGATCGATCCTTTTTTCCCAATTAATAATTACGTATCAAAAGTTCGTAAATAGTTGGGTGCTGCTTTAATGTAACACATGTCGTGTAAAGCCGCCAGTATCTTATCTAGTTTTTACGATTCCCGGTCATAAAACCATCCCTAGGTGGTCGTCCGGATGGCAAATAGCAGGCTTTAGACCACTTGAACACAGTCGGAATATTTATTAGGTCGCATGCACCCAAGTTAATATGTTAGAGGAGTGTTCCCACTTAGATAATTGCAGTTTGCAAATGTTGGAATAAGGAAAAACCGAAATGAAACAGACGTCGGAAACATCAATAACTGGTTACTTTTTTTCTTTGTGGCACTTTCCACCGAATAGTTTTATTTTTAGAGCTCTCGCTCCGACGCCTTCACAATACCGTACCCAATGCCATCACTCGGATTTAGATGTAAGAGATTTAGTCTGCAGACGACTTACTTTGATCCTTGAAATTTACTTTCTTTGATCCCATTTGTTTCGCTAAGGCGGGATTGGAACCGAATGAAATTAACGAAAATGTAAATCGACGGTTATGAATGAATGTATAACACTATCAAGTGCAGGTACAGAACTAGCACTTTGGCAACTACAAATTAATTTGTTGTTCAACTCGCGACGGCTGAAATGATAACCCCAATTATTAACTTGTTAGTCTCCAGAGACATCGGTATAGGTAGTGCGTTTTACTCGAGTCCTAAATCGAAATCAACACACGCCTTCCCCGAAACCATAAATTTATCTGATTTATGCACTCAAATTTCTAACTATTAAATTTTAACTCACGTCCTTGTGGTTACAATAACCTAGCTAAGAAGAAATATAATCACTTTCCTTGAATTATTTCATAGCAACATGACTCGATTAAAAAGAATTAAAGCGTCCGTAAAAAAACGAAACCGATCAATATAATTCCGACTAAATGAAATTATTATCTGCTTTGGGACCAGAACGCATTACAAAGCTATCGCATTAATATTCTAAACTAATGATAGTTACATTTACATGCATTATAAATCAGTTAGTTATAAATGGTTATCATTACTACTTTATTTAAGGTTTTAGCATGAAACGACAAATTGAAAAAAATTGAGTATAACCTATTGTGCGATTTTGGATATCTACACCTAATAGAAAAATATATACAGGCTGATTCTTTTAGGGCCTACATTAGAAACTTTTTGACTTCTAACATTGTTAGAGCTTTAAAATTTTGTGTACAGGCTGTTCCAAGTTTTATGGCCGAGGCAAAAATAAATATTTCTAGGAGAGAAAAAAATAAATTAATAGCCTAAACGATAGAGAATTAATTACGCTACATCTGATACTTTGATATTGTTCAAAATTTATAAGGTATTGGCGTGAGACGTTAAAAACCAATTTTGATAAAAATTTAGTTTAAGTTATTGGCGTATTTTCTATATGGTAAAATTCCTTTAATGTTTAGAGCCGTAATTTCTAAAATAGAATTATGCGAAAATTGATAGCTCTTGAATAATTAACGTTCTAATAAAGAAGATCCAAATGCTTCGATAATTTATGGCAGAATTCCTTGACAATAGAAAAAGGTTTACTATGATGTTTATCTTTCCGGGGTAAAGCGGTCTATTGTCAAAGAATTCTGACCTGATTACCACAATACCACAAAGCCCACCATAAATTATTTGAGCTTTTAAATCTCCAATATTAAAATGTTAATTACTCAAAATCTATCAACTTTCGCATCATTCTATTTTAGCAGTTACGGTTCTAAAAGTTAAGGAATTTTATCATATCGAAAATACGCCAGTAATTTAAAAAATAATCACAAAATTGATTTTTAATGTTTCACAGCAATAACTTAAAGAAATTTGCACTATATCATAGTATCAAATGGTAGCGTCAATAACACTCTATCGTTTAGGCTACTAATTTATTTTTTTACTCGACTAGAAATATTTATTTTTGCCTCGCCATAAAACTTGGAACACTCTGTACAATCCAAATCGACCATTCTGAGTTCAACTAAATTATTTTCAGGATGACTGAGCTTTCGGAACAATGAGAAATTGGCGCCAACTTTTAAATTTAACTTGAACGAAAATTGTGTGAATTCTGTGTTTTCGAATTTTTAAGCAAGTTTTTAAGATAAAAATAAAGGTTTTTTTAGGAAAAGTAGGTAAAGAAGGTGAAAATTAGATTATTTCAACCAGATTTCAAACAGGGATTCATTTATTTTTCTTGAGATTTCGCTAGAAGAGACGAAAATCAATTTAAATACAAAATTGTATTTTTTTTGAGCACGTTTTTGACCAGAAGCACATTTATTTCGCACAATTTGTTAATAGCAAACCATAAAGTCACCCAATTAAATTAAAAGAGGTGTTATTTTTTCTTCCTTGAGTCTTGTGGAGGTAAACACTTTATAATAAAATTACCTCGAAATTGATGTTATCTCATCTTTTTTTGGGCGAGTTTGATTTATTTTGCAGGAATTTGTCAAAACACACATAAAATTAGAAAAGAAATTGAATTCGTGTTAGTTTTTCTCGAGTTATTTTGTTTTCGTCAAATTAAGCCGAAAAAACAAAAGTCTAGAGATGTCATTAAAACAAACCGAAAAATCACCGAATTATATAAAAAAATTGCATACTTGTTTAGTACGTTTTTCAAACAGAAAGAGAAATAAAAATTTCATTCGAACCAAAAAAAAATAATAATTTTTGAATTAATTTTGGATTTTTTCGAAAATTTTACTATAGTCAAATTATTGCGTTATTGAACCAAAAAACCATGATACTTTGCTAATTTCATTTGATCTCGTTTGTTTTTGAGAGAAATTTTGTCAAGAATACATTGAGAAATGACAATGACGTTTTTTTTTCAAACACGATGTTGAGTTTCTTAGCTAAATAAACCGATCTGAAAAATTACCCAAATGGGTCAAAAGTCAAAAACAACATTTACAATTTCTGCGTTTTACTAGCATATTTTTATTGCAGAAACATAATTATTTTGCAAGAATTGCCAAAAATAATAAATCCTTAATTTTGTTCATTACTTCGAAATGGTATTTTAAAGAAAATGAAATATGAATCCGTGTTTTGATGTACATCCTGAATTCTAAATCGCCCCAGCTCCTGGAGACCTTCTTCCGGCGCGATTTATTGTCATTGTATTTGTCAATTCTTTGCCCTAAATTGTCGATTTTTAACACGAAATGGCAGCATTTATCAAAATTGTAACAAACTGGATCGCAACCTCTCGAAAATTTGGCCTCTGTCTCTGGATCATAAATCTCACTTACAGGGCGTCGAGAGGCCAATTTTATTTTGATACTGTAAAATATCACGATTATTCGCTTGTAAAATGATATTTCTACCGTTGTCGGAGGTTTAATCATATTTGCCCCCGGAAACGCGAATTAAGCTTTTCGAGAATTAATTATTACACGGCGTACAACGCAATATTAATATGAAAGCGCGCCGCGAAATTTATTCTTATGTCAAATTACGGAATTTTGTTGTTCACGCAGACAGGAATTTCGATCGATATAATAACGGGATGGCAAATATTTTGCACCCAATTTTTTAATTAATTAACAAAATTGCATGAAATTCATCGTCAGGTCGTCAGTAATTGACTTTGTCTTCACCGGATTGAATTATGGAGCGGTGTGAGTCTCAAATTCTAAAACTTGGCGAAATTAATTTCAAAGGATGTGTGCAGTGTTCTAGTCTAGCTTGAAAGCGCTGCAGGTGGTTAGATGAAATCTTAATAGAGCCCATTAATATTTATAGCGGCTTGATAGCACGGGCTTTTTCCTCGTCGATTTTGTATTTATTTTGTAATAGTCGTAGAACAGGGTCCTGACTGTTGTTAAATATTTGATACCATAAATTGGGACCGTTAATAAGTTTATAGCAAAGTTTTAATTACGTCGTGAATTTCTCTCCTGATAAGAGACACAATCTTTTGTCGTTTTAATTGATATTTGAACCCTTGGGCCTTAGACTATAATTTAACTCTTCATTCGCGACTTTTTCCGATCCGGACAAAGCGTTGTGTAAACAAGTTGTAAACCTTTGAAGCTGTAACGGGATTACGAAATTATAAAACCATCTTACCAAAGCAAGAAAATCCAATAAAGTCCGAAATTAAATTGGAGCAGGGCTAGAGCCCCAAAGCTAACAAGGTCAGATATACCCAAGTAGCACAGCTTCAACCATTTAGCAATTGCAGCCAAAAGATAGTCATGAAAACGTCATCAAAATCGAATCAAATGTCTTTCTTTGCTGCGAATTACCTTATTGCTTTTCAGTCAGCTGTAAATCATACAATTTCAACTCATGTCTAAGCCAAAATACAGTCACAGCATTATCTTCCATTTTTAAGTTGGATACTGTCTTCAAAGGAATATGTTAAAAGCCAGTTAACAGCAAAAGTCAAATGATCCATTTAGTAAAGCCAGAAAATATCAATTCCAGCAAAAAAAATGCCAATATACACCTACAGCCAAATAGCTGATTTTGAGACATTTGCTTAGCTTTCCTAAACCTTATTGCAACCATATTACAGTTCTATAGCTGTGAAAATTTTTTGGCTGTTAATAAGTCATGAAAGCCAACACTCTAATATGCTCCGATTTGATTACTACATTTTATAGTAGCTGTCTAACAAAAATTAGGTACAAAGAAATTTGTGGCCAATAGACATAACGACATAACCGATGCTGTGGAATTTGTTGAAGCTCAAAGTAGGTTTCAGCATAATGAGATTAATAAACACACTTTAGTACCCATTTTTTTTATCAAATATCAAAATATAATGCCTTTAAAGATGTCTCATATCAAAGAAGGGTTCTTTGAAGATATACAAAAAATTTCAACATTGATACTTCTCTGATAATTGTTTATTGGGTTACTAAATGTGGAAACCACCGCTATCGTCCGCTATTTTGGGCAGTAAGAAAGTGGAAAATTTGATTTGTATCGTTTCGTGGCTCATTGGAAAGCAAAGGACAAAAAAAAATTATGCGGATTAGAACAAAATCTAGTTAGTAAGAAAGTCAATAAAATCTGGTAACTTTTCATGTCATTCAGCCACATTGGTGTGGATTATTGTTATCTCTTTCTAACACAACGGTACAATGCGGTACTTTCGATACCTAAATTTTTGCGCCATCTGCCTCATCTCATTGTCACAGATCTTTCCCGCTATTTTAGAGGAATTTACAACCAAAGGCGCAAACCCCTCACAGACAAAAAGAGAAACTGTACGACATTAGAAAGTTAGAAAGAGATAACTGCAGGTACCATTCTTGGTCTGCCAGCCAGATTTCAGCCAAATAGCTGTAAAATACATTTTAAGGAAAATTAAGCTAAAAACTAACATAGTATTCCACATCACAGCCTTATAGTTTTAAATGGCGGTACAAGGGAGCAGGAGGACATGCTGGATGAAAGCGAAAAATCCTCCATGTTGTTTGAAAATTAAAAAAAAAATAGCAAATAATAAATTTCTAGCAGATTTATTCAATTTACCGTCGCAAAATACAAGTGTAACGTTACTAAAGATGTAAAAATTTGTTTTTCAAATTAAATGTTTTTTAAAGATGTATTAAAAAATTGCAACAATGAAAGATGTATTATATTTTCTGTTATTTTGAAGGCGCATTACTTTTTCGGATCATTTTTATACGTATTTGTCAATAAACCTCAGTTCGCACAAACTTTTATATTACTGGGAATGAAGATCAAGCCTAATATTATTTATCAAGAACACAAAATCGCCATTACTATAACAGAGTCTTACATCTGGTGTAGCCATGTTATAGTTATTTAATTTTCTGGATGGATGCATAGCAGCATTTACAGGTTTTTGCTCTTCTTTATCTACAATATAACCATTTTCTCCCCAAAAGCAAGTATTTTGACCATTTGGCCATAAGATCAAATTAGGTTGAAAAGATGTTTTTATAGCTAGTTAGATTCTTTTCCTACATTTTAGCTTGTTAGCTTTAAAAGCTTAAAAGCTGCTACTTTGCAATTCTCACAGCCAAATGGCTGCATTTCAGCAAATATTGATGGCTGTTTTAAAGCTGCAAACGCCAAAAAATGGTGCGCCAAATCGGTCAGTACAACGTCACAGAAACCTTACCAAAGCGCTTCTGTGGATAGCTGTAAAAGTTAAATGGCTGTTCATTTTGCCGCGAAAACGTTTTGGTGACCAAATAAAAACTGTGTGTGCTACTTGGGCAATGTTTGGAGCGTCCGCGTAAGAAAAAGGCGTCGTGACGCCCAATACCAGCGTCGTCTAGACTAGAGCCACAATTTATAAGGCGCCTGCTGTCGGTTCCACACACGACGGATTTATCCGAACGATTTCGCCGGAAATATCGCCAGGAAATTAACTCGCATTAATCTCCAACATACGATATTATACACAGGACACGGCCGTAAAAACAACCTCGTCCACCAATCCATAAATTTTATGTTACGACAGGACCGGCATTATTGGGAAAAACAGTCCTCTGAGGAATTTTCTAAGAGACTTGCGGTGTAAACTCCAACTAAATCTCGTTTAGGTGTGCGGTAAAAAATGCATGTGGAGGTGGCGAAGCCAAAGAGCTAATTGAGGTCATTACTCAAAGAGATCAACGGCAATAAATGGAAGTTTGCAACAAGCGGGGTTTTATAAAATATTAATTACACACTGGTGTATTCACACGTTACTAGAGAGCCAGTCTCGTTAGACGGGATGAGGAATTGTTCTAAATAACTTATACGTAATGCAAGGAAACGGCTTCCGTTCGGAAATTCTATCTACGTCCCGATTGGTATTAGATCAATAGGTCAGATGCAGCAGCGAAATGGAAAATGTGCCAGGTGAGGTCGCGAAGAAATTTCGCAAAATGATTTCGACTTTGTGGCACAAGAGAAAAAAAATATGGTTTTAACAATCTCAAAAAACAATAAAGTAATTAATAACACAAAACGATTTATAAAAAAAGGTTCAAAAATAGTTATAATGGAAAAAACTGAATACAATAAAAGAGCACAACAGATTCTAAATGTTAGATCAACATACACAAAGCTTGGCAAATGTAGTTTAATCAACCTAGATAACAAGTGCAAAGTGTTTCTTAAAGATATAGAACACATCCCAATTTTACCTAAAAAACACAAATCTGAAATTCTATCACCTAACACCTAACACATGCTCGTATAAACTTGCCAAAAGTAAAGTCACCTCAGTTCACAATGTAAAGAACTCGTTCCAATTTGAACAAGATATTAAAAGCTTAAATATACCACCAAATCACCAATTTTGTTCATATGATGTCACTTTATTTCCAAGTATTCCTAGAGACAAATTATAGAAAAAAATTGGCACAATATAAATCAACATGCACAATTATCAGAAGAACAGTTTATTAAAGGAGTCAATTTATGCTTTGATAGCTCCATTCTCACTTTTAATAATAACCAAATAAACTTTTTACACGTCACTGTAAAAAGCCAACTGGTACAGAAAACCAACAAATGTAGATAGATATACCAATTTTCTTCCAATTAAATACCTTTCTAAAATCATTAATAACAAAATTAAAAAAATTGAGATTAAAGAACAAAATTTAAACAATGATACCCAAACAAATCAATTTAATAATAGCCTCATAGTATCTATCCCCATTTGAAAGATATTATTAGAAACTATAATATAAAACTTGGAGCTTACAATATAAAAGAATTATATACTAGTCTGAAAGCTTAAATCAATAACCTAGATAAAACTAAAAATGTGTTGATAAATCTATCAACAGGTCATAATTTTAACTTTAACGTTGCAGAAATGTTACATAATGAGTCAATTTGGGGTAAGAGACTGTTGTTGGAATCTATGTATATTTATTTAAACAAAGAAAAAAATGTTAACATATCGCTCCAATCTTAGATAGCTTCTTAAAAAAGTAAGGTCAGACAGCCATTGTGCAATTCGCATTTTAATTTGTTTCGTGTTTGTAATTGTAATTTAGAGGCAAGTTCCAATTTTGTCTTATTTCTATGTATTAACTTATAACAAGAGTTCATTTAAAAAAAACTCTAGAGTGCTTTGAAATTAAAAAGCAATTATTTTGTATGTCTGTGATTCATTCGTTCTCTCATAACCTTACTTTTTGACAATTAAAAAGATAACAGATTTTCATAAAAATATTTATTTATTATTTGTAAAAACTGTTGGAAATGTCTTCCTTGTTGTTCAACACACATAACACATCGCCTTTGAACACTATTTATCAATCTTAGGTTATGAATTCTGGTGAGATGGTGAGGCAACCAACAATACAATGATCAAAATTGTTCTACTACTTCCGTAACAATCTCAGGGCATGCTGTGAGTTTTTTTAATAATGAACACCTAATAGAGTTAATGTAACTGATGATAACATTTTTATGTTGAAACGTCCTATCGTTGTTTAAAAAAAATGTTTGTTTAATAAAAGGACCTGAAAGCCAAAAGGATTATTATTTAATCTCAAAAAATCTTTGATGGATCTTAACGAAATTTTGCGAAACAATTGATTATCTGACTGTAAAATGTGCTAAAACACTCGAATAAAACAAGAATTATGTAGTACAAAACTTCACTTGGTGCTTTTTTGTTCTTCTCAAGCAAAATCTCGCAAAAACTGAGTTTACAGTTTTGACCAAAGTTTCAACTTATTTTTGTAGATTTACACGTTTTTTGAGCAAATCATGAAAATAAATAAGTATCTGATTCAAAAATAAATTAAGCGAGTTGATTTAGTGAATTATAAAAAAAAATAAAAAAATTTGACCGAAACGTCGTGACGACCTTGAAAATTCAATCGTATGGACGCATCATTTACATTTTAGGTGACTGTACGTATATGAGAACGAATTTTCGCCGCAATTGTCTTAGGGGCTGTTTTATGATAGCGTGGAGCTGTACAGCAGACGCTGGACAATAAAAACCAGGCTTCTGTGTTGTAAATCCAACAATGGCCTCACTATATTCCCATATCTATATTTTTCCCCGAAATAAAAAATTCCGGGGCTTATTAAAAATTTTATTATGCGGATAAAGTAGGTAGGTACACAAAGGTTTTTAAATTAGTGTCGTCCCCGTGTCTAGTAAGAAAGTTGCTAATTTTATTTCCACGTGTTTTCATCGATTGAATGACGTCAAAGAAATAATAAAAACGTTCCAAACCCGAATCAAACGTGACAGCGTTTTGCAAATAAATAGAACAAATACTTCACATTCGCTGACTTAAAAACAAAGCCCGATGACCATCCCGGAACTGAATGGAAAATATAGCTTTACTTTCGTGCCAGGACTTTATTTATGGTTTGACTGCTTGTATAAATTATTTGCAACATCACAAATTCTTTGTGAGTTTGGAATTTTTCAGCACCTTGTTGCCGGCGTTTCAATTATTTAATTCTTATTCTCGCTGCAATTTACATAAACTTTACCCAGCAGACAAATTTTGTCGAGCAATTCTTCATTTAAAATTCTATTAAAAATGCTATAGATCATCCTAAAGCTCTATTTTGTTTCAAGCTTTCGGATTTATTCATTTAACCTATACAAAGTTAAGGCGATTAAAAGTTCCTCGTTTCGATTTAATTATTATGCAGTCAGTCAACATTCAGGTGGGGAAAGATAAGCGGAAATTAATATTTAACGCTTTATCACAATAGAAATATCCGAGAGAAAAGTATGCTTTCGACTCGACTTATCCATATTTCAAAACGTTCGTTATCGAGTGCTTCTCATTGTTTTTCATCTCGTTCCTTTGACATCTTTGAGCCATTTTTCGATAATACCACATATTTTATTTTTGATAAAACACCACCGTGTCGTATAAATCGTGCAGTTTCTCAGCAAAATACAAATAACTTTCTTGTTCATATCGTGCTTCCATCTCTTCTATCATCCGACTGAATATAAAATAACTTCCGTTAGTTATGTTCCGAAGCTTTGCTTCGACACAATTCTTTAATAATAGAAAGAAACTCACTAGTAACCGTATTTCGTAATCCGTAGCCACATGAATAAAATAGGGAAACCTTGTTTTAAGAGAATTTTATTTCCCCATGAAAACAGATAGGAATTGTATTTATAGACTCATAACAAACTCCCCAGTGCTATCCAGAACCCTTCTAAGGCGTTTTTAGGACTCGGTGCGTTCCAAACCTATCACTTGATCTTCTTATAGCGCCCCCACAATATCAATTTAAATAATCAGACAGAAACAACAAAACGAAACCGAAAATTCCATAGTAAATTTTAAAAGCAATATTAACGTTATTGTGCTAAATTATTCAGATATTAAACCTTGGTAATCTCTTGCATTTGAATAATAAACAATTAATGTTCATTTCAGTATTTATTTGTCTAAAAAGACTGCTACATTTTGACGTATTTAAAGTGCTCATACATAATAGATCGGCTCTAAACTAACTAAACACAACTTTCGCATTAATATTTAATTTAAAGCAACAACAATATTTAAACAATACATATTTACAACACGAGTCATTCAATTAGTTAATTGTAATGGAAGAATTTAAAATTCTGAAAAAATTCACACGCATACACGCTTATGTACAGACATAAGCAAAAGTAACGCAAAAAATTCATCCTTATAGTAGCCTTAATCATAGTCATTTTTCTAAAAAATTATCGAGCAGGTCGATTTTATGTTATTAGTTGCAATATTTTGACAATATAGTGACATTTATGATGTTATTTTAAATGTCAACCGACATTTAATTACTGTTTAGTAATACACATTGTTACCTTTCTGATAAATATAAAAACAAAAAATAAAAAAATAAGAAGAAAGAAGAAGAAGAAGAAAAAAATGAGAAGAATTTTATCGTCGTGTACAATAGAAATTTTTTTTTCATCCTCCATTATTTCGATTGAATTACTGAGTTAATTACAGTTATAAATCTCAAAAAATTCAACAATGAAAAAACATCAAAAACAAAAAAACGATGGTTGTAAACTTTATTTCTCTAGACGATAAAGTTTCATTTTATCATGAAGTAATATGAGCAGTGGATAAATACGATTTTATCGTTGACCATGGAATAAAAGTTATTAAAAGTTTTATACAAGGAGCATTAACTTTTTGTTCTTGCTTTAAATTATAAAAAGTGATTGTTTTTTTTTTGTTTTTTTTTGTGTTTATGTTTCATAATAAGTATTTTCATACTAATTATTTTTAAAAGTACATATATAAAAAACAACTGACTTATAAAACAAAGCAATAACAAAAAAACAAAGCCATTTCTTGTTGGATTTTCTTGCGTGGGAACGACGAACAAAAACACAGTTTAAAAACCTGATACATATAATACATACTGAGAATATAAGCTGTTTGTGTTGTGTTTAAAACAAACGTTTGGTGTGTCGGGTTTTAAAACTGTGTTTTTGTTAGTTTAATTGTAGATATTTTTTATTTTATTAGATTATTTTTTTATTTGTGTTTTAATCCAAAAAAATTGTAACATTTTAAGCATTAAAAAATTTGTTTAAACTTCTAAACTATAGCATACAGATCTTGGTGTGCCGGGTTTTTAAACTGTGTTGTTGTTAGTTTAATTGTCAATATTTTTTATTTTATTAGATTAATTTTTGATTTTTTTATTTCATTTCTTTATTTTTTATTTATTTTTATTTTTGTTTATAGTCAAAAAAAATCATTAAACGTAATCTGAAATTCTAAAATTTTAAGCATTAAAAAATTTGTTTAAACCTCTAAACTATAAAATATAGTTCGTTGTACATCAGAGCTTAAAAGTTTAATTTTTTAATTTTAATAATAAATATCTAAAATAGTTGTTTATTTACTGCTTCTATTAATAATTTCAAATATTAGGCAGCCGACTATGTGAACTACTGAAAAATACTAGTTTACGAACGATTTCAGAAAAATTAATTTGTGTAGTCGTTTTCTCAAGTTTTTGAGTAACAGTTCAATAGAGAAATGGCCATCACGTCAATCAAAAATAAACAGTTTGTCCTTTTTTGACTTTTTTGAAATATCTGAATAAAGGGGAAGCTCCTTTAACATTTCAAAGCATCAAAAGCACAAAGTAGAGGTAAATAAAAACACATGTTATTACATGCATTTACAAGTCACCGTTTCTTTGGTATGATGTATGATTAAAAAAATACAATTTTTTCGAAAAAATATTAGTTGGTGTGCACAATTTTTAATCCTATTTTTTTAGTATTCAGCTTAAAACAACAAAAAAGAACAGTAATTTAAAATTTTGGTGAAAAATTTTTTTTCGAAAAACTTATTTTTTGGAAATAATGCTCGAAAACATGTCAACTTCAATCGGCAAGCGTGTAAACATACTAGTGATTAAGGTTACAACATGCCCTCCGAAACTAACCTGGTTTCTGACGTTGATAACAAGCTGTGTGTCACTAAAATCAGCTACGAGACACAAAAGTCCGAAGAAAATGTTGAAAAACCACTGCCAGTTTATCATTTTCGGTCGTATTTTTTCACAATTTTGACAGTTGTACAATAACACCAACCATCACGTCAGCTGTCAAACGTGCAATGCGGTGTGTAGGCAACACGCGTTTCATTTAAGAGCACATTTCGCGTTGCGCAGTATACATACGATGATGATATCGATTCGTGTCGCTTCGTTGCCATTCGGTTGGTAACTTTAACTGAGTTTGTCGGGGAAAAACAAACATTATTTAACATTTAAAGCAATCACACAGTTGACATGTATGTGGAAGCTTGGTATTCGAAAGGGCACACATAAGTAATGAATCAATCAAACCCAGTTCAACAAAAAAAAAGAGAATTTAAACACAAAAAATGTAAATCAACACTTAAAACTCATTAATATTACACTTGGAGGTAAAGTTGTGAGGTGTTTTACTTTGGAAAAGTTTCACCGCTGCATTTCCTTACCATATTTTGATGATTTAAAATTCAGGATTAGCGCAGATTTATTCCGGAAAATGTTTTTATCTAATTTACAACTGTCATTTACAGAAGGTTCCTTTGGTAATTAATGCAAAAGTAACGACAAAAAAAAGGAAAAAAATGGATTCGGGTGTGGAAAGGGTTCAGGGTAAATAACCGGAAACTTATTTCAAATTTGCGTGTTATTAAAGTATTAAAATTGAATTAACAGTTGAGTGGGTTTTGTTTTGCCAGCTACGGCGAGCTGTTTCAGTAAAATTATTAAAAAACTAAACTACATTTAAATGTGACCATTAGCATTAATAATTACCACGACAATACAAACTTTTTTATGTGTAACATATGGTTTAATAAATCATTAGGTAAAAGTTACTTTGTTTGAAATACACCCTTGAGCGTTCCACTTTTCTGGCTCACTCAATATTATTAATTCATAGAGAGAATGCTGCGCTATTTTTTATTTTTGTTTACAATTGCGACTACGTCTGCCACCTTTGCAAACTGGAAATCTATAAAAGAGCATTTTTTGTTTATGATTTTAACTTCGAATATGGTGGATGCGCCGGGTAATTTATTAAAAATTCATAACTCAAAAACTGAAAGCCGTAAGCAAATCGGTTTGTTCCAGTGAATTCTGCGACTCATTTTCCGTATTATACCAGCAGCTTTTCACGAGATTTAAAATTTTGATTTTTTTGCTTAAAATTTTAATGAAAGCACTTACCTTCATAAAAACAGAAAAATATATTTTTTTAAACTCACTCTAGCAAAGTTTTATGGACTTTTCTGTGCTTTCACAACCCTCTGGAGATGTTAAAAGTAGAAAAAAAGTTAATATATTCGATTTTAAAAATTTTGATTTTTGCAATTTTATCGCGATTTTGGTCGATTTCCGGTACATGGAACATTTATCGAATAATAACCCCGGAACTATTAGCGATAGCCCAATGAAGTTTATTATCGTAGGACGTTTAAAAATAAAAAAAAGTGAAAATGGCAACCTTTTTTTACATTTTTCTCGGAAACTGTAAGAGTTGGAGCACAAGTCAATAAAGCATCGGATAGCGCTTAAAATTGTTAATTTTCTCGTTAAAACCCGGAGCCGCTCCGGGCAACGGTTCCGGGTACAGAGGCATTTAAAGTTTGACACTAAAAAAATTCATAATTAAAAAACTAAAAGTTGTAGAGCAAAACGGTTTGTTCCAGTGAATTCTGCGGCTCAATTTCCGTATACCACCAGCCCTTCACGAGATTTAAAATTTTGACTTTTTTTGCTTAAAATTTTAATGGTCAAGCCACTTACCTTCACAAAAATTTAAAAAAAAAATTTTTTAAACTCACTCTAGCAAAGTTTTATGGACTTATGTATGCTCTTACAACCCTCTGGAGTTGTTAAAAGTAGAAAAAAAGTTAATATGTTCGATTTTAAAAATTTTGATTTTTGCAATTTTTGTCGCGATTTTGGTCGATTTCCGGTACCCGGAACATTCATCGAGTAATAACTCCGGAACTATTAGAGATAATCCTATGAAGTTTATTATCGTTGGAAAGCTTTTTTAATTGTCTATCTTTTTTAAAAATGATTATTGTTCTCCGACTTATAGTTTTTTAGAAAATTTCGAAAAAAAGCAAAAGTAGCTCAAATTTTAAAAAAATCATAACTAAAAAACTATTGGGAATTTGGCGATTTTCTCAATGCCAATAGATTCCCCGGATCATTTTGCATCGGTAAGGATAAAGATAGTTCCACATTGAGAAAATAAAAAAAATAAAAAATTTGTAAACACCCCCCCCCCCCCTTTAAAATGGTCAATTTTTAAAGTGTCTCAAAATCAATTTAAGCCCATCTTATCTTATAGATTTTGATGTGATCTTTACGATGTAAAAAAGAGTTTTCTCCTAGCTCTCTTAGTTTGGCCGTAATCGGCGTTTGAATATTGAAAATTTTTTGGGAGATATCGCTTTGAAACCTATGACATTTTGTAGCACTTTTTATGCCGGTTCTAATCGATTTTACCGTTTTTCCCTAACTCTTATAGTTTCGCCGTAATCGCCGTTTAAACATTCAAAAAAAGTGAAAATGGCAACTTTTTTTGCGTTTTTCTCGGAAACTATAAGACTTAGAGCAAATTTTAAGAATGCATCAGATAGCGCTTAAAATTATCTATTTTCTCGATTAAACCCGGAGCCGCTCCGGGCACCGGTTCCGGGTACATTTAAAATTTGACACTAAAAAAATTCCTAATTAAAATACTAAAAGTCGTAGAGCAAAACGGTTTGTTCCAGTGAATTCTACGGCTCATTTTACATATTATATCAGTTTTTCACGCGTTTTAAAAATTTAAAATTTTTTGCTGAAATTGGGGTTGCCATTTGATAGTGGTACCTAATTCTTCAATAAAAAAATTCGTAACTCAAAAAGTAAAAGTGGTAGAGCAAAACGGTTTGTACCAGTGAATTCTGCGGCTCATTTTTCGTATAATACCAGCATTTCACGAGATTTAAAATTTTGACTTTAAATTTTTTTTAAACTCACTCTAGCAAACTTTTATGGACTTTTCCATGCTTTTACAACCCTCTGGAGTTGTTAAAAGTAGAAAAAAAAGTTAATATGTTCGATTTTAAAAATTATGATTTTTGCAATTTTTGTCGCGATTTTGGTCGATTTCCGGTACCCGGAACATTTATCAAATAATAACTCCGGAACTATTAGCGATAGCCCAATGAAGTTTATTATCGTTGGAAAGCTCTTTTAATTATCTATCTTTTTCAGAAAAAGATTATTGTTCTCCGACTTATAGTTTTCGAGAAAATTTCGAAAAAACGCAAAAGTAGGTAAAATATAAAAAAAATTCATAATTAAAAAACAATTATGAATTTGGCGATTTTCTCGACGCCAATCGATTCCCCGAGTCATTTTATAGCTCCACATTTTCGAATAGTTTTCACGTAATTGAGCAAATTGTACAAATCAGTGATTTGACAATAAACTAAAACCCAAAAAAATTAATTAATTAAAATAAAAGAACAGGTGAAACTAACACTATTATTTGAATAAGTTTTAGCAAAAATGATTCAGTAAGAAAGGCGAAAGCAATAATAAATCAATATTCAGTGCGCCCAATTTTTATTGAAACCAGCAAGTCGGGGAGACATTAAAAATAAATTCTTGCTTTTGAACTGTTCAAGCATTCATCTCGATCGCTGTCCCTCTTAGCATTCACTTCCGCTTCGGTTTTATGAGCATTACGTGTATGTCCATAACGTTGGTGCCCGTGTGTCCAATTTTGATAAGATGTTCCCCTTGCAAGTATTTGGAATAAAACGTGTAAGAATCGTTATTGTTTAAATAATCGCCAGGCTTAATATTCTCCTCGAGACTATTATTAACTAAATCCGAAGTTCCAATTGCTCCAGCAGCGTCAGTTGGGCCGTCTATTCCATCTGTGCCCGCACTGAGAAATGAAATATCCGCCGATTTTATGTTAAGCTTATTAAGTCGAACCGAAAGCTCTAAAGCTAATTGTTGGTTGCGTCCTCCTTTTCCACCACCATTGACCACAACAGTCGGCTCACCAGCGGCTATTACACAAATCTCTTCATCCAAATCGAAGCTAATTAGCGTTTCAATAGCGCAAGGATCGACACACAACTCGCACGACTGCAGGAAATCTTTCAGGGTTTGTTTGCTCGATGAATTGCAAATGGTGCGTGCCAAATCGGCGTAAATTTGACTTATCTGAGCCACATTGCCGGTAACTGAGGTTGATATTATTACTGATTGAAAACCGAAAGAAGCAGCGTGTTGGTGGGCCGCTTCCGCGGCTATTTGATTATTTCCTATTACGAAATTATCAACGTGTTCGTATCTACCGTTTTTAATTGGGGCAAAAGCACAAGTTTTTTTCTGGCCTAGAATGGCTAGCATTTCGGCCGAAAGGCCCTCATAACACTTGTATTTCTTGATTATTGCAATGGCATTTTCCCCATCATCACTGGGGGTAGTTGGACCACTGGCAATAAAATCCAAAGGGTCTCCAACAACGTCGGACAAAATCAGCGAGATAACACGAGACGGAAAAGCCAACTCGGCCAATCCTCCACCCTTTAGCACCGATATTTGCTTGCGGACACAATTAAGCTCGAAAATATCCGCTCCTCGAGTCGATAACTCCCTAATCAAATTCTGCTTCTCCTTCAATGTGACTGGAGGCCTGGGAAGTGGTAATAAAGCCGAGCCTCCGCCAGAAATCAAAACTATCAACAAGTCCTCCTTTTCTAAACTCTCCACAAGAGCTTTAATCTCTAAAGCTCCACTTAAAGCTTCCTCATCTGGGATATTATTCCGGGCACCTTCGATAAATTTAATCCGCGATTGAATTTCGAAATTTTTGAATATTCCCTGTGGTACCGTCACTACTCCCATCTTCACGTTGTCCTGGAGTAGCTTTTCAAGCTCTAAAGCCATGCCTAGAACAGCTTTGCCGAATCCTACCACATAGCAAGGTTTGTGTAACGGGTAAGTTTGGCCACAAACCGTTAGATGGCCGGAGCTGACGCTCACTTGTTTAGTGATAAGGTTGTGAGGTTGGACTGATTCTACCGATTTTAAGAATATTTCTTTGAGCACTTGCACTGACATTTTTCGCACGTTTAATTGATTATTTAGCACGGAAAACTTCACTAAATTAAGCATGGCAACTAGTGACCTTTAAAGTCAGATAAGATATACTTCTATCTTTTAGTGCCATCTTTTGGTGATAAGGAAGCTTATGAAAACTTGGTGTAGAACACTATCTAAAATACGCCCAACTGATTCTCTTTTTTTAAATAATTAAACAATTACCTGTATTTACTGTATGCCATCAAAATAAACAACAATCTATTAGCTGTTTCAAAACTATAAAAACGCCAACGTCGCAATTTAAATAAGATTGATAAAATTGTAAAATAGTTATTAATGATTAGATCTCTCATTGAAACTATGATTTTTTTGAAGTTCATGAATAATTTATAACAGCTAATTTTAAGAAAAAATGCGACGTTGGAGTTTTTATAGTTTTGAAACAGCTAATAAACATCAATTAACTTTAAACTGAATGAGAATAAGGGTCGATTTATAGAAGCGTCATTAATTTAATCCGCAATTAAACACGTGACCAAGTTGAACAATATTGATTGGCCAATCCGCGTTGTTAACTTTTAACAGCGCAATTAACTTTAATTGAGGTTTCTATAAACCGGCCCTAAGTGTTCAGTTTTATATTTTGCACTTCAAAACTATAAAAACTTTTAGAATGTTATTATTTCCAAACCAATAGAAATGCCAACATCGCATTTTACCAAATTATTTTTTTTAATAACGTTGATAAAAATGTAAAATAGTTGTTGAATTAAATCTGTCATTGAAACTCTAAATTACATTGGCTATTAATTTTTTTAAATGCATGAATGATTTATAACAAATAATTTTGAAAGAAAATACGGTGTTGCTATTTTTGCTAGAATAGATATTATAACATTATACTGTTCTAGATTATCTTAACAGTTATAATTCTTTTCTTAGCTAATCCGGGCCAAAAAAATGAGGAAATAGTCGTAATATTATTTTTAATTTTTTGAGTCTTTTGTATGATTTATTATTGACAGAGGCCAAGTTCTTTGTTTGCTTTTAATCTGTTATTAAATTGTAAACGCAATTATTTTCTAAAATTTTGTTCTAATTAATCAAAAAATTTAGCAAAAGTGGTGTTCAGTTTGCTTTTTTCGATCTTTTAAGCACATTTTTAAACTAAAACTGCTTAAAAACTCAAAATTTAATCCATCATTTTGATCTATTGGTTGAATAGGCATGTTAAATTACTTAACTAAGTCTAGAAATAAATATTTTATTTGCGCTCTTTTTTTGTGTTTCATATTTTTGAAATAAAAAAGCTATGATTGTGTTATTTAAGGATTTTGTGAAAATTAACAGAAAAATTACTACATAATCCTGTTTCAGTATATTTAATTTGTTTCTGAACCAGAGTTGTCATTTATTTTGTTTATCAAAAAACAAATCGAAATTAAGAAATTTTATTTTCTAGATTGTTTTTGATCAAAATTAATTTGTTTAAAATTAAAAATCAAAATAAAAAGCATCGGAATTCGAGGTTTATTTTACACATTAAACCGGTTTTTTCAAAATTATTATTATTTTTTAATTATGGTCTATCAATGTCACAAAGTTCAATTTTTTTTCTAAAAACTAAAATTATACTTTCGAAAACTCAAGAAATTAATTTTTTAAACTAGATTTATTAGCGTTTTATGCACTTTTCTATTCTCTACTCTCTAGGACTTTCTTGAGTCCTTAAAAGCAAAAAAAAAACGACAGCGGATTTTAAAATATTTAATTTTTGCCAAAATGTTGCTAGTTGGTATCATTAGAAAGCTCTTTTAATTTTCTATCTTCTGCAAAAAAAGATCATTGTCCTGCAATTAATAGTGCTAATTGAGAAAAGCAAAAATAGACTAATAGACTTTTCTATTCTCTACTCTCTAGGACTTTCTTGAGTCCTTAAAAGCAAAAAAAACAACAGCGGATTTTAAAATATTTAATTTTTGCTAAAATGTTGCTAGTTGGTATCATTAGAAAGCTCTTTTTCTGTCTTCTGCAAAAAAAGATCATTGTCCTGCAACTAATAGTGCTAATTGAGAAAAGCAAAAATAGACTAAAACTTAATTAAAAAACGATCGAACTGGATTTTTCGACAATTTTTTTACTTCTTTCAGTAACGAGTATTAAGAGAAAAATTGATAGAATTAGCTAATCTTTCAGAATTGTGAGTTTAAAATTAAAAAAATATTTTCATTGTTTTACGTTAGGTTTATGTAAATGATATTGAATTATTGAAACCCGTACTTTGTAAATATGTAGAGTAATTACATGCACTTAATTATTATTAAACCAGAAATTAAACAAAATGTTGAACTACTGAACTTAATTTAAATTTTGGCTTAGTTCCGGTTAAAAAATTGTGCTATTCTACTTTCGTATTATTTTTTTTCGGATAGTTATGTAATAACTTGACCACATCTAAGGAAGTATCGCTTTTCAATTTTCATAAACACTTAAAAAGAATATTTATTCTAAAATGCGTTTAATAATATAATAATAATAATAATACAGTTATTTCAATATTTAACTGGTAAGGAAATTTTAAACCATATTTTACTACGATAAAAACAACATGACCTAATTGTGGAAATGCATTTTTCGCTGCTTGAATGAAACTTCATACCTTACATAAGCGACTGCAAATTACTGTCAGTCGCTACTTTGAATTATGAAACAATGAAACATAATGAAACATTGTCGAAGCTGAAACAAATTGAACATTTTTATATAACCACGTGGTATTTATTATGTATGTGGGCAAAATATCTATTCTAGAATTTTCCCCCGTCTTGTTTCGCCGAGTCGCGATCAAGAAACTCGAGATAAATTAGTTTCTCCTAAAGTAACACTCTTTGTTTAAGAAGATAACTACACCTCAATTAAGTTAAGTAGATTGTTCGCTGTCTTCCCGTTTCGTGTTGTTACCCAACATTTGACGACACATATTCAAAAAAATGTGCCCGGAAGCTTGGGATAATTGATGGTACTGTAATGGGCACCAAAACATTAGCACCTCTTTGAATTTTCTCCCTCTTACGCAACTCGGTGTTATCATCAAAAATCCCCAATATCCCGGTGAGAGTGGTTGGAGGAGGTTGTAAAAGTGAAGGTACTCTTCGTAAACGATGCATACAACCATTGACCATCGTGTGTACAAGTCGCTTGATCGACTTTCACCGGTAAAAATTACTCAAATAAACTAAAACAGGGCCAATGTTAGGATGACTGGTCATCGAAACTTGCCGGTATTTGTGACAGTGAAACGAGAAAGTGTGGTGTTTATTGTTCTTTGTTATTATCTCTTCTTCTTCGCGTTTACCGGTAAGTCGTCATCTTCTAGAAGAAAGAGAAAGTGCAAGATTTGGTTTAATGAAAGTTGATATGTGGAAAAATTGATATTCTTTGCCGCTGAAGGTTAAGGATTAAGGTTGCGGTCGCCACCAAATTAAATGACTGATCGGAATTTTTACACCATCACTGTCACTATCACTAGTACAGTTAATTATTCTTGTGGGTGCTCCCCGTTATATTAATATTCACCATATCATTAAAATACAATGTGTTACAGGTTACAGAAAAAAATGACCGAATTTTTAAAACAATAATGTTTGTTTGTCTACGATTTTTTTGGAACTTTCACTGACACACTAAAATCATCGGGATGTTTTTAACATCTGAAATTTAATTTAAGCAATTTCACCTTCAGTTAAATTAATAACATGTTATATTGTAATTTTGTATTAAACAAATAATAACAATCCCACGCGCTTATTATGCAAGGGACTTCCGTAAGGTAAACGTCCAGAGGAAGTGCATTTCTAGAAAATCGTATTAAATATATTACATTTAAGTATGTGATAATTGCACGAAAAGTTCCGTAAATTACGTGTCATTCCTCCCAAATTAGTACTCTTCGCTTAATTAATTTTAATTAGAGTGGTGCCGAGACAACCAATAATTTTTCTAATGGGTTGTGTTTATATTACTTTCCACTGCACCTTTGTTTTGTTACAACTTTCGTAAATTTTTTAATAATTACAAGTTTTGGAATCATTTGGCTATATTAAGTAATGGCTATTACGAATGTATTAGCCTTTACTGTAATGCAATTAAATTACACACAACGTGTGCGTGTATGCATAACGTGATTTAGCATTTTGATGGTGAAGGAATTCCCAAAAAGTGGAACACAACTGCAAATTACATAAAAATTAATTCAGGAGATTCAGGAGTTCAATGCACATCACATTAAAAGCCGGTTTACAGAAAGCGAAATTAAGATTTAATTCAAAATTAAACTAATTCGAATTAACTTAACAAATGTCAAGTTAATCTCGAATTATGATTGCAATTAAAATGTTCTGTAAACCGGCTCTATAACTTTCATTGCTTTTAGATACAGTTTAATGAATTAATTATTATTCTTCTACATACTTTATGACTGGGTGAAGGTTAATCGAAGAGTCCTCAAAAAATATACGTTAGTGGAATTTGTAAATAATGGAAAAAGAACAAAATCACTGGTTTACAAAATTTCACTTATTTGTTGCCGCAAATTTAACAGTCCAGCTCGAATTTTTATTGTAGAGCTTATGAAAAGTGTGGAGACTGCTAATATGAGTTACCTATATCTCAAAAAATACATAAAAAAACGCTTAAAAAAGATAAAGTAAAGAAAACATACGCTGAGGTTTTTAATTTACTGAACATCACATAACACATAATAACAATATTTCTCCTACTATGTTCAATTTTAAAAAAATCATATCAATGTATTATGAGTGTTTAGATCTTCGTTATTACACTGAGGTTTTAGCATAACACACATAACAATATTAATGCTATGTTCAATTTAAAAAAAATAATAAGTGCATCATTAGCATTCTTAGATCATCTGTATTATAAGTGAAGAATTTATTTCGCTGAACATTACATAGCACACACAACAGTATTAATTGTATTTATCCTATGTCCAGTTTTAAAAAATCTAAGTCAATGCATTGCAAACAGTTTCATAGAAACGACTATGTTCAACAAAATAAAATCTTCACTATATAAAAGCTTAGAGAGCCATAACACTACGGCATTACAGAATTACTTTATTCATTTGACTTCCCAAAGCTTTTATAAATTCCAAACCTATAAGCAAAAATATTCTCTTGTGATAGAAAAACGTTTTTAACATTTTAGTGCATCTTTTAAGTAAAAGCTTTTTTAAAACGATTTTTTTAATTTTGTTTATTTTTGTAAACAGTTGAAGTATTACCCTTTTTCTCTTTTTAATTATTCTATTTGTCGCTTTCTTTAAGTAGTACTTTCACTACGTTTTAACACCATTTTTGATAACTTTTCTTAAATTATCTGATTTGAATTTTGACAATGTCGGATTTTATTCAAATCTTAACATATAACTTTAACTCCCCATTTAGCCCCTAATACAGGGTGTATCAGAAATACTTGTGTTAATTTTAACACGTAACATAGTTCAATAATTAAAACATTTTTTCTATTTATAATTTTTCAATAAAAGTTTTGCAAATTTGGTTAAAATTTGTAAAAGAAAACATATTGAAACGTGTACCCGCCTATGGGTACAAAAATAAGAGTGCCTAACTATATTCGTTGTGATAGAAACGGACAATTTAAACAATTTAAAACAACAATAAAAATTGTTGCAATGTATACAAACTAATTATTAAACATTGACCGGCTCGTTTGCACAAAAAAAAGAGGAAAACAGTGAAAATACTAAATAAGAATTTTGCAAAATGTTATATAGAAAATTTGTTGCGTTTGATGAGTTTTATTCCGTGGAAAAATTAACACACGTATTTCTGATACACCCTATATAAATATATAAATATTATTGCATTGTCACGGAGATTCAGGGCCGGTTTATAGAAGCGTCATTAATTTAATCCGCAATGCGTAATTAACTGATCACGTGACCAAATTGAGTCAATTTGGTTGGTCCATAGGCGTTGTTAACTTTTAACAACGAATTAAATTTTAACAGAGCGTTCTATAAACCGGCCCTAAGTGTGCATGCAAAATTCCAGCTCATTCGAATAACAGAAACCCTTTCAAATTTGACTTGAAAAATATGAAACAGACAGACCGAGAGGCAACCAAGCAAGTTAAAAGAGCTTTTAATTAATAGAAAAACTAAATCTGGAAGGAAACATCTGTTGACAGTTTTGAAATTAGGGTCCAACTCAACAACAGCAAGAAATTTGGGGCAACAGAAAAGTAAATGACTAATAAAACTGTGTGCATTTTTCTAAACAAATGTTGTATACAGTTGTATCTTTTTTTAAAGAAATACTAACTTGTTAAGTTGCCTGTATCTCAAAAACTAGAGCTAATAGAAAATTTGCAGGAGCTTATGGCGAAGACGTCAAAGAAAAGAAAAAACCAGAGACGGTCCAAGACCTTTTTAACACCTCCTCGTGCATCCCTAAACCTTACAGGTGTCCTCACCGCCAAATCCAGTTTTTCTTATACACAAGGTGAGTCTAATTTCTAATAAATTCCTGGCGAAAGTGCGTTTAATCACACTTATGAAGTCATGGGGCATCCCAACAGCATTTAAATGCTTCATTAAATTACTGTTATTGCTATTCTACATCAATGAACAATAAAATTAACACGTTTGAAGGCGGACCCAGAAAACTCCGGAGCTGTTAGACACAACCAAAGACGAGTCGTTGTACAATAGTCAATTTAATAGAATTAATCCAACGAAAATTGTGATCCATGGGTTCGGTGGGGGTCGGAATTTGTCGCCGAGTACTGACATGAGAGAGGCCTATTTCCACAGAGGGAACTACAACATTATCATTGTGGATTATGGGACCCTGGTCCGGGAACCATGCTTGAAGGTACTGGTTTTGTGATAGAACTAGGGTTGCCAGACCTTCTATATTTAATAGAAGTCTACTATATTTAACTAAAATCTTCTATCTTCTATGTCCCTAAAATATAGAAGCTAAATCTTCTATATTTCATGATTGGCACTTTCAAACGTTCTTAGATTGCAATCATTTTGCAAAAAAAAACAGTGGCATATTTGCATATGGGCTAAATGGGCTATTATCTTTATTTTTATTATCTTTATCTTTATTTTGATTTAAAAAAGATACTTAAAAGACGGGTTGCATTTTTTTTAAATTAATTGATCCGATTTTTAGTTTTCGTCGTATTTTTTTACTTCTTAAGTTCTTAATTGTTTGATTAATGAGTTTTAAGAAACTTTTAATAGTTTCAATTCATATTGTAGAAAATTCACGATGAATAATGGTAGAAAAAACCTGAGTAGTAAACAATACAGTAAAATGTCTTTGAAAAAAGTCAACGGCAATGTAATATTATAGAAAAAACAAAAACTTTTTAAATAAATATAGGCTGATTTTTTTATAATATTAATATCATTTAGAAAATAAAGGAGATAGTTATAAATCTAGTACACGTTTGGTGACGTTACAAAGAACTTTTTGAGGTTTAATTTAATTTTCAGAATTATCTTGCATTTTTTGAAAACTTGTGCTAAAACTTATGGATTTGCTGTTTCATTTAAATAAAGTTAAGGATATTACTGAAGTTTAGAAAAAATCAAGTGATAAAAAAATTAAGTTAAAAGCAGATACATATTTACTGAATACGGATTTGTTTTTATCAGAATCTAATGCTCGAAAATTGATAGAATTTGTTTGATGTTATACTTCTTTAACTGTTGTAGAGTAGTGTATATTAAAACGTCAATATCCCTAACATTTTTCGAGCAGTTATGAAGTTTAGCAGTTCATTTGAGGTGCACAAGAGGAGTGTAGATATCATTTAAAATTTTGAAGGGTTATTTGTATTTGAAGTTCGACAAAAAATGTCCTCCTGTCAATAAAAATTGGCTTTTTTCAGGGTTTTGTAAATTTTTTCTTATTTTCTGAATTAACCAATAGGTTTTTTTTTTGAAGAAACGTTGTCATAGTCAGGGGCGGCAAAATTAAGTAACCCAGGGTTACTTTAAACTCACTCTATATAAGTAAAGTAATGAAAAGCGGAAAAGTTGCAATGCTCATTTTAAAACGATGTCTTATAATTTTTTATTATATATTTTATGTTTGTTGGAATGGATTTAAATTGATGATTAATTGTTCTTATCTAATTTCTTTGTTTTCATTTATCTCAATGTTAACTTTTAATGTATTATAGTAATTATAACATGAGATCGAAAATAAACTCAATTAGAGCAAGCCTTGAAAGTGAAGTGTAACTTCAGCCACATCATATGCTGTGTAAAACCAACATAACTTCAAAAGTGCGGTCGTAAATAAACGGCTAAAATGTGGCTAAAGTGTAAATAAACAGCTAAAATATGGCTAAAGTTCTGCAGGCACAGCTTGCTCTAATTGAGTTTATTTTCGATCTCAGGTTATCTACTTAGGGTAATTATTAAAAAATGATGCTTTTGACTATCAGGTTCTTTTATTAAAAAACAATTTCAAATACAATACAGATTTGAGGACGTTTCGGCATAAAAATGCCACCATCAGCTCTAAATTACAATTACGAAACGAACCAACGCCATAACACATTAATTGCAAAATTCGAAATGGCTGTCTGTCCATAAGTAACTTTTTTTAATCACTTAATGTAATTACTTAATTAGTAACAAATGATTTATTTGAATCTTCTAGATATTTTGTGAAACTTCTATATTTTCAAGTGAATTCTCCTATTTTCGACATTTTGATATCTGGCAACCCTAGATAGAACAGAAATTGCTATTAAATTTTGTGTGGTAGCAAATGGAATGGGCGCCCCGTTTCTGTGCCAAATGCATTGCCCAGCTCATCAATTACTTGACCCATCACCCCAGAGGCGTAAGAGCCGATGACTTGCATCTGGTCGGTTACAGTGTCGGTGCTCACATTGCTGGTCTCGTTGCGAATTATCTCAATCCCATCGAACACGGAAAACTGGGTCGAATTACCGGTAATGGGAAAAAATCCACACTTTCACCTTTATTCCAATCCATTATTCCAGGCCTGGACCCCACCATAGTTTTCTACATGGGCAATAACAGATCGCGAGACTTGGACTACACTGATGCCCATTTTGTCGATGTTTTGCACACAGGGGCCGGGATTTTGGGGCAATGGGGGCCCACAGGACACGCCGATTTTTACATAAATGGGGGCTCAAGTCAACCAGGATGCGGCAAAGACACCATATTCAGTAAATTAATTTTTACTAACCCAAAACTTTTACCATTCGGGATTATTTTAGAAACTTTAGCGTGTGATCATACGAAAGTGACACCGTATTTTATCGAGTCGATTGTTACGAAAAAAGGGTTTTGGGCGTATCCTTGCCCAACGTTGTTAAGTTTCATGACGGGTTTTTGTAACCCTAAGGATGAGGAGTATGTTCTGATGGGTGAACATGTGACACATAAGTAATTGATTTGTCCCATTTTTGTGCGTGTTTAATTCGGAGTTTTAGGGCTCGTGGTATTTACTACGTGGGCACTAATTCAAACCCACCTTATGCACAAGGACCTCCGAAGAAACAAATTGGGAGGAGAGGACTCCTGAATCGACTGTTTTAGCCAAAAATGACAAAATTTGGACTGCGGTTTCTCACGAGTTTTTGTAATGAAAAGTTTGCCATTAGGACTAATAATTTATTGTAGTTCTTAGATATTTTTGTTAATAAAATTTGAGAAAACCTTGTGTTTTAATAATAATAAAAATCTTTATTAAAAAAAATGTCAGGAGGCAGAGTCTAGGTAAGCTATTCTATTAACCTCTCTAAAAAACAAAACAAAACATAAATAATTAAAAGTAAAATATATGCAAAAAGAAAATACATAACAAGTAATAACAACAATAAACAGAAACTGTAATATGAAAAAAAAATACATATTATCTATATTAAAGAAAAGTAAAAATTAAATAATAAAAAACAGCAAAAGAACAATTAATAAAGTAATAAATATTTTAGCTTTATCTGTTTTTTAATAGTTATTTATTATACAAGACGATAAAAATTGATACGCTTGAGAAGATAATAGTGAATTTTATCGTTGTGTTCAATACAATTTTTTTTTTGCATCTTCCATTAGCTCGATTGAATTATTGAGTTATTTTGATTGACAATTCAACAAACAAATTCAACAATGAAAAAAACGTCACAAACAGAAAAACTACAATGATTGTGAACTTTATTTTTCTAGACGATAAAATTCCGGTTGGCCATGAAGTAAAGATATTATAAAATAAAAATAAATAAAATTTTTATAAAATAAAAATTTATTTAAAAATAAAATTTAAAATAAAGAAAATTAATAAAAAATATTGACAATTAAACACAGAATGCTCTATATTTTTGTTCTTGTCTTATAAAAGGCAATTGTTTTCTTATATGTTTTTTTTAATAAATAGCATGAAAACACTTAATATAAAACTTAAACACAAAAAATAAACAAATAACAATATATAAAAAAATGTTTTTTAAAAAAAACTTTTATTTAAAAGATGCATTACAAAATTAAAAAATAATGTATTTCAATCACTGGAGAATATTTTTTCTTACAGGTTAAAATTCTAAAATTTATAAAACCTTTATTGGGAGTTATCAACTGAACAAAGTCATTCTGTAATGCCGTAGTTTTATAACTCCCAAAGCTTTTATAAATTTTAGAATTTTAACCTGTAAGAAAAAATATTCTCCTGTGATTGAAATTCATTATTTTTTACTTTTTAGTGCATCTTTTAAATAAAAGCTTTTTTAAAAAACATTTTTATATATTTTTATTTTTTGCTTTTTAGTCTTTATTTATTGTTATTACACTGTGCATCTACCGTGACGTCCAAATGTCTATGTCTATGTCGGAATAAGTTACGGTATGCACAAATCGAGAACCCCTTTGTAAACATAACCTAAAATTTTAAAACCCCATTTAACACCTTTCGGGGGTAATTAACTATATAGATTTGCATTGTCACGCAGATTACGTAAGCATGTTAAATTTCATTTCATTGCGACTACAGGAACCCTCTCAAATTTACAAATCGAGAACCCCTTTGTAAACATAACCTAAAACTTCAAAACCCCATTTAACCCCTTTAGGGGATATTTAACTACATAGGATTGTATTGTCACGCAGATTAAATAAGTATGCAAATTTTCAATTCATTGGGACAACGGGAATCCTTTCAAATTTGGCTCCGAAAAAATAATCGACAGACAGATCACATTGTGAGTTAAATAGAAGCTTTTAAAAACAATCACCCTTTATAAAATAAAGCAAGAACAAAGAGCTGAAACTCTATAAAACTTTCAATAACTTTTTTAATTAATTTATTTTATTTTATTTTTTTTGACTTTTTTTGCTTTATTTTTTGAATTTTTTTTATACTTACCAGAAAGGTAATCAGAAATGTCGAATGACGTCATAAATATCAGTATGGTGTCAAAATGTAGCATTTAAAAATAAAATCGACCTGTTCGAGGATTTTTTCGAAAAATTACTAATAACAAAGATATGAATTTTATGCATTACTTTTGGTTTAGGCTGTAGAGTGAACCATAACTGCCATCAAATATTTAAAACGAGAATCGAGTTTCCAACCAATTAATTCTTTAAATTTAAGAGAAATATGATCATATTTTCTAAGTTTGAAAATAAATCTATTATTAGTGCAGTGTCTTTGTGTCCACTGTGGTGCAAATAGGGTACTCTTGGCATTAACTTTTATATGAGTTGTCATTTGCACTACAATGGTTTTTATGAAAGTGAACCGAAAGTACAATTATTTTGAATTTTTTATAAACAATTTTAATAGATTCAGACAATAATTTATAATAGGTAGTACAAGTAAGTCACAATGCTTTTTTCTCAATTTGAAATTAATTATACTACGGTTTTGGCTAAGTAAGCGCAAACGCTCGTAACTATTTTTACTAAAAGTGAGACATGATTTTTTAAACGTAATTTTTGATCAAGTAATTCTATACTTTTGACAATTTTTAGTTTAGATTTTTCAAAATGTAGGTTGAGATGAGGGAGCATTTTTTATTGGGAAAGTAAACGAGACATTGCCTCAGTAACAGAATTATTTATTATACATTTTGATTTTCACATAGACCTGTAAACAATCACATTTTAGAGATTCAACACATCTAATGAACAAAAAGTAACCGAATTTAAGAACTGCCAACATTATATTAGTTGATATTGATGTCTGTAGCATGCAATTTGTTTAGTTTACGCCGTATATCACTTAGGTCCTATTAAAACACATAGATATGCAAGGTTTTAAAAAACACTAAATTTAATAACATGAATATTTGCATCATTATTGCCTCTACACTACTGCTCTCTGCGCGAATAAAACCCATCAAAACGTCAAGTTTTGGCGAATTTAATGCGCGTGGAGAATGGTAAGAATGGAAAAAACAACAGTAAATGTAGCCTAAAAGCAGGTATTGCTCAACCGGAACTAAACACAGTTCAATACCGCTCGAAAAAATCGCAAACAATACATTTTTATACATTTACGCAATTATTGACAAGTTAGAGAGAGACAGTGAAGGAGTAGAAGGAACATAGAAAACATCTAACACCCATTTAGTTTTTACACGATTTCATACACGTCTTTCACAATTTTAGCGACAAAATGGTGGTGTTGAAACAACACTGCAAATAAAATATATAATCAAATGTAATTTCTTCTTCCTACGCCTATTAGAAGTTACAGTAAGCCTCAAAAAACTGGCAGGTTTTTCGAAACAGAGTAACAACACTCTAGTCTAACTTCGCACCCACGTTACTGCTTTGTACCTTTATGTAGCTTCACTCCTTTTGTATACCAACTCGCACATTCAGTCGTATAACTAATTATTATCGCCATTATTATCAACGATTTGTGGCGGGGTGAAACCCCACCGTATTATTGTCAACACAGCCTTGAGGGTAAGTTCCTCAAATACTTAACATTCTATAATAATGTATGATGAAATGAAACAAAATGGAATTATAGACATGATTATTTACAACTAACGCAATCCTGGATTCAGAATATTGTTACAAGTGGAGGTTTTCAAGGAGAATTGGGTTTTGCAAATAGACCGGCGGAACTACTGTGTAATGAAGACTATTTCACGTTGCACACAAAGCGATAAATGTGAGCCAGTGGTTGTCCTCTCTGAAAACCTCCCGAAATTCAGGATAAAATATAATTTGATCATAGTTTCGTTTCTTTAGATAATTAAATCTCTCTTTATTGATAAGGAAACAAGTTAATCTGTGATAAATGCGTAGTTATCTTCAGTGGTAACAAAGTTCTATACAAATTGACAAATTTTCTATCTACCTAGATGTAGGTCAGTTTGTTAAAAAAAGTGCTCGACTAACAATTGCAGTTTTTACAAAATATTCTCCAAAAATTTATTTCACAATTTCCAGTTTCAGTGATAGCTTTCTGTACATTATTCTATTACTAAATTAGCCCCCACACTTGTCGAAAATAAGAACTTGCATTTTTATTACCTATTTATGCACCTAGTCGTTGAAATGGTATTTATTTTCGTAATCAAATCAAAAAGATGATCATTATTACACTTTCTACCCTAATAAGTGCGATCAAAAACGGTACCGTGCATGTAAGTATCCTGAGCTTCTGGTTGTACCTGTTCTTGCCTGAATGGATTACTCCCTGATAAAAAGGGGTTTCCGCTAGGTACGAAGGGCACCGCTGGAGGCGGCTGTTGTGGGGGTTGGGGCCTAGGGGGCGCTGGTTTGTCCACAGATCCGTAGTTATTTTTTCCGCTCAATTGACGTTGCAGCAGACCGTTATTCTGATTCTAAACATTTTAATTTCGGTGTTGGTTAGCACTGTTAAGTGAAAAATTACCGGAGCTTTGACCGGAACTGCTTCGTTCATTTGATTCCATTGCTTTTCTTCCTCAACTCGCGGATCGGCCCAATCTTGAAGCTCTCCGGAAGCGAAAACTCCGTAGAAAATAATGCCGGCGTAGTGGATCATGGCCGAGAAGATGAAGACGTATCGCCATTGCTCGCGAGTCTGAAAGTGAAAAGGAAAAACGCTTTTTTCTCGAAAGTCGAAAAAAAAGTACCAAAAAATTAAATTGTTTAAGTAGTCTTAATTACGAGAAAATACGCTCATCACAAAGTATAATTAGGTACAATTAATTACAATCAAATACACATTAGTCAAGTGTTAAATATAAAACTCGACAAGAAGTAAACACTTATTCCTTCGCGGATAATTTCCATAAAAAAAAATCAGAAAAAAAATCGATTATGAGCTTCAGTTAGTCTGGTCAGGTCAGGTCAGGTCAGGTCAATACGGTCAAATTTAAAAAAATACCTATAATTAGATACAATAAATAACTATTGTTAAATACCTACATTTAAATGTGAATATCTATACAAATTATAGTACTATATTAGTAAAGTGTTAAAATACGAAGCTTGACTGACTTTTTTGTGAGCTTACATATTTCTTCACGCAAAAAACAGGTTTCAGAAAAAAATAATTTTTAATAAATGTTTTAGTGTTTTAAAAAAGTTTAAAAATTTAATTAAATACAATAAATAAGTATTGTTAAATATATACTTACATTTAAATGTGAATGTCTGTACAAATTATAGTAGGTAGTATATTAAGTAAAGTATTAAAATACGAAGCTTGACTGACTTTTTGGTGAGCTTACATATTTCTTCACGGATGATTTCCGCAAAAACAGCTTTCAGAAAAAATTTATTTTTAATAAATGTTTTAGTGTTTTAAAAAGTTTCATTTACAAAAGCTCAGGTTTTTATTACTAGATTTAGAACCGGTTTACAAAAAGCGAACTAAAAATTTAATTCGGAATTAAACTAATTCGAATTAAATTGCCACTTATTTTACATTGACAAACCTCAAGTTAACTAAACGAAAATGGTAAGTTTTTTTAATGACAAATTTAACAAACCACTACTTAAAGAAAATTATGCATTGAAAAACAAATCATTATTAACTTAATATTTTTTTAATAGGTATAGTTTTTTTCAAAATAAAATTACGAAATAGGCTTTCTCAATTTTAAACTTGATTTATGTAAAGTAACAAATGACTTAAACCCGGGCTTAAAACATTGTTTGTTTGGTTTAATTCCACGTGTGCGTTTACCGCAAGTATAGTTTAATTCTTTGAGAAGAAAGTGAAATTAAAATTTAGTTACGGTTAACATGTTCTGTAAGCCGGCACAAAATTTTCTATTAGTTTTGTAATTGTCAGGAACCAAAATTATTTATTTAATTTAACCCGGAAAAAAAATAGCAAAATTATTTGAAATTTTTTAGTTCTGCTATAAAATTTATTTCTTGATAATTGTAATACTTACTTTTAAATTAACTAAAAATATTTAGTTTTTTAAATAGTAAACAATTTAACAAAAACCATTTCTTAAAGAAAATTATGCATTAATAAAAATGACGAAATTCACAAAAGACGAAATTATTATTAATAGTGTAATTTTTTTTATAAACTGTTCCCCAAAATTAAATTAAGTTACATACTTCTTGTACGAAATAGGTTTTCCTTATTTTAAACTTAATTTTATGTAAAAAAATTAATAACTTACCTATTTTTATTTTCTAAAATTTTTAAAATGCAATTATTCAGAACTAATTGTTATTAAATAGTTCCGACTTATTTACGCTTATGTAAACGATTTTTTTAAGTTTGACATCAAAACAAATTAGATTTAAATCAGTTTATGTTAGATTTGTCAAACTATTATGTGGAAATTTGAAATTATAATTTTCAAACATTGGTGAATAAAGATAAACATAAAATGGTTGTTAAATTTTTCATTAAAAAAATTTACATTATCATTTAACTTGACTTTTGTCAATGCAAAATAAATAGCAACTTAATTCGAATTAGTGTAATTCTGAATTAAATTTTAATTTAGCTTTCTGTAAACTTGCTTTAATTTCGTTTTTGTGGAGAATTTGAGTTGTCCAGTATACAGGCTGATTCTTTTAGTGCCTACATTAAAAACTTTTTAACTTCTAGTATAGCTAGAGATTTAAAATTTTCTGTACGATCCAAATCGACCATTCTGAGTTCAACTAAATTATTTTCAAAATGGCTGAACTTCCGGAACGATAAGAAATTGGCGCCAACTTTGAAATTTTAAATAGTAACCACCTATTTTTATTGCATTTTTGAATTCGCCTTTTGAAACTGACTAAAATGTACCCTAGTTGTTAATACTTATCTGTCATAGTTTTTGAAGTATGTCAAATTTTTTCTGTCAATTTTCATTTGCACGGGTTTATTTAAAATATCACAGCTTTTGAACCCTTTACAGTAAGTGAATAATTTTTTTTGCATTTGATAGCCAAAGGTTCGAAGGGTCTTCTAAAATCTTCAGAATTTTGAACTGTCAAATTGCAAGGCTACTATGATTTTTTAAAAATGATGATCAATAAATAATTATTACACAATTTTTTCAAATGTAATGACCCTATTTTTTCAATGGCAATCAAAAGAACATCGATTTTTATGGAGACCTTTATCAACATTTGCTATATCTATCTCTTACAGTTTTTGAAATAATCGCAAAAAACGAAATTTTAGCTCGTTATTTGCATTTTTAATCGAGTAAACTTTTGAAAAATACGATAAAGTTGTGCTAAGTTCAAAATTAGATGGCAGACTGACTGAGTTACTTTAGATAATTCACTAAGTTATAAATAAACAATAATTAAATATTATTGTTTTACTGTTTATTCCACAATCAACCAGCTAAAAACTAAATAAAATGTTGAAATTTCAAAATTGTTGACCATTTTGCAAGGCCTACTTGATTAACGATAAAAATTACAAAGTAAAATCCGTTTTTTGTGATTATTTCAAAAACTGTAAAAGTTAGGTATAGGACATGTTGATAAAAGTGATAATAAATATCGATGTTCTTTCGATTGTCGTTAAGAATGGTCGTTCCATTTGAAAAAACTGAGTTATAACCGTTTTTTGATAACAATTAAAAAAAAATCATACTAGCCTTGAATTTTTACAGTTAATAATCTTAAAAATTCTAGAAGGCTCTTCAAATCTTTGGTTATCGAATGCAAGAAAAATTATTTACTTATCGCAAAGGGTTGAAGCGCTGTGATATTTTAAATAAACCCCTGCAAATAAAAATTTTAACAAAAAAATTGTCATATGTCAAAAACTATGACAGATAAGTACCACCAACTTGGGTAAACTTTACTACTATGAGAAGATGAATTTAAAAATGCAATAAAAATGTGTGGTTACTATTTAAAATTTCAAACTTTGCGCCAATTTCTCGTAGTTCCGGAAGTTCAGCCATTTTGAAAATAATTTAGTTGAACTCAGAATGGTCGATTTGGACCGTATGCAAAATTGTGAAGCTCTAGCTATATTAGAAGTTAAAAAGTTTCTAATGTAGGCCCTAAAAGAATCACCCTGTATTATATCTGGCGTTTTAAACTTATTTACTTATTTCCATTTTTCTTCATTATTAAAACAAGGACTAAAAAATTAAATAGATATTCCAGCTTTCACAAGTCCGTAGTTTTGAAAAATTAAAATATTAATCCATAATAATTCCATTATTGGTCAACTTTGTTTTGCATTTTTTGTACCTATTTAGATTTTATGTGTTGTCATGCTAATTTAAAAAATACAACACACAATGCCTCTTTAGAAAATAAGACAAGAACAGAAGTTTGAAGAAAAACTTTAATTACTTAAAATTACAAATAAGGCTAATGAATTTATAAATTGATGTCCATCACGTTTTGTTAGAACTTGTGTTGTTGAATTTGTTTCATTTGATCTGATCCAGTCAAAAGCCAATAAAACATAAAGAGAATGTAATTTTTACTTCGTGGCGACTTGGCAGTATATCATCCCACCCTCGCTTTCACACACGACTGGTTCGATCAGCGCCGCTAAAATGAACTCTCTGTATGCATGTCATTTCGCCCTTCATATTTCCAGCTATGATACCATTGTTCAGTGGGCATTCGTAGGCGTTCGTGCGAAACAGCAACAGCAAGACGTCGGAAATTGCAGTTTGAAACTTACCCGATTTCCGTCGATGACTAAATGAACGACATAGGGACAAATACACCCAGCGATGGTACCAATCCCGTTCGAAATGCCCATCAGGATGCTGGCATACCGTGGGGCGATGTCCAGATGGTTGACGTTGAATCCAGAAATGGCAAACCCGCTAAAAGCCACACCAATGGTCAACGCTGTCATACCCTGCATTACAGTGTCCGAATAGGCCATAATTAGGAAGAAAGTGGCCTCCATGCCAAAACCACCACAGTTGAAGAGTTTTCTCACTTGGGTGGTGTTTAGAATTCCTTTTTTGCGAAGGCGATCGGCCAAAATGCCTCCACCAGGGACGATTATTGTCATTAGCAAGTGGGGAAGAGCCCCCATAAAGCCATTCTAGAATGAGTTGTGTCCCATTTAATTAAACACATTGAAATAATAATTACCTCTTCGATATCGACTCCGTAGGCATCCTTAAAATACATGACTTGGAACAAGACCAGGAGATAAAAGTTCCAAGATCTGCAAAAATTCGCTACAAATATGGCGTAGCAAGGCAGCGAAGTAAAAAAAGTCTTCCAGGGCGTGTTGGAGATGTTGGGTGTGACATAGTTTTGGTTGGTGCTCCCTAGGGAATTTTCAATGTAGTAGAGTTCCTTCGGATCGATGACTGGATGGTAGGAGGGTTTTTCAAACACCAACCACAACCATGCCATGTACCATATCAACCCAAAAATCCCGTAGAAGTAAAAGGGGGATAAAGGGCCTAAACGTTTCACTAATTCGCTTGATATAGGCATCGAAAACATCACTCCTGCATAACAGCCGCTAAATGCTAAAGTTGCTAAACGTGAACGTTCGAGAGGAGGCGCCCAAAATCGCATGATACCGTGACAGGCTGGATATGTGACTCCCTGCAAACATTTCGCTGCATTTTTAACAACAAAGAAAGGATCAATTACCTCAACTAAACCTTGCATCACCTTTACGATGATGAGCAAATTTGGGTGAAAGTAAATGGCAGGGACAAATAAATTAAGAAATGAGGAGGTGCCGATAGCTAAGCCGAAAAGCTTGTTTGCTGGGTAAGCCGCAGCGATTAGACCACCCGGAATCTGGGTGATGAAGTAACCCCAGAAAATCGCTGCGTCCACGCCGGCAGTCGAGGTCTCGTTCTGTAAAATATCACATTCAAAAAATAATAAATGATAATAATAATAATAAAACTTTATTTAAAGAGCAGAGCATAACACAAAAATACATAGGAATACTTAAGTCTATAATTAAAGCTCATAATATATAAATGTATATATTAATTAATTAACTTACTATAATAATCACTCATTGACTTTCAAATAACTTATTTAGCTTTTTTTGAAAATTCCTTATTGTGGTTAGGTTATTAAAAAGATCAAGACTACTATTGTAAATTTTAACACAATTAAAAGTAAAAGATCGAAGATAATATAGATATCTGTCTTACATTACGAAAATTTGGAAATCTTTTCATTCGTGGAATTTGGGTCTAAATAGAAAAAAATTAAATAGAAACATTGCTAGATGGTACTAATTAAGCTATTATATTCTTAAACATTTTAACTCTGAAATCTACTTAGATCAAATGTTTTTAAGCCATAGATAAATCTGCAACAATTATTTTAAATCTTCTTCAAACTGTATTGCTATATTTATCACCAACATTAAAATAAGAAATACATTATAAAGCAGTAATAGATGAAGGAAATTACTAAACTTTCAACAAGTTTTTTTCTTTAAATGAGACATAATTAGAATATAAGAGTTTTAAAGAGAGAAAACATATTTTGATAATAACAGATGCATGTGTTTTAAATCGGGGATCATTGTCAATGCTTTCTATTTCGTCAAGAATGTTTAATTTACTTTTATTAACATAACGTTATAATATTATACTTCAAAAAGTTTTTAGAGTTTTTAGATGCAAAATATAAAACTGAAAACTTATTTTCATTCAATTTTAAATTAAAACTATTGCTACAATGCTAATATTAATTTTAATTAATTTAATTATTAAATTAATAAAATGCTAAATAGAAATCGAAGTTGTAATGCTTTGTATAAAATAAAAATATGCTAGATAATACATCCTATATAATAAATTATGATTTGCTTGGTAAAATTTTGTAAATGGTAGGTCAAATAATCTAAATGCTAAGTGGTAATGTGTTTTTAAAGAAGATTTGCTACAAAAAAATTATAATACTAGTACTCATAAAATGCTATACCTTATTACCTAGGTAACAGGTATTTAACGTCCACTTTCTAAGCTAAATATTTGATTTTTTTTGAAAATAAATATATTTGTTTAAAGAAATGGAATGAACAAATCCAGCAGCGTATTTTATAGGAGGAAGTAAATTTTTTTTCTTATACAGGGTGTTAGGAAATGCTTTAGCAATATTTCGTATGTGAATTTGTCATGATCACACGAGCTAAAAAGCCTTATACCATTTTTCCAAAAAGTGCATACTTTTTTAAAAAAAATTTATTAATCCACCTGTTGAGAGCCACTGTGTCGTTTATGGTAGTTTATTAGCGGTTAATTTTTTCTTTAAACAAAGTGGACATAGTGGCGCATGGACGTTTTGAGAATTTTCCAAAATTGTAGATAGCATGGTCATTTGTGTCGGACGTTCGAGCCCTAGTTCTGGCATAAATTTCTTTTTGTTTTTTTTTTTTAGAAATTTTGATCACAAAACACAAATTGTAATAGAAAAATTACGGAATGAATAAATTACAGAAGTTAATTTACCTCTGCTGTTTTGTCAACAATATTAACATTTACGCTAATTTTTTTCATTCTAGTTCAGCGGGTTCTCAAAATTTGGGACTTTAATTTCAGAACGATTTTTTGGGTAAACTATGCATTTTCGATTTACAAAAGTTTTGCTTAATCGATTCGTTTTGCCATTCTCTATCTACCTTTTAATTTATGCTAAAGCATTCCCTAACACGCTGTATCTAAATTATACTATGAGATCCAAAATGTACTCAATTAGAGCAAGCCTTGAAAGTGAAGTGTAACTTTAGTCACGTCTTATGCTGTGTAAAACCAGCATGAGACAACATAACCTCAAAAGTGCGACCGTGAATAAACGGCTCAAATGTGGCTAAAGTTCCGCAAACACAGCTTGCTCCAATTCAGGCCAATTTCGATCTCATGGTATTTAATAGTAGATACTTAATATTTTCAAATAGCGTTTATAATTTTTACCTATCATTTACTATTTTCATCTAAAGTTTAATTTTTTCACATTGTTTATCTGATTGCATGCAGTGCAGTTCTTTTAATAACAAAAAACGAATAAATTAAAGGAATCAAAAAAAGGATAACAATTTCGCGTTGATTTCTAATACTGTAAGGTAACCAATTTCAAAAAAATTAAAAAAACAGTTTTAATAATAATAATAATAATAATAATAATAATAATAATAATAATAATAATAATAATAATAATAATAATAATAATAATAATAATAATAATAATAATAATAATAATAATAATAATAATAATAAAACAAAATGTAAACGTTGACATAGAAAACGAAGAAACATTTTTTTATATTATAATAATTTCTAAATATCTGCCCAATTGAGTCGTTTATAAGTTTATAACACATTATTCAGTAAGTATACTAATTTCAGTTTGTAAGTGCATATTTCGAAAATTTAATTTCTTCATTATGATATGAGTAAAGTTCAATCAAAGAGCGTTTAAACAACTAAAATAGTTTTCTTTTGGCAAATTTAAAGATCATTGGGTCTATTACTTTATTTCCATCAAAAACTGAGTAAAACAGGACCAATAAAACAGTAAAAGCCTAAACCTGTTCTGGCTAAAAATTACATTGTTACTATTTTAAACAGTGAATACATTTACTTGGTTAACACTTAGTAATAATTACTAAATAATAATTGAATAATAATAATAATAAAATAATACAATAATAATAATAATAATAATAAGAATAATAATAATAATACGCTTTATTGTGCCCAGATAAATAAATAAATAACAATAAAAATAAAACCAAATAATATTTCGTTTTTAATCTGTCACTTCATGTTTACGATCTTAGAATAACAAAACAATTTCTCCTGGTACAGATTGTTTGAAAAAGGTCTATCCACTTCGAAAATTTCTTGTTTTAAAAATGTAATAAAAATGGCTATTTTTTATTAATCTGATATAATAAGAAAGCCTTATACTTGTCTTGCACATTTATCCCAAAAAATCCAGATTCTGCAACTTCTCAACTGGATTAAAATGTGGGTTAACGAGTTTTGTAAATCTGAAAGATCATGGGCATGAGTGGTTTATTATTTTTATCTTTGTTATCGCTGTAACGGAGCATCAATTAGAAGTTTGCGCAGTTTGAAACAGCGGCCGGTAATTTCAAGTTTGATTGTTATATGTGCAAGAAAATCCCAATTTTCGCTTGTTTGAAATTTACCTGAAACTGTAGTTTGACGACCCCCATGCTGGTCCTCATTCCGAACATAATGATAAAACCTAGACAACTAAAAAGCGCAACAGTGGCCCTTTTGGACAGACAGGGACACTCAGGTCGGATATACTTGTCGATGTGTCTCAAAGGAGGTGGATCATAATCCGGCATACTTTCCGGTGAGCTGACGTCATCTGCCCCTTCGCTGCCTTTTTTGACCGGAACTCCAAACTGATCATGTTGTACATTCCTGCGTGACAACAAATCCAATTATTAGAGAAATATTTTCATGTTGGTGGTAAATGCGTGACGATTTTTTTATTTTGACAAAACTGGCGATTACGGACGATGTATCCTTTAAAGCATTTTATGATAAATGTCCCCTAAAAGACTTGTATAATGCATTTTAACGCCGGCTTTCATAACATGTAATGACTAGCTCAGCATTGTGTAGGGAAGCATGTTAATGTATTTTAGTCATCAGCAAAAAGGGGAGAGATAGAGATGGAGATAGGGAAGACCCTGATCGAAATGGCCACCCATTAATAACTGTGTCGTGACAATTTGACGAATGTCTCTCGGAACACCCCCTCTGTGATTATAATTATACAAGCGGAAAATGCAAACAAGTTTTTCATTTCTTCACAGATTTGGGATTTTCTATGAAAGCGGATATTATTTCATCGATTCGGGGCTAGTGTTGGATTCTAGAAACAGAATTGTAAGTGGCATATTTCATTTCTGATGCGAAATACGTGACCGAACCCCAATAGAGCTTCTTATTTGTAATCCAACGTTTGGTGTTCTGAATTGATATGTACTCGAGCCCCGGCTCCAAAGTCGGAGGAAATAATATTATAAAGACTACAGTACAAATATCCGAAAGGCACAAACAACTATTCAAAAATAATATACTTATTCAATTAGCGCTTTGTAAAATGTAGTCATTATCTTTTTCTTGACAATGTTTCGTTTACGTTTTGTAAAAAACTTTCTATTTTCTATTGCACAGAAAAACCTATAAAGAAGTTAATTAATCGTTGAACCTAAATATTGTTGTTGTAAAATTAGTCCGTTTCTCTGTAAGAATACATCCCAACGTAGAAAATTAACACACTATATGGAAATACATACTAGTACTAAAATCAGGCACCTTAGCATTTCCAAAACTTTTTCATTCAATTAATATTTTCAATTTCAGTAGATTTATATATGCATTTTTTTTGTATAGTTTGACTAACTAACTTTTCCTCAACTCTTGGAGTACTTTTTACAAAAATTTGCACTGTATTAACAACTTCAATAGCTTCAGAATTAAAAACTAATTTAATATACAACTAGAGTATTTCCAACTAAAAAGTAGAAAAAATTAAAAATTCAAAAACTGACATGCTGGGAAATTAAAAATCTGAAACACAAACAAACTAAATAAAGTGAATTGTTATTCTGAAGAACTAAGCGAATAAACAACTGAGAAACTTGAAAAACTATGGAACTGGAAAAGAGACACTAATAAATTGAAACATTAGATTTTGAAAACCAATACATTAAGACACTGAAAAGCTAAAAAAATTAAAAACTGGAATACAAAAAATCAAAAAACAAGATTAAAATTCTGTAAATCTGACTGAAAGAGTGAAAATTTAAAAAAACTATAAAACTGTGAAGTAAGGACATTAAGAAATTGGAAAACTGAAATTATAAGAACGTGAAACAACGAAAAACTGAAAAATTTAGGAAATGAAAGTGAAATATGGGAAAACTAAAACGCTGAAATACTGAGAATAAACTAAAAAACAAACTGTGTGATTGAAACACTAAGAAACTATGAGATTGAAAAACTATAAATCTGAAAACATAAAAAAATAAGATGTTTGTTGAAATTTGAATAACCTATTATTTGTTTTTGCCTCTCAAAAAATATTAAATTGTCCATATAAAAACATAACTCATAAATTCCAAATGCCCAAGTTAATAACTAAAAAGATATAAAGATTTTTGACCCAATTTGGTACATTTTGAGTTTTGTGAGGAAATCTTGCAAAACAATTAAGTTTGAACTCGAACTAATTGCGAGAATCAATTTTTATCAAAAACAAATTGACCCACGATTTTTGAACCCAAGTGTGATAGAAAATTTGAAATTTTCTTAGAAAACAGCGAAATTCCAGTTGGTTTGGCCGACATTTACAAAATAATCAAACCACAGTTTTTTGCTCAGTTTAAAACGCCTTATGATTGGTTTGTTCTACAGTTGGGAGTGCAATATCCCACCCATATCCAATAAGAAACACTTCAATAGTCTTGCAATTTTTTGTGCACCAGATAAACCAGTCGCAGGTAATTTTTATATTTTTATTGGCCAATTGACTCTCTCCAGGGACAAATAAGACACAAGTAAACAGGTTTTAGGGCCGGATCTTCACACAGAACACGATTTCGCCTTAGATGCGAATAAAATGGTCGGAATAATTTGATTTTTTTTGCCGAAAACACAAAACACAAACACTAAAAATCCTAGAAAAGTAGGACTTTCACACAACTAATTAAAACCTAACTGTCGTTTTGGAAAAAATTCTAATAATTACAATTATAATAATTATAATAATGCATGCTGGCAGATGCACAGAATCAATTATCAGTTATAGCTTATTGACGTGTCTGATTAAAAAAAAGAGTGAAAAACGTGTTTAAATCATCCAAGAACACATCAAAAACAACACCTTTGTTAACTCAGCTCGTTGTTTTGTTTATTGTAATATTTTTGAAGAGATTTTGTGAGAGTGTGATTAGTAGCTTTCACAGATTATTAGCAAACCTACCTTCAATTATTTATTTACCTACAATTATTTATTTACCCAAAATACTTCACTGCAAGTACTCGCTTAATCAGCAATTAGTAATTGTGTTTATAGTTCCCGTTCAACAAAATCTCTCAAAAGAACAGAGTTTTTAGCTCGAAAATGTCTTTACGCCATCGAAGAAATATTTCGCGAAATAACTAATGGTGCTATTCCCTAACTTCTGTTACTATGTTATTGCTCTATTACTGTAAAAATTACAGCTGTTATTTAAATTCGTAGTTCGTAAACTCTGTTACCCTCTGTTAGCAACATTTCTACAGTAACATTCTCTCTTAAATAACAGCGGCAAAAATCTCGCCATAAACTAACAAGATTGTGAATTTTTGCGATGTTTTACCAAATTAACAAGAAATTGTATTAAAAATGTGATAAGGGATAAAACTAGAAGCTTTGAATTACGCATACAATTCTACCTTTGGTTTTTGAAGTGTTAGAAAACGAAGAAAGAGAGATCGATCCTAGAAAAAAATCAATTGGTATAATCCCCATAATGTTGCAAAGGTAATCTGTGGCAATGAACGCCACTTACAAATCTCCAGAAACGCGAAATTTGTATAAATAAAGAATTTAACACTGAGTACTCTTCATTTTGGTTACAGTATTCCGTAAAAATAAAACATAAATTTTTAAAATTGAATTATTTATTTCAAATTTCATTTTTGGCTTTCAAGAATAATTTTCTTTCTTCCAACTTGTTTCTCTCTTTAATTTTGCGTATAAGTTCTCTCCCGCACAGAATAAAATAATTTGGATTCAATTCAATTAGCTAATGCGACACGAGATCCCACAGAAATTGTCCTAAAACAAAAAATGAAATTTTTCCCAATAAACAAAAGATATTCTTTGCTCTGATCTAGACTCATATTTTACATTCGCTTTCTTTTCACATTTTAGTGCAACTTTTTGCGATACCAAGCTCGAAATGATAATAATTTTATGAAAACTTCTTAACATTTTCGCAAAATATTTGAATCAGTCCTAATCAAGTAGTAATCCATACGTCAAAATCGACTTCCATTATCTCAAAAATTACATTTTCGAACAAATGGGAACACTGTTACCCTTATTTTAACAGAGGAAGTTAGAGAATCGCAAATTAGACAGCTCTGTTAAGCGGTGTCACAACAGAGCACTGTTGCTAACATTCTATAAACGTAACAGAATAACAGAGACATTCAGAGAATACCACCATAAATCTGTCTAACTCCAAAAACGTACATTTTCGATCCCATTTGAAAATTTTTAGCTTCTTTAGAGTTTATTGCCGGTCTTTTGCCCTAAATTTAGGGCTGATTCTGTGAAAATAAAGCGTTTCGACGCCCCTGCTTCGGCGTCTTGCGAAGTAGACAAGTAGATGGAGTAATATCTGAGACCACTTCACGTCACTTGCCGGCTCCTACTCTGTATTCATGGGGTAAGTGCGACGCAATCAGAGGAATCATATCACAATCGAAGTGAGTGATCGATCGCCTCCCTCCCAAGCCATGCAAATTAAAAAATAAAACCCCCTTCTCTCGCCCCATTTTCCAACTAAGAAAATTTGATTCGAACGTGCTTGAAAGTCGTCTCGCGAGCTTTGTACCTTAAACTTCGATTAAATTACAACCCTCACACAAATTAAACAATTTACCGTTCGCCGGTTTATCTCAATTTGGGGATTACCGCGGCTCAATTACACGTTTTTTCCTTTTTAGCTTCTTTTCACGTCACCTGCTGCTCACAATTCAACAGGTTGCGCCCGGAATGTATTTTATTATTTAGCTCCCCTAAAGAAGGGCCGGGCGTAAGCACGTGGGGCTCTGACTCACCTAAACGTCATGTATTGAACTGATTTTCACTAATTAAGCACGGTTTTCTCCTCGCGATAGAGATTTCAGAGAGACCGGAGTCGTACTGAAAGATCCGTGACAATAGAGCTAGTCCGGTTGCCCGGAGTTCTCGCTCGTGACTGAAAGTCACGTGTCAGCCGCACTTGTGCAGCATCACTAAATCTATTTTCAGGTCAATTATTTTGCGTGCTTTCGGGAAAGGAAAAAATAATTGCGCGCTCTAATTTGGCGTAATTGAAAGACGAAAATAAGGCCGGTGCTTCAAGCACCAAATTTGATTAAAACCACAGTCAGCGAACAAGTTGTACGAACAAAATTTTTCACAAAATTAAAGCTTATAACACTTTTTACAAGATGGTCTTTTCCGAGGTCTTTTCCGTTTTTTTTATAATAGTCATTAAAACACATTGTCAAGTAGGCTTCACAGTAAAAAAATTTAAAGGTAATAAACTTTATTTTTTATTTTTTTATTTTTATTTTATTTTATTTTTTATTTTATTTTATTTTTTTTTATTTTTTTAATTATTCTAGTGTTAATTTTGATTGTGTTTAAAATGACTGTTAACAAAATACATTTTTTACAAAATAACATAATTGAAAAACATTTTCTGTCAGTGTCGAAATTACATAAAAATATGAATTTTACCTTTTCGAGTGCATTTTTTGCACTCTCAAATGATGTTTGCAGTTTATAGTGTAAAATATAACTGCACAGTGTTCAATAATCTTATCATAGTTTAAACGAGAGACACAATACGTACAGACTGCACATAAGCACACGTTTTTGGGCAACATATTTTATTTTTTATGGGTACTGGGATAGTTAAAATGGCTGATATAATTTTCAAATTATGTTACAAAAAGTCCATAAAGTTTTGTAAAGTACATTCGAAAATATCTGAGAATCAGGTAAGTTACTGATTCAATTATAAGAACTGTATTCTTGTTTTAATGTATTAGAGTAGAACTATTAAATATAAGTACTTAGTTAAAAATGTTATTATTTTACAGCAAAAACAAAATTTGATAACTTGAATTGAGAGGAAAATATAACTTTCGCCGATTACGAAGGGGCCGAATTAGAAGCAGACTGTTTACAATACTTTTAGATACTTGAAAACCGAAAAACATCCTACCTCCTACCATAGTGGTTTTAAATAAGGCAGTTCATGAGTTCAGATCTTTTACAACAAGACAGCAATAATATTGTGTTGATTTAATGTTGCTTAAATGTGAAGAACTATATAAATGAAAACAACCTTACGGTTCCACTGATTTATGTATTGTTCCAAAACATATTTTTTTTAAATAGGTATGTACTCGTAGATTGAATTTTATTTTGTTTTTTTGTGCATTTGTATTTTTTTAATAAACATTTGAATATATACATGTCTTTATGTTAAACCATTTTCACACTGTAACCACACTGGAATTCAATGGTTTGTACACTCAGGAAGTACATTAGAACATTTAGTTAAGTGTATAAAACATTATAAAATATGATTAGTACACTAGTTTAGGTGTTAAAAGTACATATTAGCTGTTTCAAAACTATAAAAACGCCAACGTCGCATTTTACCGAATTATTTTTTTAAATAAGATTGATAAAATTGTAAAATAGTTATTAGTGATTAGATCCCTCATTGAAAGTATAAATTACATTGGCTATTATTTTTTTGAAGTGCATGAATAATTTATAACAGTTAATTTTGAGAGAAAATGCGACGTTGGCGTTTTTATAGTTTTGAAACAGCTACTATACAAAAAAATTAATTTGCACTAGAAAATATTACACTCTAGAGTGTGGTCCTCTGGGGACCACTCTTAGTGTTATTTTAGTGTGAATAACGCCAGAAAATTTTTTACTGTGTAGCATCACGCTGAATTATTAATATCTACGTATAGGTAATCTATGTATAGGGTGATTCACATAACTTTACGACCCTGACGAATTTTATATGCAACCAGTAATTGTAATTGTAATTGCAAGTGTAATTGTCATTGATATCAGAGTGTCTGGATTTCATGCTAATTAAACATAACTAAGGATATCAAGTTATAAAAGAATAGTGTATAATGGATCGCATTTAAAGTTCGTCAGGTTTGTAAAGTTATGTGAATCAGCTTGTATATAAAATTGCTTGGTCTGACTGACCAATCAACGCACAGCCTAGACGGCTAAGGATAGAAACTTGAAATTTTTACAGTAGATAGCTTTTGTAACGTAGGGGTGTACTAAGAAAGGATTTTTCGAAAATCACCCCTTAAGAGGGTTAACTAGGGTGTTAAAATTTGAATAAAAATCCGTCATTTTTTAAGTTATATCTTTGAAAATTAGTATTTGGGCTTTCGGTTAAAAATAAAGTAAGACGTGTTTCAGGATTTTTGGAAAATCAACCCCTAAAGGAGTTAAATGGAGAGTTGAATTTAGAATTAGAGTTTAGAAAATCTGTCATTTTTAAAGTTACATTGAACTTACATCCTTGAAAATTAGTATTTGGGCTTTTGGTTAAAAATGAACAAACACGTGTTTCCGGATTTTCGAAAAATCAACCCCTAAGAGGGTTAAATGGCGTAATAAAATTTGTATAAATATTCGTAACTTTTGAATTTACATTAATTGAAGCTGATATTTGGGCTTTCAATGAAAAGTGAAGAAACACGTGTTTTAGTTGGAAATACCAACCCCAAGGGGGTTGAACACGGGTTAGAATTAGTATAAAAATCCGTAATTTTTAATTTGTATCCATGCAAATGGTACTTGAGCTTTCGGTTAAAGATGAAAAACGTGTGTTTAAGAACATTTGGAATTTCCACCCCTAAGGGGGTTAAATATAAAAATCCGTAATTTTTAAACTTATATTTAAAAAAATTGGTATTTGGGCATTCGGTGAAAAATAAAGAAACAGGTATTTTATTATTTTTAGAAATTCCACCCCCAAAGAGGGTTAAACATAAAAAATCGTCATTTTTAAAGCTATATTAATGAAAAATGGTATTTGATCTTTGGGTTAAAAATGAAAAAAAAAGACGTGTTTCTGGATTTTGAAAGTTCCACCCCCAAGAGGGTTGAATATAAAAATATGTCATTTTCGAAGTTATAACCAAGAGAATTGGTATTTGGGCATTCGTCTAAATATAAAAAACGCGTGTTTCAGGTTTGTTGAAAACTCCACTCCAAGGGGTTAAACAAAAAATCCTTCATTGTTGAAGTTATACATATAAAAATTCCTTATTGTTGAAGTTATCAATTGATATCTTAGACATTCGGTTAAAAAGGAAGAGGCGTATATTTCAGGATTTTTAGAAATTCCACCCCCAAAAGAGTTCAATGCCAAACTCTTGCATTTTTGAAGTCATATCCAAGAAAATAGGCATTTGGACTTCCGGTTAAAAATAAAGAAAATGTGTTTCAGGATTTTTGAAAATTACATCCACAAGAGGGTTAAACAGGGAATGAGTTGAGAACAAGCATTGGGTCACGGTTTTAAAGTTCACAATAAAATTTTGTGTTTCTACTTTTTGTTATACTAAATTTTGCATTGTTTTTCTGTGTTTCAAAGTGGTTGTGGACATGCGTGCGAAGCCTTGGGCAACTGCTAGTAACTAATAATATACCCTAAAAACTGCACAGAGTGAATAAATTTAGTGAGTAAACTGGTTTAAGATGCAACAAAACCAAAAACTCCAACTTGGAGGGAATTTTCTGGGCCTTAATTTGCATTCAAAACCCTGGGCTATAACGAGACGTGTTATTTTTGGTCAGGTGTCTAGCTGATTTCAGGTGATGGCCTATCATCAATCACACAATAACGGTGGACGTGAAGATGACGAGCAGTGAGGGTGGAAAGTTTTCTCATTAGTCTTCATAACTTAACGTCAATTAGCAAAACACTCGACAAAATCAAGTCTTGTGAAATTCGTTTGGTGGTTCTAAACAATAGTCGATACAGCCGACCGGAGTCTTAGTGTTGGGGGATATTAAACACCGATATGAAGAGCGATGTTGACTTTGGAGATGGATTCGTCTATATGCGTGTTGACTAGTCAAATATTTGCTCGCTTCTGAAGCAGAGCGCCAATATCGGAGCCTCGGGGTCAAAACATTTATCCCCAGCAGCTTGCACCGATCGAAATGAAAAAAATCGTCCGCTTAAATCAATTTTTGTTAATTCCCTGCTCGCGCTAAGCCGCTGTCAGTCTTCGATTCGGTGAAAATCGGGTAGTGAATCTGTAGTAATCCATCAGGAAATGATGTGAACGGGTCTTTCCGTAGCCATTGAAGTGTGACCGCGATAGGCATTGAAGCCGATCTCCTGGGAAATCAGCTAAACCTCATCGTTGCAAGCGCATTTTTCTCAGATTTAACTAATGGCTTTTCAAATTATTTACCTTTTCAACGGGAACGTTTAATAAAATCGCAATTACGATTGAAACTTACTCGAAAAATACCGAATTTAATTTGCGACAGAAAGAGATGGATCCGGCAAAGTGAAGCTCCACTAATGGAAGCGAAGCCCCCCAAAGATGCAAACTAATGTCGGGAGTCGACAGTAAATTGAGTTACATTCATACAATGCACTGTTTACATCGAGGGTTTTTAGCTTCCAAGTACGAGAGGGTAACCGCGTAATTGCGACAGGAACAGAAAACGATACTTTTAAGTATAATAATAAAAGCAAAATTAAAAAATTCCTCAAAGGAACAAAATGAATTTTTTAATAACAATTTTTGAAGTAATTAAAAAAATTTAAACAACTTCTAATATTTAAGTGTGTTAATTGTTTTTACTATGTAAGTTTTTGGAGTTGTTTTAGTAAGAATATTTTTTCTGATATTTTATTTGCAATATAAATGTTACATGATTTTCCCAAATCAACATAAAGACTTAATAACATTAGTTTACAAAAAAAATTCTTTTACCAAGAGATAATTTATACTGATTTTGTTTTCTTCTTACTTACTAATAACTAAAATACGAGTATATGTCACATTTGTCTATCACGTCTAGTTTTTTTAATATATTCACTAAAAGTTTTAAAAATTTATTTCTGGTGACTAGTTTGGCATTCGTCGTTTCTGTAATAAACTAATTGTTAATCATTAAAATATCGTCAAGTAAATGTAGATTAAACCCAAACAACTTTTGTTGTGTTTGTGGTAAAATTATCCTAATAAAACCCGGAAAACTTAAGCGATCAAATAGTAAACGTTTTCATCAAGATTTAGAGTCTTATGAAAAGTGGTATACAAAGGTTTTTGGGGTAAAAATATGTTAGCCGATTACTGCTGGTTACAATCATAGAAACTAGACACTAATCAGTGCAAAAAAAAATATCTGTGTCATTTTTAATTTTTCAGAAGTTTTGAATCAATCTTTTTTGCGGTGTTTTGGCATTCGTTATTGACCTGATTAACAAATTGTTAAATAATTTTATTTGCTTTAAAATATCATTAGATGAATGTAAATTACGCCCAAACAACTTTTTCTATGTTTGTGTTTAAATTATCCTAACAAAACCTGGGAAGCTTAAGCTATGAACATGGTGAATGTTTCCATCAAGATTTAAAGTCTGATGAACAGAATTATTAAGGTTTTTGGGATAAAAATATGTTATTCGTTTACTACTAGTCTACATTAAGACAAACTGACCCTGGTATTACAAGAGAAAAAGCAATTTGTAACATTTTTGATGTTGCAAAAATTGTCAAATACTGATATTTTTTAATTAATATTAAAAAAATTGACGTCCTATTTTTTTTTTCGACTTCAGTATCAGAGTTAGGGTTACTTATTGTACCGACACACATTGGTTTCAAAAACGTTCTAAACTAGTGTAATTAGTAGATTTTTGAAGATTGATTGACGTTACATAAAGGCATTGGCAACTTATTTTACCTATTTAATGTTTTAACGAAAACTGAAAATGTGGCTCATTTTATGTCGGTAGGTCCTATTCAAAATTTTCTGCGATGAAAAATAAGCGAGATAATCACTTCGAAAGAAGAAATCCTGACGTCACAACCGCCTCTCATCACAGAGTCCTCTTGTCACTGAACCCTCTCATTCAATAAAAACTTGACAGATATTTGAACATTTTCCACACATTATTCACAAAATAAAAAATTAACTACTTTCTCGGCTTTTTACTGTTCTAAATTTTGTCTTGAACTTCGTGAAAACATCTCAGAAATTTTGTTAAATTTATCAAAACTCTGTCAGTGTCACTTAAAAATCAAAAACTATTTGATCTTAAAATTGGACCAAATGCTCAAGAGGCGGTTACGACGTCATAATTCCAATTTTAAATTGAAATAACTCGAGTTAGAGAGCAGATACAGAAAAACGGTTTTCAGTACTGTAATAAGCGTTTTCAGTACTATCGTTTAAGACAAAGTTGTTTTTTAGTTTTTTAAGTTGCCAATGCCTATAACAAAAATGTAATTAATTGTGTTTTGACTTCATTGGAGTGAACCAATTTATCTTATATATAATAAATTGCTTGGCCTGACTGACACAGCCTAGACGGCTAAGGATAGAAACTTGAGATTTTTACAGTAGATAGCTTTTGTAACGTAGGGGTGTACTAAGAAAGGATTTTTGGAAAATCACCCCCTAAGAGGGTTAAATAGGGTGTTAAAATTTAAATAAAAATCCGTCATTTTTTAAGTTATATCTTTGAAAATTAGTATTTGACTACTAAGTGGGCCTCTATAGGACACACCCTGATTTTCAAGGGTAATTGTGAAAAAAGTAATAATATTAAGCAAATTACCCCGATTTTCAAGGTAGTTAAAAAAAAACATCAAATAATCATAAAAACACCCCGATTTTCCAGGTAGTTAAAAAAAAAACATCAAATAATCATAAAAACACCTCGATTTTCACGGGTGAACAGAAAAGCAAAGAAAATCGTTATAATATCCCGATTTTCAAGGGTAAGCAGAAAAGCAAAAAAAAAATCGTGAAAACACCCCGATTTTCCAGGTAGTTAAAAAAAAAATAAAAAATATCAAGCAAAATAACCCGATTTTCAAGGTAATCTAAAAAAATCGTGGGCCATAGTGCACACAGGCATTTTTTTAAGTAAAACACCCTGATTTTCAAGGGTAAGCAGAAAAGCAGAAAAAATTGTGAAAACAAAAACTACTTTAAACAAATTTTAAGAATTCGCGGACAGAGTCCGCTCATGAAGCGAAGCGAATTCATACATATGTTTATGTGCTACTTCTGGAGCTAATTTTGTGAGTATAATATCATTAATTTTTAGATGTAGTTCAAGTTCTTCGTTTTCTGTTAGGTCAATTTTAGTTTCTTTGCCGTTTACTTGACAACAAAGATAAGGTTTACCGTTCTCTTTTAAAATTAAAGTTATTTTATTATCCATTTATATTGAAAATTATTTAAGTTTATTTAGTAAAATCATAATCTTGTCTATAATACTACATTTAATTCCAAAAATAGATAAATCAAATTTATACGATTTTGTCGTTTGCAAAAATTCATGATACTCGTAGTAATTATTGTCTTTAAAGAAATAAATTTTTCCATTAATATATCTAAAGGCTTTATCAACATTAGAAGGAATACTAGAAAACAATTCAGCTATCATACCATGTTTCTTAGGTCTAAGCAGACATTCATCAAATTGTATAAACATTGTGTTGTCATAAAATATATAAGTTTGACCAGAATAAGTACTAAATATTGCATTAATTTTCTTTCCACTAGGAACACCCAAACTTGTGATAGATCTTCCATTATAACCGTTTTTAACAACGAAATTAGGAAAATCAATAATATAATATAAGTTGTTTGTTGTTAACAAAATAGTTCCATCTGGTTTCTGATAAATATGTGATATTTCTTGAAAATCATCTGGTAAAAAAGTTAAATAATCTGTAATTAATTTTGGTTTATTATCATAGCTCATGTCTTTTAAATTAACAATCCAGGCATATTTCTTGTAGAAAATATATAATTTATGATTTGCTGTTAAAAATGTGTTAATAGTTTCACTTAAGCTGCATAAATCAGGTAATGAATCAGTCTTTCTAGGAGTCAAAGTAATAGGTTTTTTAGTTGTGTTAGATGTAGTAGTTGTGGTAGTTGTAGTTGGTATTGATTCATATTTTAATCGTTCAGGTCTTCCATATAAATATTGAATTGCCCACATATCGTCTCGAGTTAATTTATCAATATCACCTTTATAATACGCGTACATAATTGAATTATTATTGGCAGAGTGCTCAATACCTAATGTATGTCCGATTTCGTGTAATAATACTGTATAAAAATTAGTTTGATCATCAGGTGTATTACTTGATTCACCAAAATACCAATTTTCTGATTTATCAAAATGAATTCCTAGACATTCATCATTATTTGGAAAGAAGCCATGTGCTAAGACATTACCTTTTCCGTCAAAACTGCTAGAACATATTCCTTTTTGACACCGTGAACTATGATTATGTTGAAACAGCGTATTAGAAAATGAAATAAGTATGTCCGGTTTAACACTATTGTACTCGCCTACGGCGCTGGGCTGGCTGTGCCAGTACTCAAACTTTAAATTTGAAACAGATTCCCATTGATCAAAGGCTTTTTGTGCTAATTCTTTCATCTCGTTCGTAGCTAACGAAAAATACCATTTAAGATTTGTTTTATTCCATTTTTGATAATGAACTCTATAAGCTGTTGGATTATCTTTATTTCCACATCTCGGTTGTTTAATCAAATCAAGTGTTTCTTGATTTAATGTTCCATCAACAGGTAAACTGTAATATTCTTGAAATCTAATTAATGCTTCATTTATTTCTATTAATGATTCAGCATGCGAGGAGGCATTGCCAGGTTTTGTAGATACTGACGCGAAATAGCCAAATTGTTCTAAATAACTCTGAATCTTCGATTCATTCGTCCGAATATTAACATCATCTGAAGTTTTTACAGCAGTGAAAAATAGGAAAAGAATCATATATTCGGCTATGCCTTCATGATGAATCTTTGATTCAGAATATTTCATTTAATAGTATAAATTTAAATTAAATCTTCAAAAATAATTATACTATAAGAAATCATCAATTTCCGTTTAAGCGGACTTTTTCTAGGTATTTCTCTCTAGGAAAATAGTTAAAATTACTGACAAATTCCTCTTCACGTAAATTTATTTCTTTTTCGTTTATTTTATCAGCCTTATATAAATGCAATAACTGTCGATAAAATTTATAAACCAACTTATATTCTTCAATTCTTTCTGATATTTTTAACCTCTTATCTAATATTTCTATTACCCCTGCGCCAAGAGATAAACAAACTAGTGGAGGTAGTACTAACGATGATAATCCCGATGCACTAAATAATAATTTACTAATAGATAATCCGATTCCAATTTTATAAAAATATAAGTAACTTTTTCTGTATACATACAAGCGTTTTTGTAGATATGTTTCCATTTATAACATATAGATAATATATTTTTTTAATTACGTTCAAATATTGAAATAGTAGTTTTCTCATTTAAACGACACGGTATCTGTTTAAAAGAATATAATATATCATAAAAATCTTTGCCTCTGTTGACATTAATTATCACATATATACAGTAATGACCACATAAAACAGAAGAATTCATTTGTAGCTGCGTGCTATTCCACGCAATATTTTTTCCACTACTTAGTAAATATTTTTTAATTTTTTCTGGTGGAGATATTCCAAAACTGTCAAAATATAAAATATTTCTTAAATATGGTTTGTTTATGTAACATACCCAGTGTGAGCCATAACAATTAGAGGGTTGAAAATTAATTATACCTGATTCATCTTTTCTAATTTTTTTTGGTAACATGTCAATTGCAAAAACACCTCGAAAATTTCGCGTAGCACACGAATTTTTCATAATATCAGATATTTCTATATTACTTAACCCCTTTTTCCTATCAATTTTATTCCTTGTCCATATGTCTTCGTCTTTTTTGTGTTTTTTTTATCCTTTTTTATACCATCTCCAAAGGCTTTTTGTGCTAATTTAGTACCAGCATAACCAGCAGCACCTAACCCCAATGCTTTGGCTACAGCTAACGCTGCAGGAATTAAAGCAGGTAAAAATCCACCTATCTGTGTAGGAGAAAATTTGATATTACAATATTTTTTCTTCTCTTTTTTACACTTTTTAATTTCATCAATCTGATTTTCTCTTAATTTAATAGTATTATTAGGTCTTTCTGTTAAATCGAATCTTATATTACAATCTATTCTTTTTTCTTTACAACTTTGGAGTTTCTTTATTTGATTGGGTGATAAATATACTTTATAATCATTCATTTATTTAATTAAATAAAACCTCATCTACTTCATTTCCAAATAAATCTTTTCATCTATGATATTCATATTTGCAATTCTTTGAGATTCAACTACAGCATATATGTAGTAATTAACATTTTGATAATCTTTTAATGTCCAATTAACTTCTAGTTCAGATGATTTTGTTTTACTAAATAAATTTTCATCATTTTCTCTTGTTACATCAAAAGCAACAACTAAATAAAGGTTACAAAAATCTTTATAGCTAACACACGTGCCTTCATCCAAATCTTTTTTATAATTACATGAAAGGAATGCTGCATACAAGCGTTGTAAATCCCTATTATTCACCTGATATTCATAAGTAGGATGTTGGGTACCATTGATTTTAATATTTATTCTTTCTAAATTCATATTATCAAAAATCATAAGTGACTTGGTAAAATTATCGTTTCGTTCGGCTCTAGAAAACACTATAAAAACTCTAGATATTTTATTTTGATTATTTACAACGCGCCAGTTTCCACTTCCAGAAGACCACAAATTACTACGGTAACAGTTAAGCGCATTCCATCCACAAAGAAAGTTAGATTTGCTAACTAATAATGAAGATAACATTTTTTCAGTTTCTAATGAGGGCTTAACTATTGGGATCCACAAACTAATATCAGATATTTCATAATCATAATTTCCATCAACTTTAGCGTGTAATATATTTTTTACCCTATTTTTACGTAATTCGATACGAATTTTTCCATTCAAAACTTTGTTACAGTCTCGTACAAACCGGAAAATTTTAGATAAAGGTATAAATTTTGTAATAGTTTTTTCATCTTTTGTTAACAACCATCTCTCTAAATATCCTTTATTGGATGCAGAATTATTTGTGATTTTTGAAATAATAGTTTTTATATCAACGTCTAAATCTTTAAATTTTACCGATTTATCTTGCGCCTCATATTTGTATTGAGACGTATCTGCTGAATCTGCTGTGTCTGGATACCAACACAATTGTGATGCTGAAGTATCAGAAACGTCTCCAGAAAATTCAATCAGATTTGAAATTAACGTAGCAACGCCAACATAATTTGTTTCTTCTATTAATACCTCTTCATAGAATAGCCTCACATAGTCAAAATCATTTATCCCATTATTTGATATAGTTGCATAATTATTTGGATTGTTTTTAATTTTAGATTTGACAAAAATATAAGCACCTGATAAATGTTTCCATCCACTTATATTAGTTTCGAGCGTATACTGTTCAAGTTCTTTCACATTGATATTACTTTCTCTTATTTCATTGTAAGTATAACTTTTTGTTGATTCATCGGTTACAGGCATTTCATCAATACGCCATAAATTGTCTACAACGTTTTCCATTTATTTAAATAAAAAGAAGCCTGGCAAAACCAGTCAGAATAATGTGATTAATAATGTGATTAATTAATAGATTAATATCCAAATGGTATTGTATCAAAGGTTTCTAGAATAACTCTCTTGTCATAAACAAAACCAAATTCTTTTGTTTCTATTTTATTTAAGAGTTCCTTAGTTTTAGTATCTCTGGTAATTCGATTATATTGCGTACTGATTTTACTGTCTTCGGCTTCGCCTCTGGACTGGCTTCGCCAGGCTTTCTTTTCTAAAATATTATTTATACTTTCGGAATTAATCTTTTTGGACGTTTCATAATTTAGCGTAAATCCTTTTATTTTACAAACAACTTTACCTGTGTTTGTTTTATAACAATAACTTTTAGGACCTGTTGATATCCAATCTATTATCCATACGTCTTTACCTAATTCGTCTGTCCATTCTCCCAATAAACAGTCTGTTTTGATAGTATTTTTACCATCGTCTATATATACAACGCTATCAGTATCATAATATACAACTGCATCTCCCAATTTATCTAACATTTCGTACAATCTTAGTCTTGCGTTTGCAGTTGTAAAAGCAGCTATAAATATATTGGTATTGAAATTATTTTCAACATAACAATCTTTTAACTTATAATCAATTTGTAACATATTTTCATTTATATCGTTTATATGTATATTATCAAGTCTGTCATCTAATAAAATTTCATAAAATCTTTTAACATCTGTAACATATTCTGTTGCACCCATATTTTGTCTTTGCCCAAATTTACCCCATAAGGAATTTAAGCATATTTTCGCAACAGCTCTCTTTCCAGGATTATTTTCTATTTTACCCAATTCAATACCTAGATTTTCTTTTACAGCTTTTCTATATTCTTCTTCTGATTCAAAATCATCCTGCCAAGGGCTTGTTTCTAATTTAATTTTCATAAACGCTTTCACATATCCTTTAAATAAATTTGATGATTTTTTTTCAAAATGCCAAACCTCATCAATACTTATTATTTTATAGCCTTTTTCAATTGCTTTTTTTACTTCGTTGGTACACCAGGTTCCTCTGATAATTCTTTGAGATTCCGTATGAGAACATTTATCTTTTTGATTATTTAATTTTGCGCACAATTGACATAATGGAAATGTTAGCTTTTCATCACCAGATTTGGTTTTATTCTTAACAGGTAAAACGGGGTGATACAATCCTCTTGGCGGTAAAATTGCACATTTTATTAATCCATACCATTCAGGATCATACGTACGAGGTTTGAATATTTTAGTAGGATGTCCGACTGGATAATCATCAAAATATTGTACTGTTGGATATAAACTGCAAACATCAATATATTTCAATTTCTTTCCTTTTACTCTCAATTTTGTTGCGTTTGTTCTTCCACCAAAGAATGCGTTTCTAGGATTAAGATCTTCCCATTTTTTAATTTCTTCTTCAATTTGTTTCATTTCTTTCTTATATTCTTTTGACTTTGTCCACTCACATTCCCACATTTCTATTAAGTTATAACCAGCCTTTTTTATTCGCTTACTTCTTTCTATTGTTTTCTCATAAAGATCTTCCATAACTGTTTTGTTCTTATTATTAATAAAATCTGAACTATAACATTTTATACAGCCATGCCAAAAACAACCATGATATTGATAGACTGTATTGGTTTTTTCATCAAACCCGTCAACTTTTGATCCACATATTTTCACTTCACCATTGTTCAAAGCGTGTTTTATATTCGGACGAAGTCCTTCATGAGCGCTAGCGATATTTGGATTATGAAAACTATTTAACCATGAAATAGACTGTTGAGAATATTGATCTTTTTTTAGATTATCAACAACAGCTATTGTATCTTTCTTAATATATTTTGATCTATATATCGCCAAGCAAACACCTGCAATAGTAATATATCTAAAAGGATCTATATTCGCAATTTCTAGAAACTGCTTTCTTAATTCAAGACATCCTCTTCTTAATATATCAACATCAGAATTACAATAATCATAAAGTTCTTTTTTAAAATCAAACAAATTGTTTTCTTTTCTTTTTTGTTTATGCCATTCTAAGAACTCTTCCCTTTCTTTTGGTTTCATAGAATTAACCCCATAGTATTTTGTATCAGGTATTTTTCCAATATAGTTCTGATTTTCTGTAGTATTGAAGAAATGTGGAAAATATCCTTTTTTAAGTTCTTTTAGACCGAATGTTTTAGGGAAATTTTTTAAAGGTCCTTGAACAAAATTACTACTATCAATAATTCTTAAATTAATTGATTTTATTTCCATTAACATTATTTTAGATCCGTTATATACGCAGAAAGGTTTAATACCGTTTTCAACGCAATGTTTTAAAATAAAGTAAGAATCATAACCTTTAGAATAATGTGCGATAGCTGTATATCCTTTATGAGCTCTAGAAATTAACCATTTGCAAAAATCTTCGTTGGTTTCGAAAGAATTAACATTTCCGCTAAAATCGTGAGATATAACTAAATTAGCGATATGTTTGCCTGTTTCTTGCATTGCTTCATAATCAAAGAATAAATATTTTTCTGTATAAGAACATTTAGTTGTATGGTATTTAGAACCGCATTTAACGCATTTAAACGGTTCTTCATCATCCATCGGTTTTTTAACACAATTTTTACAATCTTTACATTGATAAATGTGATATTTTATTCTTTCGGTTGTTTTATCAGGATGTTTGTTTGTTTCATCAGGATGTTTGTTTGTTTCATCAGGATATTTGTTTGTTTTATCAGGACGTTTGTCCATTTTTTTAAATGTAATATCATGAGTTTTATATGTAAATCCTGCTTTATTTTTCACATCTATCAAACCATTATAAGTCATAACTAAATCATATTCTAACATATAGCCTATTAGTTCGTCACCCCTTTTAGCTAATCTATCTGGTAAAAACAACTTAAATTCATTATTCAATATAACTACAGCTTTTTCTTTACCGTCTTTAGTAAAAAGTTGCAAATCTGTTATGGTATATCCAGAACCCTTTTCCAAGTCTTTAAGTGATAATGTTTCTTTTCCTTTGTTTGTTTGTTTGTTTGTTTCATCAGGAAAAGTTGCTGTACAACCTTTTCTATCACAATTTTGACAACCTTTTACTTTATATTTTTTATCACCGTCTTTTATTATTGTCTCACATATTCCGCCTTTTTGTCGTTTCCATTGCATATAACATTTATGTTCTAATATTTCAACTTCTTTATAACAATTTCGACATTTTTCCCATCCACATCTGTGAGTACCCTTGTTTATCATTTTGTTACCTTTTTCAATTATTCTCTCTCCTTTGCGAATCATTGCATGACGCGTCAGGGAATCAATTCCATCGTCATTTATACCAATATCTCTCATGTTATTTCCTTCTTCAATCATTTTTTTACCTTCGTCCACCATTTTTTCATCACCTCTTTTGAGTATTTTATTACACTTTAAGCATTTATGAAATTCTTCACACACTCCTGAATGATTTGATAAACATTCTGGATTAAAACAATATCTATTGCATTTTTCACAATATATTCTTTGTTTAGACTCTTCTTTGTGTTTAGGTTTTAAGCATAATATGCATATTTTAACTCCTTTTTTGCATTTATGTCCGTCTTTATTTTGATATGGTTTATCACATTTTTCACAATAATAAGATTGACCATAGAAAGCTGTCATATTATTGATTGTATCAAAATGATTTCCGTTTTTATATAAATATACTTTTACATCTTTCTCTTCTCCAGAATAAATTACTTGATTAAAACATTCGGCAGCTATAACTTTTATTTGAATATTTAATACTTTTTCTATATTTGCAATATCACGTAAAGTAAAATATTCTTCATTATATTCTTTAAGCTGATTACATAGTTCTTGAGCTAAAGTAGTTTGTAAATTTCTTCCTTTTCTAATATATGTTATATCATTGTCGTTAAATTCTTTACCGAGTATTATATTTGTTTGATAAGTTAGTCCAACAATAACAGCTCTTGGACAACATAATCTATCTTTATTATTTATCCGTGTTATACTTTTCTTTGTTCTTGAGTCTTCAGCTATATTTAACATCTTTACCCCACTACCTGCGCCTCTAGGCATATTAACAACTTCGGTATGAAATGTGCAACCATATATATCTAAATCTTGATTTGAAGTTAAGATACTTTGAATATTGTTTAATAAATTATCAATTTCAGTAGTTCTTGATAACCCTGTGGAAATAGGATTCCAAAGATCAGGATGATTAACCACTATATTCATTAAATCTCCTTCTTTGAAATTTGTTTTCTCTTTTACTATTTTAATCATTTCATTTAAACCCTCTCTAATGACAGTTATTTTTTTCATTATTATGTCTGAAAGATCAGACTTGGGTGAATCTTCCTCTTTCAATAATATAACTTTATAGTAAACTTTATGTTTCTTCCATTTTTTGGTGTATTCAGCTTTTGTTTCTATTATTTTGATTTTAGATTTTTTTGAAAGTTCTGTAAAATAACTATCTTCGAAAGCGAACGGTTGATCGTTAATTTCGCTTCGCTCATGAGGGCATCGCCCGATTTTTTGTAATAATTCTGCCTTCTTCATTTTAGAGTAACCTGTGATATTCTTTTCTTTGACAATTTTTCTTAATTCTTTTATTGATGTATTCTGAGTCGATTCGTTTTTTGACATGGTTTCCTCTAAAATTTCCTCTAATTTTGGTGATCCGATTTCGTTGAGAACAGTATTTAAATTCGCTTCGCTCATGAGAGCATTATCTGAAATTTGATTCACTAGATCTGTTTTTTTACTATTTTGCTTTATCTTTAGGTCTAATTTTTCAGCAATTGATTTTAATTTTTTAATAATGAGTTTACTTAATTTATTAATCCAGTCGCCAGCATTGAGCTCTTCTTTTAGAATTAATTTTATAAGATCTAATTTAGTCTTTGAGTTATATTGCGAATAGTTTTTTACCCCCATCTTTTTTGCGACAGTTTTTATTTTTTTTAAACTTAGTTTATTTAGCACAATCTCATTATTTGATTGTGGTGTTAAAAAATATTTATCCATCGAGGACGACTCATGTGTCAAAGGTGAACTCTTATCTGAACTCTGAATCTTTGATTCATCGTGAGACTTCGTCGAACTCGATGACGAATTGCCTTCACTAATTTGTTCAATTATGTCACCCACTTTTTTTAAATCACCTTTAGTAAGTTTTATAATTTCCTCAAGTGTCATTTTACGAAGCTCATCTTTCGAGAGCCCCATTTATTAGGGAAAAAATTATTCAAAAAAATTCGCGGACGAAGTCCGCTCATGAAGCGAAGCGAATTTATGAATGAGATTATCCTTTTAAGTCGTTAATATATTTTTCTAATTTTTCATGCCATATTTTTTTGAAATGTCTTTTTTTATATCGTATCGGAACATCCATAAAACATATATTACAAGTAAATTTATCATTTCGTCTTTTTTTACAATCATAACACACGTATCCGATTCCATATTTCTGATTTTTACTTTTAACAAAATTTGAATGAGATTTTATGGTTTGACAAATGGAACATTTTCTTAATAACGACTCATTATTCGGAGATGTTTGTTCATGATCAATCTGACAATCTTCGTCTTCGACTCCGGAATCTTTTGATTCCCTCGTGAACCTTTGGTTGACTCTGGGCAGACCTTGTCTGTCTTCGGCCTTGCCTCCGGAATCTTTTGATTCCCTCGGGAACCTTTGGTGACCTCTGAGCTGGCATTGCCAGTCTTTATTCCCCATTTATTAGAAAGATATTATTTCATAATAAATGGCTCATACCAAAAGGGAACAGTCAGCTAAACAAAAGATAAATATAATAATTAAAAAAGATTATACCTTAACAGAGTCTAGTATTCCATCAGTTAAGAATTTAAATAATATGCGATCAAGACAATTAGCGTTAAATTTTTTAGCACAAAAAGGAGATCCTACTTCTAAAAATATTACTTTAAAAGAGTTTGCTAAACAGAATAAAATTGGTGAAAACACAATTAGGAATCAAATAAAATTTCTCACTGGTGAAACACTAATTAAACATAACACAAAATCAAACAACATAGAACAATATAACAAAAAACAGAAACAAATTAAATCTAAACACAAATCAAACACATCTCAATCAGATTACAAAGCTAATTCTCAGCATACTGCTGGCAGTACAAAACCCGAAGAAGAATTTGATAAAATGTTTGATAAAACTATGAATTCTTTGACCCTGTCAACGTCTTTGACTAGTGCTTCGCATGCTCATGAGCCGTAAGCGGCGAATTCCCTATCTAATAAATAATGGCACTAATTGATGTTGCAGATAAAAATCAGATAAAAATTATTCAAAATAGAATAAAAAAAGACTGTATTGAGTTTAATAGTTTATCTGTTGGTAATAAAGTTAAAGCATCTAATCAGCTGTATATGGAAAACAGAATTTTAAAAGAATTAGGAAATGCTGCGGTTGAAACAATAGAAAAAATGGATGAAGAAATTGAGTACAAAGATAATAAAATTAATGTGTTGGAACAAGAATTAAAAGAGGTAAATATTTATGATGAAGAAAAAATAAACGCGTTACTGAACAAAAATCCTGTTATTAGATATAACAATAAAGAACGAGCAAAAAGACGATTAGCAAATACTCTTTCTCTAGTTAATAAATGACTGGCAAGGCCAGTCCAGTGTCGAAGACGACGATGAACACAGCGAATTTATTAATCAAGGCAAACTTAAAGATTGTGGAATTAAAAAAAGAAAAGAAAAAAATTATATTTATTTTTATTTGTATTATTTCAATAATTCTTATAATAATGTTAATTGCATTTCTTCTTCGTATATCCCCTCTTTAATTTTTTCGCCTTTAAGATCAGAAACAAAATAAATCCAAACATTATATACGCGTTTTTCTACAACTGTGAATATTTCTTCAGTCCAGTTTGTTTTTAATTTGTTACGAAAAATATCAACCATATTAGACAATCTAATTCTATCACCAACTTCAAATTTTGGTTTTTTATTTGTTAATGTAATCATATATACGGTTTCTAATAACTGCCTTTCATTTTCTTTATTAACATCTTTTGGTTTCATTTTAATCGTAGAATGATAACAATTGTTATAAGATTTTATAATTTTTGGAAGTAACGAAAGCCAATTAAAACTGTCATACAATATTGGCTTGAATTTATTTCCTAAAGTACGGTTGAACCTCTCAACAAAGAAAGCTTTATTTTTTGTTCCAGTACTATAAAGATTGATATTGTATTTATTTAAAACGATCCTCATATCTTTATTGTAAAACTCTTTTCCTCTATCAGCATGTAAATTTTTCGGTGGATTGTGTTTATCTTTAATCGCTTGTTGTATGATTTTTAAAAACGCATTAGCTACTTCTAATCCTGATTTAGTTTTTAAAGGTTCTGCCCATACATATTTAGAAAAGGTGTCTTCAGCAACTAGAATATAGATAAAACCGTTATTGATCTTTTTAAATTTATTAAAATCATTCGGCTTCGTCTTCGACTCTGTCTTTGTTCTTAAAGAATAGCTTGGATCTTCTGCTTTTCCTTTTGGTCTATAAAAAACATAAATATCTAGTTGCCAAGTATCATCAATACCTCTGTGTTGAAAGCGACGTGTTGGGTATTTTTTCCTAGCGTGTTTAAATAATTCAAAAATTAAAATATCTTTAGGTGATTTAGAAATATTATTTTTTACTGATTGACAAATTTTGCAAGTTGATATTCTTCTCCAGCGTTTATGGCTTCGCCCGAATTCTGGTTCTCCAGTGGATTTAGTTTTGGTTTTGCATATTTTACAATAATCCATTTACTGTACAACCATTTTTATTTTAAATTGATTACTAGATTACGGCTCCGCAGGTCAAAGACTGATAATTATAAAGAAAACTTAACTAACATATAAAAAAAAATTGGAGTACTTAATAGATAAGGTTTTTTATCATTGAAACGACCAAGATGTTCTTCAGTGTTTACCTTTTCTTTTTTTATTCTAAAAGATAGAAGATCAGATTCTCTAACAATAAAGGGTTTTGAAAGATCTATTGTTCCTTCATTATTACTAATATCCAAATCTTTCAAATTAGCCGTTGAGTAGAATTTTATAACTTCCACATTCATTGGTATTCTAAGAAATAGTTCACCATCAAAAGAAAAGTCAAGCAAAGTAACAGCCTTTTATCCATGAACTTCTTTAATAAAACTAATTTTTCCTACAAATTGTAAAAAAGAATAATGAATTTTTTTCATGAATTCAGTTTCCAAGTTAATTAACCTTTCTCCGTAAATATCTAGTTGTTTTTTATTGACAACATCATGCTTATCAATTGCATCGGCAGTTTTAACTAATCTTCTATTACCAATATCAATATATCGTTTTTCTTTTTTGATCATATTATTCAGTTCAGGTTTAACAATTTTTAAAATACTTTCTGAATCATCTTTTCTAATCATATTACTGAGTTCCGGCTTAACAATTTTTAAAACGCTTTCTGAATCATCTTTTTTGATCATATTACTGAGTTCAGGTTTAACGATTTTTAAAATACTTTGAGAATCATCTTTTCTAATCATATTACTGACTTCCGGCTTAACAATTTTTAAAACGCTTTCTGAATCATCTTTTTTGATCATATTACTGAGTTCAGGTTTAACGATTTTTAAAATACTCTCTGAATCATCTTTTCTGATCATATTACTGAGTTCCGGCTTAACAATTTTTAAAACGCTTTCTGAATCATCTTTTTTGATCATGTTACTGAGTTCAGGTTTAACCATTTTTAAAACGGTTTCTGAATCATCTTTTTTGATCATATTATCGTTTGCTGACGCTAAATATTGTAAATTAACAGCATCGCCAGGATTTTCTGGTTGTTTTACATTAACTAATTTGTGTCCTGTGATATCATAATCGCCATTTTCTGTTAAATTAAACCCTATACCAGGTGGTCCTCTTGTTGATTTTCCACCTTTTTGTCTATTTTTTCTAAGAACGTATTCAGATGTCATCGTCTTTGACGACCTGCCAGTCATTTATCGGTGTAAAATTCTTTCTATATTTTATTTCAGGATTTTTGAAATCAATAGTTAAGCAATCAAAATTATTAATGTTATTTTCATAGTATTCCTTGACTTTCTTATCCAATCCTTTTTCTCTAAATATCAAGCTTATATCATTACCATCACATGATGGAAATATTGAAAGATAATTACATTGTAAACGAATTGATTTTGGTACTCTATACCAATCCTGCGTTATATAGATCATCGAAGCATTCATTTTTCTTCCGCGTATAGCTAAATCTATCAATTTTTTTTGATCTTTTTCAGTTACAAAATCATCAACAACAATCAAGTTTTGTTTATCTCTATCCAGTTCGTCTACATGGACTATGTCTTCTATATCTGATGAAAAGTGTGATTCAATTATCGGTTCTTCAGGTCGAATAATTTTTTCATCATCAAACACATTTTGTAATAACTGATAATAAGGTTCTTCTAAATCCTTTGCATACAAATAAAAAGTATCAAAAAATAAATATTTTAATAGATTGACAACAGTATTTGTTTTACCAGAACCGCTTCGTCCTATAATTATTAATATAAAAGGCCATTTTGGAGCTAATTTATTAATGTTGTAATATTCTTTTTCATCGGTTTTAATAAAATGAATAGGCAAAGACGTATTCATTTATTTAACACAAATACGCACGCTTATCGCTAAACCGCGATAGCGGGCAAATTCCTTTGTTTCGCGTTAGACTAATCTAAAACAGTATAAGATCTTTAATTCGAAAACAACTGCAGAAGAGCCATTATGGGCGTGTTGGTAAGATGTTTGCTTTCATTCCAAGGGGTCCCGGGTTCGAACCCCCGCGGATCCAACTTTTTTTTAAATTTCGTAATATTACGCAGTTTGATGTATTATTGTAGCTGATTAGACATTATAATGGACACGACATAAATAGCTCAGATAGTAAAGAGTTAGACAGATAATAAAAGGTTTTGAGTTCGATTCCCATCGCCGCTTTTTTTATTGAGAATGCAGTTGTTCTTAAATCTGAACTGGTGAGATCTCGAGTGGCCATAGAGATTGAGGACCCACGAAGATTGACGAGCAACTGAGTGCTGCCAAATATTCTCAAAATATTTCTCGGTTTTGGGACTCTTCCATCTATTCATGACTTACAGTAATATCGAACAACAATGACCTGTCCTGTTGATTCGCCAAAGGCTCATGAGTCGAAGACGAATTCAGGACTGATGGTCGTGCCGATGATTCTCCTCGATAGACACATACCTATAAACGGTATAAGCTGTCGTGAAAGAGGAGATGCTGTAAGAATAGATCGGATTGTAGTCGGAATGAAAACGGGGAATGTTTTGCACTTATTTTTATTAATTCTGTAAATATCGCTAGCGCACATGAAGGCATAGCCGAATATTCTGAATCCAAAACAATTCATCAACCAACAAGGAGTCCCTGGCGCAAGATTAACTCCAAAAATAAAGTTGGTATATATTCGGCTATGCCTTCATGATGAATCTTCTTTTCACTTTATATAAATGACTAACGCTAATAGTAAAAGTGAAATAATTGACGCTATTTTAAAAAATCGTGAAATAATTAAAAATAGGATTCATTTAAAACAATTTAAAGAACATTTAACGAAGGAAGAAATTAAAAAACTACAAAAACCTATAACTGACAAACTTGATAATATTACTGAATTTACACAACAAATTCTTATGAGCGAAGCGAATCCAAAAAATGTTTTAGCAATTGAGGAAGATGATGTAAACGAATCGGATAATTCGGACAAAGTCCTCATGAGCGCAGCGAATTTATTACCATTACCAAAATCACCTTCCTCCATAAGTTTAGATCCTAATAAAGATTTAAATTTTGATATTATTGAAAAACAATTTAAATTTGAAAAACCTTCACATTTATTATCGTTAGACATTAGAAGTCGAAATGCAAAAATTGATACGACGATACCCGAAATATCAACTAAATTGAAATCATTAAACGCGCACCTTACAAACGCAAAGAAATCACAAGAACAAGAAAAAATTGATAATTTACAATATGTGTATTCACAGTTGAAAAAATATAAAAGTGTTTTAGAAGATATTCGAAAAATTCCCTTCTATGAAAAAGGAAGCGGCCTGATTTTTTCAGATCCGAATGAAATGGTAGAACGTCTTGATCTATTAATTGCGTCAAAAAATGCTGGAAATGATTCAACTGAAATATATAATGAATGCGTAGAAATACTTGATAAATTGTTAAACCTGAAACTCATAAAAAAATCAGATCACAAAAAGATATTCTCTACGCTGCATGCGGAGCACTAGTCCACTTCGGTTTCGCCTCCGGAATCTTTCGATTCCCTCGGGAACTTTTGCCAGGCTTTTTTAAACTGAATAAATGAGCCTAATACACATTAGATCTAAAGAAAATGATTTTGAAATAAGTTATTCTGAAAACCCTATTAATTTATCTGGATTAAAAGGTGAAATTGCTTTAAAGACAGCAAGTCTCTGGTATAGTTGGGATAACATTACCGAAGAGTATAAAAATAACGAAATAAAATTTAGGCGAAGCCCTCATGAGCGAAGCGAATACAAGTCTGGTAAAAAGGCTCCGCAGACCGAACTCAAAAATAACGAAATCAAGAAAGACAGGCAAGGCGTGTCCAGAGTCGAAGACGAAGAACACGATAGAAATGAATCGGAGTGGAAAATATTAAAGTTACCAAATGGTTTGTACGATGAAAATGAATTAAATAATTATATCCAAGAATATTTTGGAACGTTTGAAACACCCCCGTTTTATTTTGATGTAAATTATGCAACTAATCGTTTTATGCTAATTATACGCGACAAAGACTATGAAATTGACTTTTCCCACGGTAAGATACATGAGCTTTTAGGATTTGATAAAAAAATATATAAAGAAGGAATAAACTATGCAACAAAAATTGGTAACATCACCAAAGATATTGATCAAATCTTGATTCACTGCTCCCTAGTTTCATCTAGTTATCAAAATAATCTCAAAAGTGATGTTATATACGCTTTTACTCCAAATATTTCACCTAGATCTTTAATTAATATTGAACCGACGCATCCGAAATATTTACCAATTAATCGTACGGATTATATATTTAATATTCGCATTTCCGTTACAAATCAGCTAAATCAGTTGATAAATTTTAATGGAGAGTGCTTAAATTTTGTTCTAGATATTCAGTAAGTCTTCTTGTAGAATAAATGGCACTTGTCGTTCATAGAAAACAATTATTTCCGAAACAATATGGGTTTGGTCTTAAATATCATAGAGATATTAGAGGTGGAAATATTTTTCAATCTATAAAAAAATTTGCTATACCTGCATTAGGCTTTTTATATCGTAATATATTAAAACCTTTTTGGAAAAATAATAAAGAGGATATCATTCAAGGTGTAACTTCAGGGCTTAAAAATATAACGTCTACATACGTAAAATCACCGCCCTTTTCTACTTATAAAGAAGAAATTATAAATCCTATTCTAAACAAAATGAAAGAAAAATCGTGGAATGAACATTTACGAGGCGACGGATTAAAAAAGGGGAAAGCTAATCGATTAACTAAAAAATCAAAGGATATCATTAAAAATCTGTTGAATGCTGATGAAATTGATTAAAAACTTGTGATGTCCTTATATCGTCTTAAATTCAGTGACGGATGGGCATCCGTCACTGAAATCCCATGATGAATGAAGAAATAAAAGCTCATAATATTTTTTATTTTTTTAGATTACCTTGAAAATCGGGTTATTTTGCTTGATATTTTTTATTTTTTTTTAACTACCTGGAAAATCGGGGTGTTTTCACGATTTTTTTTTGCTTTTCTGCTTACCCTTGAAAATCGGGATATTATAACGATTTTCTTTGCTTTTCTGTTCACCCGTGAAAATCGAGGTGTTTTTATGATTATTTGATGTTTTTTTTTTAACTACCTGGAAAATCGGGGTGTTTTTATGATTATTTGATGTTTTTTTTTAACTACCTTGAAAATCGGGGTAATTTGCTTAATATTATTACTTTTTTCACAATTACCCTTGAAAATCAGGGTGTGTCCTATAGAGGCCCACTTAGTAGTTATTTGGGCTTTCGGTTAAAAATAAAGTAAGACGTGTTTCAGGATTTTTGGAAAATCAACCCCTAAAGGAGTTAAATGGAGAGTTGAATTTAGAATTAGAGTTTAGAAAATCTGTCATTTTTAAAGTTACATTGAACTTACATCCTTGAAAATTAGTATTTGGCCTTTTGGTTAAAAATGAAGAAACACGTGTTTCCGGATTTTCGAAAAATCAACCACTAAGAGGATTAAATGGCGTAATAAAATTTTTACAAATATTCGTAACTTTTGAATTTACATTAATTGAAGCTGGTATTTGGGCTTTCAGTGAAAAGTGAAGAAACACGTGTTTTAGTTGAAAATACCAACCCCAAGGGGGTTAAACACGGGTTGGAATTTGTATAAAAATCCGTAATTTTTAATTTGTATCCATGCAAATGGTGCTTGAGCTTTAGGTTAAAGATGAAAAACGTGTGTTTAAGAACATTTGGAATTTCCACCCCTAAGGGGGTTAAATACAAAAATCCGTAATTTTTAAACTTATATTTATAAAAATTGGTATTTCGGCATTCGGTGAAAAATAAAGAAACAGGTATTTTATTATTTTTAAAAATTCCACCCCCAAAGAGGGGTAAACATAAAAAATCGTCATTTTTGAAGCTATATTAATGAAAAATGGTATTTGATCTTAAGGTTAAAAATGAAAAAAGACGTGTTTCTGGATTTTGAAAGTTCCACCCCCAAGAGGGTTGAATATAAAAATATGTCATTTTCGAAGTTATAACCAAGAGAATTGGTATTTGGGCATTCGTCTAAATATAAAAAAAGCGTGTTTCAGGTTTGTTGAAAACTCCACTCCAAGGGGGTTAAACAAAAAATCCTTCATTGTTGAAGTTATACATATAAAAAATTCTTTATTGTTGAAGTTATCAATTGATAACTTAGACATTCGGTTAAAATGGAAAAGGCGTATACAGGATGTAAGCGAAATAAGTACATTAACTTTAACCAGTGGTAGAATTCATCAAGACAAACACTTTTTCTATGTACCATTTTTTCAAAATCGCATTTTTTCATATCATTTTTTTCCCCTTACAAATTGACGAGCCTTTTATGAAATGCTCCAACAAAGAAAAGTAACAATAAATAATAGCCGCAACCAAGGTAACCGTTTCAAAAGGTAATCTTGTCGACTAGGTAACTTTGCTTCCAGTGGCGTGTAAGAAAATTGTGTAAGATTTTAAAATAAGCTTAACTCAAAAACTAAAACGTTTTAAAAAAGTTATTAGGAAAAATTGTTTGTCTTCACGAGTTCTATTCCCAGTTAAAATTAATGTACTTATTTCATTTACAGCCTGTATTTCAGGATTTTTAGAAATTTCACCCCCAAAAGAGTTCAACGCAAAACTCCTGCATTTTTGAAGTCACATCCAAGAAAATTGGCATTTGGACTTCCGGTTAAAAATAAAGAAAACGTGTTTCAGGATTTTTGAAAATTACATCTACAAGAGGGTTAAACAGGGAATGAATTGAGAACAAGCAAAATTTACTCGGGTTCGCATTGGGTCACGGTTTTAAAGTTCACAATAAAATTTTATGTTTCTACTTTTTGTTATACTAAGTTTTGCATTGTTTTTCTGTGTTTCAAAGTGGTTGTGGACATGCGTGCGAAGCCGTGGGCAACTGCTAGTTTTGGTATAATTTTTTTTTTAATTTGTTTTAGCGGAAAGATAAAGCTTGTGGCGGTCTTAAAAATGTTTAAAAACATAAGTAGTAATTTTGGAACATAGTTTGAGTTTGGCCTTTGATAAATGGAGCGATTTTGTGCAAAGAAAAGCGCGTTGAGAGTAAATTCATTAGATAAGACAGTATCTCTGGATCACAATAACGTCCGTTGGAGTCTGAGCGTAGCGATAAGCTTGCCCCATTCCAAATCCATTTCCTCTCAACGCCTTTGACTTTACGTTTCAATTAACATTTGAGTCGAATCGTCGATTAAAAAAGCATTTTCTCGGCAGAAAATTGCTGTAGTAAATTTTAATTTAACGTAAGTGATATGGTTTCTGTGAAAATACGTCCAAACAATAGGAGCGCACGCATTGTTGTGGCGTCTGTTGGAGAAACACTACAAAGGGTATCTCCGTACCAGTTTAATCATGTTAATGGAGAACACGTCTTTACAAGCAAAACATCGAATTTTTTCGTAATTTCCGGCCGAGTCGATAAATTAAACCGTACTGTCCCGCCAAGGAAGAAAAATCTCGCAACGAATGCACTTTTTGTGTTTCTTGAGATTTTCTTTATGTGGGAAAGTGCTTTTCAACATTCCACCACGCAAGGGTTCGGAAGGAAAACAAATGTTGGTCGCTTGGTCACTCACCACCGACTCCGGCCATCAATCACGGCCGTTTAGACCCCCAACAAAATCGAATTGAAAGAACAAGCCGCGGGATATTCGCTAATGACATCCTTTCTGAAGGCGAAATATGTATCCTTTTCCCGTCATTTTTATTCCATTCAAGCTCGAATCGATAACTGTCGAGACAAATTCAACGAAATTGCGATTCGGACGCTGTTATGAGCGAAATTTTGTAAATTCGACCTAATCCGATCAAAAGCAAGGGAAGCCGGCTATTGTTGCAAACCGGAACAATATATAAAAAGACGGGAACACGCATCAGCTGATTGACGGAGATAGCTGTATAAAATGCGCATTAGAAGAAGGCCCAGATAACGCATCAGATGACCCCTCTATCACCGAAATGAAAGAAACGATCTCTTTAAGATCCGGGATTGGACCGAATCCGGGACCGCCATAAATAATAATCAGCGAGCGGATCAAAATAAACCACGTTCTAGATGAGATTTACACAGCCGCTGAATCGCCAAAATTAACGCAAAGTAGATTTCAGGAGAAACGCAAAACCTCTCAAGACATTCAAAACTATTTAAAAATAATTCGATCATTTTGGGTTCACACAATTACCAAAAAAATGTTCTCTCATAAATAATTCAAAGATTCAATTATTATAATTCGAAATCGCCAACTTTAAAAACACATGCCAGTGCCAGTACCTACTCGTAAGTAGCAACAGAGTAAAAAATTTTCTGGTGTTATTCACACTAATAGTGGTCCCCAGAGGACCACACTCTAGAGTGTAATATTTGCTAGTGTAAATTAACATTTTTGCATATGTACTTTTAACACCTAAACTAGTGTAATAATCATACTTTATAAATGTTTTACACACTTAACTAAATGTTCTAATGTCCTTCTTGAGTGTACAAAACATTGAACTCTAGTGTGGTTATAGTGTGAAAATGGTTTAACATAAAGGCATTTATATATTCAAATGTTTATTAAAATAATACAAATGTACAAAAAAAAACAAAATAAAAAATAAATTCAAACTACGAGTACATACCTATTTAACAAAAATATGTTTTGAAATAATAACATAACAATAACATTAAATCAACACAATATTATTACTGTCTTGTTGTAAAAGATCTGAACTCATGAACTGCCTTATTTAAAACCATTATGGTAGGAGGTAGGATGTTTTTCGGTTTTCAAGTATCTAAAAGTATAGTAAACAGTCTTCTTCTAATTCGGCCCCTTCCAAATCGGCGAAAGTTATATTTTCCTCCCACTTTTTTTTTAATTCACCATTTTGTGAAGATTTTTAATTTTTTAATTAAAAATCTTCACAAAATGGTGAATTAAAAATTTGGTGTAACTTTTCTCGATAGTAAGTATTAAATTAAGCTTACAAACACCTTTATTGTTTTCTTATAGGCCTGAAGATGACCACGAATGTGTGTCGAAACATGTAGCGTTTTTTAATAAATACAATTTTGAGAGAGAATGACCGTTTATTTCTTAAAAATTACATAATTAACCTCTCACATGGATCCGAACAATCTAATTATCAAATTTTGTTTTCGCTGTAAAATAATAACATTTTTGACTAAGTACTTATATTTAGTAGTTCTACTCTAATACATTAAAACAAGAATACAGTTCTTAAGGTTAAAGGGGAACACGTTTTAGTGTGTTTCTAAGCCGTCAGATGGCGCGGATTTTATTTTTCAATTATCTTTTTATCCATTAACTTTTTTTGGAAACGAAAAAAGTTTTGATCATAGAATCGTAATTAAATTTGCGCCAACGTAACACTTTTATTTTTTGACTTATTTTTGAAAAAAAAAATTAAAAATTTTTAAAATAAAAAATATTTTGAAAAACCAAGGTAGGGCGACGATTCTCCATTTCTTACTGATCACAAATGCATTTTTGTTTTCAAAATTTGATAACGGAAAAGTTATCAAAAGACGAATTTTGTAAAATCTTTGGTCCTGCCTCAATCATCTTATGATTGGGCAATGAGGAAGGCACTGCTTGGAAGCAGCTGTGTACATATTACCCACCGGCAAGATATTTTCGGTGATATAGAAAAAACTCACATTCAAGTAACCAACAAAAAAATTATGGTCTCGTTATTTGGACAGAGAAGCCTTTTTACGTTTTGGTAAAATCGATATTAATAAATATTACAAAAAAGTCTTTAGTACTTACATTAGATTTTGTATCTATTAGATAAACAATTAACCCCAATATCTAGAAGTTAATTAGTAAAGGATTGGTTTGTTTGTTTTTTATACATTTCCCTTCAGATGCTATGCAAAATTTTTAGAACTACGCTTTTTTTTTCTGTATATTTATGTACAAACATAAAACAAACGACGCTTAAATGATGTTTTGTGAAAGAAATTCACGTACGAGTACCTACCTGCATACAGAAAAAAATTAAGCATTTAATAGCAAACGCTGAATTCTGGATTATTATAGGAGTAGTTTCCATTTCTTTGTCAAATTCTTCAGTCCCTTTCAGTTTTTTTTGTTAAGCTTTTCTTGGAATTCTGAAAGAATCTTATGTATTTCAGACAAATTAATTGTACAAAAATACGAATTCAACTTTATTTAACACTTTATTTAACATTACTTGCTGTCTGCTCAGCTTTCTCAATCTCCATTATTAGAAATCTTCATTACAAATTGCTTTTTTACCGAAAATAATCAAATTAAATTTTAACCTATTGTTTTCCAAAGTAAAAAGTTGATTTTGACGTATTCTAAACTTTTGATCATTTATCCATTTTTTCATTTTTGGACAATGAAAAAGAAATACATAAAAATTACTAACAAAAGTAAAAATTAAACATTATTTCAAGAAGAAAAAAACCTCACTGATGCTTGATGCATCACTAAATTCAGTTCAAAGAATTAATACGATAATTCTGTACATGAACACCAGCAGTTGACTACGGGTGATTCTCGGCGCCAAATATTGTCAAAGTAAAATGAATATTCGCGTTTCGTTCAAAACTAATAATAATTTTTCTAGTTTCTTGATCGCATTCTATTCCTATCATCACAGTGCATCTTTCCCCTACACATTTTTTTAAATATTATTAAAATTTCTTTAAAATTTTAACAAAAGAAGACAGATTTTTTTTCTAAAAAGTGTTACGTTGGCGCAAATTCTAATTGTTTAAAAGACTCAATTTAATTTTTCGCTAAATAGAATAGAATAGAATTGCTAAAAATAGAAAAATAACTTTCATTATACTTGTCTTTGTCGCACACTTGGTTTAACTCTGTTGTCCCCTTTAGCCTTGAAATTGAATCAGTAACATACCTAATTCTAATATATTTGGGAAAGTACAGTTTTTCTTTACTTTACAAAACTTTATGGACTTTTTGAAACATAATTTGAAAATTATATCAGTCATTTTAACTGTCCCAGTACCCATAAAAATTAAAATATGTTGCCCAAAAACGTGTGCTCATATACAGTCTGTACGTACTGTGTCTCTCGTTTAAACTAAGATAAACTAAGATAAGATTATTATTATTATGTGCAGTTATATTTTACACTATAAACTGCAAACATCATTTGAGAGTGTAAAAATGCACTCTAAAAGGTAAAATTCATGTTTCTATACAGGCTGTAAATGAAATAAGTACATTAATTTTAACTGGGAATAGAACTCGTCAAGACAAACAATTTTTCCTAATAACTTTTTTTTAAAAACGTTTTAGTTTTTGAGTTAAGATTATTTTAAAATCTTACGCTGGAAGCAAAGTTACCTAGTCGACAAGATTACCTTTTGAAACGGTTACCTTGGTTGCGGCTATTATTTATAGTTACTTTTCTTTGTTGGAGCATTTCATAAAAGGCTCGTCAATTTGTAGGGGGAAAAATGATTTAAAAAAATGCGATTTTGAAAAAATGGTACATAGAAAAAGTGTTTGTCTTGATGAATTCTACCACTGGTTAAAGTTAATGTACTTATTTCGCTTACATCCTGTATAATTTTGACCCAGTAACTTTTTCAATTGTTATTTTGTAAAAGATATATTATGTTAACACTCATTTTAAACATAATCTAAGACTAAAAAAATTTACCACAGGACAAAATGTTTTTTGGCATAATTATGATTTAGATTTTCTTAACTTAACTAAACATTTTAATTACTTTGCTGCTAATTAATTCCTGGACTTTGTATGAGTGTGAAAAATAAGACAAAGCCACGCTTCATCATTTTTGCGATTTTCCGATTTGTTCGACTGGTGGAACAAAAAATCGCGACGAGACCATAAAGCAACACGCACAAAGGAATGAAGAGGGTTGTTGCTGAACGTCAGTATATTATGCTTTTCTAGACACAGCCACACATCATTGAGTTTGCAAAGGGTGAAACGTACTAAAGTCGTCCATTGGCTTATTTTTTCGAATTCAATTTCTAAATAAAATCAGAGACTTTCAAAAAAGTAATTTTATTCCTGTACATTTGTACAGTCCAACCGCCTTTGATTTTCCGGAGCGATTCAGTTTTAAAACCGAACATCCCCCATGGATCATGTTTGATATCTAATATTAGCGAGGGAAGGGCCGGCGCCTGTTTCCACCCCCAGTGATTGTTACAAAATGTTTTATTACAGTTATTACGCAACGGCACGCCAGGATGCTGGTTTTTTCCTGGAGGCATAATATTGAAATTGTATCACATTTATTTGATAGTCGAAAAGGGTGAACGTGGAGTAAAAGAAACGTTTGGTAAAGCAGAGTGCTTTAAAACGATTCCCATCCTTAAAAGCCACGCTCTTTCCTTGTTCGCATACAATACTACGAATTCTATAGCGATTCAATGCAAATTGTACTTGTACAGCTCTGTCAAAACGTAAATCACACCGGATTGAGATTTTCACTGCGAAAAATATTTGCCAGAATCGGTACAATATTGGACGACATTAGTTTAGGACACATAATGAAATTTATGGGGGATCTGAGACTGATTCCATTTGCCAAATGCAATCACGGCCTACACTCGAGGGCAAAATTGCAGTAATCCGATTCATAGTGGTTTGAAGTTGTGACCCGTACGAAAAGGTGGAGGTTTTTCCACATTTTCAAACCGTTTACACAACGTTTTGCAAGCTGTGAAGCGTCACCAGTCAATATTGGACAAGCAATTTATATTTATATTTCTACACAAAAAAGCTACCTAACATTAGTAGAGCTTTTCCAACAGATTACCTCTCACCGGTGTAACGACACTTTTTATCGATGAAAGTGTACTCTAAGCAATTGGTGTTTTAATTTTTTTCTAAGACACTGCAGTGAAATTAGAGAAACAATTTTGACAATAATAAATTCTAATTTATTCCAAACGTAATAGAAAATTGAAGAAATTCTAAGTAAATGAGTCTTTAATTTCATAATGATTGTCTTAGTGCGACTCAGAAAACAATGCTCATCGTCACTATTCCTCAACGATAATTTTGAGCTAGATCGTCGCATTTAATTTTTTAAGTTTATTCTCAAGAGTTAGAAGTTGACTTGGTTTCGCACTTGCATTAATTCCTCTTGGGTAAAAAGAAGTAATTATTTTTTAGCACAAAGATAAACTTGGAATAACTTGTTTATCTGGGTAAGACAATATACCTACCCCACTTTAGGTGCATTAGTTATAAGAATTTTTTTTCATTGTTAAAATAGGTAAAATTATTTACGAAATGCAACAAAAAAAGGCAGATTAACAGTATCAACAAACAATTTCAGACAAAAAAATCCTGAAAGATACTTAATTGATGACATTTCTAAAGCGAATTTATTTAGACATTATTTTTCCACATGTAATCTTTATTGTAATAATATAGCTTTTTTTACAAATTGGTCTTTATTGTAATAATATAGCTTTTTTTACAAATTGGTCTTGTGGTTCGTTTCAACGTTCTGTAAATAAAAATATATAAAAAATGTTTTTTAAAAAAGATTTTATTTAAAAGATGCACTACAAAGTAAAAAAAGTTATGTATTACAATCACAGGAGAATATTTTTTTACGGTTAAAATTCTAAAATTTATAAAGCGTTGGGAGTTATAAAACTACGGTATTACATAATTACTTTGTTCAGTTGACAACTCCCAAAGCTTTTATAAATTTTACAATTTTAACCTGTAAGAAAAAATATTCTTCTGTGATTGAAATACATTATTTTTTACTTTTTAGTGCATCTTTTAAATAAAAGGTTTTTTTTAAAAACATTTTTTTATATATTTTTATTTTTTGCTTTTTAGACTTTATTTACTGCATAGATTTATTGTTATTACACTGTTCTTCTACCGTGACGTCCAAATGACCATCATACCGTCTATGTCGGTATAAGTTACGGTATGTACAAATCGAGAACCCCTTTGTAAACATAACCTTAAATTTTAAAACCCCATTAACACCTTTAAAGGGTAATTAACTATATAGAATTGCATTGTCACGCAGATTACGTAAGCATGTTAAATTTCATTTCATTGCGACTACAGGAACCCTCTCAAATTTACAAATCGAGAACCCCTTTGTAAACATAACCTAAAACTTCAAAACCCCATTTAACCCCTTTAGAGGGTATTTAACTACATAGGATTGCATTGTCACGCAGATTTAGTAAGTATGCAAAATCTCAATTCAGTGAGACAACGGGAACCCTTTCAAATTTGGCTCCGCAAAAATAACCGACAGACAGACAACATTGTAAGTTAACGGAAGAAATTGTTTTTGGTTGTTTAGGGCAGGGAATAAACTACACTTTATATTATTAGCGACGTTTCGATTTTAATTAAATCATCATCAGACTACAAGGAGAAACGTAAGGTTTGTTGACTTTTGTAAATGTTTAACATACCTGCAATATTTTGTTTTGTAAACATTTACAAAAGTCAACAAACCTTACGTTTCTCCTTGTAGCCTGATGATGATTTAATTAAAATCGAAACGTCGCTAATAATATAAAGTGTAGTTTATTCCCTGCCCTAAACAACCAAAAACAATTTCTTCCGGCAAAAATTTCAAGGGCACAAATGTCAATGCAAAATTGTAAGTTAAATAAAAGCTTTTAAAACTGTACTAAACTGTTAAATGTTGCTGTAAATGTAAATGTAAAGGTTTAGTATCGTAATTTATTATTAATACATGCAGTCATCCTAATTTTTCTTAATTTTTTTATTTTACGTACTCGTAGGTACAAGTTTTATTTTATTTTTTTAAACTTTTAGTTTTGTTATCATCTATATGGGTACATATTGTTTGTTAAAAAATCTACAACCGAAACCTTTTCGAAAAAGTCATTTTCTTATTTTTTGAACAGGTTGAGTTTCTAGTTACGACAAAAATCTCAGTCAAAAGAAATAGAGTAAAAAATATAAACAGTACATTATTGACTTTTAAATGATAAAATTTGTGAGAGTGAGTCAATTGTGGTGTATTTCTGAAATTTTCTTAGATAGATGCTATAAAAGATACTACACCTTTTTCAACAGTATTTCAGATTGAAATTTAGATTAGTAACATGTATTTCAGAAAAGGTCAACTGTAGTGCAGTAAAACTGATTTAAGAAAACATTATTTGTAAGTCAAATTATTTATGAGTATTTCGAAAAGTCTAAATGGAATTTCAGATGTAATTCAGAAGTTGTAAGTTGTAGTTTATATTTGACTTTTTTCAGCTATATAAAAAAAAAGATTAGATGTAATTCAGTGTACTAATATTTTAGAAAACACCATAATGTTCAATATACAATCAAAATGTTGTTAGTTGTTAAATATTTTTTAATTCAAAATACCTAAGCCAAGCAAAGAAACGCAATGATAATCAAAAACTTAGCTTTGTGTTTTTCTGTGATATTTTGTAATTTTAAATTTTAAATCCTTAATACTTATAGGAATTTTATTACTGAATTACCATTTACGCAGTCTGAGTTACAATTCACGATTTCTTAAATACAATTTACTAATCTGAATTACAACCAACATTTTCAGAAATAAACTTTACCTTTTCTGAAATACTGTTCAAAAAGGTGTAGTTCCACCTTTCACTAGATTAGTATTTTTTTTAATTAGAAATTAATATACCAAGCATTACAATATTGTCAACTTTGTTTTGATATGAAGTTTTATTACTCTAACGATAAGAAAGTAATCAAGTCTTCAATTTACTAATTTTGATTCAATTTCAATTAGTTTTAGTTGCTAAGAAAGTTTCAAAAATAATACAATTTGATTTAAGTACCCTGTACATAATAGCTTTTCCTTTCTTAGTCAAAAAAATATTTCAAAAACGAATCAAAATCGAGTAATAAAAAACAGCAGACCCAGGCCGTGCTTATTAGTAGGAAGTATTGATGGCAGCCGTATCAAATATTCCTTTGAGTCATTACTCTTAGTTATCCTTATTATTTGGGTATTTTTGTTATAATTACCCAACTTCCGAGACTTCATTACCTCGGTGAATGGCGGTAACTGAATGTGATATTCGGTCTGCCTATTGATGCCTTCCTGCTGCGTAATTAATTCCTACAAAGCATTCCTGCCGCTATCGTGTTTCAAAGTCTGAGCAGCAGGAAAAGGACTCGTTTGAAATAATAATCTTTTCCAAATGTGAAATATGGTCATGATCGCTTATATTTTTTCTCTTTGGCTACAACTCGAGCCACCCTATTATGTTATTCATTTCGCAAATCCCTTTAACGAGTCGAGAAGTTCGCAAAGTTTCTTACAACATTATTAAAGCGAAATATAAAACGTGGCCTGGGAACAAATTTTTACACTGTGCGGTTTCCATCACCGAAATAACAATTTCATTGTCTGCACCTTTTTTATGTAATTTATCGGGTTAGAAGCGAATTTAATAAAGAGGGTGGTATTGCTATGGCAGACACGTCCGGATTATTTCTCGAAACAGGAGGCTTTTTATAACGCAAATTATAATTTTGGTGTTACTTTGTGGGTGCAATTAATTGTGGGGAGGTTTATTGGCCATAAAATCCAAACTCTTGTCTGAATGAATCGTCTGGTTTTCCTAGACTTAGGGCGCCGGAATCCGGCGCCAGTCATCTTTGGAAGTGGGCCATGAGCGTCTCGGCGCCCGAAAACTTCCCGAAAAAATCGTCCAACTTGATCTAGTCTGGAGGGTTGGGATGAAAACAAGGGTGTCTATCGATTTTCCCCACATAAATACTCTTGTTGTCGTTGTGTTCAAGGGCAATAAAAAATAACAAGCCATAACCGGAGTCGCTGATGGCTTCTGAAACCCGATCTGCTAATTATAAAGATCGGATCGTTTCACATAATTGTACAGGAGTGAATTTTTTGGTTGTAATAATATCGATCAACTTTTTCGGACGTAGACAGTTTATAAATCCGGGAACAACGAGTATATGAGTCACAAGGACTCTTCAAACTCCTCTCAACAAGAAAATCTCCTTTATTGCGATGCCGATCCTGGCAAATCCGCAAAGCCCGGCTGCGATACACACGCGGTTGCTTAGTGATGAGCTTCGAGATGAATGCAATGTAGTAAAGCGTGCTTTTATTACACTTTTAAGCGGATGAAAGGATGTAATACACACCACGCCGCTGAAAAATCGAATTTTTTCTGGTCGATTATTCTAAGGAATAATAACTAACCCGTGGGAGTATTTGTGTTTAAATGATTTTCTAATTTGTCACCAACATATTTAGTGCATTCTCCATTGGCTCAGTTCAGCCTGAAACAATTAAATCTAGTCTTTCAGAACTCTGGTCGAAAAAATCACTGAAAACTAAATCGCGTTTTTGTAGCCACAACAACAGAAAACAGATTGTACCGCTTCTTGACTATGAGACATGGGCTGCTGTATTTAGAGAAACATGTGTGGAAAGTATCTTTAAATTATTTTTCAACTTGTTTTTTTAAACATTTCCCAAAAGTGCTAGTCGATCTGAAAAAAACTTGTGAAACCTCAAATAAACTGTTAAACTGCATAAACCTCTACAAAAATGTTAGGGATATTAATATAAATTGCTCCACAATAGTTAAAAAAGTCTAATTATTTCAACATCAAACAAATTCTATCAATTTTCGAGCATCGGAATCTGATAAAAACAAATCAGTAAATCAGTTCTCTTTAAACTTTATTTTTTAACGGTTGAGTTTTCCTAAAATTCAGTAATATCCTTAACTTTTTTCAATCAATTTATATTTGAATGAAATAGTAAATTCAGTTCTATAACACAAGTTCTCTGAAGTTGCACGATAGTTCCGAAAATTAAATTAAAAAACATCAAAAAGTTCTTTGTAACACCACCAAACATGCACTAGATTTTTAAAAGTTTCCTTTATTTTTTAAGATATCTATTAAAAATTCACTCCATATATTTATTTAAAAAGTTTTTGTTTTTCAAAAAACCTAGTCATTTTCATAACTTTTTTCCATAAAATTACGTTATCGCTGACTTTTTTCAAAGACATTTTTTTGTATTGTGTACTACTCAGGCTTTTTCTCTCATTACTCATCGTGAAGTTTCTATAATATAAATTGTAACTACAACTAAAATCTTCTTAAAACTCATTAACCAAACAATTAAGAACTTAAGAAGTAAACAAATACCACGAAAACTAAAAATCTGATCAATTTATTTAAAAACATCAATTCGTCTATTTGCTAGCTAGTTTTTTAATCAAAGATATTTTTGCCGCTATAGGTTATAGCCCATTTAAACCATATGTAAATATGCCACTGTCTAGAATCGTTCTATAAACCAAACAGAGACTTATAGTACAGACTGATCCAGAAATACTGAGTCTGTTGGCAACACTGGAGTTAAATTTTAAAGGATACCAATGGACTATACTTTTAGTTAACAACAATTCAACAATCTTGTGGGGTTGTACGTCAAGTAAATGTCAAAAAAAATCGAGTTCGGTTGCAGTGTTGCAAATTACGAACAAAAGTTGCCAACAGACTCAGTATTTCTGGGTCAGTCTGTACTATAACACTAATTAGACGAAATGGTCAAGAAATAAATGAACCTCTTGAAATTTGTCATTCGCAATAAGAGAACATTTTTCTTCAATAACTTCTATATTTTGTATCTTATTTCAGAAATTATCTTTTGTAAATCAGAAAGTATAATTTGTATACGTATTTGTAAGCAAAAACCTTCTGAAAAACAATTCAAAAAGGTGTAATAAAATATCCACTAACACATTCATATTATTGGTAAAACAATGTTTCTCTTTCTTCTGACTCTTTAGAAATTTTCTTCGTAATCTCTACATGTGAATTTGAGGAGGTACTTATAATATGTCTGCAAAAAAATGTCATATTATTTCCTTCTGAAATCTTTAGACTTAGAAAGACTAGAAATTACATCGTCTACCTTTAAATTTTTCTAAAATCTTTGAACCAGTAATTTTTAATATTAATATCAAAGTATCAAATGGTAGCGTAATTAATTCCATACCGTTTAGACTGTTAATTTTTTTTTTTTTTCTCAACTAGAAATATTTATTTTTGCCTAGGCCATAAAACTTGGAACAGGCTGTACAGTACGAATTTTACTGAACAAAGCTTTAAAGCTTTAGTAGAAATTTTTAAATCCATTGAATTTTTTTACAAGGTCATGTCAGAAGCTTCTGATACTTTAATTAAGAGGCGCAAATACCTGCTTGTCTACCTCAAAAATTACCAGGAATAAACATATTTTCAAAAACTTTTAAACATGTAAATACATTTTTTTAACATTTTGGTCGCTTTTCAATTGCGATAAATTACCTCCAAATTTTTATAATGACAGAAGGTTTGATTAAAAGTGAGGATTTCTATAGAACACTTTTACGAGATCTTTTCGGATTTTTTAAATGACTGAAAAGTACCTAAGCCAATAATTTGAAGTCCGATGAAAGAAAACACCTCCACAGAGCTAGACATTTTGGTCGCTTTTCAATTGCGATAAATTACCTCCAAATTTTTATAATGACAGAAGGTTTGATTAAAAGTGAGGATTTCTAGAGAACACTTTTACGAGATCTTTTCGGATTTTTTAAATGACTGAAAAGTACCTAAGCCAATAATTTGAAGTCCGATGAAAGAAAACACCTCCACAGAGCTAGACTTTTTACAATCAAAAATCGAGTGAGAAAGAGATGATTACAACCCCCACATAAAAAATAATCGCAATTAGACCCAAACTTCAAACATAATCTATAATTATGACGATAATACTAATGGATGTCTTATGTATTAATTATGGTATTACCCACATTTTCAAAAAAAGATTTCATAGGATTATTATTTCTTTGCAAAATTAATACACTCTTATTTTGAAAATTAATTACATTTACAATGCAAGGTGCATAAATATTTTATACAATTTTGTCCAAATACAAAATTTGAGGACAAGCACTAATAAAAATATATAAAAAAATGTTTTTTTAAAAAAGCTTTTATTTAAAAGATGCACTAAAAAGTAAAAAATAATGTATTTCAATCACAGAAGAATATTTTTCCTTACAGGTTACAATTCTAAAATTTATAAAAGCTTTGGGAGTTGTCAACTGAACAAAGTAATTCTGTAATGACGTAGTTTTATAACTCCCAAAGCTTTTATAAATTTCGGAATTTTAACCTGTAAGAAAAAATATTCTCCTGTGATTGAAATATATTATTTTTTACTTTTTAGTGCATCTTTTAAATAAAAGCTTTTTTTAAAAAACATTTTTTATATATTTTTATTTTTTGCTTTTTAGTCTTTATTAATTGCATAGATTTATTGTTATTACACTGTGCATCTGCCGTGATGTCCAAATGACCAACATACCGTCTATGTCGGTATAAGTTACGGTATGTACAAATCGAGAACCCCTTTGTGAACATAACATAAAATTTTAAAACCCCATTTAACACCTTTAGGGGGTAATTAACTATATAGAATTGCATTGTCACGCAGATTACGTAAGCATGTTAAATTTTATATCATTGCGACTACAGGAACCCTCTCAAATTTACAAATCGAGAACTCCTTTGTAAACATAACCTAAAACTTCAAAACCCCATTTAACCCCTTTAGGGGGTATTTAACTACATGGGATTGCATTGTCACGCAGATTATGTAAGTATGCCAAATTTCACTTCAGTGGGACAACAGGAACCCTTTCAAATTTGGCTCCGAAAAAATAGCAGACAGAAAGACAACATTGTGAGCTAAATAAAAGCTTTTAAAAATTATTGAAAATTATTGTTTTTTGAACAAAAGACAAATTGTTTCAGTTACAGCCAGGCAAAGTGGACACTTAAATTTAATTCACTATAGCAAATCACTCAAAGCCCCTTTGCTTCTGAATCATCCTGTACATGATAAAATAATCACAAGATATATAGACTGAACTAAAGCGTTGACATTAGAAAATCACGAAATATATTTTTACAAATAGGTATTTTTATTCGTAGGAAGAAGTGTGTTAATTATATTCTGTATTGCTTCACGTATTTAATTCTTCCAATTTTTTGCCCATTTGATATAACGCCACTCGTCACATCATTAGAGAGATGGGAGAGACGACACAAAACTTCAACCTAAATGACGCTCAAAACGCAAGACCTTAATCCGGCCAGTGAAGAGTTGTGCATTGACAGTGACATAAGGGGAAAAACGAATAAGGGCTAATACGAGGGAAACAACGATTGTAATCGCCTCGAAAACTGTGCGCGATTTTTTCAAATTTGAAATAACTCAAAGGTGAAGTAAATAAGTTTCAAGGGAGCAAAAAGCAACCGATTTAATTTCGCTCCCACCGGAGCAATCCCGAACCTCACCATCCGTGAAACATTATAGCCACAAAACAGTACCTCACAGCTACAATAAATAAAACGCTGCAATTCCATTAAGCAAAACCGTTTCGATCAGTTTAAAACGTCTCGATCGTGTCCTGAATGGCACTTGGATGGCATTTTTAGTATCACGTTCATGCTCACTTACTAGGTATAATACATAATAACATTGTAGGGCTGTAAGTGGAGTTGTAGAGGAGAGGGTGAAAGAATGCATCACGTGACCAAATTACTCAATGAACCGCGTATTAGCGTCTCCGAGAGCGAACGTGTCAAGAATCAAACAGAGGTGGAAGATGAAGAATTTGGTGGTGGTTTTTGGAATTTTTTCTAAAATTGATTCGGTGTATGTCAGTTGTTTGATGCAACCGAGGAACGACAACAAGAAAGGGCTGTATAATATCATAATAGGCTTTTGCGGGACTGCTTACCGAAGCAGATCCACGCTAATGGTCTGATTAAGAGATTGTGCGACAAACTAATGGACGGTCCCCTCGTTTAAAGCAAGCAAATGTACAGCGAAACCGACTGCAAAAAATAAGCCGTTTCTTCCACTATACAGAGTGTTCCGTCTAAATCCCACATTAGAATAAGTATCGAAAGTTCTAATAAAGATATTTATCTGAGAGTTGGTACTCAGGCATAATCCGTTGACTTATGCCCAATGAAATTATTTTCAAGATGGCAGCACTTCCGGTTATGCCGGAAGTCGCTACTAACTTTCTTATTTTAAATGGAAAGCTATATATTTCACTGCGTTTTTGGATTAATTGAGTTATTTTAAGAGAGTTTTTATTAGCTTTCCCTATACCCAAGTTTAACCGTTTTTGAGATATTTAGGATTTTTGAAAATTTTTGAATTTGCACATGTCCCTTAACAAATCGGTAACTCGCTTAGTTTTAGAGATTTCGAAATCATATTTGGAGAATTGAAAGAGAAAGCCTATATCTGTTGTTCAGTGTGATCAAAATTGGAATTGAAGTTAATAAACCCAAAAATTTTAAGGTTAAGTTTGGACAACTTCAAGTACCCAAAACTTAATTTTTTCAAATGGGATGTCCCAATTTTTATTCTACTAGATGGAGGAGAATTTTTTTCTGCATCAACCTGTATTAGCATTCCCTATACCTATCTGTGATAATTTTCAAGTGACGTTGGTTTTTTTGCTATTGTAGGAAATTTCTTACTAACCACAGCTATTTTTGCATAGTTTGCCATAAAAACATTTCTGATTAAACTTAAACGACAAACTCTGTTCAAAATTTGTTATCAGACTGTGAAAACAAAATAAATTCATTGGGTGTTGGTTTGAAAAACTTTAATTTCTCATTTCCATGGCATTTAATTTCATTCGTTTCCATGGCAACCTATGAGAAAAGGCCTATGGCTAATGAATTTCTTAATCCCAACAAAAAGGTATTGTAACTTGAAAACTATTAAACATAAGTATAGAGAATGTTAATACAGATTGATGCAGAATTAAATTCTCTACCATCTAGTGAAATAAAACTTTTGGCATTTCATTTGAAAAAAATGAGTTATGGGTGCTTAAAGTTCTGCAAACTTAGCTTTAAAAATTTGGAGTTTGTTATTCTTTTTTAGAAATTTAAAAACACCAAAGGAAAGATCTAGGCTTCCTCTTTCAAATGAGCTTAAAAATATTTCCAAATTTTTAAAAATCGCAGAGTTATCGATTTTTGAACTGGAAGGTGCAAATCCAAAAAAATTTTAAAAACCATAAATATTTCGTAAACGGCTAAATATAGGTATAGGAACAGCTTATGAAAACTACCTTTAAATAACTCTAGTAATTCAAAAACGCATTAAAATATGTATCATTCCATTTAAAATAAGGAAGTTGACAGCAACTTTCGGTATAACCGGAAGTGCTGCTATCTTGAGAATATTTTCATTGAGCAGGACCTAAAAGATTATGGTTGTACACAAATTTTCAGATGACTACAATTATTAGAACTCCCAATACTTCTAATGTGGGGTTTAGACAAAACAGCCTGTATAACAAGAGTTTTACAGACAAAAAACAAAAAGCAAGAAAATGATGTTCATTTCAAGCCTCTGTTCTTTAAAAATAATAACAGTGAATTATTTTTACATTCTTAACAGCGGACACACTTTCAAAAACGCTGGGCTGTCGAATCAATTCGAGGAAGTGAATTAGCATTTAGATTAAGTCCACTTTAAAGTCGTGATAGCTGAGACAAATGGTCGCATACATTGGAGGTAAATCGCGGAACATTTAGTTAATTGAAACGTCTGGGGGCCGAACTGAACAGTAGAACAATTACACTGAGTGTTAACAGATGATAATGTATTCATTTCTCCCCTTTTCGGAGATCGGGATGCGCTATCTCATACCCTATGCAGTTTCAACTTTACTGCCTACATCTAATCGATATTCAAATTGTGACGGATATCGAACCCGATTCAAATTTCATAACTAATGCCAGGAGTTGCTATGATTTGAGCAAATAGTATCGATAATTGATTTAAGACGGGAACAACAATTTAAACGAAACTTTGCTCCATTGTAGTTCATTTGCTTTTAGGTAAATTTAATTGTGATTGGTTTAGGTGGGAAACAGTCGCCTGCCTTGCCTACAATCGCATTGGTTGACCCTTTTTTGTGGTCGAAGATTTACCGGTTTTTGCGGAGCTGCACCATTTTATTAACAAAATAGTCATAAACGGTGTAAAATGTCCGTTTTTTACTTTACTTGGATGATTGAAGTCATGTTCAGTTTTAATAAATCGAATTATGATTTTGTCGAAGAAGAATTAAGGCACAGGCAAACTTTATTTATTGATTAAATAACTAGCTACGGTAATAATTTTTTTAGCTCCGCTAATTAAAATTTTATCTTTAAAAATTAACTAATTATAAAAGAGAAGGTACCGGAAGGCACTTACACAAAGACCTCTCTAATCGTACGGAGATTTAACAAGACGCAAATTTTGATAATTATTTTAAAACATAATAAGTTTTCTGCTCTCACTGCTATCAGTTTAAAAGTACAGAGAAAAACATAAAAATTAAAAAAAAAATAACTTACATTAAAAAAATCGGTACAATATAAAATTACGGAAACTTTAGGACCTCTGTTTGTAATTTCTTCAAATAATTTAAATGTAAAGAATAGCACATTTTAGTTCAACAACCTACAAGTTGGAAGGACACATTGATAATAATAATCATAACGTTAGCGATATTGCAATTTTTTTTAACAAATAAATTGTTTCAATCGAAATAACACATTGGATTTTAATAAGAAGTTACATCAGCTTGGCGCTCAAAAAATAGAAAAATAGGCGTGAAAGTAAAAAAAAATACTTAAATAAAATTGTTTAATTTTTCCAAATACGAACATTACAAACGAAAAATTAAAAAATGGCAGATAATATAAGTCTTTTGGTTAGATTTTCCCTTCTTTCTTGTTGGTCATCATCACTCATATCAGTCATCAAACATCGCACCTCAAAAATAAAAAAAAAACTTCAATTAATTAAATAATTAGCTACTTTAATAATAACTTTAAAACAGCTAATTCAGCTTTTATTTTTAAAATGTAACGATTATAAAAAAGAAGGTACCAGAAAGCACTTAAACAAAGACCTTTCTACTTGTACGTAGATTAATGAAAAAGCTGAGCAAAACGCAATTTTTGATAAGTAATTATTTTGAAACTAGAGAATGCTTAAACTTCGTTTCAGAAAATGTAAAATTTGTCAACATTTCAGCAAACGGAATTAATTGTGAGCATGAAATCTTCCGCTACCACTTTGAAAGCACTGAAAAAGACATAAAAGCTTAAAAAATTAACTAAAAAAATAACTGACATTTTCAATAAAATACAAACCGTACAGCACATTTAAAACCTCTGCTCTCTTTATTTAAATAAAAAATATTCGAAACTCAAACTTTAACAGGAATAGCACATTTTAGTTCAACAAAATTCCCTACAAGACATTAATTTTAAATAAGTAATTTCAATCAAATCAGCACATTGGATAAAATTTTAGTAAGAAGTTCCATCAGCTTGGCGCTCGGAAAAATAGGCATAAAAGTAAAAAGAATACTTAAATAAAATATTGTTTATTTTTACAAACACCAACATTACAAATAAAAAATTAAAAAATAGTAAGTGTGTCTTTTGGTTAGACTTTCCCTTCTTTCTTGTTGATCATCACTCATCGGACGTCACCTCAAAAATAAAATAAAAACTTGTAAAAAAAGTGATAACTAGCACTGGACGTTTTTTTTTTTTTGTAAAATTAACACCTGATTTCCATAACTTTTCTAATGCGCAGTAAAGGTTACAAAATTTATTATAAATAATTTTGTGTCTTAATTTAGAATTTGATTTACGGTTGAAGAAATACTTAAACAAAAAAAGTTTTGTTCTTAATGAACGACTGAAAGACGATGATTTTTTTAATTAGCATAATGGTAGTTATTTTAATCATTTAGAATTCTTCCTGCATTAATGCCAGTCATTAATGTTTTTAAATACAAAGTGATTCACATAACTTTACGACCCTGTCAAATTTTAAATGCAACCAGTAATATATTACTCATTTATAACTTGATTCAAAAACACTAATAATTATAAATTTGTTTGTTATTTTGGTATTCCTTGCAAACCTTACAAAAGTAGGTTCTTATTGCAGTCTCTGTCGTTTTTATTTTGGCCAATTTAGGCTCAATTCAACCTCCAGTGTATAATGAGTTGCATTTAAATTTCGTCAGGGTCGTAAAGTTATACGAATCACCCTGTATAAGTTATAAGTTTAAATATAAGTTATTAATGTTGTTTAAATATCATGAGATAATTTATTATTACTTTCAATTTAATTAATTGATTTGTCAGTTGAAGAAGCCGTCAATAACAATTACTGCACTCCCAGACAAAAACACCTAATACATGAAACCGCAATATATCAAAAAAAGCATTTTGTCATTCTCACATTTTATTTTCTAGTACTTTATCTTCCTTACATGTCCTCGTTTAGTCCCTAACAGTCTCACTTCCCCCCAATCTCAGTTTATATTCTCCGTAACCGCAGCTCTTACTTTTATGAACCCATTGATTTATGTTTTCTATATTTCTTCATTACCCCGAACCCAAAAATTGATAATAAAAATAACAATGTTTCAAAATAATCAATCCGACACAACTAGATCTCTTTGTTGGCAATCAAATCGTCGAATAGGGTGAAGAAATCTGGAAATAACATAAATCCCGGATTAAAGCTCCTATCAGGCGAAGCCAGCGAACAGTAAAGAGGATGAGCTTTCAACATAAACGCTACAATTCGCAGCGATCGCGCTCCTGCTTAAAATTCATCACCGTTTCCGGACTTTTTACGACTACTTTACTTTACTTTACTTTTTTGCAACAATTAAATCAAATCAAAGGCAATAAAATGCACTTACCAGCCGCCCCCCATTTCGTTTTTTTGATTAATTGGTTAAACCACTAACCCAGCTCTCACTAAACACTCATTACAACGTCATGTGGCCGTTGGGTCGCCATAGTCTGCAAATTAATGATTATTTTTATTGTGTAAAAATGAAAAAAAGTAATCGAATAGTTACCTCGATTGTAGCAGCATCAGGCAAACGACGTCAGGTCCGGGGTACGTTTGGTCCCCGGAGTGCTCCGGGAAGACGTTCTGGCGCCGTCTCCACGCCGCCCTCGCCATTGGAGCCCTGCCACAGTATCAGCTCTGACGTCTATCCGTTACTGTATGCCCTAAAATCCAGCCGCCAACCACCGTTCGGGGGCGGGATTTGCCGCCAGATTACACATTGTTTCAATCATGACCATGAAAAAAATTGCAGTTTCGGTATATTGTCGGCCATTTTGGAAATCACAAACGATTGTTTTCAAGATCTTATTAACTGATTCTGCTGACTGCCTACAACTATTACGATATCCAAATTATGCAGCTGGGAAGAAACTGCGCCCGAAAATGTTTATTGATTGCGATTTGATAATTTGGGACAGACAACGGTTTGCTTTCATAATAACTCTTAGAAATAGAACTAATGTCTTACAAGTTCAAGCCATGTTCATATTTAAATATAAATTGAACTCCAAAATAAATCAGATTTCAGCTTGCAGAGTACAAAGAAATCATCAATTGTTTGGAAAAATCTTCAAACAAAAAGAATACATAATTATGTTTAAAAACAGTTTAATCTACTGGTAGGTACGTAATTGCAAAAATTAAATACGAGCAGTGGCGGATCCAGAAATTAATTTGGGGGGGGCCTTCCAAAAATTTTTAGAATGGTAAAGCTATTAAATGAAACTTTTGTTATGTTAAAAACATATTTAAATAAATTTGCACATTTACGCCCAAAAAATTTTTTTCCAAAAAATTTTTACAATGCAAATTTATATTTTCTCAAATAAAACACCCTATATGTTGTGCATTTTTTGGATATTTATAAGTAGTTGTTGATCATAACGTTTTTTTATTAGTCGGTTTCGCTAAGTTTTTGAAATAATTAGTACTCATTGACAAAAACAACACACTCTTGTTAATTATTAAAAAAAACTACAACATAAAATACAACAGACAATGTTAATTTACATACAGTTGTTTAAGTAAGTTTAAGTAATAAAAAGTTCTGGACGTAAAAAAATTTCTAAGCAACTTTCTTGTTTTACTTTTCGAGAATCTTCGCATAATATTTTATTAAGTGATACTAATTTATTTTCATTGTAAGGAAAGGTATTTGGTATTTTTTGGCTATCATCTAAAAAAATACAACTTTCTAGAAACGTTTCGATGTTAATTTAATTTTCTTTAGGCCGTCAATTGTTTTTTATAAACGGATTGAAGAAGATTAAATTAAGACGAAACGTTGCCAGAAAATTGTGATTTTTTAAGTGATATGTGAAAAAACACCAAAGAGGTAACTTTCCTTATACTGAAACTAAACAAAATGGACACAAAAACATTAGAAATTAATAATTTATGTATTTATTTATTAAAAAATGTGCATTAAAAAGACTTTTTTGTAATTTGCCGCCATCTTGATGCTTTAATGGGCACATAAAAACACGCAACGTCATCAAGCCCGATGTCATTATAGTCATAATTTCACGGAACATTTTACGGAAATTTTTAGGTTGGCAGGAAGCAAATTTGCGACCGTGTTTTTGTCAATTTCAGAAATTTCAGGGAGCGTTCATGCAAGATTACCTTCATTATTATTCATACTCGTGTTTTTTGGCAGAATTTAAATAAAACAAAAATTTTAAATCAATTTTTCACTTTTAAAATTAAGACATTACCAACCGTCACAAAAATCCCTAAGTCGATTAAAAATTAAAGCAACAATTTTTGTTTAAAATCAACAGAAAGGGGCAAATTACAAAAAAACTCGTTTCATAAAACCTTGAAGAACTCATTCTTTTAAAAAACTCATGGCTAACGTCACTCGTTGTTGAAACAATTCGTGCTTCAAGAGTGGTCTTATAAAACTTGTTTTTTAATATACTATTATCATTAATGTGATTATTTAAAAAACATTTGTTCATTACGCTTTTGTATTATTTATAAAAAAAATTAAATTTGGATCCGCCCTTGAATACGAGTAGGAGCAGACAGTTTCTATAAAAGCAATCGCTTATTTCCTCTTACTAATACAAACAGCTCTGAAAGTTAGTACTTTTAAAAACAGAAAAAAAAAATAAAACTAGAATAACTGTGATAACCTCGATAATATCTGTTCAATTTATTGTTTTTTATTATTATTATTATTATTTATTTTTGTTTGGTTTCTATTTTCCTGTAATAAAACTTTAAGTATAATATTTCTTCATTTGATTCTTTTGATGTTCTGGTTTTTGTAGTAAAATAGTTTTAAATTTTGTGCTCACATAGTATCAAAGAAATCATCAATTTGATTGGAAAAATCAGCAACTACTAACATTTTTAACAAAACAGTTTTATTCCAAGTTTCAAGAACAGCTCTTAAAAATTGCGGGTTAGGAAAGTTTCTTATTTAGATTTATTTTTTTAAGACATTAAGATCTGGATCCGGTCCTCTAATAATTAAATCTACTCGCAGGTAATTATGAAAATGTAGACAGCAGCAAAAACACATTTACAAAATAACTCAGAAGCAAACGGAAAATTGAAATATGTATTAGCTGTTCAATTTATTGTTTGTAATTACTCATTTTTGAGTCGTTTTCTTTTTCCTATAATAACATTTTCTCTAGTGCTTTTTCATTTTTGGTTATTTTGGGTATTTTTTTTGTTTTGATAGAACATAAGTTTAGTATAAGTTCACAAGGTGGGTCTTCTCTATACTCGTGAATTTTTATAGGATTTTTTACAACTCCTTAAAACTAAATAAATTAATTAACATTAAGTCGCTGCAAAAAAATATTATTTCGTACCTAACTTTAGAACAAGCAGTGTTTAAATGCTACTTTGTGCAAACAATTTGTAAAAACAAGGTTCTAATTCTTATTAAAATATAAAACATTGCTTCTTCTTCTTTGCATCCTCAAAACTATTTTGTTAACTTTTCTTTAATTCAGTTATCTCTATCAATATTGTAATTATCATGAATATTCATCCCCCAGATTGTGTGTGTAATCATAACTTAATACTCGATCAAATGTTGCGAATACTTAATTGCTACCAATTTAAAGCTAGATTACTTTAAAAAATTCACTAAATTGGCTTTATAGACTATCAAATATTATCATTATTTACAATTTTATGCTATTGTTGCGATTTAATAGTACTCGTAATTATGTGTAGGTTATTCGATTTACTGATTCGTATATTAACGTCGTTTCCCACTTCAATCATCAATAATTCAAGATGAAGTTCTTTGGAATTGCATTATTTTTCTTCTTACTTGTCGCGGCAAGTTTTGCAATTCCTGCTGAGCTATTCGGTATTAGTTTTTACAAGTTTTTGCTAATTACTTCTTCTACTAATTTACCTACATGGTTATTATTTTTAGAGCTTGAACCGGAAGAAGATGGTTTTTCGCCAAGACAACGACATTTGCCACCCTACTGTGGCTGGAGAATTGAATCTTGTCACCCATTAATTCCAGCTAAAACTATTGACATTTGAAATTTTACCAGGAAAAAATGACGGTATCAAAGAAATAAAGCGATTATAAAATATCTCTTAGTATTTGTTAGCGGCAAACCAAAGTTCAAATCCCTTGTTCCCAAACAAAAATATTAAACACTAGCAGTTGCCCACGGCTTCGCACGCATATCCACAACTATTTTGAAACACAGAAAAACAATGCAAAACTTAGTATAACAAAAAATAGAAACACAATTTTTTTGGGAACTTTAAAAACATGACCCAAAACAAACCCGAGAAAATTTTGCCCTCTTGTGGATGTAATTTTCAAAAATCCTGAAGCACATTTTCTTTATTTTTAACCGTAAGTCCAAATGCCAATTCTCTTGGATATAACTTCAAAAATGCAGGAATTTTGCGTTTAACTCCCTTGGGGGTGGAATTTCTAAAAATCCTGAAATATGCGCCTCTTCCTTTTTAACCGAATGTCTAAGATATCAATTGATAACTTCAACAATAAAGAATTTTTTATATGTATAACTTCAACAATGAAGGATTTTTTTGTTTAACCCCCTTGAAGTGGAATTTTCAACAAACCAAAAACACGCGTTTTTTATTTTTAAACGAACACCCAAATACCTATTTTCTTGGTTATAACCTTGAAAATAACAGATTTTTATATTCAACCCTCTTGGGGGTGGAACTTCCAAAATCCAGAAACACGTCTTTTTTCATTTTTAACCGAAAGATCATTTTCATGAATATAGCTTTAAAAATAAAGATTTTTTTACGTTTAACCCTCTTTGGGGGTGAAATTTCTAAAAATAATAAAATACCTGTTTCTTTATTTTTCACCGAATATAAGTTCAATCAAAAATGACGGATTTTTATATTTAACCCCCTTAGGGGTGGAAATTCCAAATGTTCTTAAACACACGTTTTTCATCTTTAACCGAAAGCTCAAGTACCAATTGCATGGATACAAATTAAAAATTACGGATTTTTATACAAATTCCAACCCTTGTTCAACCCCCCTGGGGTTGGTATTTCCAACTAAAACACGTGTTTCTTCACTTTTCACTGAAAGCCCAAATACCAGCTTTAATTAATGTAATTTCAAAAGTTACGAATTTTTATACAAATTTTATTACGCCATTTAACCCTCTTAGGGGTTGATTTTTCGAAAATCCTGAACCACGCGTTTCTTCATTTCTAACCAAAAGCGCAAATACTAATTTTCAAGGATGTAAGTTCATTGTAACTTTAAAAATGACGGATTTTATAAATTCTAATTCTAAATTCAACTCCCTATTTAACCCCCTTAGGGGTTGATTTTCCAAAAATCCTGAAACACGTCTTTCTTCATTTTTAATCGAAAGCCCAGAGATCAGAGATATATCTTAAAAAATGACGGATTTTTATTCAAATTTTAACACCCTATTTAACCCTCTTAGGGGGTGGTTTTCCAAAAATCCTTTCTTAGTACACCCCTATGTTACAAAAGCTATCTACTGTGAAAATTTCAGGTTTCTATCCTAAGCCGTCTAGGCTGTGAGTTGATAGGTCAGTCAGTCAGGACAAGCAATTTTATATAAATAGATTTCTCCATTAAGTAATTTTCTTCAAATTGTTGCCTAACGACTACACATAGTTAATCGAAATTTTTAATACAAAATATTCCTGTGGCAGATACAGGGTGCCTTTAGAGGCTTTTGTACCATCCCTGATACGTAGTTCCTTCAAACACCTTTCGAGTAATAACAAACAGCCAGTGCAAGTAAGTAATTTGAGATCCCATTCTCCTTTGACCAATTTTCAAATTCCGCGTATTTGTCACAAAAGCCCGTATTCCTTGCAAAACGTCTTAGACACTTTCAGAATACATTTTGCGAATAAATTAATGACGATCCAAATTATTAATTTAATTTCATGACCCACGCAAATGATGTCAACTGCCACAAAATTTCCTAAATTTCGAAATTGAATTTTTTGATAAAAAAGGTGCATAGTAAAAAAATACCGTATGGTATCTCGTTTATAAGGCACTTTGTCGCACTTACCCCCAATTCCGTGCGTGCGACAAAATTCGTCTTATAAAACTTGTATCATAATATACTATTATGTACGTGATATTATACCTGTATTTTCATTTTCTTCTTATAATAAATATAAAACAACATCGCTTCTTCTTCTTTGCTCCCGCATCCGACAACTTTCTCTGTTAACATTTGTTTTTAATTTAATCTATTAATATTTATACAGGGTGATTCACATAACTTTACGACCCTGACGAATTTTAAATGCAACCAGTAATACATTACTCAATTATAACTTGATTCAAAAACACTAATAATTATAAATTTGTTTGTGATTTGGTTATTCCTTGCAAACCCTACAAAATTAGGTTCTTATTGCAGTCTCTGTCGTTTTTGTTTTAGCCAATTTAAGTTCAATTTAACCTCCAATGTATAATGGGTTGCATTTAACGTTCGTCAGGGTCGTAAAGTTATATGAATCATCCTGTATTATCATATTATAATAATAACATCACAAAGAAATACATATATAACTTATTTGGTATTCTGGTATCAATCGTCTTAAAAGCACATTGAATTAAAAAATTAAAACCTTTATGATTCCATTACCTTTTTACATATTTGGTCAAAGAATCACGCAACAAATACTCTTCCCCTAGAGTGTGTGCAAAATAACTTACGACTTGCGATCCAATATGGTATTATTATTTTAATATTACAAATTTAAGTGTAACTTAACACATAAAACGCGAAATTGGCTTTATAGGCGGCTATCAAATATTTGATTATTATTTACAATTTTACGCGATTGTTGATTCGTAATTACTGGTAGGAGAGACCATCTTTATTCGATTTACTGCTTTATATAAACGTCGGTTCAATTTCAAACATCAGTCATTTCAAGATGAAGTTCTTTGGAATTGCATTATTTTTCTTCTTACTTGTCGCAGCAAGTTTTGCAAGTCCTGAAGATAAACATAACATGATAACATAACATAACATGACTCTGATGAGTTTAGGACATACGGTATTAGTTTTTAGTAATTTTCACTCTTCTTTTATTAATTTACATCGTTTGTATTTTTAGTGGTACGATGGTTTCAAGTATACGACCCTACTGTGGCTGGAGCACTGAAAACTGTAACTAAAAAGAAAAAAATGACGGTATCAAAGAATAAAGCAATATAAAACATGTTTTAGTATCTATTAGTGGAAAACCAAAGTCGCATCCCTTGTCCCGAATAAGGCAAAAATATTAAACATTCCTACATTAGGTACTTTTTTAAATTTTTCAAATACTTAATTTTCTTCAAGATGTTGCCTAACAGCTGCACATATTTGTCAAATATTCTTGTGGCAGAAAATACGTTTTGAAAAAAACTTAAAATTCTTTACTGCACAAAAAAAGCTATAAAGAAGTTAATTAATTGCTAAACCTAAATATTGCTCTAAATTTGCTCTTTTTGATATTTATTTTTATTTTCAGTAGATTTTTATATCCAATTATTTTTGTATAATTTGTCACTAACTAATTTGTCCACAACTCCTGGAGTACAAAATATCTTATTTTGAATTAGGAAGGTTAAACCAGGGTTGTTAAAAAACATCTTTTTTTTTTTAATTAAACAAAACAAACAGTTTTTTTTTATTTATACGGTTTTATTTGTTTAAAACTGTGTTTTAAACCTAACAATAAAAAACTTGTTTTAAGCATTGTTTTTTTTTAAGAAAAAGGTGTTCAAATATAAAATTGGGTTATTTTTGTCAGAGAAATAGACTAGGAGTTGAGAAAGCATCAAAACTAGTTAGTGTTTTTTAAGCACTAAATTCAACCAACAATGACTAATTTTAATTTCCATCTATAATTAGTAAGTAATATGTATTAACATTTTGCTTGTCTTTTATTAATATGTTAATAAATAATAAATGTTTATATAAATAAAAATACGTCGTGTTCGTCTTTTGATTTGTCCTCGTTTGACGTCAATTTTTCTTTTATTTTTTTTTTCAAATGCTTATATCTGATTGTAATTTGTAACAATAATTTGAAAATAAAAAACATGTTTTAAACGAAGTTTTAAACGATTTAATCAAATAAGTTTTAAACATGGTCTGTTGTTTAAAACGATTAAAACACAATGTTTTAAACAACGATGTTTTAAACATAACAACCCTGGGTTAAACACAAATTTAGGATGTTTAAAACACATTTATTGGAATCTGGAAATTCAAATTCTACACAAAAAAAAACAGGAACAAAACCTCGAAAGTTCATCTCAATAGTGAATAACTTGTAGGCAACCAAATTTACTCAATCAGTCGTTTTAATTTAAATTATTAGGTAGGTAAGTCAAATTTAATCAAATACGTTCTGTTTTCTAAAAAATGTTTATTTAATTTAAGAGATTTGGAGATGCGTTTTTTCTCTTTAATCTAACCAATCGAATATGAAAAAGTTGCAATTAATTTTTGTGTTGATTAGTAAATATCGATTTTGTGAATCGGTGCGGTAACAATTCCAAAACGCAAATGCGTGAAATGGAATTTCTCTCTGGCTCTCCAGTAAATTGTAATAAAACTGATTTATGTTTTGTAAGCGCCTAAATCGAGCAACTTTTTGTCCTATTTAATGTAGTGGCTAGTGGAGCAGCCACCCACACAGAATTAATTTAAGCCAATTAGCAGGAAATTTTGTAGTTGTTAATTAACTAGATGGTGCTCCCACGCTTTAGTTGTAGTTAATTAAATTCAAATCGAGGGTTGAAAACAATCCTGGCAAAAATATGCGTCGGCTACTTCCATATTCAGTTTATTTCGAAATGAGCTGTTTAGTCAATGGACAAACAGAGAGAGCAAGACGGGAGACTTGGGCAAACTCCCGAGGGATAGATCAATACCTAGCGCCGTTTTAGAGTGAACCTCGACCTATTTAGCAACGGTCAACAAATTTTTCCCGCACCAAAGAGCCATTAACAACAATTCTTCCCCGATTTTATTAAAGCCCGATGTCAATCGAAACAGTTTACTTCCGCTTGAGCTAGCCGGCGGAATTAAATCTGAAGTCCTGGCAACGGAGGTGAGCATCATGGGGAGAGCCAACTCCACGTGAAAAATCGCTGAAACACTGCAAAACTTAGCATCGATTTGGTAAAAATTGTTTGGCTTTAACGAGTCTTATGAAGGAGAACGTTTCGAGGAGAGAATAAAATTACCGATCCCTCTTTCGGCTAAAAGCTCATTTATTTGAAAATCACTGGAAACTGATGAGTTCGCTTAGCACCCCTTCGCGTTCTGGATACTTTAGCTTTGAGATTAAGTCGGAGCGACAAAAATGCACCCTTTTGTCTTGTGGACATCGCGATGCAAACAAACACTAGGGTAATGGTTATTAGCCGGTGATGATGAAGTCGTTTGGTGACTTATCGCGTGATAATTTCCACACCGTTACACTTCGACTTAAGCGCCGTTTAGTTGGGGTGTCTGTCGATAGCGGGGAACCCATGCTGGGATACGCTGGATTGTTGCTGGGATAAAAAGATTGCTTCCAGGCGGTTTGGAAAATAAATACGCTAATACGCTTTTGTGCTTTTTTTGTTTATTAACATAAAAACACTAAACAATTGAGAATTTAACAGCTTTTCATAAAATTTAAAATTTCTAAAACTTTTTGTTTAAAATTATGGTAGCCATTTCATAGAGGTACCTAATTCATCAACAAAAAAATTCGTAACTAAAAAACTAAAAGTCGTAGAGCAAAACGGTTTGTTCCAGTGAATTCTGCGGCTCATTTTCCGTATAATACCACCTTTTTACGAGATTTGAAATTTTGATTTCTTTTGCTAAAAATTAAGGTAGCCATTCATAGTCCAATACTTTATTCTTCAACAAAAAATAATTTTTTTTTAAACTCACTCTAGCAAAGTTTTATGGACTTTTCTATGCTGTAACAACCCTCTAGAGTTGTTAAAAGTAAAAAAAAAGTTAATATGTTCGATTTTAAAAATGTTGCTTTTTGCAATTTTTGTCGCGATTTTGGTCAATTTCCGGTACCCGGAACATTCATCGAGTAATAACTCCGGAACTATTGAAGATAACCTTATGAAGTTTATTATCGTTAGAAAGCTATTTTAAGTGTCTATCTTTTTTAAAAACGATTATTGTTCTCCAACTTACAGTTTTCGAGAAAATTTCGAAAAAATGCAAAAGTAGATAAAATTTTAAAAAATTCATAACTAAAAAACTATTGGGAATTTGGCGATTTTCACGACGCCAATCGATTCCCCTGATCATTTTGCATTGACAAGGATAAAAATAGTTCTACTTTTTCGAACAGTTTTGCCGTAATTGAGAAAATAAAAAAATTAAAAGATTTGTTAACACAATGGTCAATTTTTATTGGTCAATTTTTAAAGTGTCTCAAAATCAATTTAAACCCATCCTATCTTATAGATTTTGATGTGCTCTTTACGATGGAAAAAAGGGTTTTCTCCTAGCTCTTTTAGTTCGGCCGTAATCGACGTTTCAAAATTGAATTTTTTTTGCGAGATATCCCCTTGAAACCTATGCCATTTTGTAGAGTTTTTTATAGCGGTTCTAATCGATTTAGCCGTTTTTTTCTAACTCTTATAATTTCGCCGTAATGGGTGTTTAAAAATTTAAAAAAAGTGAAAATGGCAACATTTTTTTGCGTTTTTCTCGGAAATTATAAGACTTGGAGCAAAATTCAATAAAGCATCGGATAGCGCTTAAAATTATCTATTTTCTCATTAAAACCCGGAGCCGCTCCGGGCAACGGTTCCGGGTACAGAGGCTTTCGAAGTTTTACAATAAAAAAAATCATAACTTAAAAACTAAAAGTTGTAGAGCGAAACGGTTTGTTCCGGTGAATTCTACGACTCATTTTACATATTATATCAGTTTTTCACACGATTTAAAAATTTGAAATTTTTTGCTTAAAATTAGGGTAGCCATTTCATAGTGGTACCTAATTCTTCAACAAAAAAATTCATAACTCAAAAACTAAAAGCCATAGAGCAAAACGGTTTGTTCCAGTGAATTTTGCGGCTCATTTTCTGTATGATACCAGTTTAGTACGAGATTTAAAATTTTGATTTATTTTGCTAAAAATTAGGGTAGCCATTTCATAGTGGTATACCTAATTCTTCAACAAAAAAATTCATTACTCAAAAACTAAAAGCCATAAAGCAAAACGGTTTGTTCCAGTGAATGCTGCCTCTCATTTTTCGTATAATATCAGCTTTTTACGAGATTTAAAATTTTGATTTTTTTTGCTAAAAATTAGGGTAGCCTATCATAATGGAAAACTTTACTCTTTAACAAAAAAATTCATAACTCAAAAACTAAAAGTCGTAGAGCAAAACGGTTTGTTCCAGTGAATTCTGCGGCTCATTTTCCGTATAATATCAGCTTTTTACGAGATTTAAAAATTTGAAATTTTTTGCTTAAAATTATGGTAGCCATTTCATAGTGGCACCTAATTCTTCAACAAAAAAATTCGTAAATCAAGAACTAAAAGTCGTAGAGCAAAACGGTTTGTTCCAGTGAATTCTGCGGCTCATTTTCCGTATAATACCAGTTTAGTACCAGATTTAAAATTTTGATTTTTTTTTTGCTAAAAATTAGGGTAGCCATTTCATAGTGGTACCTAATTCTTCAACAAAAAAATTCGTAAATCAAGAACTAAAAGCCATAGAGCAAAACGTTTTGTTCCAGTGAATTCTGCGGCTCATTTGCCGTGTAATAACAGTTTATTACGAGATTTAAAATTTTGATTTTTTTTGCTAAAAATTAGGGTAGCCATTCATAGTCCAACACTTTATTCTTCAACAAAAAAATCCACAACTCAAAAACTAAAAGCCATAGAGCAAAACGGTTTGTTCCAGTGAATTCTGCGGCTCATTTGCCGTGTAATAACAGTTTATTACGAGATTTAAAATTTTGATTTTTTTTGCTAAAAATTAGGGTAGCCATTCATAGTCCAACACTTTATTCTTCAACAAAAAAATCCACAACTCAAAAACTAAAAGCCATAGAGCAAAACGGTTTGTTCCAGTGAATTCTGCTACTCATTTTACATATTACACCAGCTTTTCACGAGATTTAAAATTTCGAAAAAAATCATTGTTCTGCGAATAGTTTTCGAGAAAATAAAAAAAATAGGTAAAATGTAAAAAAATCCATAACTGAAAAACTATTGAAAATTTGGCTGTTTTGTTGACGCCAATTGATTTCCGGGATCATTTTACATAGGTCTGCATAAAAATAGTTCTACTGTTTCAAATGGTTTTGCCGTAATTGTGAATATAAAAAAATTATAAAATTTCCAAACTCCCCAAAAACACAAAAAAAGAATATTGGATTATAAACTAAAATGCCTCTACTTTTTTTTAATTTACGTCACAGCAAAATACGTAATATTTATTTCACAGCTTATAAACATTTCATTATTTATTTCTTTCAAATACTAGCAGAACAATCAAACTGAATGCCAGAAATTCCAGAATAGTGATCTGTTGAATCCCAAGGTTTTGTTTGCATAGGGGGAACACATTTTTCAAACAATGTGAACTGTTTTTCCAGTAGTTAAGGTTTATTTGTTTGGAAGTAAACTAAAATAGAGTTTCTTTATTGTTTTAAAGTGTAATAAAATTCAAGACCCAATAACTAGAATTAACATACAAATCGATTCTAATCTAGCTGCAGGTTTTATGTATTTACTTAGCATTTTTTACAAAAGTTGGTGAAAAAATATACGTACTACAACAACACACAGATTTCAATGGAAGATTCAATAACTATAATTAATTTATTTTACTGTCGACTGTCAAAAAACATGAAATATATCCCGTAAACCATAATCATCATAATTGTTGCAATTGTTGAGAACGAAACATAAACATAAACCAGTAGAACATAAAATTTGAATACGATTTAGATTCGAATTAAATTTTATTAGCTTATCGTACGTTGATAATTTTATGTGCAATCGCTTTGTTTATTGAAATTGCGGTTTAAAGTCAAAAATAGTCCACATGCGTGAACATATTTGTGTTTTTCCCCACAGGTGTATAATAAAGTGTTTGACAGATGTGTAATAAAATAAAAAAGGAATCGTCCTTATTTTGCGATTTTATGTCGTTTGAAAATTTTTCCTCCACCCACTGTTTCATTCACCTCAAAGGTGGGTCTCGCTGTATTAAAATTCCGTAATTTCGATTCATTATCAATGACAATAGCTTGTCCTTCCATTTAGGAAAATAATTAGCTCGTGAACGTGGGCGTTTCGGTTGAAATTTTTCAAATACGATTTTAATTAACCTTGTCATAGCACGTCTTTTCGCATGTGAAAACTCGAGCAATTTCGGGGCGTAGGTAATTCCGCAGTGTAGGCGGCACCGTTTCAGACGCCTCCACCCCCAAAGCTCCATCCACACACCGAAAAATCATTTGTGATCATTTAAATACGGCAAATAACCGCATCTGCAACAAAGCCACCTTCAGTGCCAAATTCACTAAACAAATTAATAATGCGACTTAAAAGGGGTGTCGAGACGCTTTCGCCCCGCTATTGTTCGATGGCAGTAATTAGATCCCGGGACTCTGATCTAATCTGCATTAATCCCCTCATTAAATCAGATGCATTTTGCTAAATACGGCCGGAAATTGAGTATTGTTGGTTGTCTAAGTCGGGCTTTGATGAACCGACCGGCAAAAAGTCGAGAGGGTGCGATCATTTACCACCACTATTGACATTACAGGCTGTAACTAATGAGAAATTTTGTTTGCACATCGCTTTGATTTCGGACAGCCCTCCACTTGCAAATTCGTCAAGAGCGATCGATAATGTAATCTCGCCCAGACGAATTCTCATTTACAATTTTTACAACATATCAAGTATATTATTAAAAATTCGTTTTTATTAATTAATTAATACATTAAAAATTGCAACTAGAAAACTATACCGGCTGATTTTGTAATTCAGCTCCACAAAGCGACATCTGTTACATCATCCGAAAAACCTCCCTTTTTGGGTTCGATATTCCTTCACCCACCCTTGAGTCAATAAACGACAAAACAGGAGACGCCATCTCAATTCTGGTAGTAAAAGTTTGTTTCAGAAAGCGTTTGTTGACAAGAATTTTTAACACCACCCTCACTTTGACGTCAATAAATTGCTGAGTGGTAATTCCACAAATTAATTGCCCGATTTTCAAGTAATTAAATCGCCCACAAAATTCGAAAATATTTATCCAAAATGTTTGTTGAAAGCATTTAAAATTACATTTACGTCCCACTGCATGGCTTAAAAGCCATCTGAAAATTTAGGAAAACAAATAAAAATTATGTTTGATTGGTCAATTTTTTTTAAAATCAGTGGCGACCTGTAGGTCCAAAAATAAATGAAACTATTGTTTTACGGTTAAAAAAACAATTCGTGTTTACCCTAAATATCTAAGTTATGAAAATCAATTGATATACTTTATTATCATATTTCGGGCTAAAAACACACTCGTTGTGCGAAAATTTTTTTCACAACGCGTAAATTTCCATTTAAGAACGAATAGAATGTTAAATTTTTATCTACTTTGCTGAAATCTCATTTTATGAAAGAGAAATTAATAATTTTGCAAAATCTCGTAAATAATTAGTTCCAAATGCTTATTTTTGCCTTTTTCAAGGGCTTAAACATGTTTTAGAAAAAACTCACTTTTCTCGCAAAATGTTATGCTCAAACAGAGAAATGATTTCTAAAATTTTTTGAACGTTTTATGTACGTTATAAAGCTCTATCTTTTTTTAAAAAAGATCATCGCTTTCTGACAAATAGATTTCGAGAAAATTGCAAACAAAATCAAAAATAAGTAAAATAAAAAATTTGTAACTTAAAAACTATTTGGAATTGGAATCGAATCCTCGGATCATTTTACTTAGGCTTACTTTTTCGAATAGTTCTGCCGTAATTAAATATTTAGTTTTAAGTACGTCTCAACCAAAAACTCACTTACTCCCAATATATTCCCAAGAATTAACATTATGTTAGCCTCTTTCTTTTTCCTTTTTATGTTTGTTTACATTTTTTTTTTTGAATGATAATCTCACTTATTAAGCGAACCTAAGTGCACCACATTTATCACGACTTACTTTTTTTGTCTGTTTAGATTTAGAATAATTTAAAGTTAGAATAAAATTTTTAGTGGGCATTTATTCAGCCAAAAACTCGCTTATTACGAATATTATCTCAAAAAAAGGCCAAAAAATCACAAATACAGATCGAAAATGACATTATTTTGATTATTTTGATGTTATTTATCTTGTTTCTGAGCGATAAATTTTGAAAACCACCTCCTCATAAAGCGAAAATTTCCAATTAATGCCGAATATGATGTTATCTGGTTATCTTAATCTACTTGGATAAAACCTAGTGTGGAGAAAGAACCACTCTACTTTTAAATGTAAGACCTACAAGTTATAAAACTATTTTTGCTAAACTTCCCTAAAAAAATGCAAAAACCACGTAGATCATCAATTACTATTAATAATGACATTTTTAGCAGACTCACCTTGTATGTATCTTTTTTTAAGAGATAAACTTGCTTATTTAACAAATTCAAATCGACTATAAATGAGTCAAAATTGACGTTATTTCGGCCTAGTTAAAGTAATTTTTGAAGACACTGAAAAATTGTAAATGAAAGCTAAAATCTCACATATTTTACAAAATTTCCAATGACAGAGTTACAAAAAATCTTGAAACGGAAAAATTTTTTTGGCATAAAATTAAACACGTTATGTGTTGAATCTCATTGAAATATTACTTTAACTAAAATTTTGAAATCAAAATTTTTAATTATTCATTTTGAAGCTCACAACTCATTTTTTGTGTTTGAAATTTTGTCAAGAAGACCGGAAAAGTTTGTTAAATTAGGTAAATGAGAGAACAAGCTGATTGTTTAGCTCCACCTTGTGTAGCAAAAGTGACCGTGAAATATCATACGTGTTCATAAAACTAATAAACACACATAAATAATGGTTTTTTAATAGCTTGAAGACAGAGCTGATTAATAATTTTATTGTTATTTCTGTATTTACAATCACTATAAATCGTAGAAACAGTTACCAATTAATGAAACGCGAATTAATTAAATCCATAATGGAAGGAATAAAACGGGTAAAAACTTCTTTTTTAATCTCTCGTCTAAGTAGGACGATCCATGCAAATACCCCGAGCCCTCATTTTTTAATCAAATATCAAGCCGAACAAAAGGAACGCATTTTAATTTCTACAATGGCCATTTGGCAAATGATCCGCGACTGCAGCAGATTTTCTGATTTTCCCTCTTGATTTATTTTCAGGGAAGTAGCAGCGTTTCGTGGAAACCATTACTCAGGAAAAATAGATCATATATTTCATATAACGAAACATGTTTTACGTGCAACTCTTAAAGTACATTGTACCTTCTCACACGTACAGTTTGTCTGGCTTTATTGCCCCAGACATATTTATAGTGGCATTTCGTTCCGATCGTATTTTTGTTAGCGCCATTATTTTCGATTTGAACCCGATATACACTGTGTCAAAATGACACGCTTTGTCACTGATAAAATCAAATTCAAGTAGTTTCGGTAATTTGAAATGGCGACCAGCGAAAATTTAAGAAAAGCGACTTCGAGGAGCAACTTAGTCAAAAGCCCTTCCGCTTCACCGTCCATCTCCCAGTCGGTGCGTAGTCAGAAACCCAAATCTTCAAAAAGTACTCAAAGTGTTATTACGAAAAATGGGTCCGTTAGTTCAGCCAAAGATGCGTCTCTGCACTCACAACAAGGCTCAAAAATTGAAAAAGATAAAGCTAAAGGTATATAAGTATTGGGAGAATTTACGAAAAAAATTGTTTGATTAATTAGGGGATCGCTGTGAGCGCGGTCCTGATTTATACAGTCGTGTTTTGGGGCACACCGCCGATGAGACTATCCTAACAGGACTCCAGACGGTTATTGACTTGTGCAACAAATTAAGAGTTTGTGGAGACAGAGACGAATCAGGCGACGAGGAACCTGAACGGGAACAGGTAATTGGAGATTTCCCACACTGAAACCTAATAAATTGTTTCAGGATGTTCCTGAAAGAGACACTCCAAGTGTAAGCAAAGTTATCCTTTCATAGAATAGTTTACAGCCGCACTGGGCTACCTAATTTTGCCGCCATTGACAAAATCTCTTAAAAAAATATATATTAATTCAGAAAATAAGGAAAAAATTACATACCCTAAAAAAATCAATTTTGACTTGATCCCTTTGTAATAGAAATTACTTTTGAATATTATAAATGATATACACTCCTTTTGTGACACTGCTAAACTCTGCATAAACTGCTGGAAAAATGTTAGGGATATTGGTGTTTTAATATACACAATTAAAGAAGTCTAACATCAAACAAATTCAACCAAATTTTGAGCATTGGGATCTGATAAAAACAGGCGTCTGCAGGCACATTATTAAAAAATCGCAGTACCCTTGGTTTTTGAGATATCAAATTGGGATTTTGTACATATGTAAATAACTGTTTGAGGTATCTTTCGATGGCAACTCGAACTAAACAAAACTAAGTGTGTTTGCTCGTATTGCTAATCCTGTGATTTTTCATTATAACATTAAACGCTACTCTTTAGAAAACTGTCATCAAATTTTAGATTTAGGTGTTATTATGGATAATGTTTTATCATTTACACCCCATATCTTACATATCACCAGTGCCGCAATGAAGTTATTAGGTTTTATATACAGGAACACCCAAAATTTTGAGAATATTCAATGTATTAAGCTATTATTTTATGCTCTAGTCAGATTAAAACTCGAATACTGTTGCGTTATCTGGAATCCATATCATCAAACATACATTGATCTACTAGAAAATGTGCTAAGAAAATTCGCTAAGTACTTACATTTTAAAAGCTTTGGATATTATCCCCCCAGACATTGCGACCAAAAAGATCTCCTTAAAGTTATTAATGAAACATCGCTAGTTAGCAGACGAAACGTATCGTGCCTAACATTTTTACAAAAAATCGTTTCTAGTCAAATATTTTGTCAAACACTACTTAGTTATATACAATTTAATGTTCCTAGAATATGCAGTCGATGTCCCGCCACTTTTTCATACAGCACCACCAACAGTCATCACCATTTTAATTGTCCCATGTTATATTGTGTCCACCTGTATAATTGTATATGTAACAAATTCAATATATTTTTTCATAATTTTGCTAATCCGTCGGTCAAGAGACAATTATTGTGTCTGCTCTAGAAATAGTTGAATGTTATATAATCATCTTGTCTTGTTATTTATTTGTTTTTTTTGTAGTATCTTTATGCTTTATTTTGTTATTCAAAAATTTTTCGTTTGTTTTGAATTATATTTTGTAATACTTACATGTAATTATCCACTATAGACATTTTTGTCTGTTAGAAATAAATTAAAAAAAAAACGATCGTCTATTTATATTGTAGCGTCTCCTTGCTGTGACACATTCATTTTAGGACAATTTGAAGGACCATAACTTGATTTTTTAAATAGCACCCTCTATATTTTATTACTAGATCCTATTCAGTGTCTCATTTTACATCTTTTCTACCTCTTAAGTTTTTTCCTAAAAGTTGATAGATTGGGAGATAATTGGGTTTTTCTGAAAAATGCACACAAAATATCTTGAATATTAACGTAGCGTGTCAGAAAAAACAATAACTTCTGACATATTAACATCAAACTGGCGTTTATTATACGTCACATTTTGATTTTGTTGTGAAAATAATTTTTTCGTGTTAAATGCATACAATCTCATCGAGATATAAACTCTAATTTTGAAAAGAAATAATTAAACAAAAATGAAAGAAACGACGGCTCTACCAGAGCAAATATGCATAGAATAGATCATGCCACATTAGAAGCGGTGAATTTTTAAAAAGAATTGACGAATGTTGTGCTTTATTGCTTAAGAAAGCCCTCGTTTTAAACAGTTTTGTAATTGTAAGTAAAATGCTATCGCTATTGATTTGTTATACCTCAGTAAATATTTTTTTATTTCCTTATTTCTCCATTGTAAATTTCTTTCATTTTTATTTAATAATTTCTTGTCAAAATTTGTATCCTTATGAGATTTGTAAATTTGCATTTTACGCGAACAAATAAATCATTTTCACAAGAAAATGAAAACGTGACATACTATAAATGCCATTTTGACATTAGTATGCCAGAATGTATTGTTTTTCATAGCACGCTTCATTAGTATGCAAGAGATTTTGTGTGTATTTTTCAGAAAAACCGATTTATCTCCCAAATTATCATCTTTTAGGAAAAAACTTAAAAAGTAAAAAAGATGTAAAATGGGACACTGAATAGGACCTAATAATAAAATACAGGGGGTGCTATTAAAAAAAATCAAGTTACGGTACTTCAAAGTTTCCTAAAATAAATGTGTCACAGCAAGGAGATGCTGCAATGGAAATGGACGATTTTGCCACCAAAAGATACCTCAAACAGTTGTTTACATATGGACAAAGTCCCAACTTGATATCCCGAAAACCAAGGGTACTGCGATTTTTTAATAATGTGCCTGCAGACGCACTAAATTGTAGAAAAAATTAAATAACTTCTGAACGGTTGAAGCAAATTAAAAAAACTAAACGGATTTTGAAAACTTAAAGAAATGCAAACTGAAATATATACAAATATACAGAGGGTGCCATTTAAAAAAACTATGTTATAGGATGCACTGTAAAAATGGAACACTGTATAGAGCAAAATAATTTTAGAAAATGCACTTTGGCTTCCCATTTGCAGTGTCCTCTGACTTATTTCGATATCGTTGACGGTGTAGGTGCAATCAAGCACGCCCATATCAATGACTCACCCTGTATCTATCTGCTTTTAACTTCATTAATTTTATCAGTTGATTTTTTCACTAAAATTCCTTAACTTTTTTTCAATCATTTTATTTGAATGAAACTGCAAATCCAATTCTAGCACAAGTTTTCTAAAAATACAAATTAGTTCTGAAAATTCAATTAAAAACCCTGAAAAAATTCTTTGTAATGTCACGTCACCAAAAATCAGCCTGTATTTATTTTTTCTTCTATATTACGTTGTCAGTGACTTTTTTCAAAGACATTTTTAAGTCTTACGAAGTAAAAAAATATGACGAAAACTAAAAATCTGATCAATTAATTTAAGGTAATACAACCTGTCCTATTTACTAGGTGTTTTTTTTAAATCAAAATAAACGATATTTTTGCCGCCCCTAAAATTCTGACGCCTTATATTAGTAATTTTTATTTCAGGTAATTTCGACAGGATTTCAAATCGAACCAACCGTAAGTGGTTTAGGGATAATTTAATTACTATTCTATGTGTATTTTTTTCCTAGATGAACACGGCCGCCTCCCAGACATTTCCCTCAAATGTAGGTGATTTTTTCCCTAATTTTATCTTCGATAATTTTTGTCATTCAGGTGGTGTCCAACTTGATGCAAACTTCAGACGTAAGACGTTCGTTTTTTTATCATTTTTCAGAATTTGAGGTTTCAGGTCGAAATTGCTGGACCTAAACCCACAGTAAACAATTACAATATTTCGAAATGTTTCCTTATTTTGTGCATTTTTCCAGATGAACACTCTGTTTATTCAAACATCGGATACTACAGTAATTACCATTTTATTGAATTTCTGTTTCTAAAACATTGATTTTCAGCTAAAATCGGACGCGATTCAGACGATTGAACCTGGCGTAAGTCTTTTTTGGCCAAACCGTCAACATACAATTATTTTTAGCTAAAGTACGAGTTGGTGCAAACGAGCAGTGCGTTACTTCCGATTGTAATAATGCAATTTAAAAAATTGTGTTTTCTATTTGAATTTATTTAGGTAAAATGTCCGGCGGTAAATTCGTGTATGACTCAAGTTGATCCCATCACAATTTGTGAAGAAGATACTCCAGGTGACCATTGCATTGCACCATCTGAACCACCCCAAAAAAGCAAGACCTGCAAATGTTGCAAATGTTCAGCATCCACTGTAATAAAAAAAAACTCAAAACCTAAACCTGAAAACGGAAAACGGCCGTGTCTTTGTACTAACAAACAATTATCCAAATGTCGGTGTGGAAAAAAAGACGGTACGTTTATTTTAGGAAAGGATTAAACGCTAAGTAAAAATTAGAAACGCTATGTGAAAACAGTAAATACTAGGTACTAAAGGCAACTGCACTTTTTACTTTCCTCTACCACAGTCATTCTATAGAAACGCCACTGGATTTGTCCATTCCATCTCTTAAAACAAACTTAATAATAATAATAATAATAATAATAATAATAATAATAATAATAATAATAATAATAATAATAATAATAATAATAATAATAATAATAATAATAATAATAATAATAATAATAATAATAATAATAATAATAATAATAACAATAATAATAACAATAATAATAATAATAATAATAATAATAATAATAATAATAAAAAGCCTTTATTGAAAAAAAAAACAATAATAAACAGATGGGGAGGCGAAGTCTAGCTTGAAGCTATTCAATATAACTTCAAAGAAGAAAATAATAGACAATATAAAAATAATAAAATAACTACGTAATTAATCAAGAACGAAGACTAATAAAAACTAAACCTAGCACAGAACTTGCAAAACTCGCTACGACAAGTAACAAGAAAAAAAATACAACTCCAAAGAACTTCATCTTTGAAGTAATTGATGTATGAAGTGTGAATCCACGTTTATATTGAACTCAAGAATTGTCCCACCTACAGATAATTACAAGTAACAATAAAAATTTAAACCCCGTAAGAACAAATTTGTTAAATGTGTTGCGAAACATTTAAAAAATAAATTAAAATAAACGATCTGAAATCTTACAACACAAAATCACAAATTTAACTTACTTAAGAACTAAAAACTTAAAAAAAAACCATTGCCAGTCTCTCAACAAACAAGCAAAAAGAAAGAATCCTTTAAGAGGAAAAAAAATTGAACAGAAAAAAAATGTTTTGCATTTATGATCAACATCAATTGGCTAACTGAGTTGAGCAAAGTTAATTATTAAAAAGCAAATTCTTAATTAAAAGCTTTTATTTAACTCACAATGTTATCTGTGTCGGTTATTTTTTCGGAGCCAAATTTGAAAGGGTTCCCGTTGTCCCACTGAATTGAAATTTTGCATACTTACTTAATCTGCGTGACAACGCAATCCTATGTAGTTAAATACCCCCTAAAGGGGTTAAATAGGGTTTTGAAGTTTTAGGTTATGTTTACAAAGGGGTTCTCGATTGGTAGATACATCATACGTCATTTGGACGTCACGGTAGATGCACAGTGTAATAACAATAAATCTATGCAATAAATAAAGACTAAAAAGCAAAAAATAAAATATATAAAAAAATGTTTTTTAAAAAAAGCTTTCATTTAAAAGATGCACTAAAAAGTAAAAAATAATGTATTTTAATCACACGAGAATATTTTTTCTTACAGGTTAAAATTCTAAAATTTATAAAAGCTTTGGGAGTTACATTACAGAATTACTTTGTTCAGTTGACAACTCCCAAAGCTTTTATAAATTTTAGAATTTTAACCTGTAAGAAAAAATATTCTCCTGTATTTTTTACCTTCTAATGTATCTTTTAAATAAAAGCTTTTTTTAAAAAACATTTTTTATATATTTTTATTTTACTTTTGAACAAAACTGTTGCATCGACAACTGATTTAAATTACGAAGGTTGGCTCTGACACTGAAAATGCTTTTTTTAGAATTAAACTTACCCCTTAGAGAGGTGTCGATGTTAAGAACAAACAATACATAAATACAGACAAATGACATAAAAAAAAGTTTATCAATTTTTATCCATCCCAGTCTTTAATTTTTTCTGATACATGATCGTGTTGTTTAACTGAATTTTTTACAGGCTATATTTGTTTTCACTGACTATAAGCAAGGATAGTAAATAAGCACAAGCTTTTGTTTAGTTTTTTTAAGAGATAAATTTTAATCGGATCTTTACGATTAAAATTGTTCTTAGTTTATGTCTAGCATATCAAATATTTAGCTTAACAAGTGGGTGTTAAATACCTAGGCAGGTATAGCGTTTTAAAAGTAGTATTATTATTTTTTTCTTAGCTAATCTTATTTAAAAATACATTACCACTTAGCCTTTAGATTATTTTACCTAGCATTTACAATATTTTACTTTTAGGAAAATGACTATTATTTACCTAGCAGTTTATTAATACCCGTTTATTTTTGGGCTTGTTTCTCTAGCTGAAGTGGTCGAAGATAAGGAACCCGAAGAAGTGAGATATGCCGTGACCAAAATCTCGAAATATAAGGAATACACGACTTTCGAAGTGATGCGGTCTACAAGTCACAAACCACGACAAATCCCCAAAGGTGTAGAAGGTGTTTTCGTTTTGAAAAAAAAGAACAATTCTTCGAAAAATGATCTGAAAAGTCGCAGCAAGTCCAAAAGCGAAGTGAACGGGTTAAATGGTTTGAGGAGTGAAGAGTCGTCACGGCGGCAAAGTATTGTCAGTGAAACCGAATCAAACAACTAAATTATTTTATGATTCAAATAAATTGTTCGCAAACTTCGTCATCATGTGTTTGCATTTAGATCATTGAGCGACGTTTCCCAACATTAAAATGCCATTGATTGATGGTTATTGACAAATTCATTCAAATGCGCATTTAATAACTTATTTATTAGGCCATAAAATGCGATTAAAGTAAAACAGATCGCCAAATTTCGCAGTTTTTGCCTTGTGACGTTAGATGATTTAAATATTCTCAGTCGTAAAATTTTAACACAAACATCGGGTGATTTACTCCCATAAGTTGCTTCTGGTATTTGTTATCAGTATTATTGACTTTAGTCCCCTCGAAGTTTAAAGAGGCGTGTTTGCTTTCTTATTCCAGTTTAGTAATGGATTCAATCAGGCGTAAAATTGGTAAAAACTCCAGTCTGATGCAACAATTTTTCGCTTTAGCCACCCACTTGTTTGTTTAATCCTATCACGATGTGACTTAATGTTTTTAATATAAATAAGAAAAAGCGGACATAAAAGGGCGCCGAAAGAGCCTGGTCCGCCCCTGCTCGTACTCTTTCTACTTATTAAGAAATAAGGACAATCGTAAGGCTATTTGGCTTACGACAACACCCGTCTCCAGTATAAATTCGTAATAAAGCAGGCGATTTGCATAAGTTGGCGTATTTTGCGGAGTGTTTTCATGAAACTTAAACCGATACAATATTACTTAAAGAAGTTTATTCAGCCTGAGCCAAGATCTCGCCCAAACAAACGTAATTATCAAATCGAAAAAAGGAAGACACATCCATCGGACAAATTATAAATTATGTAGCAACGTACCTTGCCCTGGTGGGAGTCTCTCAGGGCGACAACGTCGCACTCAACATCTCAAAGACTCAGTTTACTCACAATCTGCAACTAAAGCGCAACTGGCCTAAGCGCAAAGACTCGAGCACGTGCTTTAGTCGCTCCTGAGCTTTCGCTGCGAAATGCTAGTGTTGTGAATAGGTTTTCCGTTTTCTGCGACTACCACACATCAAGGTAAAATGCATTTTTGGATTCGAATTTTTCACTCATTGAACCGTTATTAAAACGTAATGGTATAATTATGTAAATAGCGACAATTCAAGAGCAATTGTTGCAACAAATTGTCTGATTAAATAATGCATGCTACACAAAACAAACATCAATTCCGACATGACATCAACATCCTGGTCGGTGACGAGACAAATCGCTCGGATTTTCTATAAGCCCACAAAAATTCAAACGCCCAAAACGAGATCGAGACAAGCAAAGGCGTTAAATCCCGCGAGGGTGTGATTTAATTAAGTGGATTGCGTAAATTCAGAGCAACTGATTCAAAGGATGAAGGTCGAGACGGATTTCCAAACCACTGCACAATCAGACAAACATTTATTAAATTTTTGTAAACATTCAGGCCCAGGATTTTTTCTTTTGAACAAATGTGCTTCAAATACGAGAAATAAGTTAATGTTAGTCTTTTATCTTTACCTATAACATACAGCGTTGGGCGAAAGTCTGGAACCAAGCGTTTTGTGCCTAAACTATGTACCTTACGAAAAAACTATTTAGTACATGATCAACTATTTTAAAATGTTTTCGAAATTCCTTTTAGTTTTCGAGTTATTCAAAAAAAATTTTTTTTTCAAATGGCACCCTACTACGGCGATTTTTTTGGTAAAAGATTAAGCTCTAAAACCAACTTCTACTTTAATAAAATTAATTTTAAACCAGTGGTTTTTCTTAAATAAATTATTAAAGTTGCGTTCCGAGCTCATTACGAAGGTTTTTCGAACTTGGCCGAAGTGGTTGTATCCATGGATGTTTGTAATTGTGAAAAATTTTACGAATCAAATTAGTGGATAAAAAACATCCATGGATACAACCACTTCGGCCAAATTCGAAAAATCTTCGTATTGAGTTCCGACCGCAATTTTAATAATTTATTTTAAAAAAACCACTGGTTCAAAAACAATATTAGTGACTTAGATGTAATTCCTAAGGCATAATCTTTTCCCAAAAAAATCGCCATACTAGGGTGCCATTTGAAAAAAAATTTTTTTTTGTAGAACTCGAAAACTTTAAGGAATTTTGAAAAAATTTATTCTTAAAAAATCATCACATTTTTAAAGTAGTTGTTGATGTACTAATTAGTTTTTTTGTAAAGTACATAGTTTAGACACAGACTTTCGCCCAACGCTGTATAATAAATGGACAATGGAATTCTATACAATAAAACTTAGTTATATTACAGACTGAACCAAAAGTAATGCACAAAATTTATATCTTTGTTAGTCACTCTTCAAAAAATCTCCGAACAGCTCGAGTTTATTTTTCAAATGCTACATTTGACATCATAGTGACATTTGTAATGTCATGCGTTTTTGAGTTTTTTTAAATGACAACCGACATTTTTGTTTACTGTTTTAAATACTATTTGCTGTTTCAAAACTATAAAAACGCCAACGTCGCAATTTACCGAATTATTTTTTTAAATAAGGTTGATAAAAATGTAAAATAGTTATTAATGATTAGATCTCTCATTGAAAGTATGAATTACATTAGCTATTAATTTTTTGAAGTGTAGGAATAATTTATAACAACTAATTTTGAGGGAAAATGCGACGTTGGCGGTTTTATAGTTTTGAAACAGCTATACACATCTTTATTTTTCTGAAAATAAGAAAAAAAATTAAAAATGGAATTTACTTAAAATAAAAAAATATAATTTATTAATAAAATAAAAAAATATTGACAACTAAACACAGAAGACCTTATCTTTTTGTTCTTGTCTTAATTTAGAAAAGGCAATTGTTTTTTATGTTTTTTTAGTAATTAGCATGAATAGACTTAACATGAAATCTAAATACAAAAAAATAAACAAAAAACAACTTTCAATAACTTTTTTAATTAACTTATTTTATTTTCTTCTTATTTTATTTTCTTTTGCTTTATTTTTTGGAATTATTTTATACTATCTAAAACGGTAATCAAAACTATCGGTTGACACTCAAAAACGAAGAACGTCATATGGTGTCAAAATGTAGCATTTAAAAAAATAAAATCGACCTGTTCCAGGATTTTTTTAAATGACTAATAGTAAAGATATGAATTTTGTGCGTTACTTTTGGTTCAGTCTGTACATTAATACCTAAATAAATTTGCCTTATGTTGCTTTGAGCTCCAAAAACCCTCTCTCTGCGGCACTGTTATAAACAATTAGAGAGAAATTTCTCTAATCATTTGTTGGACCTAATGTCCGGGTTTTCACAAATTCCAGACATTAATTAGCTACTTGGAGCTTCCTTCAAATTCTTGAATAATTTATAATTTAGTTTTGCTAAAAATGAAACATAATTTTCTTTACCAGAGATATGCGGAAATAACTTGTCTAGGAATGTGAATTGGAAAAAGTGTTGGTGGGTAAAAATAGCTGGCATATCCTGCGAAAGGATTCAGGTGCAAATGTCGCAGCTCCGACCTTTGGTGGAAACCCAAGCCCTGATTATACATCAAATGACATTTCCTTTAGTAATTTCTGAGCAATTTGGATTTTTTCGAATTGTAGCGCTTGAAAACAAATATAAATTACAATCAGTGAGTAATTTCCTTATTAAAATGCAAACGATCACAGGTGCAGATATTTTATCCATTAATAATTAGGAGAGCAATTAGGCACCACCCACAATATTTTTCCTCATCGTTCGTTCTGATCAAGTCTTGCGGAATTTCGTAAACGTTTCAATTAGATTCGCGCCAAAGGCGTGATGGCAATTTAATCACCAGCCACAGGTGGTTGAAGTCCTTTGTTTCCACTATTAGATGACTTCATATCATTTACGTAACGTATTTACATGTAATTAATTAGAATTACAAAACTGCAGCGAGATTTTCGCGTCCGACATACAAATCATGAATGGAGCGGACCCAAAGCCACAAAGCGATCCCACGCCCAACACGCCTGGAAATGTCAACGAAATGGAATAACTTATGTAAGACCATTGGCGAAAAAATCAACTACACACTGTACATTTCAAGAGAGTGTTTACGAAGTGTGCCCGCTAATGATGCTCATAATTCTAATGGACGCGCTTTTTGATTTATCTACGGGCGTGGGATAACTAATTAGGGAAAACATCCAGCTTTTGTTCCAGTTTCGCATGGCACCGGTCACTTCCGGTGTGATTTATTGATTCCGGACGATTTTAGCAGGCCCGGATCTTGACGAATTTTATTTATTAGTTGGTGATTTCACTTCTGACTAAAAATTTTGCACGATTATTTGACTCTTCAGTGATTTTGGCAACTCTTATCCGCAGCCATTTAGCGCCACTTAAAATATGAAATATACAGTGAGGAGTTTATTAAATTTTATTAAATCAAGAAAAATATTTTTTTAACTCGTTCTAGCAAAGTTATGGACTTTTCTATGTGTTTACAACCCTCTCGAGTTCTTAAAAGTGCAAAAAAGTCAATTGCTTCGATTTTTTAATGTTTGATTTGTACAATTTTTGTCGAGATTTTGATCGATTTCCGGTAACCGGAACATTTATTCGGGCACCATTAGGCATAACTCCATTAAATTTATTAACGTTGGAAAGCTCTTTTGATTATCTATTTTTTTTTTAAAGAACATCGTTCTCCGACTGATAGTTTTCGAGAAAATTGCAAAGTAAAAATTAGTAAAATAAAAAAAAATCATAACTAAAAAATTATTGATAATTTGTGCGATTTTCGCGATGCCAATCAATTCCCCGGATCATTTTACATAAGTTTACATCAAAATAGTTACAGTTTTTCGAGTAGTTTTGCCGTAATTAAGAGAATAAAAAGTTGAAAAATTAGGGTAGCTATTTCAACAAAAAAAATTATAACTCAAAAACTAAAATTCGTAGAGCAAAACGGTTTGTTCCAGTGAATTCTACGGCTCATTTTCATATTATATCAGTTTTATACACGATTTAAAAATTTGAAACTTTTTGCTTAAAATTAGGGTAGCCATTTCATAGTGGAAATCTTTATTCTTTAACAAAAAAATTCATAACTAAAAAACTAAAAGTCCTAGAGCAAAACGGTTTGTTCTAGTGAATTCTACGGCTCATTTTACATATTATATCAGTTTTTCACGCGATTTAAAAATTTGTTTTTTTCTGCTAAAAATTAGGGCAGCCATTTCATAGTGGAAATCTTTATTCTTTAACAAAAAAATTCATAACTAAAAAACTCGAAAGTCCTAGAGCAAAACGGTTTGTTTTAGTGAATTCTACGGCTCATTATACATATTATATCGGTTTTTCACAAAATTTAAAATTTCGAAAAAGATCATCGTTCTTCGACTGATAGTTTTCGAAAAAATTGTAAACAAAGTAAAAATAAGTAAAATAAAAAAAAATCATAACTAAAACATTATTGGGAATTTGGCGATTTTCTCGATGCCAATCAATTCCCCGGATCATTTTACATAAGTTTACGTCAAAATAGTTACAGTTTTTCGAGTGATTTTGCCGTAATTGAGAGAATAAAAAGTTGAAAAATTAGGGTAGCTATTTCAACAACAAAATTTATAACTCAAAAACTAAAATTCGTAGAGCAAAACGGTTTGTTCCAGTGAAGTCTACGGCTCATTTTACATCATCGTTCTTCGACTGATAGTTTTGGAGAAAATTGCAAAGTAAAAATAAGTATAATAAAAAAATCATAACTACAAAATTATTGGGAATTTGGCGATTTTCTCAATGCCAATCAATTCCCCGGATCAATTTACATAGGTTTACGTCAAAATAGTTTCAATTTTTTGAGTAGTTTTGCCGTAATTGAGAGAATAAAAAATTGAAAAATTTGATTAGCTACTTCAAGAGGAATACTTAATTCATAACTCAAAAACTAAAATTCGTAGAGCAAAACGGTTTGTTCCAGTGAATTCTGCAGCTCATTCTACGTATCATACTAGCTTTTCACAAGATTTAAATTTTTAATTTTTTTGCCTATAACAATGGGATAATTTTTTTTCGCTGATGGAACATTTACGTGATTAAAAATTAAATTCCTGACGAAATTCATCATACTCTTGATTATAAACTTTTCTTCGTCCAGATACAGAATTTCTATTTATTGTTGTTGTTTCCATTTTTTTTAAATATTGAAGACGAAATTTTTATCAACATTGTACTGTGGACCAATCTGCCTTACATCACATCATGTACAATTTTTTTCAAGTATACAAGATGTTTTTTCTATACATGCATTTTGAACGTAGCTTCAAACACTGATGATTCTGAGCATCTGAGCTAAACTTTAAAAAATCCAAAACAGAGAAAAAATTATAAAATATTTAATAGAATTCTGTGCGACCAGTAGTTTTTGAGATATAGGAAAAAATACTACTTTTGTAGACACAACCTGTGGAGAAAAGTTGGAACAAATCGCCTTATTTCTTATTTTTTCGTTACGACTTTTTTTCGAATTTTGGGTAAATTAGAAAGTGGATAAGACTTGCGTCAATTCGATTGAATGCGAAAATTCATTGCGTTCGAAAACAAAATTCTTTTCCCGATGAATATTCTATGAGTGCGATTATTTATTTATTTTTCGAGTTTTGTTGACGACTGAAGAATTATGATCTGGAAAAAGAATTGATAATACATTATCATAACAATTGCTATGGAATGTAGTAATTTTTCTTTACTGACAGCTCTACTCGAGGTGTAGGTGTTTTTATTATCGCAAAAGAATGAGACTTTCTTTCATTGTTGTCGTAATAAGGCATAAACATTATAAATTTCTACTTGTTTTGATTTAATTATTGAAACATAACAAGTTTGAGCAAAGATCGTGTCACGGGGATATTAAATCGTGTGGTATTCGTTTTGCATTTCCATATTTAACTCCGGTTTTTTCCGGGTTTGCCAACACTTGTAATATCTATTTGCTTACTTAACTGTGGCCACAAGCTATTAAATCAGGATCAAGTTGCTTTTTTCTCAATTCCCAATAACCATAACGTCGGCTTTGCCCCATAAATAAATGGGATTACAAGTAGTTATCTATAAGTTGGTGCTCCTTGCATCGTATAAATGCCGTTTAATAAAGTCGTATTTATGTGAAGATTGATTTTTGCGTTGAATTTGGCCAAATTTGGCGTGGTCGTCCGGCTCGCATACCTGGAGTGCGAATTAGCCCATAAATCCATGCATAATGACAAAGTAACACGATTGCATGCACATTCACCTCGTCTACGTAAAAGTCGTCGAATTTTTTCGATAGTTGAGCCAAGTACCAGAGATTGTATGTAAATGTTCATTGACGGAACGTCATGTCGTAAAGTGTCTCCAATTGAAATTGTGGCGGCCCACATAAGATGAAATGTGACAGTATTATTATTATTATTATGCATCGGTATTATTATTATTATTATTATGCATCGATTAGCCCCCTTGGGCACACCGACATCCAATTATAAGCAGATAGTGCGTGTCTGCGGAGTATCCGGTGACCGGAGGAAATCTGGCGGGCCATCGCGTATGAATGGAACGGCCCTGGATGTAGGCGAACACCTATAAGGCCGCTGTGTGGGTGATGCGTAGGGTCCGATCTCTAGATGCACTAACCTGCTGTCGGCGGTGCCTCATTACACCCAGGGCCGGACCACGAAGCGTTTCTTACAAATACATTGTTAAAAAAAATATAAAAAAAACTATCTCATATAGAGTTTATTAGTTTAATTTCTTTATTTTCTAAATTTAAAAATTGTACAATTATAATGTCTAATTCATTATCAACAACAACATTCTCCATAGTGATCATCAGTCCGGTTAGTAAACTTGATATACACTTAAAATTACTACCACACTCAGCAGCATTAAGAAGTAAAGTGTAATTTTTTTTAATTTTGTTTTAATATTTCTGATTTTGCTTTAACCAAGTTCCTTTACTCAAAAAATTGATCTGCAACATAACAAAAAATTACCATACTTACAACTGTAACTATGCAAAGTTAATTTCACAACACTTAAAATAAGGGTGCTGCAAAAACACCAATTCTATAAAATAATTTTGTATTGATAAATTTGTTAAAAACGACGATGAATTTTTTATTACATTTATTAGAGGTTGTCTGAGAGGTTTCCCATGATGGAACCACATCACATACACTCTGTACTCCTAATACAATGTGTTCAAAAATGACTGTTCATCAAGCCGCCTATGGAATTTGAACGTAATGTGCCGCTTAATTTAAATTGTGAATAAAGTCAAAGTGACATATCCGTCAAATTATGCAAAAAGGCTTCGAATCCAAAAACGAAAGAATACACAACAACAAAAATCACGGAAATATAAAATACAAATGAAGGCAAACCCTACACTTGAAACAACTTTGGCGAAAAATGCAAAAAAGTGAGTAAAAAGCTAATTCAAAGATTTGGCAGAGAAACTACAATCGTCATGTGGACGAGGCGGCACATTGAATTTGAATTCCATAGTCAATTTAATGAACAGCCATTTTTGAACACATTGTATACAAGCAAAAAATAATCGTTTTAGAAATTAATCTAATCTATAGCTTCCATGCCGATTTATGGAAATACAAAAGAATTTAGAGTAGGTATTTTGGAATTTTATTCGGAAACCCTTTCCTTTTATCCTCTACAAGCAGGCTGAGACAAGCTGCGAGTAGGTTTGTAATTATTTATATTTTGCGGGTGAAAATGAGCTTTTTATTACATATGTAAATAAATGGTGTTAGTGTCTTTAAAAAGATAAAGAAGAAAAGAAGATATTACGAAATAAACTTTATATTTTCGTGATCTAGACCATATTAAGGCTAAAATGACAAAAATGATAACAGTAACGTAGAAAACTTAGTCCAATGATTATTTTTCGAAAAAATCACAAAAATAAACACTAGATGACTTATTTTTTATAATATTTTTCGGTAGGGTTATTAAAATCATAATAATAAAAATAAACCTTTATTTATGCTACTAAACCTTTACTTTTACATTTTTACAACAAGATTTAACAATTTAATTTTTTACAGAAAGTTTAACAAAACACAGGAGCAATTTGTAAAAAAATCTATACTATTGCCATTAAGATTACATGATTAATGTTAAAGGGAGAATGCAAGGAAAAATTAGATGTAGAAGTATCAATATGAAAGAAGGCGATTTTACGTAGAGAATAATGAGAAACACAAAATTTTAGTAAACTAAGAATAGCAGGATTAAACACAAAACAAATCGAAAGGTAAATTCTTCTAGTTTTCAACAAATAGCTTAAACTGTGAGCGTAATTGTATACAACTGTGGACGGAAGTTTTCCATTTTATGAAGTTAAAAAATTTATTTATACAGAAGTATTTTGTAAAGACTGATTATTTAAGGTAGTTGGTGCCTAAATTCACTTCACTTTCTTAAGATTTTTTTAAACTTTAACAGATAATTGTTCAAAGAATTCCAAAAAATGAAAATGATCGACCGTCTAGTTTTGGAGATATTCTATTTCCAAAACTGAGTTTTTGACTCTCTTTTACATTGCGGCATACAGGATGTAAGCGAAATAAGTACATTAACTTTAACCAGTGGTAGAATTCATCAAGACAAACACTTTTTCTATGTACCATTTTTTCAAAATCGCATTTTTTTAAATCATTTTTTCCCCCTACAAATTGACGAGCCTTTTATGAAATGCTCCAACAAAGAAAAGTAACAATAAATAATAGCCGCAACCAAGGTAACCGTTTCAAACGGTAATCTTGTCGACTAGGTAACTTTGCTTCCAGTGGCGTGTAAGAAAATTGTGTAAGATTTTAAAATAATCTTAACTCAAAAACTAAAACGTTTTGAAAGAAAAGTTATTAGGAAAAATTGTTTGTCTTGACGAGTTCTATTCCCAGTTAAAATTAATGTACTTATTTCATTTACAGCCTGTATGGAGAATCGGAATTTTTTTACGTTTTTTGGTATAACTAACAAACCCTTCTTAAGATTTGTATAAAAAACTAAATCAACATTCAGCAACATCTAATGAGTATTTTACGGGGAAAAAAAAACTGGGGGTTACCGTCCAAATTCTGAAGTTATTAATTAATAAACGATGAGAAATTTGTCTCTCTGGAGCAATGTAAGGGACACACTAAAATAGAACTGGCAACACAGCACATCTGTAAAACCGCTAAAAATGAATTTTGAACCAGCTATCAAACAAAAATGAATATCGTTTTTCGTTTATATTTCGAAAACAGGACGTGTTTATAGTAAAACCCCTATAATTTTTAACCGTTTATCGAAGGCTTTTGCCTAGTAACTCTTCCATTTTCAATCGGAACCTGGACAGTGTTGTTCCATTTTACAAATGAGTCGTGATTGGCTAGGGCAGTACATTCCCTGCAAAAATTTTTCGGTTGGTTTCTGTGGATACTACACACTTTCCATATACTCTGTTGCGCTAACTTTTTACTCCGAATGTCTGGCCCCAACTACCTTAAAGGCATTGGCAACTTAAAAAACAACTTGGTCTTAAATGATAGTACTGGAAACGCTTATTATAGTAGTGAAAACCGTTTCTCTGTATCTGCTCTCTAATTCGAGTTATTTCGATTTAAAGTTGGAACTATGACGTCATAACCGCCTTTTGATCAATTGGTCCAATTTTAAGATCAAATAGTTTTTGACTTTTAAGTGACACTGACAGAGTTTTGATAAACTTGACAAAATTTCTGAGATGTATTCGCGAAGGTCAAGACAAAATTTAGAACAGTAGTTAATTTTTTATTTTGTGGAAGATGTGTGGAAAATGTTCAAATATCTGTCAAGTTTTTAGTAAATGAGAGGGTTCAGAGATAAGAGGACTCTGTGATGAGAGGCGGTTGTGACGTCAGGATTTCTTCCTTTCGAAGTGATTATCTCGCTTATTTTTCATGGCAGAAAATTTTGAAAAGGACCTACCGACATAAAATGACTCACATTTTCAATTTTCGTTAAAATATAAACTAGGTAAAATAAGTTGCCAATGCCTTTAACCAACCAAGTAAAAATTTATAATTCTGATATCAGTTAGTCTATCACTTTTCCTAAAAACTTTATAGCTAAATTACCATCTAGCTCCCGAAACTGCTACGACTTTGTTTATTAACAACAAAAATTAATAAAAAACTGAGTCGCGATTTTCTTAGATGCCCGATAAGGTCACCGAAACAAAGTAGGTTTTCTTTTAACTAAGAACTGGGAAGAGTAAACAAAAATTTTGAACAAATTTTGTCAAGAGACGTTATTGGCAATTGCTCAAGGTTGATAAAGAAGTGAGTCTGTAAATTTTCAAATGAAACTAGCCAAGATTTATCTCTTGTAAAACTAATCTCAATTTCAAGAAAATTCCAGTAATTTTCATAATATTCTATAGTAATTTAAGATTAATTTCAGTAATTTCAAATTAATTCCTGAAATTCCGACCTGTTTCTCGTTTTAAAAAAATTTCGTTAATTTTAAACTATAATTTCGATAGTTCTAGAAAAATTCCAATAACTTAAATTTAATTCCAGTAATTCCGAAAAAAATTCACCTAAATTCCAGTAATTTCAATTACCAATTGTGATTCCAAATTAATTCTAATAATTCCAACTTAAATTTACGAAATTCCAATGTAATTCAACGTGTCTAATTTTCATTTCAAATTGTTTCGGATAATTCCATAAAAAGTAATTCCAATACGAATTCCATTAATTCCCAAATAATTCCAAACAATTTTGATTAAAATTCAAAAATTTGTACAACTATTTCCAGAGTTAAATGCTTGACTGCTTGAGTTTAGGTACCATAAAATTGAACGACAAAACGATTTCTTCTTTTTATTCGTTAGTGAATTTATTATTTTAGGACATTTAATAACTGTCATTTATCTTTGGAAAGACAATAGTTGTAAATATTATTATCATTAATAATAACAGATAAAAAATATAACACTAGTTTAGTCAACGGTTTAGTTTGTTTCAAAAAAAATTATACTTTGAATTTTTTTAAATTGCCATTATTTTATGAATTAAGGTCAAAAATTGTAAAAAGTGACTCTTAAAATAGCGAGTTTTCATTATACTGATGCAAAAAATGTGTTTTGCTCAACTTAGCTTACGTTCCAACAAGAATATGGCCCTTTAATTAATGAATTAATGTTAGATGTCGGAAAATCTGCCGATTTGTTAGATGGAAAGAGATTTGTGGTTGATACAGAAAATCACAAAAACGAGTTTTTTATGTAGTTATCGAAACGAAGTCCACTTATTTGAAACAAAAATTAATTCCATTTATTTTGGCTTTTTTGTTTTGTTGGTTTCTTGTTTATTTATTTTTTAGTTTTAAATTTAATTTTTCACTGATTCTTATTTCTTAATTACAGTGTCGGTGCCCAAAAATTCGAAGGCGCAGTTCAATAAATCACGAAAGACGCCATCAAATTTGCAGTTAAGCTTGCATAAATAAACCGAGTTTTCCTTCCACATTTGAGTATTTTCAATTTGCTTCGTAATAAACACGGCGCCAGCGAAGTATTTTATTTTCGTACCAAAGTATAAACTCCTTTCTTCAGAAAGGTGTAATTTTGCCACCTGTCAGTGGTCGAACTACAGCGAATAACTCTTTGGAAACGGAACGTGATTTTGAAAAGGCGGCCTGATTACGGCCCTGTCCGTCTGAAGAGAAAGATGGTATTGTGAAAGGCAGGTGGTGGGCGCCAATGAATGGACATCGTATTTGCTACAAAAGGCGATGCGTGATTGTTGATCAGTCCTCCGGATTTTTCTATAACAATCAAAATTCGAATTTCCGGTGGATTGTTCAGTACACCGCCCTAGAATTTGTTCGATTGTACCTGGCTTATTCGAGATATTGGCAAGCGTTCAAGCTGCCCTCGTTTACATAACGCCACAATAATTTCAAATAATGCTCGTAATTTTCCGAATCATAATATGCACTTACCTAAATAAAACTGATTCTCTTGTTACGAATTTGCATGTCTGGGCTTTACATCAAGCCGGCGAAAATAACAAACTGATTTTTTACGGCGGGCGCCACCAAGCTCTTAAAAAATAATCAGCTGGCTAAAAACAAGGAAGCTGGGGCTTCAATAAGACAGGATATTTCGAGAGCGAAAACACGCCGTCAGCAATTGCATGCTGTTTCCATAATTTTGTTTGTTTTTCCAAAATAGCACCACTAAGCGGTTTATAATTGTCCGCTCTCTAACACCTTATTACCGCCGATAATTTGCCTTTCCAAAATTCCTTCGCATAAATAAATCAAAAAATTGAAAAAAATTAATTAGTTAACAAACGGGTAGTAAATTTTACAAGGTGCTTTATTTTTTATTTCTTATTAGTGGTGCTATTCTGTAAGAAAAAACACACGCTATAGCGCTATAACTCTTTAAGCTATAGACTATAAGCAAAAATGAAATTCTCTAAGGAAATATTTTTCTATACCTTAAGTTCTATAAGCTTAAAGTCTCTATAAAGTTATGGTGAGAAAAATGGTCGGTGTAAAGATTTATAGCCTCTGTAACGATAATTTGCCATGGTAGCAATGTCAATACTCCTGTAAAATATCTGGGTATTCTTTAGTATTTTGCCAATCGTGTTCACTCCAAAGGCTAGATTTAATCGAAATTTACGATCAACAAGAAATGTGTATTTTTGGTACTTTAAAAGGGCGATTGTTGCATAATAGTGTTACACTATCATCCTGCAGATGCAGAGTTTCTTGTTTATGTTATTGTTATTCTTCACAGCACCGCTGTTTGGGCAAACATTGAATTTGATGAAGCCAACATAGCTTATGATGATATTGCTCAAAATACAGGCTGTTTTGTCTAAACCCCACATTAGAAGTATTGGGAGTTCTAATAATCATAGTCATCTGAAAATTTGTGTACAACCATAATCTTTTAGGTCCTGCTCAATGAAAATATTCTCAAGATAGCAGCACTTCCGGTTATACCGGAACTCGCTATCAACTTCCTTATTTTAAACGGAATGCTATATTTTTTAATGCGTTTTTGAATTACTAGAGTTATTTTAAGGTAGTTTTCATAAGCTGTTCCTATACCTAAATTTAGCCGTTTATGAAATATTTATGGTTTTTAAAAAATTTTTGGATTTGCACCTTCCAGTTCAAAAATCGATAACTCTGTGATTTTTAAAAATTTGGAAATATTTTTGAGCTCATTTGAAAGAGGAAGCCGAGATCTTTCCTTTGGTGTTTTCAAATTTCTAAAAAAGAATAACAAACTCCAAATTTTTAAACTTAAGTTTGCAGAACTTTAAGCACCCATAACTCATTTTTTTCAAATGAAATGATAAAAGTTTTATTTCACTAGATCGTAGAGAATTTAATTCGGCTTCGATCTGTGTTAACATTCCCTATACTTATGTTTAATAGTTTTCAAGTTACAATACCTTTTTGTTGGGATTGAGAAATTCATTAGCCATAGGCCTTTTCTCAAAGGTTGCCATGGAAACGAATGAAAAAAGGTGAGAAATTAAAGTTTTTCAGACCAACACCCAATGAATTTATTTTGTTTTCACAGTCTGATAACACAATTTTGAACAGAGTTTGTCGTTTAAGCTTAATCAGAAATGTTTTTATGGCAAACTATGCAAAAATAGCTGTGGTTAGTAAGAAATTTCCTACAATAACAAAAAACCAACATAACTTGAAAATTATCACAGATAGATATAGGGAATGCTAACACAGATAGATGCAGAAAAAAATTTTTCTCCATCTAGTAGAATAAAAATTGGGACATCCCATTTGAAAAAATTAAATTTTGGGTACTTGAAGTTGTCCAAACTTAACCTTAAAATTTTTGGGTTTATTAACTTCAATTCAATTTTGATCACACTGAACACCAGATATAGGCTTTCTCTTTCAATTCTCCAAACATGATTTCGAAATCTCTAAAACTAAGCGAGTTACCGATTTTTTAAGGGACAGGTGCAAATTCAAAAATTTTTTAAAATCCTAAATATCTCGAAAACGGTTAAACTTGGGTATAGGGAAAACTGATAAAAACTCCCTTAAAATAACTCAACTAATCCAAAAACGCAGAGAAAAACATAGCTTTTCATTTGAAATAAGAAAGTTAATAACGACATCCTGTATAACCTGAAGTGCTGCCATCTTGAAAATATTTTCATTGAGCAGAACCCAACGGATTATGCCTGAGTACCCACTCTCAGATAAATATTTTTATTAGAACTTTCAATACTTCTAATGTGGGGTTTAGACGGAACACCCTGTATATTGATCAAAACGGTAATGGTGAAAACTATGACGAGAACTTATTGCGACAAGGGAGAATTGCTAGAGAAAACTATATCAGAAGAAATAATGTTTAATATTAACAGAAATACATAATAAAATAAAAGATGGTACTTATTCAGTTCTTTATAAATCTACATTGAAAGAAAAAAAAGGATTCCTAAATTTATCTTTTGCCACTTCAAATTTAAATTTTGCACTTTCCAATTGCACTTTTCTTTCTTCTAGTTTTATTGATCTTGATTCTTACCACTTTTTTATATTCGGCAAGTAGGTAATTCTTCGCCTATTCTCTTAATAGAGCGATTTTCCCTAATTGGCCGAATCTTTGTTGTTCTTTTAGATGTTTTCGTTGCTTTTACTGTATTTTTTACGTCATGTCTTGTTCACGTAAATTTTGAAATGCTGTTTCTTTTTCAAAGATCGCCACAGTCTCTTGGATCTCCGAATCAATAAAATTTTCAGGTGTTGGATCTCTCTCTGACAGGAACGAGGAGTTTTCACAAATTGGCTTGACTAAATGTAACTGTAAACCTCCAACTATTGAAACTTTACAGAAACCCGTTACAACAATTTTTCTTCAAACAGAAAAACCCCTTTCTTCTTGAGGAGTCAATTTTATTTTTTTTTCTTCGCCACCGCCAGTTTTAAGTCGATTTTCTACAAAGAACGTTGATATAAAAAAATCATACATTCATACATACTTTTGACCATTCCTTGGTGGACAAAACTGGTCCAGAACCACATGAATTTAACTTTAGGGCTAGCTTTTCCCAAGTAATCTGGAGCAACAGTTGGATTTATTGTGTTTGTGCGAAATATTTCGTTCGATTCCATTAGTTTTCAATATTCGTCTACCTGCTCATTACTTGTGTTATCTATTAACACTATTTAAAAAAAGTCTTCCAAAATGTTTAAATAAGTTTGACACATTTGACGTTTAAAACTTGACGGAGCATTTATAGAGCCTCATCACCTATGGATAATTATAGCGCTATAACGTGAATGTTTACAGAGAAGTTTACAGAATATCATTTTTGTTTCGACACTACAGGATGTAAGCGAAATAAGTACATTAATTTTAACCAGTGGTAGAACTCATCAAGACAAACACTTTTTCTATGTACCATTTTTTCAAAATCGCATTTTTGAAAATCATTTTTTCCTCCTACAAATTGACGAACCTTTCATGAAATACTCCAACAAAGAAAAGTAATAATAAATTTTATTTAATTTTCATGAACTTGCTTGGAAACGGTAATCTTGTCGACTAGGTAACTTTGTTTCCAGTGGCGTGTAAGAAAAATGTGTAAGATTTTAAAATAATTACTAAACTAAAACGTTGTGAAAAAAAAGTTAATAGGAAAAATTGTTGGTCTTGGCAAGTTCTATTACCAGTTAAAATTAATGTACTTATTTCATTTACAGCCTGTATAAGGACTTTGAGAAATTTGTTTACAGAGCTCTATTAGCTATAGAATGTAAAGAGTTATAGACTGTAGCAGATTTTTAGAGAATAGCACCATAAATCTCACAGCGGAAATGATTTGATGATATAATAAATTTCAATCTAACATTCAGTATTATCGATTATTGCTTCTAATGAGTTTTGGATTTTATGATAAGTACGATTCGATTTTTACGCTTCTGTGGTGTCGAACGTAATTGATAGTTTTCTCACTTCGAAAGCTAATTCTTTAGCAATAAAAGGGGCAGTTACTCCACCTTTACAGCCTTTAAATAACTTCCTATTATGTATAAAATGTCAGACCTTTATTACCTTGGCAGCACATATACCTAACGCCTCAGGCGAAACCAAAGAAGTAGTGCAATTTAACGGATCATTTCACATCGGTTTCTATTGCAGTCAGTCATGATTCACAATTTTTACGCGCCATTCTGTTTATTTATTTAGTGTGTAAAAAACTGCAATAAAACCAACTGGCACTGACATTGAGGAGTCAAGATTTTATTACATATCACCAATTAAAAAACCCGAAAACGTTGCAGCCAATTACGCCAACCCACCTATTAACTTTTCAGGAGATTTAGTACAAACTTGTCCGATTTCGTGTGGGTTTAGTAGCTTCACGGGTCAATTTAATTTTTATTTCCAGATGGTTTTCCCCGGCATCCCTTTCGCCCTTTGCGTCTTCTTCAGCCACCAAATCATCACTTGCATGTCTCGAAGTCCCTCCAGTGACTCGATCCTCGAAATCATCAACACCAAAGAAGTGGAGAGGCTTCTAGCCGAGAAAAAACGCAACATATCACGCGAAGAACGGCGTTATCTTTTGGAAAACGAGCTCGACGAGAATTTTATTCCCCCAGGCCAGGAGTTTGAAATTCAGAAATTGAAGTTACTGGATGAGGAGAGGGCACCTCGCACGGAAAACCCCCGAGTTGATCTTAACGCATTTCTGCGCAGGAATAACCACTCGGAACCGTACCGAACCACTGAGCTTCTGCAAGATTTGAGGGGTTTTAACGGTCGCAAGTTGCTAAAATCGAGCAAAAACGCGTTGTTTGTGACGAAGAAAGAGTACTTGCAGAGGGATTGGTGCAAGACTGAGCCGCTGATTCAGAAGGTGAAGGAAGAGGGTTGTTTGACTCGTACTGTGATTAATCGGTTTTGTTACGGGCAATGCAACTCGTTTTATATTCCGAAGAATCCGAAAAAGCGCCATAGGCATATTCCAGTGAGTGAGGAGACCGAGGACGAGGATCAGAACGGTCCAGCTTTCAAAGCTTGTGCTTTTTGCCGTCCGAGTAAGTTCACTTGGATCAGTGTTACTTTGAAATGCCCTTCGCTGATGCCTCCCTTCCGGAAGAAGCGCATCCAGAGGATCAAACAATGCAAGTGTATTGCGGCAAATGTAAACTGAGCGATTAGTGAGAATTTATTAGCTGACGTAACGCTCTTGAACTTAAGGACAATTGTAAACTGCTTGAGATAGAGAGCCTGGCATGGCTTCGGATTTTTAAAAGTGTTTTTGTACCGCGTTTGCCGGCTTAAGTGGCTAATCTTAGTTTAGAACGAGTCGTCGATATTGATCATAGAACCCGTTTAATTGATATTTTATTGCAATTAGTTGCAAGTTGGGCGTCTTCACATGGCGCGTCTGTGCGTAAGGTTTTTTGCGCGGACGAGGAAACGTCTGCGAGATTTAATGTCGGATAATTGTGATAAAATCTGCGTAAGGATGAGAGTGATATTGCGCGAAGCTAGACGATGGTAGGCGACAAGTGCTAATAAACGTTCCCAACAACATTAATAAGTGTACAAACATTAAACGGCGCCACAAACCTACATGCTGAGTGGGTACCGATCATTAAAGTTATGTTGATTTCTATTTATACTTTTATTATTAAACGGCCTACATGGACCCGAAATCGGGAGATTTTTTCAATGAGGGCCGGTTTCAGACGTGTGGGCTAGTTTTCAGCTGCAGGATGCAGTGGCGGACAACAACTTGTAAAAACTAACACATTGTTTCATTTGAACATGGAACCCACAATTTAAAAATTTAAACATTTTTGTAATCAATTATATTGTTTCAGCAAGTTTTTATTGTAACTAAATCGAACTTAAATAATAAACTTCTGCAGCTAGATAAAAATAATTTGAGAAACATACGCAACGAAACACGAAATGTTTTTTATTTTTGCCATTTTTTTGACCAGATTTTTGTGAAATTCTTTAACTTAAAGGAATTTGCAACTTAAAAAACAACTTTGTCGTAAAAGTACTGGAAAAGCTTATTACTGTAGTGAAAACTGTTTCTCTGTATCTGCTCTCTAACTTGAGTTATTTCGATTTAAAGTTGGAATTATGACGTCCTAACCTCTTGAGCATTTGGTCCAATTTTAAGATCAAATAGTTTTTGACTTTTAAGTGACACTGACAGAGTTTTGATAACCTTGAGAAAATTTCTCAGATGTTTTCGCGAAGTTCAAGACAAAACTTAGAACAGAAAAACGTCGAAAAGTAGTTAATTTTTTATTTTGTGGAAGATGTGTGGAAAATGTTTAAATATCTGTCAAGTTTCTAGTGACTGAGAGGGTTTAGTGATAAGAGGTGACGTCAGGATTTCATCCTTTCGAAGCGATTATCTCGCTTATTTTTCATCGCAGAAAATTTTGAAAAGGACCTACCAACATAAAATTAACCACATTTTCAATTTTCGTTAAAACATAAAATAGGTAAAATAAGTTGCCAATGCCTTTAAACAAAGTATTTTTATTTTTCCGTTTTCGTGAAAATTGAACTTTTCTCAACCCAAACAAGTAAAGAATTTCTCACCGAATTCTAGCATTTTGAAAGGCAAAATTCCTTCAAATTTTAGCTGTTTATTCAAAATTATAAAAAATATTTAGTCAGGTTTGTTCATTGAAAGAATTGGCCTTTTCTCGACACAAACAATTGTTTAATTGTTTAATTTACTGTCCAAATACTAGTATGAGGTTTTTTAAAGAATATAAAAGTGCATTTTAATATTAAAAAAAAGTTTGGTCGAAAAATGCGTAATATTTATATTTTTCAAGCAAGTTAACATGTGTTCGAACTTGTTTTCTCCGTTTTTGCTGTGAAACAGAGTAAGAAATCATTTTCCTTTTCGGAATATTTTGATACGATTTACATCAACTACAAAAGGAATTATCTGTCATATTTTCGAAAGAAACCAAAATTTTACCAAGTTATTTATTACTTTCGAATTTTTAAACACGTCTTTTACATAAAAATTTCGGCTAAAAGTATGTAAAATTATAATATTATTTCAAGTGCATTTTAATGTCGAATTAAAATTTAATTAAGTTGGTTGTTCATCGTCTGTTCTGTGATTAATAAATAATTGGATGTTCAGGAATGCAGACACATTTAATTTTGGTAGATTATTTATTGTCTACGTTTCGCCACCTTTTTGGGGCTTCTTCAGGACAATAAATAGGGAACCATTCGTGAAGCGTAACGGGGAACCATTTTGTTGTTAGTTATTTAATATTTAAAGTTCCATAATTCATATAATTTAATTTTCAAGAATTTTGTCCAAACTTTTAATACGCATTTGACTTTTTTTCATGAAATAATTCGAATTTCTTTTTGTTAATTATTCAATACCGAAAATAAGTACCTAATAATAATAAATCCGCTTTTAGGATTGCATCAGTGTTACGCAAATCTGTCCTTACTTATTGTAGTATTGTATTATTGAATCATCAAAGATGAGAAATATGAAAACAAATTTAATAATTCAATCAATTGATAACAACTAATATTTTCAACAAATATTGTATTCGTGCATGTCTTTGTTTTTTTAATTATTGGTTGTCGTCATATTTTTACTACAAAAACAACAAATTAGGCGATTTCCGAAAATTTGGTGCATTCAAACAATTTAAAATTCTGTTCTCGTTGACAAGGTAAACTACGTAAACTTTCTAATTTCGTGGCCTAAAAATAAACCAAAGTATAAAATTTTATTGACAACAGGGTTATTTTCGTCGTCAGAATATCGGTGGTTAAATTGGTTTCAGTAAATTTGCCAAATTACGAAAGAAAACAAAGTTGGGTTCTCCTACCTCTTCCTATTTATTGATCAGAATTAATTGTTGCACGCCACTGTATAAATTCACATACCTCACTTTCAGCACGTGAGCAATAATAATTTAGGCGTTTAATAAACTAACTTCATCTGTTCAAGTTCCTACTATTTTTAGTTAGTTAGTTATTAAGTGAATTAGTTGTAATTTTGTAATTTATTATTTATTATTTATACTTAACATGTAGTATGCGGACGTGAGTTCGGCTTAATTTATTTATCCTGGGATGATTATACGAGATCCCCTTGTAATTGCTTTAATGGCTATGAAATTTTGTAAGTCTGAATGTTAGTATTAACATTTAACAGTGTTATTTTATTGTTACACGTAGTTTCTTTCTATATCGCATTGAATAAAAATAAACATCGAGTACAGTGTTTTATTTGCGGCGCCGAAATGGTTTCCCACCGCCAATCAAATGTTTATTTAGACTGGTGCTACAAGTCTGGATTAGTGTCTTTTTTCCCTTGTGGAAGTGTAGGGAATATCCGTTCGGTGTCGCAGGAACTCGCCATACATCATAAACAAGTAGAGCATTTAAAGGAGTTGCTTTTTAGTCTCGACAAGTCGAAAAGTTTTGCTTCTGGGACAACTACAAGTTTCTGTCTGTCGACGAACGTATCAGACCTGGAGCCAGACCGACTGGCCGAGAGAACTTGAATTATCTTTGGTGTGCCAAACAACCAACCTGCCGATAATATGGCAAACTTCCATGGAATAATATTCACCTCGGACGCATAAATCCAGCGGCGATTAGACAAGCGTTAAGTGTTTCCGGAAATACCCGGAAACGTGTTTGTTTTCAGGAAAATACGAGCTCATTTTTTACACGCAATAAAGAGACACCATAACCACTTCTGGCACCAAGCCCCGAATTTATCGTTTGTTTGCCATTTACATTTACACAACAGGAACAATCCGGAAGTGTTTATTCAATTCAAACACTTTGTGGACAAAGCTTTCACATTTCTTAAATTTTGGCGCATAAAACACCAAAGTTATATCACCAAATTTGCATAAATAACTATTAAAAAAGCAGCAGTAAATAAAGGCCACCACCAGGTGTCTGACAAAAATTGCTTATTTCTAAAAAAGTGCGTATCCAGATCGGGAGATCAGGCCCGCCAAAATCAACGCCCTCGCTCCTAATTTAATAGATAGTAGGATTTCTAGGAGAAAAACAATCAACTGGTCGAAATAATTGTGCCATAATTATTATACGCAGTGTTCCAATAAAAAGGATGACATAATCCGGCATATATGGGTGGTGGACTAATCAGCGTTTTCAACACTTTTTGATATTTCAAGGTATTAATTGGATTGTGTTAACTGTCGTGCCGAAAAGGAGCGAAATATTTATTCAGCAATTTCGGAAATGCAAATTAAATAAAACAAACATTTGCTCGATTAATTTATTGTTTTGGGGCTATGATTTTGCAGAAGGTATTACGTAGGTACAAGGTGAAAGAGGCGTGCAAGTTTTGTTGGTTTTACATAATTTTGTTTATTTTATCGCTGCTTTTATTTAAAAATAGTGGATTACGTTTGGTTTCAAGGAATTTGCTTAATTGTTATTGATTGTTTCGGTTTTTTAAATAAAACACATGTTTGCATTAAGAGAATACATTATATATTTTGACATCTGAAAGGGAACAGATCCATAATGTTGCTGTGGTCTGTTCAAGATAACATAGTGAATATACATCTGATTATTAGCTATAAGCAGAAGTGAAATGGTCAACCATCTCACGATCACACAAATTTTAAAATCTTAAAACACCAAATCTTGATAACGAATTAACATCAATAAATGTTCTCAATTGTCAATAAATGTTTTATCCATTACTAATCCGAGAGATTCCAATTTCAAGGTAATGATACATATGATTTGATCATATCTTGGTTCCATCATCAGAGATGGGTTGATCAAAAGGTATTTTTAAGTCGCGCACTGATTTTACTTTGCAGTGTTAAACACGAGGAGCGCTTGATAGAAATGAGGATTTGCATCAAACGTTCCGAAGAGACCGTTAACAAAGCATTTGAAAATCAATAGGGCCTACTACCCGACTTAACAACACCATTCTTCGTCCAAATTGATATGTCCTTAGCCCTCAGTAACCGAAAAATCACAAACTAAAAACCGGGTCAAACGACATTTCGGTCACTCAGAGAAACACTTTGTCAAATTTCGTGGTTGTAATATGGCCAACGATACGCCATATTTTACAAGAGAATTCGAGTCCTCAGTTCTTTAACAGTATGGGGCCTTCTCAGGGTTAAAAAACACGATTATTTCAAACACTTAAAGCATCTAGAGATATCCTAAAGTACAGTGCTTCCAAGAATCAAAATTGAATCATCAGCCTTATTCGTTGCCATGTCGTTTGTCGTTTTGATCAGACTGTCCTTTGCGTGGCGGCAGCTTCTTCGGCCAGCACTGGAAAAGCTGACGCCACTCGTAATTGTCTTTGGGGCACCTTTTCCTTCAGAATACCACATTGTTGCCCTTCTTGGCCGCCACTGGCAACCTCTCTCCACTCAGAAATGGGTTCAAGCGACCACTCTGCAAACAAACAAACCCATAACACCGTCCAACACCAAAACACTCCTTTTGCCAAAAGAGGTGTCCTTTATACATTTTTGGGTGCTTTTCCTTTTCAATAAAAAAAAACAATGTAATTTTTAATGCATGAACCGAAAGACGCAAACTGGTGTCAAATTTAAATTGATTTTATCCAAATTCGTGTTATTTATTTAGATCATTTCGCGCGATTTAGTACGCTGAGATCATACCAAAGTTTTATTTGATTCGTTTTACTCGATTCTTCAAAAATAAGCCAAAAAACTATTAAGTGTAGCCGAAAATGATCTACACATAGATTCAAAAGTTTTGCATCACCACAAGTTACGTGAGGAAAACGACCGTTTAATCTGCAGTCTGCGTGATTCTTTCGACGTAAACTACATTGAAGACGGTTCGAATATACTTTCTGAAGTCTTTAGAGCTCAAAAACACAGTGCTAGAATTCATTCGGAGCTTGTTATTGCTGCTAGAGAAAATGACAAATATTCTACAAAAACAAAATCTGTTTCTTTTGGAAGCACATGGCGGCGTTTTTAAGTTTGTATTGATGCCAGAAGAAGAAATACGCTGTGCTAGTAATCATTTTTTGGTTTGATGTGGTACATGCCAAACATGCTCTTTTGTATGATTTTTTTTTAATGTTTAAAATTGCTTTAACATAAAAAGTAGTTGAGGCCTTAGTCTCAATTACCAAAGATCATCCTAAACTCATAATTATTTTATTTTCGATAAGAATTAATCTAATATCCAAAAAATAAAGTGATGCAAAACTTTTGAATCTATTTGTATTGAATGTGTATTTTTATATTTTTCAAGCAAATTAACGCGTGTTTGAAGTTCTATTCTGAGTTTCTGCTGAATAATCCACTTTTACAGACACAAATTATCTCTCAAAATTTTGTAAGAAACAAACCGAAATTTTACCAAGTTACAGAATTCTGCGTTTTTCGAATTTTTAAATACGTTTTTTAAAAGAATTTTTAGTTAAAAGTAGGTGAAAATTACATGGTTTCAACCAATAAAGATTCATTTGTTGTACAATAAATTTTTACAACAACAAATTTTGGTTAAAAGCTTAGGCCCGGTTGCTCAGTTCGATCTTAAACCGAGTTTAACTAAGCTTAAGTTTAAGCCGGCACCGAGTGTTGCTCAGTTACGAAATATCGACTAAGCCAAAGCTTAGCATTGGTTTAACTAAGTGGTCGATGTTGGCCGCTTAAGCATTGGCTTATTTCTAAATACTTTTAATATTAACGTTATTAATATACATAACTTTATAATTTTATTGAAATCGTTGACAGAATAAAAGAAACCGAAGTAGCAATTTTACGCGCAAAGAAAATAAAATTGGTTAATTTTATTCAACTAACACTAGAGTTTAAAAAATTACTTGCTTTTATTCGATGAAAAAAATAGACCATGGCCCAAATTGCACTAAGATTTAATGCAAAAGCAGACACCAGTAGAGTAGCTGCTACATTAGGAAAAATATGCGACAATTAAAAAAATCATAAAATATGCAGACCAACAATGTTATAAAAAATAGACTGGTGGAGGGCCATCAAGCCCATATACTACTTACTTTCACAATGGAAAAAAATTGCTTTTTATGATAATTAGTGATAAGGAACCAATAAATTACCGGATTCGACAGTGAATTTGCTGATGATGCACAGAAACAGCTTTTTTTAATAAATTTCAGTTCAGTTTGAGTTAAACTTATGATAAACAAATAAATTTGAACAATAACAGTAATGAGTAGAGGGCCATGGCAACAACATGTTGTAAGTTAGTATATTAAAAAAAACTAAAAAAAAGTATAATGATAATAATTTACTTACTTATTTTTATTCTAGTATTAAACATTATTTTTTTAATTGCTGCAGCAGAATCCGGCAGTCAAGGAAAGAATAATATTAGAAATTACTGATATGTAAATCTTATCTGATTTTAATTATAGCACAAATTTTTAAACAGTTAAATTATTTATATAAAATTGTTATGCTTCAAAACTGAGGACGCCCAAATTGTGCAAATCAATTTATTGCTGTGCTCTGAAAGGAAACGATGAATTGAATTTTTTCAGAAGGAAGCACAATTTGAATATGCCGCGCATGAAAGAGCTCCATGAAATAAGAAAAAAACCATTCTAGTAATTAATAATTATATTGAGATACATTTTTAAACATAAGATTTATATTATAGCGATATTGTTCCTCCAATGTATTAAAATAATGATAAATGATGATATTATTTCATCTGAACCTAACTTTTCAAAATCAGAACTGTCAAAACAAAAACTCGCCAAGTTGAAGTGCGCAAGCGTACAGTACTACCAACCGCATAAGTGACAAGTTCAGCGCTGCTTAGCTAAACTTTCCACTGAGCAACACAACTGTGGTTTAAACTTAGTTTAAATTTAAGCCGAGTTTACGTAAGCCAAAGCTTAAGCTCGAACTGAGCAACCGGCCCTTAATGTTATTTCTGCCTTTCTTTCGAGATTTTGCTAGAAGAGGCCGAAAAATCAATCCAAAGTTGTTTTAATTTTACTTTCTTTGAGCACGTTATTTAGCCAGAAACGTAATAAATTTTGTTAAAACTGTTCAAAAAGCCTTCTTGGGGTCTTTTTGTGATTAAAATAAGTTTTTTTTCGGAAAATTAAACAAGACTTTTTATGGTGTTTTTCGTGTTTTGCTAGACAAAATACTGGAATAGCCATTTTTGGGTTAGACATTTTCATTGTTGCGTTGTGTTTTTGTTTTGTCACTTTTTTTAATTGTATATGTACCTACTAATAATACTTTTTAATTTATTTATATTCAACTCAATGAATATAGTAATAAAAATACTCGAATACTCCAAAACAGTTTCAAAATAATTTATATGATACCTAATAAATAAACTAAAACGAAATTAAAATTTGCACCAAAAAGTATAGTGTCCCCTTTTTCGTCAAAAGGAGAGAAATATGTGACCACTGGTTGGACCGTGTAATCGCCCAAAAACTTACCGTCCTTGCGTATTGATGAAACTTTTTCGCGACCAAATTCTTGTGTTGCAACCCGGGATTCATCTGCATTGTGTGTTGCAAAAACTGGTTAAACTCCAAATCATTGAACGAATCGTCATCAGAATCTCCAGGATTGGGATTAGGACACTCAAACATGTGTTCAGTATCGCACATACAATCCTGAGCTGCTTGATATCTCCTGCTGTAAGAAGCCGTGTTTTCGAAATCCTCAATACAACCCTGCTCCGCTAAAATTGTCTGTTATGTGATGCAATCATTATTTTTTCTACAACCAACCTGTGTAACCAACAGGGCAGGGATTAGGCGGATTGCAATACGCTGGTAAAGTCGAGTCGGACTTAATTTCCTGGACGTTTTGGATGGTGCCTTGGGGGCGAAGCCTCTGCTTGCCCTCTCCAGCCCCTCCTGACATAAACTGGCTTCCATAGAGGCTGCTATGTTCCAGGAATTCCTGGTCACGGATGCTTGGGTGCATGTTGGGTTCACCTAAAGCCTCGTAATCTAAGGGGAAAAGTTGTTCTTCTTCCATATCACGTCCTAGGGAGCGCACACCAAGCGGGAGTCGGTTTTCGGGGAAGTCCATGTAAGCCAGATCCGGTAAATCCTTGTTCATTCGATTAACGATTTCCCGGAGGAAAACTCCGGGCATGAAATTGTCCTTAAATCGGTTTATTAGGTATTCCCAGAATTGGCGCCAGGTCTTGTAGTGAATTTTTTTGGTACCAAAAAAATTCACCATCTCCTGGACTACGTATCACTTACTTTGGCATCCGGAATGTAGGCGAAAGCTGCGGCTACACTCCACAGAACTATCGCCAATATCATGGCGATAAGAGGAGTTCTGAAAGCATCATCGGAAAAAACAATGATTTAATCCATTGCGTTGCAAATGTAATTAAAATCAATGCAAACAGAATATTTTCCTACTATTGATTCATACCAGATTTAAATAAATAAATATTTTGATAGGCTACGTGGGTTCATCTCATGAATGCGAACTACTTCTGAATGAACCACCTGTTCAACGATCAATGAAACCAGGCTCACTGACGTTTTCTTGCCGATATTTACAATTTATCAAGAACCCGGAATAACTAGCACGTATTAACACTTCCGGTTGTTTGGCGAAACGGTGACGTGTCCCACAGCACCCACAACATTTCGCTAGAAAATTTCGCGAATTTTCGCAACGCCGGTCATTAATTAAAAATAAATTTCGGACAAATTGACGAAAAGCAAATTGTTTGTTTATGTACTCACCCGTCAGTTCTTGTGGAAGAGTGCACGAGACCTCCGAATGTAGGCTATGTGAATCAATGACGCCTTTGCGCAATGGACGTCACTGGGCGTCCCGACGGCGACGTCAATTCGGATTACTTCGGGAAAATCGATCATAATTTAATAGGTTCTGATTGCATTCACACGATTTTAACAACGTTTTTGATTATCAGCGACAACAACGAATTTATCACAAAGACATCAAAGCGGATGTGACGTCAGTTATGGCTTTTGCACCCAAAAGCTCTTCACTGGATTAATACAAACATTCAGGAAAAAAACGCGACTTGTTGGGTCTAATACACCTATAATTTTATTTTAATGCTATTTTTTTATTCAAAATGATTTTTTGTACGCTGTTTCTTCGGGTGTTGTAGATAAATTTGAAAATTGTTTATGTTTTATTGAAGGGATTTGAGAAAATCAATCGCATTTAAAGTTCTTAAACTCGCTTTTTAACTGATCAAAAGTAGGTGGTTTTATTAAATTTTTCAATGCAAAACTTAAATTTAACAACCATTTATTTCTATTGGTTTCAGTTTCTTGTTTTTTTTTTCGAATATTAATTATTTATGTTTCAAGTTTTATTAGTTGCTCTTAAACTCTGAGGAAAATTAAATAAAAAAACACGCTGCAGATTTAGCAACCTATATTGATTTTTTTACTAAACTACGAGACAAGAGCTACAATACTTCAACAAATATTTGATAAAACTACACGTCCAACAATCTTAAATTTTTTATTTGTTCCTGGATTTATTCCATTGGGTATTCGAGAAAACATGAGCCAACATTTTCTATAACGTCTAGATTTTGTTATATTTATAATACACTAAAGTAGTCTTAAATAGTAGAAAGTAAGAAAGACAAAAAAATCATCTACAAAAAAAGATAAAATTTAAACACAAAACTCAAGTAAAACTATAGGAATTACAATTACAAAATTATATACAATTTTACAAAAGAAAAAAAAATCTACTATATCTGTTAATATTTCTAGTAAAAATATTTCGATAACAAACGTTGATTGGTGAAATCTCTGAAATGTGACGTGAACAAACATTTTGATTTTCTGTTTTAAGTAACTACTTAGGTACTTCTGTTTCATAATAAATGTCCGATTTAGATGTAGTAATTTTTTAAGTAAAATCGGACACTTAATTTATAACGGAGGTAGTATGAAATTAAATAACGAAACTAAATCATCCTTCAAGTTATAACAATCGTAAGCGAATCGTTTATTGCAACATTTAACATTTTTGACCATTTCGTGAATTCCCTTTTTTAGTAGACTTATTGTTTAAATTTAAATTAATTACAAAGAAAATTAATGGAAATTAAATTAAAGAAAAAAGAATAGGAAGGTTACTGATGGTAAAGTTTTCTGATTTTAATATCAAAAATTAAATATAGGGTGATTCATATAACTTTACGACCCTGACGAACTTTAAATGCAACCCACTATACATTGGAGGTTGAATTACGCCTAAATTGGCCAAAACAAAAACGCCAGAGACTGCAATAAGAACCTAATTTTGAAAGGTTTGCAAGGAATATCCAAATCACAAACAAATTTATAATTATTAGTGTTTTTGAATTAAATTATAATTGAGTAGTGTATTACTGGTTGCATTTAAAATTCGTCAGGGTCGTAAAGTTATGTGAATCACCCTGTATATCTACAGAAAATGCGTGAATATTAGGAAATAATATTAAGTATAAAATCATCAATCCATTACCAACTAAATCAAAGGAAATGAAAACACATCAATCTAAGAATTTTTTGTTTTTGTAAATAATGTTTTTTATTAAAATTTTTTTGAATTATTTTGATTTTATTTATTTAATCACATTTTTCTCCATGTGAAAACACAAAAATGTGATCAACCCTCTTGATTTAGCCAGGATAGGTTTAGATCTCGCTTTGGTTTAGATATTCTCTATTTTGTTCTGATGTTCTAAAATAAAAATTGACTTGTTTCTGGTTGTTTATTGAAAAATTCACTCCTATGGTTTGACAAACATATATTTTTACTAAAACAATGGTAATTTATTCAGAAAATGAATCTGCATTTCATTGAATTTAACACAGAATAATATGTGCAATAATGTGTATGAACAAGATACCATTTAGCAAAGTAAACTACGAAGTTTTTCTTTGTCAGGATGTGTATTTTATATTTTGTATTTTTGTTATTATTAATGTCCTGATTTTTAATTATTTGGAGGTGGTCCCCTTACACAAAAAATAAATCAGTACATCAGTTCTTTTTCTCTATACTTCTTTTAATTTTGTTCGTTATAGGATTTGCAAAAACAAAAAATTAAGTCGCGATTGCAAGCCTGGAAAGACAGTGAGTTTGCATAACAAATGCGATCAATAACTTTTTGTTTTACTCAAAAACATTGAAACATAATAATATGACCCTTTTCTTAAATCATCAATTATTTCTTGGTTGAATTTGGCGCGTCAGTGCGCCACGCTCTCCCTGCCAAACTCCCTAGTATTTGGCGCCATTGTTGTTGTGCTGTCATTTCGGTTTTTTGCATCCAAGCCGGATTTATCCAAATTTCCCGTATTTTTTCACATTTCGTGTTACAATGGCTGAGAATTTAGACACCAGCAACACAAGTGATCAAAACGCCGAAGATTCGGAAGCAGTAACTCTGACTTTAAACGATGTGTTGGAGCTTGAAGATGAGTTGATTCAAGACGCAGCTGCGGTCTTGGGAGCTTCCAACGACAAAACCTGCTCATACAATGATGTAAGTTGTTTTTTTTTACGTTAGTTTAGTCTGCAAAGTACAGTTTTAGGGCTATCTCAAGCGACAGGCGCTTTATTCGTGCCTGACTTGCATTCCTGAAGCTAGGAACGATCCTGAAAAGGGCGCAGGGATTTGTCTCGCTTGTAGTTATCACTGTCATGACGGTCACGAACTTGTCGAATTGTACACGAAACGGAATTTTCGATGCGATTGTGGGAACAAAAAATTCAACGGGGCTAAATGTAATTTATGCAGTGAGAAGGAGGATTACAATGAGTTGAATAAGTACAACCAGAACTTTGGCGGGATTTATTGCATTTGTCACCGCCCTTATCCCGATTCAGAGGATCCTTTACCCGACGAAATGATCCAATGTATCATTTGTGAAGACTGGTATCACTCCAGACACCTTGGAGTTGAAATTCCAAGTGGGCCTTTTGCCGAAATGATTTGTGGGTCGTGCGTTGGCCAACATGAATTTCTTTTACACTACGATAGTGTGGAAGTAACGATTAGTGAGGAAAAGAAATGCAAAAAGCCTGAAACTAAGTCTGAAAATGTTGGGGCTAAATTCTGGTCTGATATTTCATGGAGGAACGATTTGTGCACTTGTGATGATTGTTTAGAAATGTACAAGACGGAAAATGTTTCGTTTTTGATCGATTCTGAAGACCCAGTACATCTGTATGAAGAAAAAGGCAAAGCCAAGGCTAAAGAAGTGGCAGAAACGCACAATCGAAATTTTATGAATTCTTTGGATAGAGTACAGTTGGTTGAAGCTATAGCTGGCTATAATGATCTGAAAGAGAACCTCGCCGAATATTTGAAGAAGTTTGCTGAGAATAAAAAAGTTGTCAAGGAGGACGATATCAGGGAATTTTTCGATGGCATGATGGCCAGGAAGAAACAAAAAGTTTCCGTACCGCATTTCTGTCATTAGAAATTATCAGTATTACTTCTGTTGTAGAAACTAAATGAGGGTCAAAGTATTTTTTTATTATATGTATTTCAAATGTAGTCAACAAGTAATAAACTAAACGTGAAAATGTTTTTCTTTATTGTCTTACACTCCTAACTCAAAAATAGGCGCTGCATCCTTGGTCGGAAAGTGACAAGCCCATCAAATGTTAAAAACAACTATTAGATGCTTCAAAACTATAAAAACGCCAACGTCGCATTTTACCGAATAATTTTTTTAAATAAGATTGATAAAATTGTAAAATAGTTATTAATGATTAGATCTCTCATTGAAAGTACAAATTACATTAGGAATTATTTTTTTGAAGTGCATGAATAATTTATAATAGCTAATTTTGAGAGAAAATGCGACGTTGGCGTTTTTTTATGGTTTTGAAATAGCTAATAAGTTATAGAAGGATTAGGAACAAAAAATACAATTAATAACAAAATTAGTTCTTTCACGGCTTACAAAAGCGTTATTAATTTAATTATAAATAAACGTCAGCTCATCATGTGACCAAATTTAACCAATCAATCAGACACTTAGATTCACAAATTTAACTTTTTTCAACCAGCCCTACTAAACTTTAAATTTTATAAAATGATTTAAGTAAACAATAATAAAAAAATCTATATTTTTCATATTCTTGTTGGAGGTGATTATAACATCAATTTCCTAAGTCAAGACAAAGCTACTTGTTTTTCACTTTGCAACAATAACAGATTATATTTTTTGTTTGTGACGTTTTGTCCATTTTCTTACACAATTATTAATTGCGCCGTCTAATTTTATTCAGTTTGTTAATTGCTGTTTTCGCGAACAGACGCCTCACAATAAATAGTCAGAATTCTGCGCTTTAAAAATTTCAAATTCGTTAGTCATAGTGCGCGTGTTGATATAGTAACATTTTTAACCGTGTTTTCAACTAATTTAATGGCACGTTGTTCTAGTTTTATTATTATTTATTTCAATTAGTCAATAACGTAGGTCCTGTAGCAGAAGATGTAATAAAGATGATCAGTGCAATTTTTTTTCATCTCCAATGAGATGCTGAATATGTGATATTACTTAACATATTGTATTGATTTTGTTTTTAATTTATTTTCACTGTCATGCTACAAACTGTAGCAGAAGAAGATGCCATCAAGGTAAGTGCATTTTTTTTTCATTCCGAGTAAGATGTTGAATATGTGATAGGTATTATTGACATAGGTATTGTATTGATTTTGCTTTTAATTTTTTTTAATATCTTGCTACAAACTGTAGCAGAAAAAAAATGACATAAAGGTAAGTGCATCCCAAGTGAGATGTAGAACATGTAATATTTATTATTAACATATTGTACTGATTTTGTTTTTAAATTATTTTTGATGTTTTATTGCTACAAACTGTAGCAGAAGAAGATGCCATAAAGGTGAGTGTGTTTTATTTTTTTCTTAAAGTAAGAAATTTTAATTTCTGTGTTGTTATATTATGTATTTTATTTCACAAATCAATAATTTCTAATTTCATTTTCTAATAATTATTATAAATATTTTTCTATTTTCTGGCAAGAATGATACTCTAAAAAACCTTCACGTGGTTCTTGCTGGACAAATTAGTTATAACTTATTAATTTAACTAATTAGAGCAATCCTTAAATGTAACGTGTATTGCTGGTTGCATTGTGCAGGCGCAAAATTATATTTAAACATTTTGTAACGTAATATTTGTAATACGACTTCTTTCCCCCTTTAGGGTCGTAGAATTTAAAACTGTGCGAAAGCACCATTTATCATCATTCTAAAGTTGCTCCGACACTTTTGTGTTAACCTGTATTTATTTTTAAAAGAAACGATTATTAATTATTGTTGGAAAAACTATGCTAGATTTGGTACTCATTCTTTGATTTTACATAATACCTAACATAATTTTTTTATTACAAAACCAAAGCCGTGGTTTTTATTTCATTGGAATAAACTTATTAATGGCACAGACACTTCAATAAGTCGTGAAAAATCGAGGAGCCTTTAACTTATTTAGAATTCATTGTACAAATTTTAGAGTTTAATCGGAATTGCGTGAAATTATATGAAAATTATTTTTGGAATTATTGAAATCTTTCTGGAATCATCTGAGATTGCTTGAAAATGACTGCCATATTGATGATGCAGTTATTTTGGATTTACGAAAATTAAGTTGGAGTTATATGTTAGAATTATTGGAATTAATTCGGAATAACTGTTCTAATTAATCTAGAATTATTGCTATCGTTTACTGGAATTTCAGTGGAATTTTTTTGGAATTAGAATTAGTTGTAATGCTCCTTTGGGGGTGTTAGTTGGTTGAGCCCTCGAAGTAATAAAATATTTGCTATTAAATAATATTGGACAAAAACAGAAGCTTCAATGCTTGTCATTTATTCGATAAGTATATCTAAGGTCTTGACTCTTGCCAATGCTCTTGGCGAAATGATGTGACCTACAATGTTCTGCCAAATTACAGACCGAAGCGCGTGTGTACCAAAAAATTGAACTGTTGTCAATCTTTATTCAAATTTATTTGCCTTGAAAAAAGTCTTCATAAACGGGATACAACCCGTTAAGGAAAAAGGGCACATCCAGACACTTGATCCCACTCCCGAAATAAACAAACCCATACTTGGGTGTTTTAATCAGATGGTAGAACACCATCCCTGGCCAGTACAACGATTTTAACACGACCATCTCCTCCCCTGCTGTAAAATTCTGCACCCAACACCCTTCGGGTATATCAACATCCAAAGGATCCAAAAAATCGATTGCATAATTGTAATCGTCCCTTGTCAGTAGATTGGTGTTCCACTTTCGTGTTGGTTGTCTATAATGCAGGAAACTCTTCAATTCGCGCGCTTCTAAGGGGGTAAGACCTTCAAAAGCCCGGTTTTCCACAATAACCCCATCGGTTCGTTTATACAACGCCCCCCTTGGTACCACTGCAACTTCCTGGTTTATGAGGTGCACCGTTGCAGATAACCGGTCCTCCTCTTTCAGTTTCTTGACTTGGGGTTCGGGAAGCGGTTCGCCAAAACTAATCTCGTCTTTCTCGAGCAAAACATCCAGGACTAAAGCTGGATCCCCTTGGAATCTGGCCGTACATAAAGGGGTTAATTTCAGGGCATAGTCTTTCGGTTTGGGGAGCAACCCCCAATTGAGACAATTCGTACTGTAGTAGAAAACTCTCTCATGGAGTGCGTCGCTCCTGTAGCCGTACACAACGTAATAATCGTTATCGGTGCCACAGATGCGCCCCCAGAAGAATATTTGACGGAAGTGATTCTCGTTTTGTAAAATCAGGAGCGAATTGTGGAGGATTATCCCCTCCTCGGTGCTTATCACGTGCCCGCTTTGTTCCGAAACGTGCAAACTGTCCAGAACTTCGTTTAGATTCATTTTTGACAAGGAATGATTGTTTGGTTCAAATTTGGCGCGTCGTCACGTGATATGTGCTAGAGGGCGCCACGTCCGCCAGTTGACTTGACATTTTGTGAGGATCAGCAAACGTAGGTGAATGTTGTGAAATATTTTGATTTGGAGTTGGATTTTGTGTTTCCCTTGGTTTGAAATAGTGATTTGGGACGAATTGGAGTATTTGTGGTAATGGCAATGTGAAGCACGTAGAGTAAGGTGAGGAATTCTTGCGAAAAAAGCTGATGTTGAAGCACTGTCACTATAATTTGCGTATAAAGGAATTGACCCGTGCTAGAAATTTCGCTTGGTCGTGTTTTTGGGGCTGTTTTTGCCCCACTTGTGTTTTTATGGCCAAGTGAACCGAGCCTTATTGATTTTTGGTTGTTTAAACAATTGTTATTGGTTACAGGAATCTGGAGCTTGAGCCCTTCGGGTGTGAAAGGTCGCTTAAAGGTACGTGCAATTGTGACCTTTGTCCCGGTTTTTGGGGAAATAGCCCAACACCTGGACATTGTTCTCGTGACATTTCGCGGACGCATTCTCACGGCAACGCAACGTGTAAAATTCTTTGTTTAAACCCATTAAACTCAACGTCATTCGGTCTGTTCATGTGCCTGAATTCAACACAAACACTCGGATTTGTTCCGAACAAAGGGCGTGAGTATCTTGAGCTGTTTTTTTCGGCGGCGGTTGTCGCAATTTGCACTTTCGTCCGTTCGAGTCAAGTTTATTTTGGCTGGGCAATGACCCTCACCGAAATAAGTTTCCTAATACTTGCAATGGGAAGATCATTGTTGGCAGCTTTCACACACCGTTTCACAATCTTGACGAAAAGTCTTAAAAACCTGCAGAAGTGGGCCCGTGGATAGCCACCTTGAACCATTTCATGCGGTCAGGTGCACGAAAATACAAGCAGTTTTATTTCGGCGAGCAGTAACTGGAACGGTTTTATTTAACTACGAAATTACTGTTCATTTGAGAAAAAATTTCTTATGGTCGTGGAACATTACCCTTAAAATGTATGAGGTTAACGTTCAGACAATCACGTTTCATTATTTAAACCAGTTGTTTACTTAACGTATTGATGATGTCTTGTCACGTGCTTCGGAAACGCGAGTCGAAATGATTGGGATTCGGTTGCATAAAAAATACCCGTTGGTATTAACTTCAAAGGTTTTATTATATAATAGTACAAAATGATAGCTAATGAGGCAATTTTTATTGTGGAAAAGTGTACTCGGGATAGGGTTAGCTATTTTAATAAACTAAAGTAGTTTTTGGAAAATTGAGGGGAACCACAGATTGTACTTCTAGAACGTGTGTTGAAATTTTTATCAATTGTGCAATCACAACGAACGTTCTTAATTTTGGTGTCGAAAAATTGCATTGTGACTTTTAAAATTAAGCTTGAATCACTCGAAAAATTGCCACTGAGTCACGATGAGATACCTAGAGAATTATTAAAAATTTATACGTAGGTATGAGCGGTCAAAACCTGAATAATTTCATACATTTTTTGCACTATCTGCATTGAATGTTTCTGTACTCAGTCATCGTCTAACAATGATCAAACAAGATTTGAAAGATCATGGCAATGTGTTAAGATTACATTAAATTATCTCTGTATTGAACAATAGACGTATACGTGAACTTTTTTTTGATGATTTTTCGGTTCTCCATAAATTATTTACAATATGTTTTTTATCATACTAGTGCGACTATTACAATAGATACTTGAATACGTTTTTATATTATTATTGTGTACGTTTTTTATGTCACTGTAATCAGAATTTTATTGTCTATTCAAGTTACTAATGAGTAATGTTATTTATTGCTTGCTGTTGATACATTTCGTATTTAGATACTTAAGTAATTAATATTTTTCCAAGATAATTTATTTAGTTTTCGTGCGAACAAGTAATATGGTTGGTAGCTAATTTCATGGCTTATTTAAGCGGTTTACCACAACTTTATTATTTATTACATATGTGTTTAGTGTATACTTTGTCTTGCATGGGAAACTATAGTTAGGAACGTTTTCTTTATCATTACTCGAAAATTATTTTGCAATTATAATAATATGATAATCATTGCTTTTTTAAAATTGTAGTCGCAATTCCTGTTCAAGAACAAGCCTTTATTTGGCACACAAAACATAGAACTGTGAAGGTTCACTCTATAAATTCGGTTTTTTTCAAATACCTGGCCTTGGTTTCTATTGCTTTATTTTTAAATTACACAGATTAGATTTTGCTAAAATTTCTAGATGTTAATTTTTAATTTCAATTTTGGTCGTTAGGCTAAGCTCAAACTGAATAAATAAAACCGTAATTGAAAATCTGCGGTGAATGTGGTAACAACCACCGTCAAGATAATTAATTTGCTGTGGTTTGAATTACATTTATTTGTTAGTAAATGTACAACGAAAATGACTCATATTTAATCATGTTTGTCTCCAAATGGTCCATTTTATTCTGACATGTCAGGTGGTTATTGTTAAGATAATGTTTGTCAACGTTGATAAGAACTAACATGTGTTTTATTTTATTTGTTTATTTATTACTTAGAGTATCTAATGCGAACGAACTTTACCTACTGTTTGCGAAATTTTTTTTTTGGTAATTGCTAATTATAGAAATTCAGCTGTTTCAATAACATGCAGGAATGTCAGTTACATCTGTAAAGTGCGCCACTATTTGCGTAAATGTGTACAAGTGGAAAAGACAATTTTACACTGAGCTAAATAAATCTAATGTTTTGAATTGAAACGTTACATGAAGTTGCACAAATGTATTTGCTTTCAACAACTATTTTCAATATCTCTGTTTCGACATTTTGTATAAAATGTAACAGTTTCAACAGCAAAATAAAATGGGTCGAACAATAAACCAAAACCTATGTAAAATAAGTCTCCAACAAGGTTAAACATGGTGGAGTTTATTGCAGTACTAAATATCGATTTGTGAATAAAGGGGGATTTTATTATACATCGTCGATCAACTCGTTAACAATTCTTTTCGATAGTTTTGTTTAATTGCAGTTAGATTTTTGTTGTATTTTTTAAATATCCGATACTGTGTTTCTTTTGTTCTAAATTAGCTGATTAAAAAACTGTTTACTCATCTAAACATAGCTTTCTATGTTATAACAAGAGAAAATATTTAAGTGAAAGCAAATAAATTTTCTTGTAAATTAAGCGATAAAGTTATTTATGTCGAGTTGAATTGAAAATTTTGTAAATTAGTTGGGAGAATTGCTTTTTATTTTAATTAAATGTTAGTTCGTCTGTATTACATCCGCCTGATTAAATTAAATATTAAACAACTTAAACTGAAATTGGTATTATTCCACCTCGTTCAAATTAACCAAACCAGTTCCGGTTAAATCTCCTAAATCACCTATTTTCATTTAAATTACCATTCAATCTGTTTGCGCTTTCGTTTCGATAAGAGTACATGGATTATTGTATGAATAATTGAATAGTATTCGCATCTCGGGATTGTAAAATTGCTGTTTGTTTCATTCATTTTAAATCCGCGCCAGTGATTGTATTGAAGGCGTTGTTTGTATCCCACCCTTCGAATAAAATAAATAAAATAATGTGAAAGCAATCAATAATGCGACTTTTCGCTTTAACAACTATCGATTACCATGGTGATTAAGCTGATAAGAAGTGAAGGCTTTATTTATAAATAAACACAAAAATGGGTTTGTTTGAAGAACAATCCAAACATTGCATAACAATTTAAGTATCTCAAACAAAAACGATTTTATAGATAGCAGAATTTATCCCAAGAATCATGTTTATGTAACCGTTAGAGCGTTCAAAGCGCAATTTTCCAGTGAAAGTCGAAGAGACGAAAAGAAATTAAACAGCAAATGCCGCGACGACGTCGCCGTGAAAGTTATTTTTATTATTGGCGTAGCACGCGTCGAATTCGCCTCAAGGAATTAATTTCTAATTAAGTGAATATAACGATGATTAAAAATGTAATAAGGGGACGTTATGTTCAATCTTCGGCGTGTTTCTCTCCGGTCCCGGTACGAAACAAATGAGCCAAATGAAACTTTTATTTATAAATAGTTAACCGATTCCAGAGCCAAGAATCCCACTAAATTTTGCATTGAAAATTGCGCAGTGACTCATGAAAAATCGCGCGACTATTTTCGATTCTATGTAAATTCGCACATGTTTGCGTGTAAATTTTATGATACATGTATGTAGTGGGTTGATTTGTAAACAAACAGAATTTTTGAAGGTTGCTATTCTTTGTTTTGGTGTCGGGTGTTGATCTCGTCGTTTTCAAAAATGCGATTTGACGACTTAAAACGCGGATCTACAGTTACGTAACGGGACTTTTTCGTGATGATTGGCCATCGTCGGAAGACGATGGATGCATCAGTGATTTTGTCGTTTGAACGAGATTTTTTATTGTCGGAACGTTAAATTTTTATAATAAATATTTTCTCAACATTACACCATTTCCGAATGATGCGTCAATATTTTCTTAATTGGACGATTAAACCCGGCTTTATTTATCTATTAAGAAAAGATTGTATCAGGTAGGTAAATATTGTTATTTTGAAATTTATTCAGATGTGTATGTACCTACTCATTGCTGAGCGTAACAAAATTGCGCTGAGAGAGTCATGTTTTTGTACGAAAGTCTTTTATATCAAAGGAAATTGCCACATTGCGTAGGTGGTAATAAATAACTTTCTTGCATAATCTTTTAACTTCAATCTTGTAAACATTGATGATTTTTTGTGATGATTTATTTTGAGAAGGCGAGCATCAAAGATGTATGTGGGAAATTGATAGTTTTGAATAAATATTGCATGGAATATCGTGTCTTATTGAGGAAACGTGGAAATATTTTCTAAATTTAGTTGCATAATCGGAAGCACTTTCAAAGGAAACGACAATTATTATTTACATACAAATTTTCAGTATCAGTTCAACTTTATTATATCATTGCGAATCTTAAATATTATGTTTTTATTGAAATGGCTAGAAACATCTGGAAATGTGAAAATGTCTTCAACTATGAGTCGTTAGTTAAGGCATCTTTTATTATTTCTCAGGTACACAAAGGTGCAGTTGAGAATTGTTTTGTCTCGACAAAGAAATCTTTATTTGAAAGATGACTTTAAAGTGCATTTCCTGTAAATTTTACTGCACTAACTAGCCTCATTTTAGAAAAAATAAAAATGTATGAAACTTTTTTTGAAAAATAAATCAACGTGTGATACATTCTACTCTTTTGGGTATAATAAAGCGATTATCAGTATGTATTTAATTAATTTTTGCACAGTAAAAAATTTAAATGATAAGGAATAAAGCACGCACCTTAACTATTTTATTAAAATTAAATATTATATATTATATTATAAATATATTTATATATTTATATTATATTATATTAAAATAAAATTAATTAAAAAAAGTATAAAGTGTCCAGTAAAGAATCGTATATTCACAGTAGGTATCTAATTTCAATTTGCACAATAAAAATAATAAGAGTTCAGTACTACTAAAAGTACTATTAAAAATATGTTTTTATTGCCTATTTGGCTTTATAGTTCTACTTGTAATTATTTGTTATTCTACAATCTACATTACTCATATTTACACTTGTTTTTTCTTCTCCAATTTTCTTCTTTCATCCATTCTTTTCCCCCCACCATTTTCGTTTAAAACTTTTTCTCGATTAAACTCGCACACTCTTAAATAAATAGCTCCACACAATGTTCTGACGTCTCCCTTTTTTCTTCACATAATCTGCACATTCTTAAAAGTTCAGTATTATTTGAACAAAATTGGCGTAAAATCGAAGATTACTGATTTTAAATTTAAAAAATAAATCACTCTTAACTCAAAAACAAATAGACACTTTTTTTCTTTGGAGTTAGATAAAGATTTCTACAAAAACATTCAAAAAGTAAGAGGTGCCATTAAAAAATTTAAAGTAAGGGTAGCTACCGGCAATTAATATTAATTTGAACTTCCTCTCGCAATACTAATCGACCTGTTTTTACTTGAAAATAAATTTTTAAAATAAAGTCATTTATTTTAGACCAGTTTTAAAATGAAAGCTTTGCATTATGTATGCATTAATTTATTATTTTTACTTAAAAAAACGATTCTTTATAAAAATCGCGCGTAAGCGTTGCCTGTTTCTGTATGAAAAAACTGCAGACTATAATAAGCTATAAAAATATTGCATAAATAGGTGGTATTAACTCTGTTTACTTTTTGTCATAATCTTCACACATTATTTCTAAAACAATATGATATTAAGACATTGCCTTATCTTGGCGCATTTATACGAAAAACTGAAAGGTGGATAATGCGGATTTATTATATTCTTTCTGCTTGTTAGGAGAAAAATAACTATATTTTTGTGTAAGCTTCCGGAAATCCGGTATACGTATTTTATCTCAAATTGGCTAGGATATTTGTTTTTATATTTTGTGTAAACAGAAGTAATGGCGCATTATTTGTATTGTACTTTTGCTAATTGCTAAAACTGTGACAATTAAATATTAAAACATCTATTAATACTATAGTGGAGACAATCCGTAACAAGTTGCCCCCTTTGTTTAAGAAGCAATTTCTATTTATACCTAGTTGAATAGCTCATTTGCTACCTGTAGCATCTCAAACGTGCCATAGACTCCCTAAGTAGAACGACCGTTTGAATTTTTAAGGTGGCGCTCTGCGAAAAAGTGCTGATTTTGGTCAATTTCAACTACCAATATCTACTAAACTATAAGAGATACGACTTTGATTTTTGTATATGTTACTGTTAACATCTTTCACTAAGTATTTACCAAATTTCAATAATGTACATAAAAAAACAATTGACATAAAAAATCACAAAATATCCATGTTTTCAACACTTCATCGAGATAATCTTAAGAACCATAATACGTTGATAAATCGGACTGGGACCATTTAAAAACACACAAAAATATCTAGTGACATCACCCACTTCCGAAAAAAATTGACTTTTAATTAAAAAAATACGTTTGATATCTCTGTGAAAGAAACGAAATTTGTTGTAATCTCACTAGATATAGTCGATTTAAACGATTTGGCGTTTGCGGTTTTTAAAAATGTTTGTTCGTTCTCGAGATTATCTCAAAAAACAATTTTTTGTTAGTTCTGGCACCGGCCACCAGTTGTCGCTTCAAATTTGAGCTGTCTGAATTGTCGCCTAAGGTAAAATATCTCCTCGGGTCCCTTCAGGTAGTGGAGAGTCAACCCCTCATTGTAAATTTTATTTGTCCTCATTGTTGTGGCAAAGTTGGAGTAAATAAGATGATTTCGGTACTCACTGCTTGATCTTTAGAAAAGGATTTACATTGATTTATAAAATCCTTTTCAAATTCATTATTAAAATTTTGATTCCGCCTGGGCCGGATTTAAAATCTATACGTGCTAAAATAAAATTTTAATTGAATTAAATTTTAATTTCACTTTCTATAAATTGACCGACCCCTAGTAGTAATTTTTTACTTAACAGATTATACCACTAATTTGTTGCTGTAACTATTGATTTTTTGGATTTTTGTGAAATTCGATTAGAAAATGTTTTTATACTCGTTTCAGTTAGTAAAACGTCAATTTTTTAGCATTCTAAAAAAATAACTCATAAAGTTGACAAATGTAAAAAATTAGTTAAAATGATAAGGAACTTCTTTGGAATATTTTTTTAATTAACGTTTGTTCAACCAAACCTACAAATTTTTGAAAAAAATTTAAAAGATCGAAAAAGTGTCTTATTGAAACAACAAAAAATTACTCATCAAATACTACACGAGAGTTCGACAAAGAAAAACATTATTTTCCAAAACATTTCTCAAACGGGTTGTCATTGGTCATTATAATTTGCTTGGAACCCTGCTGATACAACGTTTACAAAGTTTTATCAAATAATTTTTAATTTATTCACACTCTGTTTTGTACGAAGTCTATCGATAAATAATAATAATTTACTTTATCGATAATAATAATAATACTTTAACTTGTATGGAAACGCTGATTATCATAATTTATCAAGCTGAAGAGTCAAATAAAAACATTTCCACAGGTAGTATTTAGTTAGAATACATTTTTTCCCTCAGTTTGCATTAGTTTATTATTCACAAAGAAAAAAAAATTACAATATTGTTAGGAATATTATAACAAATTTTGTCAACAGTTATCTTCTTTTTCTATTTGATTAAAAATTTAATAATAACAATTTAAAAATTAATAATTATAATTAGCAAAAATTTGCATAAACTCTCAATATTTCGTAAATACATGGATACGATGCCTTTCTGAATCGAACATTGCACAACGTTTATTGAAGTTGGTACCATGGGCTTACGAGGGGGTTGTAAATTATTAGACAGAGAAACTCAGCCCTGTTATAAATCATTTTAGGCCCAAACATTTTCGGTAATATTCCGATTTGAGCGACCCCTGTGCGGGAATAAGTGTCGTCCTCATCGACTTTCGCCACCTTAACGTCAGTTTTACCTGTTCTAAATCACCTACAATAAAACGTTATCTCCGATTTTAGATGGCAGATCCTGATCCTGAGACGTTGCTGGAATGGCTAAACAGCGGTCTGGGCGACGAGCGAGACATGCAGCTCATCGCCCTCGAACAACTATGCATGTTACTGCTGATGTCCGACAATGTAGACCGCTGTTTTGAAAGGTATAACATTAAAAAAAAAAGTAGTTTTTTTTTGCTGATAATTGAATTATTGTATAGTTGCCCTCCTCGGACGTTTCTCCCAGCCCTCTGCCGCATTTTCCTCGACGAGCAGGCCCCCGAAAACGTCCTCGAAGTAACGGCACGTGCCATCACTTACTACCTGGACGTCTCGGCGGAATGCACACGTCGTATCGTCGCCATTGAGGGTGCCGTCCGTGCCATATGCAATCGTCTCGTTGTCGCTGAATTATCATCTCGAACGAGCAAAGATCTAGCCGAACAATGTGTGAAAGTACTCGAGCTTATTTGCACACGTGAGGCCGGTGCCGTGTTTGACGCTGGCGGTCTCAGCGCTATACTTCCCTTCATCAGAGACAACGGAAATCGAGTACATAAGGATACGCTCCATTCGGCCATGGCTGTAGTCTCCAGATTGTGCACGAAAATGGAACCAGCCGATGTGCAATTACCCACGTGTGTGCAGGCTTTGAGCACGCTTTTAAGACACGAGGATTCGCACGTGGCCGATGGAGCGTTGCGATGTTTTGCTTCGGTAGCTGATAGGTTTACGCGGAGAGGTGTTGATCCAGCACCTTTGGCCCAACACGGTTTAGTAAACGAGCTTTTGAGTCGTTTATCGAACGCTGCCGGACCTTCAGTGGCAACGGGCACGCAAAATACATCGGGTAAAGCATCATCGACAACGAACGCTACTGCCGCCGCACCAGACGCTAAAGCAACAGCAGCTTCAGTATCAACAATCATCAGTTTATTGTCCACTTTGTGTAGAGGATCACCTGCGATAACACACGTAATTATGTGACCAAAATGATTTCCTTGATTAAAATTCAAATTTTAGGATTTGTTACGTTCGGAATTACCCGATGCTATAGAAAAATCACTAAAAGGCGACGAACGTTGCGCGTTAGATTCGATGCGACTTGTCGATTTGCTTCTAGTTTTGTTGTTTGAAGGCCGTCGTGCTTTAGGTAAATCAGGTGGTGCTACCACCTCAGGACAACTCTTGCCAAGGATGAGACGAATGGATCCGGCAGCTGAAAAATCACACCGACAACTTATCGATTGTATTCGGTCGAAAGACACAGATGCACTCATCGAAGCTATAGAATCGGGAGGAGTTGAGGTAAAGTCAAGCCACTTTATTTTTAAAACACACGACACAATAATAATAAAAAATAATACTATTTTTATTGAGAACTTGCAAAAAACTTGGAAAAAATGTGATTTTTTGACTGACTTATTGATTTTACTTTTCGTTTTAACAGAATCTCGCGAAAAAACTGAGTTTTTATTTTATATGCGTGTTTGAGTGATTGGAATTTCTGGATATTTTAAATAATCGATTGATTGACTGCATGATTACTCGTTGAAAGCAAAACTTTTCGATTTGTTTTTATTGAAATTTCGCGTTTTTGGACGGAAAATTTGCCATTATAATATAGTTTTGGTGAAATCTGTTGATTTAGACGATTTATTGCCCAAAACTCGCTGTAGAAAATCTAAAATTGCCTATTCTGGACCCAAAAACGAAGATTTAAGCATCAATTTGGATAAAAGTTTAAAAACAATAAAACTCGCTATAAAAAAACTAAAATCGCTTTATTCTGACTAAAAACGAAGATTTTAGCCAGTTTAGCTAAAAATTACTTGATTTCGGATGATTCTGTGTTAAAAAAAACAAAACTCACTGTTAAAAAAAATTAAAAACCTTTATTTTCGCCGAAAACAGTGATTTTAAGCACAGTGTAGTTAAAATCAGTTGATTTTGGACGATTTTTTACTCAATAATGTTAAAACTAGCTGTAGAAAAACTGGAATTGGTTTATTGTTATCGCTGGAAACTACTAGAGTTCCTATATTGGGAGAGTTGGGACACTGAATATCAATTTTCGAAATTTTGTTTCGTATATGTCAGCTCGCATGTATAAAAAACGAATTGGGATAGAAAGTCAGTGGTGTTACACTTCAATTTTTCAGAAAAGTCACATAGATTTGGCAAAAATATTTCCCTTTTTCCTTTTTTTTTATTAACTGTGTTTAGTCTGATATGTACACGTAATTTTAAAAGATATTTCTTTGTAAGTACAAGAATTTCAATATCAATGTAAACATTTTTCAGTTAACTTTAAGAAATGGTACTAATCATCGATGAAACGAAGACAAAATGTACCTTTTACATTTATTATTAACAAACATTTAAAGAAGTAGATTGTCTGAACAATTTAATGTACAAAATAATGAAATTTTGGGAATATGTCGCTGTATTAACAAAATACGTGAACCAAAAATTCTTAAAATTATTTTAAAGTATAGTTATTTGAATCCTCAATTTTTTTCCTTTTTTTTGCAAGAAAAGACCTTCAGTATCAATTTTTGTGAAATTTAAAACAACGACGGAAAATATGGTGGTTCTTGATGACCATGCAACTATTGAGACTCGATATTCAAGTATTGTGACGGAAAGAAAGACATTTAGCAATGAAGTGTTTTAATTTATGTATTTATTACGGGAAGATAAATGTCGAGAAATTTCAGGAATGTGAACAGCAAATATTTGTAGGTATTCAATTATTTTTGTTTTTATACGGTATCCCAAAATTCTTAAGTTTCCTCCGTCCCTGGTTAAATTTGGCGTAAATGTATGCCATTTCATTTATTTGACAAACATTTGTATAACTTTAAAATTATTTTTGACATGACCTGACATAAGTTGCTAACAAAAATTTTAATGAAAAAGGATAGAATCTTTTTATCCACATAATACAAAATTGGCTCGGTTTGACGTTCAGTGTCCCAACTCTCCAATATAGGAACTCTAGAAACTACTATTTATGCACGTTTTATTGAAATCAGTTGATTTTGGACAATTTCTTGCTGAGAAATGTCAATATAACGTCCAGATGATTTTTGTAGTTTTTCAAACCGTCGTAAAAGTTTTTAGAAAAGAAAGCGTGTTTAAAATTTTTCAAACAAAGTCGGGGATTTTTTAGGGAATTAGTAATTTTTGAGGAAATTATGGTGATGTAAAAAGTAAAAACGCAGTTTTTGCGAAATTTTGCTAAATCAGACTGAAATATCAATAAACGCGATTAGTTTATTGATTTTTCAGTCTGATCTAGCAAAATTTTGCAAAAACTGCGTTTTTTATATCGATAATGTGGTTAAACACTTGAAAAACGCAAAAATTGTTATATTTTCGAACTAGTTTTGCGGTTTTTTTGACCAAAATTTAACAAAACAACTGTGTTTCTGACTAAAACCGATCCTATTTAGTAATGTTTCGGATGATTTTTAAGAAATTTGGCTACATATTTGCGGTTCTAAAGGTAAAACACCTGGATAAGTTATTAAATGTGATTAATTTTTACTCTGGCTTATTTTGGACGAAATTTCTCAAAATAATCACGTGTCTAGTTAAATATCTTGCAAAAACGGTCGAAAATGGAACAAAATATAAATGCTTGACTTTGTTTAGATAAAACCTCGCCTAAGCGTTCAAAAAAATAAAAATAGCAACTTTCTTCCAGAAAATAACCCTTGTACAGATGTCTTAAGCAGCAACTTAGTTTTTCGACTCACTGAAATTATTTTTGAGTTTTCCTGAAATTTTTGTACAGCAGGAAGAATTGTCTCTTCTTAGCTGACCTTTATTTTTAATTTTCAACTGAAGATGACCGTTTTCCGGCAAAACCCGTGTCGTGTGTTTAAACTTAAGAAGATGGTGCTTTTGGTGAGATTGTATAAATTTCAGGTGAATTTTATGGACGATGTCGGTCAGACGTTGTTGAATTGGGCGTCGGCGTTCGGAACGCAAGAAATGGTCGAATATTTGTGTGATAGAGGTGCTGATGTTAATAAAGGACAAAGAAGTTCATCACTGCATTACGCGGCGTGTTTTGGTCGACCTGCGATAGCTAAAGTGTTGTTACGTCACGGTGCTAATCCAGATTTGCGTGATGAAGACGGTAAAACACCATTAGATAAAGCTCGCGAACGTGCCGATGAAGGACATCGCGAAGTGGCGGCAATTTTACAATCACCCGGTGAATGGATGATTCCGATCGATAAAGATCGCAATCGAAAATCCGAATCTGACAACGATGACAATATCGAACCGCGTGGCGATCCCGAAATGGCCCCGGTTTATCTAAAAAGACTCTTACCGGTGTTTTGTACGACGTTTCAATCGACAATGCTAGCGTCCGTTCGTAAAGCTAGTTTAGGATTAATTAAAAAAATGATACACTACATTCTACCTAGTTTATTGGAGGAACTTTGCAACAATGAATCTAGTCCAAATTTCGGAACGCAATTAGTTGAAGTGATTGCAACGGTTTTGGATAATGAGGTAGGTGGATTTTTTGGGTGCGTGTGACGGTGGTGTTTGATTGTGGTAAAAAATAGAAGGAAAGGGGTTTGGGATTGTAGTAGTCAGGTTTGCCTGATGGTGGCACATTTTACAGATGACTTATTGCTGGCCCAACACTCATAAAACCATCACAGCACCCTTCAGTTTATTAGTGCGCACGATGCGTGCTTTGGTGCATGATAGGCGTGTTATTCCGTATCCCTCTCTGGTCAGTTTTATTTTTTAATCCCCACTAACTTTTTCTTGAGTTTCTGTTTGGTTTTCCCACAGTAATACCTACTCACATAACAAATTGCATGCTAACACAAACCAACATTGTGGTAGAACTTTAAAACATGACTCTCTTTTTTTACCTCATTTTTTCATTGCTTTTGCTTTATTTGTTTCGATTAAATGCCTATTAAAATACACACGAGGTCAGGACAATTGCCTCTCTCGTGTGTATTTTGCAGTAAAAAATAAATTGTGTTATTTTAATCAGCATGGTATCCTTGGAAAAGTAAAGATTATCTCAAAAGTTTTCTGTTTAATAAAATATGAGTGAAAAAATTGTAATGCGTCAAAAATGCAGGATGACGAAGACGGCCACCTGATCGTCCTCGCCATTATCCAGGACCTAATGTCCAAATGCCAGGAAATCTTCCTGGATCATTTCGCGCGTCTCGGAATCTTTTCAAAGGTCCAAGCTTTAGCCGGCCCTCCAGAAGTGCAAGAGAACGAAGAGAACGAGCAACAGACCACTGAAGGTGAGTTTAATTTTCCACTACTTTGGGTTTTTTTGTTCCTCCCTCGGTCAGTGTTAATTTTCTCTTGTTAGAAGTTACCGAGCAAAGTCAGGTGGAAGATGCCAAAGAAATATTACCAGGTAAAGCCTACCATTGGAGAGATTGGTCAGTGTGTCGAGGTCGAGATTGTTTGTATATTTGGTCAGATGCGGCCGCTCTTGAACTGTCAAACGGTTCAAACGGTTGGTTTCGTTTCATACTCGATGGAAAATTGGCAACGATGTATTCGAGCGGATCGCCGGAAGGTGGTGCTGATACTTCCGGTAAGTAGCGGTTCCAGGTTATGATGCACTTGAATACGAACAGCATGATGTTGTTTTTAGAGATATTTTCTTTGATTGAATCATTTGATAAGCTTGGAGTAATTTTTTTTAAATTATGCGGCTTTTAGAATATCATTACATATCATCACGAGATCATTCTGATTAGTCGAAGCTATCTATTGCTTTTTTATTAGAGACATTGTTCCGGATTTTTTGATCATATCATGTACTTGCTAATTTGCATTGTTAATATTGCTGAGTGGTAACACAAGTGATTGTTGATTTGTTTGTCTTCAATAGGCAAAGGACGAGCCGCAGACACACTCACAACTGAAGGTAAGACAGCTTCATTTTATACGGAAACACAGTCGCCTAATAGTCGCTCACTGCTTCGCCTATTTGCCAATTTCGTTCTTTTTTCTGTTACTTTGCTCTCATGTGGTCGATTTTTTTTTCGTTAATTTTTTGTCATCATGGTAGGATCTATACTACATTAAATGCTTTGCATCTTTGCTCATTTTTCTACTGTGTGTCACTGTTTTAAAATACTAAGCCATTCGGATGCATTCCGTTAGACTAACAATAACCATTTAAAACTTCAGAAAATCGAGGCGAATTTTTGGAAAAGTTACAACGGGCTCGTGCTGCTGTCAGAAGTAATGTTAGTTCGATACCGATTTTATCAAAACCGGGACCTACACGTTTGGTTGTGGGTAATTGGTCGTTAACGTCACGAAAAGATGCAGAAATTCACATTCATAATTCCGACGGCCAACACCAAACTACAATTTTACGAGAAGACCTTCCCGGTTTTATATTTGAGTCAAATAGAGGCACTAAACATTCATTTACAGCGGAGACTAGTCTAGGTAATTAATGTCTTGTAAAACAATTAAACCAGAAAACAAATTGCAATTTTTTCCAATAGGTCCTGAATTTTCCGCCGGATGGACCAACAAGAAAGGTAAACGTCTACGCTCAAAAACCGAAGCCACAAAGATCAAAGTGAAATACTTGGCTCATTCGATATATGAACAATATTTCCGTGCAGCTCAAGCACAACCACGTGGAGTTGTAGCAAAACTAGGCAACATTGTAGCTCAAATTGAACGTGCATGTCAAAAACAATGTTCCTACGGTAATAATCGTGAAGGTGGTAATTCCTGGAAGGAAATTCTTAGGAATGCACTCGATGATCTTACACAAATTCTCGAAGATGACGGTGTTGTTAGCGCTTATGAATTACACAGTTCGGGTTTAATTCAAGCCCTTCTATCGCTCCTATCGACCAGTTATTGGGATCAAGGCTTGAAATCGAGCAAAATGAACAAATACCAGAAACAAAGAGTACAAGTCTTTAAACAGTGTTTCAAAAGCAGGGCAAACGACGAAAAGAACTCGATTCAGATTCTGGTGCATAAGTTAGTATCGGTACTTGAAAGTATCGAGAAATTGCCAGTTTATCTTTACGATTCTCCGGGGTCGGGTTATGGTTTGCAAATTTTAACCAGACGTTTGAGGTTTCGCTTGGAGAAGGCGCCCGGTGAAAGTTCGTTAATTGATCGGACTGGACGTGGTCTCAAAATGGAACCTTTGAGTACCGTTGCACAATTGGAGAGATACTTGTTGAAGATGGTGGCGAAACAATGGTACGATTATGATAGGAGTACGTTTCAATTTTTGAAAAAGTTACGCGAGAGTAAATACCAAACGTTTAAACATAGTCACGATTTTGACGAGAATGGGATTATTTATTTTATCGGAACGAATGGTAAAACTAGCTCTGAGTGGGTAAATCCGGCTCAGTATGGTCTAGTAACTGTGACGAGTTCTGACGGTCGTAATTTACCATATGGGCGAGTTGAGGATATTCTCTCGCGTGATTCTTCAGCTTTGAATTGTCACACAAATGATGATAAGAAAGCTTGGTTTAGTATCGATTTAGGTCTTTATGTTATTCCAAGTGGTTACACTTTGAGACATGCAAGGGGTTATGGACGTTCGGCTTTACGTAATTGGTACTTTCAAATGTCACGTGATGGAATCACGTGGACCACTTTATGTACACATACTGACGATACCTCATTGAATGATCCCGGTTCGACTAACAGTTGGCCGATTGAATTATCATCACCTGATGAACAAGGGTGGCGCCACGTTCGCATCCAACAAGCCGGTAAAAACGCATCCGGCCAAACCCACTATTTGAGTCTTTCTGGTTTCGAAATTTACGGTCAAGTAGTTGGAGTGTGTGAAGATTTAGGTAAAGCGGCCAAAGAAGCCGAAGCACATTTACGTAAACAGAGACGTTTGCTTAAGACACAATTATTGAAACATATGACTGTTGGTGCGAGAGTCGTACGAGGGATTGATTGGAAATGGCGAGGACAAGATGGAAATCCTCCAGGTGAAGGCACTGTAACTGGTGAATTACACAGTGGTTGGATTGACGTTACGTGGGATCATGGTGGTTCGAATTCTTATCGAATGGGTGCTGAAGGTAAATACGACCTGAAGTTGGCTCCCGGTTATGACGTTGAAGCCACAACATCTAAAAACGCGACAAGTAAACCTAAAGATAAACAAAGTGTGTTAACTAGTCGCAAAAGTAGTTCAACTCCAAGCTTGCCTGAAGCAACCGATGTTAAAACATCGGTTGCGTCAACAGAACAAGCCGCTTCAGCTGATAATTTAGCGGCCAAGCAAGCTGCGGAAACCATCGCCGAAAGTGTGCTAAATATGGCACGGAACGAAGCTTTGGTTGCTGTCACTTCAGAATCTCAAGCTGCAAATAATGATTCGGAACTTTCGGTGGTTGTACACCCATTGAGAGACCCACATCATGATTTATCAACGATAAATAATTCGAGTGATTTGGCTACGATTGTCGAAAGTTTGGCGCTTTCTGACACTAAACCCGCCACTGTCACAACACGAAGACAAAATTCGGACGATCGACCAAACACATCCGAAAAAGCATCAATGGTCACAAGCAACTCAACTTCAAACTTGAATAAAAGTGGACTTTCGAACCGTTCGAAAATCAATAATAGTCAAGTGGCCGCAGCTGCAGCACAAACATTTGTCGAAGCGGTCGAAGCGTTAGATAAACTTCGCGAAGGTTCGGATATGTTACGTAACAACACGAATAATTTCCTGTCCGGTGAGTTACTACAAACCGCTTTCAGTCTCGGTCAGACTAGCCAACAATCAATAAGCTCTCTAAATACAGGTGTACGCATTTCGGTATCAGGTAATCCCGAAACCGATGAAGAAAAACCAGTTCGGAGGAAACCCGATGAACCATCAACAACAACAACAACAACTAAAGATCCATGCAGTGAGAAAGACGAAGTTACGAATAATGCCCGTAACACGAGTAATAACACAATCGTTGTCACAAATCCGATGAGTGTTAGTGTTCCAAATTTAACTTCAAGTGAAGCCAATAGTCAAATTGAGCCAACTTCAACAGCTGGGCTTTTAGAAACTTTCGCAGCATTAGCACGGAGACGAACTCTAGGTTCAGTTACGACAACAAACAGTTCGAACGCTAATCCGAATAATTCGGGTGCTATAACGAATTCCAACGCACAGAATAATCAGAATACGGGTTCGTTGTTTCCGAGAGGACCGAATTCGGTGTCGAGTTTGGTGCGGCTTGCGCTGTCGAGTAATTTTCCTGGAGGTTTGCTTAGTACAGCTCAAAGTTATCCTAGTTTATCATCGAGTAATAATACAGCTGCTCAACAAGGCGGGATTTCGACAACTGCAGGAACGGTGCAAGGGTTGAGTCAAGCGCTGACAATGAGTCTGACGTCCACGAGTAGTGATAGTGAGCAGGTGTCACTTGAAGATTTTTTGGAATCGTGTCGTGCACCAACGCTTCTTGCTGAGTTGGATGATGATGAGGAGATGGGTGATGAGGATGATAACGATGATGATGAGAATGAAGATGATGCAGATTATGATGAAGTGATGGTTTCGAGGAATTTGTTGTCATTTATGGAGGAGGAAGGTTTTGAAACGAGTTCAAGGCCGAGTAAGAGACGCTCATGGGATGATGAGTATGTGTTGAAAAGGCAATTTTCGGCTTTAATTCCGGCGTTTGATCCAAGGCCGGGAAGGACGAACGTCAATCAAACTACAGGTATGTTAATTTGTTTTTTACAGATAATAAAATAATGCTCGAATCAGTGTGCAAGAAATTCATTAAAGGGCTCTAATTGATTAAATAAATAAAAATTTAGCAAAATCTAAAAAAAATTTTACATATTATATCGGGAAGTATTTAAATTTAAATGAAAGTTTACAATTTGTGCATCTTCCTCTTAATTGAAGATAATATGTAGAAAACGGTTATAAACTGCTCGAAAAAAGATGATATTTTTTACTGGAAGATTATACGGAGGCTTTTTTAGTTTTTCATTAAAAAAATTATAATTCGAAAACTAAAAGTCGTTCAACAAAATGATTTGTTTCAGTCAATTGTGTGACTCATTCTACGTATTAATACCTGCATTTCACAGGATTTAAAATTTTTTTGTCAAAAATTTTACCTTCAAGGTAACCATTTCATGGTGGTACCTTATTCTTCAACAAAAAAATTCGTAACTCAAAAACTAAAAGTCGTAGAGCAAAACGATTCTGTATTATACCAGCTTTTTACGAGATTTAAAATTTTGATTTTTTTTTTACTTAAAATAAAAATGAAAAAAATATTTTTTTTAACTCACTCTAGCCAAGTTTTATGGACTTTTCTATTCTTTTACAACCCTCTGGAGTTGTTAAAAATAGAAAAAAAAAGTTAATATGTTCGATTTTAAAAATTTACGATTTTTGCAATTTTTGTCGCGATTTTTGTCGATTTCCCGTACCAGGAACATTCATCGAGTAATAATTCCGGAACTATTAGAGATAACCCTATGAAGTTTATTATCGTTGAAAAGTCCTTTTAATTATCTATCTGTTCAAAAAAGATTATTTTTCTCCGACTTATAGTTTTCGAGAAAATTTCGAAAAAAAGCAAAAGTAGGTTAAATTAAAAAAAAAATCCTAACTAAAAAACTATTGGTTATTTGGCGATTTTCTCGGCGACAATTGATTCCCCGGATCATTTTACATAGGTTTGGACCAAAAATAGTTCCACATTTTAGAATAGTTTTGACGTAATTGAGAAAATTAAAAAAAAATGAAAAATTTGTTAACAACCCCCCTCTTCAAATTGGGCAATTTTTAAAGTGTCTCAAAATAAATTTATACCCATCTTATCTTATACAGGGTGTCCGTTTTTCGCGCTCCACCATGGGGATCTCAGTTATTATAAGAGATACGAGGTCGGTTAAATTGGGGCAAAGTTGGGCATTTTTATGCTGAACAATTATCTGAAAGAAAATTTGATGTGTCATTTTTAGTTTTTGAATTATTGTAAAAAAACGGAAATTTGTAATTTTCGTTTTTATTTTTTCAAGCGAAAACCAAAAAAACTAGACGTTTTTAACTAGGACGTTCTTCAGGCACTTTTTTACAAGGAATCTAAATCTGTCATCGTATTTTCCAAGGCGTTCTTCATGTCATAGTTACAACACTCAACTTCGGTTTTTCTTATGGACGCCATATTCGATTTTTGTATTATTGAAAAATGTTTTTATTTCTGATTACAACGATGTATCACATGTTATGATCGAATTTTGTTTTTAAACAAACTAGATTTTGGAAGTTTAATTGAATTTGGATCTGGAAAGTCCACATTTCCGCCAAGCATAGTTATTTAAAAACTAAACGACATGATAAGCTAGAAGTTTATTTTTTGTAAAACAAAACAAGACAGAGTTATAAAAATTCTGCTCAAATATTTAATAGAACTGTCAAGTTAGTTTATTAAACAAAATTTTTGTCGTTTTTTTCCAAAGCACTCTTTGCAAACAAAAACGCTTTTTTCTTAATTTTATCATCATGTAAGATTCGATCATATCATGTGATACATCGTTGTAATCAGGAACAAAAAGACTTTTCAAAAATACAAGTATTAAATATGGCGTCCATAAGAAAACCAAAGTTGAGTGTTGTAACTATGATGACATGAAGAACGCCTTGGAAACGGCGATGACAGATTTAGATTTTTTGTAAAAAAATGCCTGAAGAATGTCTTTAAAACATCTAGTTTTCTTAGTTTTCGCTTAAAAAAATTAAAACGAAAATTATAAATTTTTGATTTTTCTCAATAATTCAAAAACATAAAATGACAGCAAATTTTCTTTCAGGTAATTGTTCAGCATAAAAATGCGCAACTTTGCCCCAATTTAACCGACCTCGTAAATCTTATAATAACTGAGATTCCCATGGTGGAGCTCGAAAAACGGACACCCTGTGTAGATTTTGATGTGCTCTTTACGATGGAAAAAAGCGTTTTCTCCTAGCACTTTTAGTTTGGCCGTAATCGGCGTTTGAAAATTGATTTTTTTTGCGAGATATCGCCTTGACACCTATGCCATTTTGTAGCGCTTTTTATAACGATTTTAATCGATTTTGCCGTTTTGCTCTAACTCTAATAGTTTCGTCGTAATGGCCGTTTAAAAATTAAAAAAAAGTGAAAATGGCAACCTTTTTTTGCGTTTTTCTCGGAAATTATAGGACTGGGAGCAAAAATCAATAGAGCATCGTATAGCGCTTGAAAATGTCTATTTTCTCGTTAAAACCCGGAGCCGCTCCGGGCAACGGTTCCGGATACAGAGGCATTCAAAGTTTTACACTAAAAAAAATCATAACTTAAAAACTAAAAGTCGTAGAACAAAACAGTTTGTTCCAGTGAATTCTGCGGCTCATTCTACCTATTATATCAGCTTTTCATGAGATTTAAAATTTTGAATTTTTTTGCATACATTTTTTGTCAAATTTATACGCAACTTAAAGTAGGTATTTTAGAATTCCGTGAATAGAAAATGATAAATACTGCGTTATCGACTTGTGCCGTAATCTCTCCATTGTGAATTAACTATACAATTTGATCGTCTAGCGTTAAAAATGTCTATAATTTTGTCTGTATACATTTAATGTAGATTTGGAAGTACCACCACCTGGACAAGAAGAGAACGGTTCTTATTTAGAACACGAATTGTTACCACAACCGAAATTGCAACTAGTGTTGAGGGGTCCAAATATGCCGGGGATTCCCGATGTTGAAATCGAATTAAACGATCCGTCTTGGACTATATTCAGAACCGTTCAAGAATTGATGCAAATGACCGAATTCGGTTCGAAACAAGAGAAACTGAGACGTATTTGGGAACCCACATACATGTAAGTTAATTCCATTGTAAACTATTTCAATTATTAATTATTTCGTGTTCAAAGAATTGTATATCGCGAGTTGAAAGACGACGGAACTTACGATTCGGAAGAGGGTCGTGCCACACCTGTTGTCCTCTATTCCCGAAGTGGAAGTAGTTCAGTTGCTGGTACCACCCTCTCACCCAGTACTCCAGTTCCTGGTACACCATCAGTGTCAAATTGTACCGTCGAAGACGTCCTTCAATTACTGCGACATCTTTTCGTAATCACAACAACAAAAGAGAACGATTTGAATTCGTTAGACAACAACATCGAAATCACTCCCGACCAATATACTAGTAAAAAAATCACAAACAAGCTATTGCAACAAATCCAAGACCCGTTGGTATTGTCGAGTTCTAGTTTACCGGCATGGTGTGAAGAGTTAAATCATTCGTGTCCATTTTTATTCCCATTCGAAACTCGCCACTTGTATTTCAATTGTACCGCATTTGGAGCGTCTCGAAGTATAGTCTGGTTGCAAACCCAACGTGATGTCACAATGGAAAGGCAAAGAACAACGGGTTTGTCACCACGTCGCGATGAACCACACGAGTTTCGAGTCGGTCGTTTAAAACACGAAAGGGTGAAAGTTCCTAGAGGTGAAGAAATATTGAGTTGGGCAATGCAAGTTATGAAAATCCATTCGGATAGAAAATCAATTCTTGAAGTAGAGTTTTTGGGCGAAGAAGGCACAGGACTTGGTCCTACTTTAGAATTTTATGCTTTGGTCGCTGCCGAATTACAAAGAAGGGACTTGGGGATGTGGATTTGTGACGATGATGCCATTGATATGCAAGAAATTGTTGACTTAGGTGAAGGTGTTAAACCTCCCGGATATTACGTGCGACGAGTTTCGGGTCTCTTCCCGGCACCTTTGCCACAAAATTCTGAAATTTGTGATAAGGCCGTTAAGTATTTCTGGTTTTTGGGCGTGTTTCTTGCGAAAGTTTTGCAAGACAATCGTCTAGTTGACTTGCCCTTGAGTCAGAGTTTCTTGAAGTTGATGTGTCATGGAGAGATTCAGAACACAGTCAATGAACGGATTGGTTTTGCGGGTGTGAAAAAATCGAGCGAGGATGATATTATGACGTCGAGTTTGATATCGGAAGAGAGTGAGAAAGAGTTGGAGTTGGATCCGCCTAAAATGATCATTGAGGATAAAAAACTGTGGTATTTAAATATACTGGGTGAAGAGGACCTTCATGATATTGATTACATCAGAGCGAATTTCCTGAAACAGATTCGGGAGTTGGTGAAACAGAAACATAAAGTAATGCAAGACCATAATCTTTCGCCCGAAGCGAAAACACATCAAATACAAAATATGTGCTTGAATCATGCTTCAGGGCCTGTACTCTTGGAAGATTTAGCTTTGACGTTCACATACGCGCCTAGTTCTAGTGCTTTCGGCTTTTCGGCTGTCGAATTAGTCTCGAATGGAGCCGATATTGAAGTTAATATAGAAAATATAGAGGAATATGCGGAATTGACAACGTCCTTCTGCTTAGATAAAGGTATAGCTAGACAACTTGAAGCGTTCCATAAAGGCTTCTGTACGGTGTTTCCTATGGAGAAGTTGGCTGCTTTTAGTCCAGACGAAATGAGGATTATGCTGTGCGGTGATCAAAATCCTCAGTGGACGCGTGACGATCTCATCAACTACACGGAACCCAAACTAGGATACACTAAAGACAGGTAAGTGGAGGAAATCCTTTTGATTTAGTTTCACAGTTCATAAGCTTTGTGAATGTAATTTCGGCTTCAAAATTTTATGAAAAATAAAATAGTGTCTTCAAAATAAGTAAGGACTAAGAAAAATAGTTCTAAATAGAAGCTTCTAAATCCTGAAATTTTACAAATACGAGCAGGAAAAGAAATACAAATTGATAACGGACGGGACACAAAAACTTGTCACATCGTATTGTTAAACAGTCGTTATAAAATTCTGCTAATTTAAAAGGCACTAATTCCAACAATTATTTTTGAAGTAAAAGGTGGAACCGGTTGAAACTTTTGAAACCACGAAATCGAAGAACAAGGCAATGTGTAACAACTTTTGATTAATTTAATATTTGGTTATACATAACCAAAGTGCGGAATTTTAACGGGGGGGCCATGACGGTACAGTCGACAAGCTGACTCAATATTTATCCATAACTGATCCGTTGTAGCAGGTTCATTGGCGTGGAGGTCTATACAATTAATATTACGGTCGCCTACAAAAATCAAAAGTTGAACAAATTTTGTGTTTACATCCTCGTATCTTCCTTCTAGATAAAGCTAGAAACTTCATATTTTTTGCAAAATATTTCTCAATAAATGCAGATTTTCACGTAGTTACACAGGGTTGAGCTTTGATAAATAGAAACCGAAAAAATTAAATTTTCATGTAACGTTTTTCAGATGACTATGATTATTAGAACTCCCAATACTTCTAATGTGGGGTTTAGACAAAACACCCTGTATATTTTGTATTTTATTGGATAGTTGTACATATGGAAATTTTGCATATTTTACGTTGTTTTTTGCATCACATTTTTTGTTCTTTTTTGTGAAAAATGTTCTGATATTTTTTTTCAATAAAGTTGTTAGGGTAATTATTTTGTCTTAAAATTACTTTGACTTTTTCTATATTTTGATCATGAAAACTTTTATCACTAAGATTGATAATAATAAGTTGTGAATGATATTCTTTTTTTGTTGTTGGGCATGTTGTGATGTATAATTTAAGATTCTGTTACTTTGTGTTGGTTTCTGATACCAATTAGTTTTTAGACTGCCGTCACTATTTTTAATTACAAGAGTGTCTAAAAATGGAATTTGATTGTTCTTTTCTATTTCAATCGTGCATTGTAATTTAGGATGATATTGTTTGAAAATATTTAAGGTGGTATAAATTTGTTGTGTAGTGAAATCTTCGAGATGCGAAAAAGTTTTTTATTTAAATAAATAGACACCTACATAATCGAGATGAACTTAAGCTTAGGCTTCAAGTAAGTTGTTGGTGCAAGAATCATTTCGATATCTGTAACACTCACCAACTCATTGCAATTTACAAAATGTGCTCGAGGTGAAATCGCATCGTATGTCCCTGTAAAACGTGGTCGCCGCCTTTAAAAACATTTCAAGGGCTAAAAATGGTAAATAATTAAAAAAATAAGTAACGTCACGCCAAAGAATAGTTTGAAATGAATTAAAATTTCGTAATTTAGTTTTATTATTGAGACACTTTTAGGCTTTTTAAATAAGTACAGATAACAATGTTCTGTTGACTTTTTAGATAGTATTAAAATTAAAAGAGTAAAGGAATAATATTAATTGATAAGTGACATTAATTATTTTTCTAATTATTTACGATTTTTAGCCCTCGAAATGTTTTCAAAGGCGGTGCAGAGGGAAATACGGTGCGATTTCACTTCGAGCGCTTTTTGCAGTAATTGTAAATTGCAATAACTTGGTGACTGTTACAGATATCGAAATGATTCTTGCACCAAAAACTTATTTAAAGTATTAGCTTCATTTCATCTCGATTATGTAGGAGTCTATTTTTTAAAATAAAAAACTTTCTCGCATCTCGAAAATTTCACTACACGAATATGCAACGTTACAAGAAAGTGTAATGTTTTTGGTTTCCCTTTATCAAAAGTCAATTTTGTGTAACTACGTACATATCTGCATTTACTGAGGAATCTTTTGCAAAAAAAATGAAGTTTCTAGCTTTATCCAGAAGGAAGATACGAGGATGTAAACGCAAAACTTGTCCAGTTTTAGGTGTATGCACATTTTTAGCTAAATCGTCTTTTTTCATCCCTTCTCGAGGGTTGGAACAAAAATTCTTTGACTAAACATTTTCCAATACTCCTCAGTGACTTGTATCAAAAATGCAAGCTTTTCCACAACATTTCGATATAAAGGCTTATTTGACTGGACTATGCTAGCGCACGCCCATGCACTGACGTTCTCCCATAAAGATTCCGCTCCTTGCACATAACGGACGGGACAAAAAATATAGTGTGTAAAAATAACTCCAAAAAATTTATTCAGACAGGTTTTAATTATTAATGACTTTAACAGTTTCAAAATTAGACAGTGGAATTTAAAAATTCTTGGTCTTGTTTAACGACGTAAGAAATAAGAACAACATTTATATGTTTGCAATAACGGACGGGATAGCAAAAGTTACGAAAATAAAAAGTAATATTACTAATCAATTACTTACCGATTTCCATTTTCTAAACTACTAGAAACTAAAAAAATACTCTTCAAAAAAGATTCAACAGTTGTATGTAATACAACGTCAGTAGTTTTTATTGTCGCCTACAAGGCAATGTATGTAAATTTTAGAATCCAATGAATTATTTTAATTTAAATGATAATTTTAAATCCACAACAAAAAAACATTTGGCACAAAATACATTAAACATAAACCGAAGCGTGTATTTTGAAAGAAGCTTAACATTTTACTAAAATTATTTTGAAAATTTTAGTGTCAGGTTGCATTATTTATAAATCTCTGATTTTGATGTGTTAACAGCTAGTAATATTTTTTTCTATTAAAGTTTACAAAAAACTGTACAAGTAACTAAGAAATAATTTTATTCTTTGACAATGTCAAAATTTACAGTTTTTCTCCTGTGTAAGGAAGTTTTGACAACTGTTTGGCATTTCTCAATACGAAACGTCAGATTATTTTTAATAGATTTAAAGCAATTTTAAGCCTTGTTGAGTCTAATTCGAAGAATAAAATGTTGTATTCAACTCGTTTTCGTGTAAATCGGTTCATTTATTTCATCTCGTGGATGATAAACCTCTCGCTATCACTCGACGTTTAAAAATCCACTCGTGAAATAAAGCGTCCGATTTACACTCAAACTCGTTAAATAATATACTATTATTTAACTGATGAGTTGTGTGGTAAATGCCGTTAATTGTTTATAGCCCTGGCTTTTTGCGGTTTGTCAACGTGTTGGTGGAAATGTCCCCCGAAGAGAGGAAAGCGTTCCTCCAGTTTACGACAGGATGCAGTTCTTTGCCTCCTGGTGGTTTGGCAAATTTGTATCCTCGGCTGACCATAGTGCGAAAAGTGGACGCTGGCGAAGGCTCATATCCCTCTGTTAATACCTGTGTCCATTATTTGAAGCTACCTGATTATCCCACTGAGGAGATTTTGCGACAGAGACTTTTAGCAGCTACTAAAGAAAAAGGATTCCATTTGAACTAGAAAAGAAATGCTAACTAAATTTGTACCTTTTAAATTAATGTTTCTTTTAGGGTAAAAGTATAAAGAGATATAAAAAAGAGTACTGAGACTTTTTTGTATTGTTTATATTATTAATTCTGATATTTTCGTAGCAAATTATCAAGCTGTACACTTTTAAAAAGTACACTATTTTTCAGCAACACTTGTTAACGAAGCTGCTAGTGCATCTTTAGTGATATCTTGAAAAATAGAGAATTTATGACCAAATTTCATCATGATACGTGACGATTTTTTATTTATTGTGATTCATTAATTTGCAATACATTTATTGAATATTTAATTATTAGTGCGTAGGGCACTGGGTATTTATGGTTTAGAGTTAATTTTTGCTTACTACTCACAGCGTAACTTACAGTAGAAAATGTCTGTATGTATTGATGTTAAATTCAATGTTATTACTCCTAATAAACTACTTTAAATTCTACTCTCGTTTTTCCTTGTCATTCCTCTATTGAATTCACAACCAAGACTCGATTATTACTGTACAGTTTTATTAATAAAACATAAATAAATGTACAAAATGTAAATACAGGTCACTGTTAATACGTTACAATCACATGAACATAATGGTAAAAACTTGAATCAAGCTTTGATTGGGTCTAACTTTATTATATCCTTAATCTCATCCAGTCGTATCCTCGACAGCCTATTCTTCTTACTCCTTTTCTGGTGTCCGTGATAATTATAATGACCCTCGTTATTATCTTGAACTGGGGGTGTTAAATCTTGCTGATAGTCAACTTGATCAACTTGTTGGTACCCAGCATCGGGAGAAGTTGGGTAGTAATAATTTTGCCCTTGATTCGAGCCCTGATCGTAGTAATAATCCTGGTTAGAGTCACCACCAGGACTCGTATAAGCATAATGCATTTCTGGCGTTTCGACTTGAACCGCACTGTAAGCATGTTCTGGAACTGCAATAGTTTGGGGTTGATTTTTATGGAAAATAACCCTCGTGTGGGTGTCTTTGGGGTAGTTTTCATGCGTTAGCAACCCATCGTTGTATTGTTGTTGGTGGTGATATTGGGGTTGTTGTTCTACGAGAGAACTTTGCACATATTTCGCAAGCAAAGCCTGGACATCTATTGAGTTAACTACAGGGGCTAAGGGATGAGTTTGGGGCAAATTGGGGTGAAGAACGGCCGAAGGGTCGTTCAATTGACTTGGGAAAACGCGCAGGATTATGACAGGTACTTGGGGTTCGTGTCCTTGAGGTAGGTACGAGGAGAGTCCTCCGACTTGTCCTTGATTATTGACGCTCGAGTATAAAGTCGTGCCCGGTTGCACGTTGTAGGAATGTGTTTGAATTCCTTGTTTGAAGACAGTCGGGGGGCCCCGATACGGGGGTATGTCATGCTGGGAGTACTTGTAAACTTGGAATTTGGGTGGCGCTTGATAGCCGTAGCCTAAGGATGAGTCGATCGTCCTTTTGGAATTTTTCGAAGTCTTGTTCTCGTTGGGATCGACGATTTCGATTGCGATGATCGCCGGAGGAGATTTCGCTTTCGTAATGAGCTTTTTCGACTCGTCCTTGAATTTTTTCGGCGATTTGGATGTCGCCGATGTGATGTAGATCAAGAGTATCTGGAAAATTACTCATTTTAGAAAGTGAAAATAATTCCGGATTCCCTATTTATCTAATCACGTTACTGGCTGATGTAATCCAGTGCCATCTGCCGGACTTTCACTGGTGGTACTTTCTATGCTTGTGATGGGACAAGTTCGTGGTCTGTCAGTGACAATCAAGACTGTCTCTGGTACATGGTACTTTCAAAAAAATCAATAAAACGTTACATAACCATTTTGAATATGGATTTCGACCATAAATCAGTGATATATCGGACATATTTTTTTATCTGGGAGAAAGTATAATGGAAGTATTAAATTAATATCGAAAGTGGTCATTTGAAAACCACACAGGAAGAATAACACGTGTGAAAAAAATTCGGATTACAATTTTTTAAATTCGTTCATTTGAAAGTCTAATTTATCATTTAAATTTTATTCAAGTGTAGGTACTACTCCTAGAATATCTAATCCTAAAATAAGACAGACGATGTTTCATTGTCATTGTATTATTTTTTATCAGCCCAACATGTTCTCACTTTTCTCATGAAACAAAATCGGATAAGTGTGAAGAAATTGCGTGTTGGTTTAGATAATTTCAAGGATGGTTGCGAGTTAATCTACGATCTTTCCTCAGTGAAGAAATTTTCAAATAAAAAATTTATGAGAGTACCTAATTCAAGTGAGCGGTTCTTCGGAAAAAACTACTACCAATATTAAACCTTGATATGTTTAGCCTAATTTAATAAACACATTGTAGGCGATTATCTATGTTGAAATAGCGAACCTTGAATAGGAACCAATTTCAGCAACTAATTAATCTCTTCGTATCCGCAAATCGAGTGAAATTGTGAGAAAAAGTGTCTTGACCTTCCTCAAATCCATTATAATAGTGATCGGTCGAGCTAATTATTGCCGATTTGTACTTTCACTAAAAATAATAACAGTCCGCAAAGAACGCATTGTTGTTTACATAATAGGAGCGTCGTAATTGGGTAATTTCTTTGTACATTTTTGTTCTGCTCTGTCTAGTAGTTATTTTTTCTTATTTACGACTTGGTGTTGGTATTCTATGTCAATGTTACGTTACGTTATGCTCCGGAGGTGTTTTGCATAACATTTCAAGATGTTTCAATAAGTGATGAAGAATTTACCGATAAGTGCGGAAAAGTGGGTCAAATGTTTTACTATCACCAAGTACAAAAACTTATGATAGTAATTAAAAGAGCGTCATACGACGTCTCAATTTTCCTTTTCTATGTAGATTTTGTTCACATTGCTTTCTAATGAACATTCACTTATTTTTATCAATTGCATAAACCCCGTTTGACTAGCAAAAATTAATATAAATAAATTTGGGGCGTTTTTGACACGTTGCTCCAAAAATTATGCTAAAGTATGCGAAACATTTGTTGGGATTGTATTAATTTAAATAACTAATTTGTCATTTTGCAATCAAAGTTTGGTTGATACATGTGCTAGAATTTACGGAAACTAATCAGTTTTGAAATTTTTCGTCGCCACTAACGTGGAAATTTATCACTCAATTAAATGATAATAATTATGCCAATTTGACAAATAGATAGCAACCCTAGTCGTTTGTTAATTGGTAAAGTGTTGACATAAATAAACTGTAATATCGTAGGAAATCAAAGATATTTTTTTTCAAATAATGGTTGAAGAATTTGATTATTTTTTCACGTAATTTTTTATTGTTGTTAATTAATGGGTTTGGGAAAATTGGCGGTACCCGACAAGCTTTTTAGTTAATTAACTTTTTATGTCTTTATTATTAATTTATTAATTAAAATCGCCGAGGATGTAATTAATTGAATAAACGGAAATATAAAATTAATAGGGATTATCTTAATGTGAAAAAATGCCACTTACTACTGAAATAAACCTCATTATCACTCCACTAAACCCACTACCAACCGATTCCTTCTACAGACTAGCGTGCAGTCTCCGGATTCTTAGGTTTTATACTCACTTTACACAAGACACCATCCCTTCCTTCCGGTTTGTTGCATCCGCAAATGCAATTCTTTATCTCAAATTGGCATAAAAGTTTATTTGGAAATAAAAATAATCTCGCTTTCTGATCATTTACATAATAAATGTGTTTTGTTGTATAATTGAAATAGAACAGGCCTGCTTAAGGATTAATTTTTGAAAATTCAGATGAACCGGCAAGTGCTGTAATAAATTAATTGTGAAAGCCTTATTGCAAATTAATGCACTCGGAGAGTTGGTCAGTGACATATTAGAAATCAGCGAAATTCCCAAAATTTCTCTGTTGTCACAAGACACTAATTAAAGGTTTAAAAAAATTTGCAATAACAAATTGTGCAGATGTTCGTGATTTTTGGATTGTGAAGGCTAAGGTTAAACTTTCACTGATCGATCGTTCTTGCTTTGTTATTGTTTTAATTTGTCCAAAAAGAAAGGTTTGAAAATCGCTCACGATTGCATCAATTAGCTTAAGGCGTTCGAAATTTCATAAATGTGCGATGGTTACAAGAGTATAGTACTAGTGAAAGCTGCATTTTTGCCAAACAAAACCAATGTCCAGTTTGTTTCATCTTGTGTATGTACGTGAGCTGAATTCTATGTCACGGTTGTTGTAGACGGAAACGTTCAGTGGTTTCCGGACTGTTTTACTTCTGTCTGCAAAAATAATGCTTTCCACTCAAAATCCCGCATTTGCCAACTGTTATTCCGATTTTTTGTGTGTGATAGATTAATAAAAAAAAGATTAATAATAAATTCGATATTCCGGGTGGTCGATGAAAAGTTTACAAGATGATAATGATATAAAACTTGTATTGTTTAAATTTAAATTTGTGATTTTGTGTTGTAAGATTTCAGATCGTTTATTTTAATTTATTTTTTAAATGTTTCGCAACACATTTAACAAATTTGTTCTTACGAGGTTTAAATTTTTATTATTACTTGTAATTATCTGTAGGTGGGACAATTCTTGCGTTCAATATAAACGTTGATTCACACTTCATACATCAATTACTTCAAAGATGAAGTTCTTTGGAGTTGTATTTTTTTTCTTGTTACTTGTCGTAGCGAGTTTTGCAAGTTCTGTGCTAGGTTTAGTTTTTATTAGTCTTCGTTCTTGATTAATTACGTAGTTATTATTATTTTTAGAGCTAGAACCAGAAGAAACCGTTTTTGCCCCAAGACAACAAAATTGGCCTGTCTTATGCGGTTGGAAACGTGAACCTTGTTTTTATGATAGTCAAAAATAAATCAATTATAAAAGATTTCTTAGTATTAATTTGTATAAAACCATTCACATTTATCTCTGTCTCCAAACATTTCAAAAAATAGTGTAATAATAATTATAATTATAATAATAATAAAATTTATACCTATTATTGCAGTTAATTCGTGACTGTGTTCCTAAAAAATTACATCGTGTTCTATTCGGAAAGGTTTTGTAAAAACTTAACGTTCAAATCGCATGAAAAGAATATCGTAACAATTAAATTAAACTATTGAGTTTTCTAACCTGCTGAAATTCAGTTACAAACTTTTAAAACGAAATAGTACCTGACATTTGAAATAATACCGTAGTTTAATTTAATTTCAATTTTTTTTCGATCGAACACTGCTGAATAATTATCCTTCAAGCACTCCCAGTAGGTAAAAGGAGGACACACGAATTTTAAGCGTACCTAACTATAAAATTTAAAGCTAGATTAACTGAAAAAAATCGCGAAACTGGTTAAATATTTTATTATTATTTATAATTTTATGCCATTGTGAGCATTTGTTATTATGATAATTTTTTGTGCTTGTAATTATTTGTAAGAGGAACCATCTTTTGTATGTAAACATCGATTCAGCTTTGTACGTCAATTATTACACGATGAAGTTTTTTGGATTTGTGTTATTTTTGTTCTTACTTGTTGCAGCAAGTTTTGGGGAAGGTATTAGTTTGCTTTGATTTGATTTGCTTCCATTGTTATTGTTTCTAGAAGGTTTTTACCCGAGGAGAGCACAACGTAATGGCCGATGGTGTGATTGGCATAATGGTGGAACTTGTTATTAAACATTTGATAAGGAAAAAAATATATTTGCTCTTTCTAAAAATAAAGCAGTTAAAGATTTATTTTTGTCATTGGAAAACAAAAAGTTTTTCCACTTCCCCATTCGATGTTTCCTTGCTCTTGTTCCTATGTTAAATCCCTAAGCAGAATAATTTTTGAAGTCCCAGTTTTTTAATTAAACAGAAAAAAGTTTGATTTTGATTTTAACAAATACTTTTCTCATAATTTGCTATTTGTCACTTATTATTAGGTAGGTATGAAGTAAATAAAATTTAAGAGTCATCATCACAATTTAAAATTTCAATGATACTACTCTTACGTAAAAAGTAGCTCTAATAGTTACCAAATATTTTATTATGTGAAATTTCATGCTATTTAAATCATTATTGTTTTCACTTATTTTTGTACGGTTTTTAAGATTTAGGGCCGGTTTATTGAAAGCGAAATTAAAATTTAATTCAGAATGAAACTAATTCGAATTGATAATTGCGATAAAAACCTTTCGTAATCGTAAACCTATGTCTCGGATTTATTCCGAGTTTTTAATTTTTTTATATTTGCTTCAAAAATCAGCGAAAAGTTATCATTCTGTTGCTGTCGTTGAAATTATTTGTAGCAAAAACCAATTACTTAAAGTTGTGACTAATTGTCTTCCGCCCAAACGAAATAAAAATTTTATTATTATTTCAGATTTTGTGCGGTTTAAATTTTGTATTATACATTTTTCTACGGTCTTTAAGATTCGATTGTACTTATTATTTGATTGCTGATTTTTTATATAAATTGCAATTCACACTTGATACAAGGATAAAACGATTTCAAAAGTAATCATCACAACATGAAGTTCTTTGGAATTGTGTTATTTTTGTTCTTACTTGTCGGAGTAAGTTTTGGGGAAGGTATTAGTTATTAGTAGCTTTTGCTTTTCTTTGATTTGCTTCCACTGTTAATGTTTCTAGAATTAGAGCCAGAGTGGACCGAATTAGAAGAAGAAGGTTTTTACCCAAGGAGAGCACAACGTAATGGTCAGTGGTGTGATTGGTTTAATGGTGGAACTTGTTATTAAACATTTGATAAGAAAAAAAAGTATTTGCTCTTGTTACCCACATTAAACATTTCATAAGAAAAACAAATATGTGCTCTTTCCAAAAATAAAGCAGTTATAAAAGATTTATTTGTGTCATTGGAAAACAAAAAGTTCTTCCACTTTCTCACTTAATGTTTCCTTGCTCTTGTTCCTATATTTTACATTTCTAAGCAGAACAAGTCCCAATTTTTTTTAATTAAACTGAAAAAAGTTTGATTCTGATTTTAAGAAAAACTTTTCTCATAAGGTATTACATTTACGTAAAAAGTGGCTTTAATAGTTCCAAATATTTTACTACTAGTTGAAACACTACTACTTACTACTTGAAACATTATTACTTTCACTAATTTTTTGTACGGTTTTTAAGATTTAGGGTCGGTTAAAAAGCAAAATTAAAATTTATTTCAAAAAAATTGATAACTGAGTTAAAAACGTTTTTTGTAAACCGGTCCTATGTCTCGGATTTAGTCCAGTTTTTCATTTTTTAATGTTTTGAAAATTAGCGAAAAGGTATCATTTAGGCTATTGAACTTGTAATTATTTGTAGGAAGAACCAACTACTTAAAGTTGTAATTGATGTTAATATTTCTTGTCTTCCGCCCAAAAAAATTCAAATAAAAATTTTATTATTATTTCAGATTTAGTGCGGTTTAAAATTTGTATTATACGTTTTTCTACGGTTTTTAAGATTTGATTGTAATAATTAATATTATTATTATTATTTGATTGCTAATTTTTTATATAAATTGCAATTCACACTTGATACAAGGATTCAACGATTTCAGAAGTAATTACAACATGAAGTTCTTTGGAGTTGTATTATTTGTGTTCTTGTTACTTGTGGCGGAAAGCTTTCAGCAAGGTTTAACTTTTATGAATGTTTGTTAAATGTGTTATAATGACATATCATTTTTAGACTTATGGGCAAGTTTTGCTGGACGAAGAAGGGCTGACTTTTGTGACGAAGTCTGTGGAAAATGTGCTTAAACTTTATGGCAAAGATTAAATTTGCCCCTTTTAAAAAATAAAGCACCTATAAAAGTTTTTCCGTATTATTTTAAACCGATATATCTTTCCTCAGATTTCACATCCTCCAAAATAGTTATTTGTGTAAACAGGAAAAAATCGTTATTCACGTATAATTTTTCTAACACTGGAAACACCAAGAAAATTTTTGAAGGGTAGAAAAGTTTCTCCTTTCTTTTTCCGAATTACCACATTAGACATTAAGAACAAATTACATAAAAAATTGAACAAACACTTGATCAATACTCGCTTTACATGTTTTATTATTGTTTGAGATTTAATATCATTAAAAATTCGTTATTATGACTAATTGTTTTCACGGTTTTAAGATTTTATTGTACTTGTAATTATTTGTAGGAAGAATAATGATTTGCGATTTTCTCTCTTTTATTATAAATCACTTTTTACTCATGATGATTAATAATGAAGATCCTTGGATTTGAATGCTTCTTACAGTAACCATTTTCAAATTTTTTAGATGATGTGTATTTTATTAATTAAATTCGATCAATTATTTCTTAAAGTTGTTTTTCATAAGCGAAGAAATTCTTCATAAAAAAACAATAATTATTGCTTTATTTACTGAAGAACTTATTAGACCACATATTTAATTCCAGCGTTCAGACAGTTGCCTATCTAACGTATTAGAAATAAAGTTCCTCAAAACTACTGCGCTGGTTGCGAAGCACAATTTTTCAATAATAATAATAATTAATAAGAAATGCCAACCTACAAACAGATGAATACAAAGGATTGAGACGATGTTTTATTAATATTTAATCTATTATCAATAAATAACGCATTAGGTTGCTCGTAGATTAATTATCGATACGTAATTTTTTTCCAAAAATGCATACACGAAACAGTAATAAAAGTGATACCTAATCCAAACATGGATTATTGTGTACTGATAAAATTGTGAATTAGCGTTTAATTTAAATTTGACACTTAACAAATAATTAAATTTGAGTTGTTATCTAGTAATGGGTTCGCCTTATATTTGCTTAAAAAAATAAAACATTGCAAATTCTCCCTATTTCCGCAATTACTGCGCGTCAAGATAATCTTATTCGGTCTAGTTTGCTGACTAAATTACAATCCTCATTGTCACAAAATCCGAAACTAAACAATAAACATTACGGATATCATAGATAATGAGCTGCGATGTTTCCTCTTCATTTTATCCACCCTCTCATCCGTGAAATGTGTATTTCGAATGCTAAATCGTCGATTTGTGCCTTTCTCACGCTTAAATTTAGACACTTGACTTCTTGCCCCAACTGGTGGGCAGTCAGTAACGATAACGGTGGGAAGTTTTAAAATCGAGCCTGTGTTAATTGTTTCTGTTATCAGTGATAAGTCGCGATAGGCGCAGTTTTGTCATCACATGTAACAGCCCAGTCCTCCTGTTTCGACTTTTCCACGAGATGAAACAACACGAATGTTGATAACAAAGAAAAGAGAAGAAGAGAGTGGGGCTTGAGTGTGATAGTATAGTGAAAATCGCGCAGTTTCTGTGTAGCGATGGAGAAGACAACGTCCACACCGTCGCTACACTCGAAATTCCTGAAACGACCGGATTCCCTCCAGTTGGAGCTTTTGCCCATTCCGGAGGATGGACCCCTGGCTAAGTACCAGCAAAGCTCGACTGGCTTGGTGCATGTCGGGTTCAAGGACCTCACCTATACCGTCAAGGAGGGAATCCTTCGCAGGAGTAAGTCACAGCATGGCTTAGTAGCACAACACAATTTCCACTGTTTTGTTAATTATGTACATATTTATGGCATGTTGAAATTTTTACTCCACTAAATACGTTTAAATTCGGTTGAATCCCACTAATTGCAATAGTTTTTTAACCAACCATTAATTTTATTTATGGTCTTGGAAAAGTGATGGCTACTAAACGTAATTTATTTCATTGTTTTCAATTTTTTATCTAGTTGAAAAATTACGTTTTTTGGTGTTATTGTTGCTCGTTGAGAATTAATTTTTTTCTTTGATCTAAATTCTGGAACTAAGCGAGCATTTATCAGTTTTATGTGCCTAATCAATAATTAGGAGAATAAGGAATATTTGACACAATAACAGCACGCAAACTAATAATTAGCCGTAACGGCACGATTTTTAATCTTAATTTTTAGAGTAAAATTTTTAATTGTTTTTTACGATATTATAAATTATAAAAGAGCTCGAATAAATACAGTAGAACTTTGGTATAACGAACCCGGTTTTTAATGAACACTCGGATATAACGAACAAATTGGTTCGGTTTTCGCTTTAAAAATAAGTACCTAAATTAATAGAATATTTCCCATATTATCAATGTGTATTCATAGACTTAACCAAAAGTAACGTACATAGTTCATCTCAGTTAATAGTCACTTTTCAAAAAAATCCTCGAACAGGTCGATTTATTTTTTTAAATGGTGCATTTTGACATCATAGTGACATTTGTAATGTCATGCGTTTTTGAGTTGTAACGTCTTTTTATTTTTTTAAATATCAAACAACATACTACTATTGTAGCAACGTTTCATTTGTACACCATAAAGTTTTACAACAGATAATGGTGTTTAAGATAAGCAACTCTTACAATAAGATGTTTTGACAAGGGTGACCCGAAAATATTTACGATACCGATCGGCTGGTCTGAAAGACTACAAGTCTGTCTGCAATAAATCACACAATAAGCTTGCCTGAGTGATTAGGTTGAAGGGTTTTTGCGGTTTGGGGTAATCATAATAAAAACTGAATGTTGTACAAATTAAACGTTGCTATATCCCATTTCAGTTCATTGTAGAATTTTGCTACAACGCATTTGCTTTTTTTGGAGTTTCTGGTGGGTTTTCTTGGCTCAAAATTTGTCGCAGGGATTTAGCTTAACACAGAGTTCATTTTTTATACAGAAACTCTCAATTTGTGCTTTATTTCACTCCAAAAAATTCAAATGTGCTGTCAAAAAATTCTACTATGAAATGAAATCGGATTTACCATTCACATTTTTATCTTTCTGATAATAAGAAAAAGAATTTAAAAAATGAAATTTAACATAAAACAATTAATAATTTAATAAAATAAAAGAAATATTGACAATTAAACACAGAAGGTTTGCTCTTTTTGTTCTTGCCTTATGTTATAAAAGGCAATTGTTTTTTATATGTTTTTTATAATAATAAACAAAAAACAATCACCTGTCATAAAATAAAGCAAGAACAAAAAATCAAGGCTCTGTATAAAACTTTCAATAACTTTTTTAACTTATTTATTTTATTTTCTTCTTTTTTGGATTTTTTTGTTTTATTTTTTGGAATTTTTTAGACTTACCAGAAAGATAGCGATGTGTACTATCTAAAACGGTAATCAAAAATGTCGGTTGACATTAAAAAAAATTTAAAATGACGTGATTACCCAAAAAACGAATAACGTTATAAATGTCAGTATGGTGTCAGTTTGTAGCATTAAAAAAAATATAATCGACCTGTTCAAGGATTTTTTTTGTAAAAATGACTAATAACAAAGATATGAATTTTGTGCGTTATTTTTAGTTCACTCTGTATATCTTTCTTAATAAAATACATTAATGTTTTATTTCCTGCATCTATTTCAAACTTTAGAACTCATTTAATTTGAAAATGGTAAAACGTCTCAAAAAAATTAAAACAAAGATTATTCCAAGTACGTCAACCAAACCCAACCAGTTTTAATAAAATAAAAATTATTCGGTTTCTTGTTTAATTGTTTGTATTTTTAATTTGTAATTTGTTTGTCTAGACATCAAACGCCTAAGTGAATGCAAATTCTAATTTCTGTGACCCTTGATACTGACTTGGCAAATAGCGTAAATCATGTCCCAACATTTGAACAATTTTACTATTTTGTAAGGGATAATAGAATCTTGCAGCTGTTTGATTGATATTGGCGATAAGCACCTGTTTATCCTGATAAAAAACAAATCGATAAAATTGAACTTCCTAGCAACGATTACTCAATTATTAATTTGGGGAAAATGGCAACATCGATATTCGTTAATAAATGAGCGCAAATATGAATATTTGAGCCCACATTTGCCGTGCATTTTTCATTCCAACGATCAATAGTGGTTTTGATCAAAGCAATGATGGGCTGCCGACACACTTGAACTTAGCTTGACCCGTTTTATTAATTAAAGGAACAGTCTTTCATTTAGTGCGACAATTTTTTGAGATTTTGCGCGCTGTGTGGCTTGAAAACATGTTTATTGCGCTCTTGCAATTATAATTGCCTTCATCTGAATACATTTATTTTTTGCATTGAATTTTCCAGAGCCGAGAGACCTTTTGCGTAAAGTGAACGGCGAATTTTCGGCCGGAGAACTAACAGCAATAATGGGCCCTTCGGGCGCTGGTAAATCAACCCTTATGAATATATTAGCAGGATATACGTAAGTCTTAACAGTAATTAAGCAATTGGCAAACCTTGCCGCTACTTTGGATGCACTTTTTCCGTCTAATTGCAACGAAAGTCGCGATTTGGTTCGAGGCCACCGAGATTATGTAAAATTAAAATGCATTCAAGCATTAATTAATTATAAATTCATTGTTTCAATCATCAACGCGTTGCGAATTGATCGCTCGCTCGCTTCCAAACTACACAGAGAAAAGCATTTCTTTAATTTTAGTATTTGTGTTTGTTTGAATCGCATTTATTTCAATTAATTAAATGTTATTCATTTTAAGAAAATTTAATCTTAGGCCAAGTAAACTGAAATGTTTGATGAAAATAATACATTTATTTCATGATAGTTGATCAATATTATTATTCCAATGCAAAATTATTTTGAAGTAAAGAAATAGTTTCTTTAAATCAAATTCATTGTATGTGTACTTGTAAAATTTGTAGTTTATTAAATACAACACAACGACAGTTTCCATACAGGCTGTTTTGTCTAAACCCCACATTAGAAGTATTGGGAGTTCTAATAATCATAGTCATCTGAAAATTTGTGTACAACCATAATCTTTTAGGTCCTGCTCAATGAAAATATTCTCAAGATAGCAGCACTTCCGGTTATACCGGAAGTCGCTATCAACTTCCTTATTTTAAATGGAATGCTATATTTTTAATGCGTTTTTGAGTTTTAGAGTTATTTTAAGGTAGTTTTCATAAGCTATTCCTATACCTAAATTTAGCCGTTAACGAAATATTTATGGTTTTTAAAATTTTTTTGGATTTGCACCTTCCAGTTCAAAGATATAACTCTGCGATTTTTAAAAATTTGGAAATATTTTCGAGCTCATTTGAAAGAGGAAGCCTAAATCTTTCCTTTGGTGTTTTCAAATTTCTAAAAAAGAATAACAAACTCCAAATTTTTAAAATTAAGTTTTGCAAAACTTTAAGCACCCATAACTCATTTTTTTCAAATGAAATGACAAAAGTTTTATTTCACTAGATGGTACAGAATTTAATTCTGCTTCGATCTGTGTTAACATTCCCTATACTTATGTTTAATAGTATTCAAGTTACAATACCTTTTTGTTGGGATTGAGAAATTCATTAGCCATAGGCCTTTTCTCATAGGTTGCCATGGAAACGAATGAAAAAAGGTGAGAAATTAAAGTTTTTCAAACCAACACCCAATGAATTTATTTTGTTTTCACAGTCTGATAACACAATTTTGAATAGAGTTTTTTGTTTAAGTTTAATCAGAAATATTTTATGGCAAACTATGCAAAAATAGCTGTGGTTAGTAAGAAATTTCTCTACAAAAACAAAAAAAACAACATAACTTGAAAATTATCACAGATAGGTATAGGGAATGCTAATACAGATTGATGCAGAAAAAAATTCTCCTCCATCTAGTAGAATAAAAATTGGGACATCCCATTTGAAAAAATTAAGTTTTGGGTACTTGAAGTTGTCCAAACTTAACGTTAAAATTCTTGGGTTTATTAACTTCAATTCCAATTTTGATCACACTGAACAACAGATATAGGCTTTCTCTTTCAATTCTCCAAACATGATTTCGAAATCTCTAAAACTAAGCGAATTACCGATTTTTTAAGGGACAGGTGCAAATTCAAAAATCCTAAATATCTCGAAAACGGTTAAACTTGGGTATAGGAAAAGCTGATAAAAACTCCCTTAAAATAACTTAACTAATCCAAAAACGCAATGAAAAATATAACTTTCCATTTAAAATAAGAAAGTTAATAGCGACTTCCGGTATAACCGGAAGTGCTGCTATCTTGAAAATATTTTCATTGAGCATAACTCAACGGATTATGCCTGAGTACCAACTCTCAGATAAATATCTTTATTAGAACTTTCAATACTTCTAATGTGGGGTTTAGACGAAACACCCTGTATACCGAATTCGATTTCCAATTAAAGATATATTTGTTCGAATTTTGGACAACACTTGGGCAGTCAAAACATTTTGCAAACAAGTAAGAACGTGTGGCATAGTAGTTATGTGTTGCGCCATTTTGCTTTAGAGTCGGAGGGCCTAAGTACTCAAGTGCAATAAAGTGAAATGAAGTGAAAATTGAAAAACATTCTATTGATACTGCGGCCTTTATTTATCGTGTTATAATATTAAACTAAACTTTTCGAAAATAGTTCTACTTTCAAATAGGTCATAATGTGTAAAAATGAGCTTTGGAATAAAATGCCCTTAAATCTAAAGATGGTACTGAACTGATTTAAGCATAATCCATACAGAAATTTCTGTGTAGGTACTCGTAAAAATGTACCGTTAATTTTTTACTACAGTGAAACTTTCTTGCAATACAGTGTTTTTTTACAAAATTTTCCTGTCCCATTAAAAAAATTACCATTTAAAATAAACAACTTGATAATTTTAGTAAAAGAAATATATTTTTAAAAGGAACAACTCAAGTCATCCGATATATTGTAGAATCAAATAAATATGATTATTGAATCAGATAACACTTTTATGTATTAGAAGTAAATGTTTTTTTAAATGAAAACTAAAGTTTTATTTAAAATTAAAGAAATGTTTTATTTTAACAAATTATTGTTTTAATAAATACAAATAAATAAAACTAAAGAAACAAACAAATTTTTTCTTGCCCATATAGAAACAACAAATTTCTTTTAACTAAATAAATTTTGTTTGAAACAAAATATTTTTTTTCTCTGTGTAACACCAATAATGTCGCGTATAATTTATTAATTCGTTAACGTTCAACCGCATAAAATTGCCTTGTTTTGTATAATGCAGAGATGAGTTGGGTGCACTCGCACCGACTGACTCAATATTGATCTAAATCCGGTGCACGCGTACTTGAATGAAAGTTGGTTCGGTGCGTTTGCACTTTGTCTTATTTCAGGCGGTCTGGAGTGGCAGGAAAGCTTCTCGTAAACGGTGAAGAAAGAGAGGAAAGTACTTTTAGGAAACAATCGTGCTATATAATGCAAAATGACAATCTCCAGCCTTTGCTCACAGTGCTTGAGGCAATGACTGTGGCTGCTAATCTCAAACTTAGTGCGAGAAATACTCACAGAGAGAAACAATCTAGGGTAGTTAATTATCTTCTAATTAATCTGTTTCAATTGATTGGTTCCAGATTAAAGAAATTTTGGAATCTATAAATCTGTGGCAGAACAGGAAGGTGAAGACGTGTTCTTTGTCCGGGGGACAAAAGAAGCGTCTATCTATAGCTTTGGAACTGTTGAAAAATCCCCAAGTTATGTTTTTTGACGAGCCCACAAGTGGGCTCGATAGTTTAACATCCAAACAATGTGTCATGCTTTTGAAACAGATCGCTTCGACTGGCCGCACAGTTATTTGTACGATTCATCAGCCAAGTGCCATGATTTTCGAAATGTTTGATCATCTTTACGCGGTAGCTAATGGCTATTGTATTTATCAAGGAACGGTCGAAGGTCTCCTTCCATATTTGGAACAAAACAACTTGAAATGTCCACCGTATCACAATCCTGCGGATTACCGTAAGTACCATCGAACACTTGCTTAATCGCTTTCAGAGTTGCATTCAAATTCGGCTCTTATAGATAACGTATTCGATGAAAAAATTGTCATTGTCTTGCAGGACAAGGTCGTTAACACTTTTCCTGGTTATCGTGGGATTAATGACGTGTCTCTCTGTGGTCTTTGTTTACAAGCGCATTGTGACAATTTTAACTTTATTTCTGGGTTAGATTACAAAGCCATTGACTGGTTTTAAGTCACAAAATGTGAAGATAACTTGTAAATTGGGAAAATTTATTAATATACGACTTGAAACCTTCAGGAAACTGGTCCGTTGTTTAAATTATTTGACCTTAATTCTGAGGTTCTTGTGCGTAATTTTTGCTCGTCGCGTTAAAGGTATTTACAAAATATTTTTCAGAAGTTTTGTCTGTAAAAATAAACGTTTTGAAAACAAGGTAAACGTGAGTTGGACTGGTTTTTCGGTCACTTTTATTCAATTTAAATTAATAAAGCAAAAAGTAAAGACCGAGAAAAGGTTATAATATAGCCTTATATTCATATAAAAATTTTTTTAGAGCTTCCTTGTCTCGTCTGAGCTTCACGAAAAATAAATTATATTGTTGTAGAAATTATAACATTTTAATTCAATATTTTATAGTAATTACCTTCTAAATGCCCCACAAAAAAGTACATAATGTAAGACAGACTTTTTATTCAAGAGTAGATGAGATTTTTTTACATCTACTACATCTTGATTTCCCAAGGTGGACTGATTTTCTATTATTTACAGTGGCCAAGTCCTATTTTTATTTCTAAAACTAATTAAGTGTATGGCCTTTCTGCCAATACTATTTTTTACAATATTGTGTTTTTAAAAGCTTAATAATTGGCGCAGTCAGTAGATCTTATTGTAGCAACATTTCTTTTGCAAATTTTTATAATGTTTAATCTGCGACTTCACAAAACACTCAAGGACTTCAACAAACCGACAGTGAAGAAAATTATTATTTATTTAAATAATCTTGGACTGGAAGTGAAAAATTAACAAAACAATGTTTACAAAATTCTGAACCTCTGAATTTTCGTAGACGAGACGAGACGAGAGAAGAATAATAAAATTTGGTTAAAGATAAAAAATAAAATGAAATAGTATTTAATTCTGGAATTTGACAGTAGGCAAAAACTGATTAAACTGATAATAAGTAGAATAATTGAAAATGCTTAATAAAGGGTTTGAAGAAATTAAGCTTTAAGCAGGTTTAAAAAAAACAAATTTGTAGCATTTTTGTTATCTTGTAGATATGATTAATTGTCTACGCTATTTTCTTGTGATTTGAGCTAACTAATAAAGAAATATCAGAAAAAGTTTTAATATAGACTTAAATTCATGTAAAAATATTCAGAGCAACAAGGGCGTCTCATCCAAGGGCAGATCCAATTTTAATTTTTTAATAAATAATATAAAATAATGAACAAATATTTTTTAAATAATCACATTAAAAGTCTTTTTAATGCACATTTTTTAATAAATAAATACATAAATTATTAATTTCTAATGTGTTTGTATCCTTTTTGTTTAGTTTCAGTATATGGAAAGGTACTTTTTTGGTGTTTTTTAGACTATCACTTAAAAAATCACAATTTTCTGGCAAAGTTTCGTCTTAATTTAATCTTCTTCAATCCGTTTATAAAAAACAATTGACGGCCTAAAGAAAATTAAATTAACATCGAAACATTTCTAGAAAGTTGTATTTTTTAGATGATAGCCAAAAAATACCAAATACCTTTCCTTACAATGAAAACAAATTATTACCACTTAATAAAATATTATGCGAAGATTCTCGAAAAGTAAAAGAAGGAAGTTGCTTAGAAATTTTTTTACGTCCAGAATTTTTTATTACTTAAACTTACTTAAACAATTGTATGTAAATTAACATTGCCTGTTGTATTTTATGTTGTAGTTTTTTTAATAATTAAAAAGAGTGTGTTGTTTTTGTCAATGAGAACTAATTATTTCAAAAACTTAGCGAAACCGACTAGTAAAAAAACGTTTTGATCAACAACTACCTATGAATATCCAAAAAATGCACAACATATAGGGTGTTTTATTTGAGAAAAAATAAATTTGCATTGTAAAATTTTTTGGGAAAAAGTTTTTTGGGCTTAAATAATTTTGTGCAAATTTATTTAAACATGTATTTTAACATAACAAAAGTTTCATTCAATAGCTCCACCATTCTAAAAATTTTTAAAGCCCCCCCCCTCCCAAAATTAATTTCTGGATCCGCCCCTGGTCTCATCTCGTTTGAACTTTTCATCTAATTTTATTAGAAATTATTTTTTAATTCATGATTTTATAATTGTACTCCAAGTACCACAGAAGTAAATTAAAAAAACACTTACTCAAAAGTCAAAAGTAGAAGAGATTTAATATTTTATCCGTATACTACTACTAATCTATTAATTCAGTGATGTATTCTCTTTCTTTCGGTTCTAATTTTTTTTCAAAGTCTTGTGTTTTCAAGCTTAATAATTGCCGCAGTCAGTAGGTTTTGTAGCAAACATTTTTATCGTTTAATCTGCGACTTCAGAAAATATTCAAGGACTTTAGCAAGTCGATAGCGGAGTTATCATTTATTCAAATATCCTGGACTCGACTGGAAGCAAATAATTAACAAAAAAAAATTATAAACTAAATTAGGAGCCCCGTAATTTTTGTATACGAAAATAATAAAATTTGGAAAAATAAAGATATAAAATAAAATGAAACAGTTTTTAAGGAGGTAAATTAAACTTTAAGCAAGTTTTCTTATAGAAAAATAATCTGTGAGGCTGACTGTGCACAATTCTGTAGAAATTATTTAAAAAGACAAACTTGTATTTGTTTATTTTGCACAAACAATTACTTGTATAATACTCCATTTTCTTGTTTTTTTATCTAAGATTTAATCTAAGAAAAAATACAAAACGCAAAATTTGTGCGGAAAGTTTTCGTTGAATTAAGTACAACTTTTATTAATTATTTTTTTCTGTTACATAAGTAAATTACAAAATTCCTTTTCCACCATGCATAGGCTCGACTTACCATTTACTTTGAAACAACTCTTGTTTACTTAAAACGCGGAAAATTGTGCTTTGTGTGCACTGTATTATATATCTTGTTGTCACAGCCAGATTTAATTTAACAAGTTATCAAGCAAAAATATTTGTTTCAGTTTTGGAGGTGGCATCTGGCGATTACGGCGATTTCACTGAACTCTTGGTCAAGCAGTCGGATAACGGCTTAAATCAAGAATGGCGAAACGAACAAAGGAATTCTCTCCAATTTCAATCGCTTGACCACATAGGTACAAGCCTTATTGAAACTTCTCGAATAATTGTTAAAAATTACAGACAAGTTAATGGAAAGTGGGCAAATAACCCCAGTCAAGGCCCCTCCAATCCTGTTCAAAAAAATAACCAATGGTAACACCAAAGACGCCACTTTTTGCGGCAACAGTCAATACCCGACTTCGTTCTGTAACCAAATATACGTGCTACTGAAACGGACATTTCTCTTGATAAGTCGTGACCGAACTTTGACATATTCGAGGATATCGACACACTTAGGGATCGCCCTTTTTATAGGAACGCTTTATCATGGCATAGGAGAGGATGCCTCAAATGTTCTCAATAACTTCAATTTCTTATTTTTCTCCGTGATGTTTCTGATGTTGACGGCGTTCAATTGCGTCACAACAACCTGTAAGAATACGAATTGTGCTATTTTATTTGTGTAAACGTTCGGTTCTAGTCCCTTCCGAATTGCCCATTATTACGCGGGAGCACTTCAATAAATGGTATTCGCTCAAGTCGTATTATTTAGCAATAACACTAGCTGATATTCCAATACAAGTAAGCCGGTTCATTTCGCAGCGAAAAATATTGTTTTATCGCTTTTAGATGCTGGCAACTTTGCTTTACGCTATTGTTACTTACTTTCTTACAATGCAACCAGTGGAAGCCTTTCGAATATTTTCATTTCTCTTTATGTGCGTTCTGATATCGCTAGTGGCGCAAAGTTTCGGATTATTTATAGGTGCCATCATGGATATAAAGGTAAGTCGTTTATTTTTATGACTAAATTATTTGAACAGTTGTTCCCAGAACGGTGTGATATTTGGACCGTTTTGCTTTCTCCCCTTCACAATCTTTTCGGGATTTTTCGTCCAATTGAACGACTCTCATCCCTATATGAGGTGGCTGTTTCACATATCATTTTTGAAATATGGTCTGGAAGGGTTAGTTTTATCAGTTCTGGGCTACGATCGCGGCAAATTGCCCTGCAGTGCGGACTATTGCCATTTTGTCTATCCTGAGAAGTTTCTAGACCAGATGGATATGGAATATGCTCAATATTCAACAGCTGTGATTTTTATGTTAAGTCTGGTTGCTATCATTAGAATTGCGGCTTATTTCGCACTCAGTCTGCAAATCAAAAAGCGGACGTGAAATTTCGTTCATTATGCAAGATGTGTTCAAATGAATTGTGATAAGAGAATGAGTTATTTATTTTTTGTTGTTTGGTTGTCCTAGTCTTAGTTTTATAAATAGAAACATTGAGTTGATTTGGATGTTTAGGATAAGTGCACTGTATAAGCTTTGATAGCCGATTTACAATCAATTTTTTGTAAAAAAATTACGAAATAAATACGATTCTAAAAAATATTTGGTTTTATTCAATACACACATTAATAAATATAAAAATTAAATAACAGCCATTAGCGAAACGTCAATACAATTTTCTAATCTCTTGTAGAAAATAAAGCTTATTCAAAGGGTCTTCGATTGCAAAAAAATGTGAACCGACAATAACTTCTCAAGGCTTTAATATAGTTATTTATTTAACGAGTTTGAGTGTAAATCGGACGTTTTATTTCACGAGTGGATTATCAAACCACGAGTGAAAACGAGTGGTTTATCAACCACGAGGTGAAATAAATGAACCGATTTACACGAAAACGAGTTGGATACAACATTTTATTCTTCGAATTAGACTCATCAAGGCTTAAAATTGTTTTAAATCGGTTAAAAATAATTTGACGTTTCGTATTGAGAAATGCCAAACAGTCGTCAAAACTGTTTTACATAGGAGAAAAATCAGAAATTTTGACAGTGTCGAAGAATAAATTTTTTTATTCTTTTCTAAATATTTTGTCATTGGCTCGTTTTTAGATGAATTCTTTTTTACTGAAGCATCCTTAAAATATTTCTGTCTTTTGCAAAAAACAAAGCCTATACAAAGGCCTTCAAATGCATAAATTGTGAAGTGACAATAACTACTTAACGCCTTAATAAATCTTTTGGTTTTCTTAAAATATTTTGTCATTGGCTCGTTCTTAGACTCGTAAAATTTTAGTGATTATTTTAAGTTTAAGTTTTAAGTCTGGTTGCTATCGAATTGCGGCTTATTTTGTCTTGAGTCTGTAAATAAAAAAACGTATGTGAAATTTCGTTAATTATGCAAGATGTGTTCAAACGAATTGTGATAAGAGAATGAGTTATTTATTTTTTGTTGTTTGGTTGTCCTAGTCTTAGTTTTATAAATAGAAACGAACATTTAAGTTGATTTGTATGTCTGTAAGCTTTGATAGCCGATTTACAATCAATTTTTTGTAAAAAAATTACGAAATAAATACGATTCTAAAAAATATTTGGTTTTATTTAATACACACATTAATAAATATAAAAATTAAATAACAGCCATTAGCGAAACGTCAATACAGTTTTCTAATCTCTTGTAGAAAATAAAGGTTATTCAAAGGGTCTTCGATTGCAAAAAAAATGTGAACCGACAATAACTTCTCAATGCCTTAATAAATTTTTTATTCTGTAATTGGCTCGTTTTTAGATGAGTTTTTTTTTACTGACTCATCCGTAAAATATATCTGTCCTTTGCAGCAAACAAAGCCTATACAAAGGCCTTCGATTGCATAAATTGTGAAGTGACAATAACTTCTTAAGGCCTTAATAAATCTTTTGGTTTTCTTAATATTTTAAGAATATTTTTTGTCATTGGCTCGTTCTTAGACTTGTAAAATTTTAGTGATTACTTTAAGTTTAAGTTTTAAGTCTGGTTGCTATCGAATTGCGGCTTATTTTGCCTTGAGTCTGCAAATAAAAAAACGTATGTGAAATTTCGTTAATTATGCAAGATGTGTTCAAATGAAATGTGATAAGAGAATGAGTTATTTATTTTTTGTTGTTTGGTTGTCCTAGTCTTAGTTTTATAAATAGAAACGAATATTGAGTTGATTTGGATGTTTAGGATAAGTGCACACTGTATAAGCTTTGATAGCCGATTTACAATCAATTTTTTGTAAAAAAAATTACGAAATAAATACGATTCTAAAAAATATTTGGTTTTATTTAATACACACATTAACAAATATAAAAATTAAATAACACAGCCATTAGCGAAACGTCATTATAAGTTTCTAATTTTTGCAGAAAATAAAGCTTATTCAAAGGGTCTTCGATTGCAAAAAAAATGTGATAAGAGAATGAGTTATTTATTTTTTGTTGTTTGGTTGTCCTAGTCTTAGTTTTATAAATAGAAACGAACATTTGAGTTGATTTGTATGTCTGTAAGCTTTGATAGTCAATTTACAATCAAATTTTTGTGAAAAAATTGCTAAATAAATACGACTCTAAAAAATATTTGGTTTAATTCAGCACACATTTAATAAATACAAAAATAAAATAACACAGCCTTACACAAATAAATAACTTAGAGCTAAATCAGCGAACCGCCATCAACTTGTATCGCAGCAGAACGTAGGCAACGATCCTCAAAAAGAACAAAATGAGAACCAGTGCGATTACGTCGTTTCCAAACTGGTCGCCCTTCATAGCAATGTCCTCAAGCAGTTTCTTCGGGTATTTGTAATGACAGTACGCATCGTCTGGACACCAAATTGTCTCCCTTTCAAGCCCGTAAATCGCCCCAACAAACCCTTCAAGCCCGTATCGCAAATACGAAATATAACTCCCCCAATAGAGATAGACCGGAAGGTCCCGAAGTGTGACCCCAAACCCGGCAAACATCATCATAGGAACGGAGAGAGTGGGCCCCAAAAATGTGCCATTCTGCAAAATTTTTTTAGTCTTATTGTTTCCCTTATTTTTACAGTTCTACTTACAACAACATTGAAGACGGCACCAACCATTAGACCGAAACTTTGGGCCACGAAAACCACAAGCATACTTATGACGAAAAACATCATAAAGCGTTCTTTGTCAAGGGGTTGTCCAGTCATGTAGTAAATTATTATCGAAAAGAGGGCACAACACGCAACCTGAAATTGTTTGGTTTTGATTTGAGTTTTGAATTTTTTAAATTAAATTACCGAAACTGGAATGTCGACTAGGGTGACTGAAGTGTAATACATTTTGAGGGAGTACCACCGGTTGAAGTGCTCTTTTATCAAAATGGACATTTCGTTGGGAACTAGAATTAATTACAAAATGAGCTAATTGCTTGCCTCGTTAGTGTTACTTGTTAGCAACAAACAACTAAAGGCAATTGAAAAAAAAAGGACAACAAGAAAGTTTTATTTAAATTTATTTTTTTACAAGTACGACACAAATCTGGTTTTTCTAGTTTTGTCACTGGCTCATTTTTGATGAATTATTTGTGGGCGTTAAATTTTCCTGATTTTTTCAAAAAAAAAAGCTTATTTAATGACAATGTATTTGTAACTTTTTAATTCTTTAAAAATCCTATTAAGTGCAATTACATGTTATGATATATTCTATCTACACTTACATGTTTGTTATTTATTATTCAAAGTGAAGTGCCATAAATAAAATGATTCTTATTCGAAAGGCCTTTATAAATGTTTTGGTCTTTCATCCATATAATTTTTCAGATTTTTACAGAAAACAAAACTTAAACGGCTTTCAATTGCAAATAATAGTGCACCTACAGTAACTTCTTCCGGCCTTAATAAATTTTTTGGTGTTTTTAAAACAAATATTTTGCCATTAGCTCGTTTAAAGTCTAGTTATTTTTCACCGAATCATCCATACAATTTTTCTGATTATTTTGCAGAAAACAAAGCTTATTCCAAGGGTGTTCGACTGCAAGAAAATAGAAAATCGACAATCAGTTATTAAGGCTTCAATAGTTTTTTTGGTCTTCAAAAATATTTGACGAATCATCCGCAAAATTTTTCTGCTTTTTGCAGAAAACAGATCTTATCCAATAGGCTTTCGATTGCAAAAAAATAGTGATACCAAACATTAGGCCTTAATAATTTTTTGGTTTTCTCCGTTTTTGGACGAATTATACGATTTTCTTATTTTTTCAGTCAGAAAACTGTGATTTAATTAATAAATATGTTTGCTTATCTCAAAATAATATTTTGTCATTGAATTGCTTTTCGATTAAGTATTTTCTTGCAAATCATTCAAAAAAACAAAGCTTATTTTGACAAAACTTGATCTAAATAGGGTTTTGTTTTAGATTTAGCTTTTCTAAATTATTATTCGGGTCAATTTATTATAAATTAGTTCTAGTTTTTTATACTGTTATTTATATGATTATTATTATTGATCATTCGTTGATTGTAATAAATTATAGAGGAACTTAAGAGAAAAACATGTATTAGAATTCTTTTTTTTGACTTGTTAAGAGAATAAATTCGGTAATAATAAAAACTGGCGTAATTATTGTTAAACATTTGATGTGATTAGATTAAAATCAATTGACCTAATTTGGCTAACTAGTTAATTATCCCTTTAATTAATAGTTGATTTTATAAAAACCGCTTTGTTTGATTTAACGACTTTGCAAAACATTTGGTTACAATTACGCAACCATTTGATATTTACAGTCCCAAACCTTGACTATTTCCTTATTACTTACATGTTAATATGGTGAGCATCATCGTGGACATCATGTGATGCATAAGTATGGAGAAGAGCAAATTGTAATTATCTAAAACTTTGGTACCATCTGACCCCGCTTGCCAGTACAACGTTCCTAACATTAGGCCAACCGAAGCATTGACCATGAGCCGCATATACGTCAAAGTCTGTGAAACGAAAACATTAAAAATGAATTAAAACACACCGGTACTCACTTTACCTGATCACGTTTTGTCTTGATGTACCCTCTCCGTAATAACACTTTCAACTGATTGTAAGAACTGGTGGCTTGTAGCCCGGATTCATCATCCGAGGATGTTTTCGCCGAATTGCCTCCAGCTGAAAGAAAACCAAAAGTCAAACGCGATAACCGCACAGACCGCTTGTCGCAGGTGGTTATCATCCTTCGATTGCTAAATTTAGATCACTTGCTGGAAGGATGATCGAGGAAAAAACGAAAAAATGTGATCTCAAATAATCTGTTTGTTAATTAATCATGGATAAATGTTTACATTGTTGTATCAAGTTAATTACCGATTGGTCGTTTCAATGTTGGTACTATTTCTTTGTCGAAGTACGCCACCGAACTGCCGTTATCAGTGGTTGCGACCATGGTGTCGATTATTTCAGGACCATATTCTTCACAGGCCAATTCGATTACAAAATCGGCCGGGTTATGGTACTGTGGACATGGGTACTTGACATCGTTCAAAAACGGGACTAGATTTGTGGTACTGCCTTGGTACAAACACCGCCCAGCTGCCAGGACGTAAACTTGGTCGAATAGCTGGAAGAGGGAGGCTGATGGTTGATGGATGGTACAAACAATGGTCCTCCCTTGATGTGCCAAATCCTTGAGTAGTTTGATACATTGGGAGCAGGAAGAGCTGTCCAAACCGCTGAAATTGCACTTGTTATCACTAATGCTTGGTCAGCGGAATTGTGCAACTCACGTTGTTGGCTCATCAAGAAACATAACAGTCGGGTTATTAATAAGCTCCAAAGCTATGGACAGCCGCTTCTTCTGGCCTCCGGACAAGCCAGCAGCCTTCGTGTTCATCGTCTTGCTCAAGCCCAACCATTTCAAAATTTCTTCAATCTGTCGTAAACAATTTAATCTAATGAGGAATACGCAAAATATGTTTTATTGTCCTAGTTGAGCGCTTTCACGGGTCAACGCAACGATAAGAGCAGCACGCGTACATGTTATCATTATTATTTTTTACAAGAGAATGTTTAAAATTATTTCCTTACACAACCTTGACTAAAGAAAGGTCAAGAAGAACTCACCGTTTCAGTTTTTTCCCGTTGCGAAACTTCCGGAGCTAGTTTAAGATCGGCGGCGATTTGCATGTTCTCCGCTGTGGTCAAGAGGGGTTGGAGCCGGTCGTCCTGCTGGATGTAGCAAGACGATTTGCGGAACGCTTTCAAGTTTCGGGGAAAACCGTTGGCGTAAACTGTGCCAGAAACGCCCCGAATGCGGTACCCACTGAGGATGTCAAGGAGGGTGCTTTTGCCAGCTCCTGAAGGGCCCATGATTGCGATGAGCTGGCCTGGGGGAAACCGCCCATTGACTCCATGGAGGATCTCCTTAGTACCTGGATTACGAAATTGCAATTTGTGTTATCGTACGAGATAATCACCTTTTCTAAACCCCAAAGAGGCCGTGTATTTGATATCTTCGAATTGTAAGTCGATGGTTTGCTGGGGCGGTTTGGAAAAAGTACCACTTTCTTCCTCTTGTTGCATCAAACTCACTGATTTTTCCGCACTGTTGTATTTAACACTCTCACTTTCCTCAGTCGGGTTGGCCGCTTCGTGCATTACAACTTCCATGGTGGACGTGCTCACTTTACACCGACATGGAAGAATGAACAAAAGTTGTTTGCGATCGCGCTTATTTCTAGTGAATTATTATCATCTTGCTTTGGTCACTTATATAGAGTGTGGAAAGTTAAACAGATTGGACCGCGATTAAAGTCCACTCTCGTGTGAGAGTACTCGTATTGTCACAAACGAGATGTTCGAATGTGCACAAACCCAATCAGCTATTTTTCAAATAGGCAATTCAGCGTTTCGTCACAACTAACTGGTATTTTGAGAAATTAATTATACATCAGGTATGGTACCTAGTTCAAGGCTCCACTGGTTTTTTTCTGGTCTGTGACGTCGATGGGGAGTACCATGAAACAGTCTATAGGTCAAATAGTGATTTTAAAAATATGGCACTTGTTTGAAGCTGGCAATTAGCGGAGAATTGTGTATTATACTTTCAAATTATTTCGTGACGTGTTATTCCTGCTCAGTGCTCAAAACGCATCTTAAAGTTTATTGTTTTGGACTTTAACACAAATTAAATAGTAATTATCCATTCATTACCACACAAACGCTCATTAATAATTTTTCTGATTACTCGTGGAGAATTTAGGGACCTACCTACTTCCTCATTTTTTATTTAACTGGTAAAGACTAGGAACTCATTTTTTCAAAGAATTATTTGAACTTTAGAACAAATAATGTGATAAAATTGTTCGGTGATTAAGGTAGTGTATGTCTCAATATTATTGCTGTCTATAGATAATTGATAAAAAAGTACTTGACGGTAATTATAGGTACATGGGATTAATTCATTTGCAATTAAAACACATGGAGTTTTGAACAATTTTATTCAAACAACCCGTCAGGGTGTCACATATTTACGTAAATACAGTAATAGAAAAACGTAAACAAGATAAGTTATTCTATTAGAAACGCTAGAAATAAAAATAAATCAATGACTTTTATTTCTAACATTTTTAGATCACAGTTTCGAAATGTGCTGGAATTGTACCGCGTGATAATTTTGTGCAAAACTGTGTAAACATCGCAATATTTGTATGGGAGAAAGTGACCACTGCTGAATTAGAATCATCTGCTTTATTTATCAATAATTTAATTAGGCAAGTTTGAGTTTGTTATAATAACAAATGGGAGATCACATTTGTCATTTTCTAGCCACGAAACTCAAGGAAGTGGGAGTGATAAAACTTTTTTAACCTTTTGCTCTCAATTTATCACTTTGAATAATTTCGTTGCAATGTTTGAATAACTGAAAATTGTGGAGCCTGCTGTTTTTCTCGAACATAAGTGGGTCGGTTATTTGTCTCCCTTAGGGTTAGTTAAGACGATCGCATATGTGCGTGTGAGGCAGGTCGAGGACATTAAACCAGGTACGAGGTAATGTCTTTCCTGAGGCAAGACGATTACCTCGACGAGTTGCCACTTATCACATAATGCGTCCTCAATGTTGATACATTTTTTGGGCACGAGGCATTTTCAAGTTTGTCCCAATTTAAAATTAAACGATCAGTTTCCAAATCTTATCTGGAGAGGAGATATTACATAAAATCTGGTCAAAAGTTCAAAAAGGTGGCATTGTTTGAACAAAAGCCATTCTTTGGATTGACCTCGCTTTCATTTCGAAATCGCCAATTTTCACTATTCCGTATTAAAAAGTGAGATTAGAGCATTCGTGAATCAGCTGCTCTTTGCTCCTCTGTGACATTTTTTAGCCATTTATCATTTTATCACGACAAACAATAACTTGTATGAATTTTGGTAGTGGAATATTTGATTGTAATATTTTTAAATAATGAATTGTAAATATTTACTGATTACGGATCAGTAACAACTGTGAGTTCAAAGTACGACAAAAATTTAAGTAAATCGTGGGTTTTGATTCATTGGAATAAAGTTCGGGTGATTCAGGCACCGCATCGAAATCAATAGATATAAAATCGAGTACAGATATCTGTTACCGGAGAAAGCAACTTCTAGTAAATACGCCCGATCCTGTTAGGTGGCGCCAGTCAACGTATATAACGCCACACTGTACTGTTAAATAATTTTTTAATAAGTAATTATAATTAACGAAGCATTAAGCCCACGGAAAGGTAAGTAAATTATGATATTATTATACCATGAAAGGTAAGTTGCAAGGTTTTATCCTATTTTAAGGCTTTTTGTACATTTTTCGTAAATAAATTCCTAATATTCGTGTTAACTGGAACTTATGCCTTGCTACATGTGATTAATTCATTTGCTAAATGGATCTCCCCAGCTTAACAAAACACAAAATCTGAACATTTACCCACTATAATATATTCAGGAGAGTAAACGAACGGTGTTAATTTTAGTGATATTGGCGATGTTAACACAGCGAGATACGAAATATTTCAGAAATTTTATAATTTAATAAATCTTGCATTAATAAGAGAATAAAAACCTGGATTGATCGAGTGTTATTTTACTTTTTCAATTAGGGCCGAATAATGAATTGTTATTGGCCAAAATACGCCAATAAAACCAATCGATATTTAACAGCACTGCCATAAATAATCCCAAAGTCCCAATCTGTTCCGAGCCACTATTAACTTGCTAATAAATTCATTAGATTTAGCAAATGCTATTTTGCCTAATTGAACGACGTTTTCAACAATTCGAAACTCTTCTTACCGTTTGTTAATGGGAAACTGGAGATTAATTCCTTTATAGTTTCGCAACTAAATTACTTATTAATAAACGTGTCTTGGACCCAATTGTGGACGGGGAGGAAAAATGCAGGATAAAGGTTTAGTAACCGGATTGAAATCGCATGACAATTAACTACTACAAAGTTGATGAGGGATAGAGGATGCTAAATGAATAAAACTTAAATTTGGAACTCATCCACAAGTTGTTAATGTATGAAGCCTTCCATTTGCTCCTAATGAGAAAATTGATCGAATAATATTTAACTAATTAGTTAATTAATTGCTCGAAATAAAGCAATCTATTAATCACCAATTTCAATTCCAAAATTAAAAAAATAAAAATTAAGAAAACAAACTAATTGTTGGCTTAGCATTTTTGGTAAAAAAAATTGTCGCTAAAAATCAGCGGCAGAAAATATATTTTCCAATTCAATTCGATGAGAAACGATTTTGCATTAATTTTTATTGTTTCAACTTGAAATAAGTTTTGGCAGAGACCGGTTTTGTTTTGTTTAGGTGTACTGTAAAGATAGCCGATGTATTTTTAAGTAATTAATTATAAAATTAGTACTTAGATAATTAATTCATTATTTGTGTTAGGCAATTTTGTATACACTCAGTTACTGCGCTTTAAGAACAGGCAACACGTAATACGCATATTGAATTTGGATTAATTAATTTAACTGTTTGGCTAAAAATATTGACATTTTGTTGTAAACAGTTGTCGTTTGCGGTGATAATAAAATACAAAATAATTAAAATAAACAATTGATTTGTAGTAAACAACTGGTTGTTTTTTGAATAGGTTGTAATGACAATAAACACAACGTAATGCCTGTTTGTCGAAAAATTATACGGTGTTAATACCCTGTCCGATTAAACAGAAATGAGCACTGGTTTTTGCATAAATTTGCGAAGCCAGATAATCGCAATATCACATTAAATATTTTTATTAAAATCAGGTTTTAGCTGAAATATTCAACATATCACATTTTCGTCAAGCTTTTACCTTTTTAATTAAACATTTTGCGAATTTCCCGTCTCGAATGTGAGATAATTATGCGAACGCACGTGCAATCTTATAAAAGTACACGTGTGCAAGCGATTTATGATTAAAGTTTGTTGTATTAGCGGTTAGATTAAACCATAAAACGCGTCGTTTGCTTGTTATGCCACTTAAGAATTTGTAATTTCTTTGCCCGAGTTATTAAAGTCTCTCGTAGAAAAGTTAATCGTCTTATTTATTTTGTTTGTGTGAAAATAATGCATTTGGGGGGTTGTTTGTCGTATAGCGCTGACATCATTTTAACATCCATTATCTTGATGCGGATGGTATATTTCACTCTGATATTGGCACAGCCAAAACACTGTTTTAAGTTTGGCTTGTATGTATTTCATGTTTAACCATTCTATTTGCAATATGACAGAACATCATACATCCGATGATAAATGTTCTCGGACACGGACGCGCTCCCGATTTATATTTGCAAATTTTAACAAAAAGCCACCGGTTTGGACAATCTCGCACACGGCGAAATATTTATCCCTCTGTTCAAAAAACGCTCACATATTTTAAGAATAGAGAGATTGTTTGGTTCTGATGAATGCTAATCTGATTAAATTTCCATTGTGCCAATTTGAATTTCTCTATGAAAGGAAAATTCGGTCGTCGTCCAAATTTCTAATTGCTTCCCGTAATCAAGTAACGTACCACAACATTTCACAAAATTAGGACCTAACTAAAGAAAGTTAGTTAAAGCTAAGCAGATTACGACTACGACATCGTAAAACCGACTAATTTCATGCGTCTTCCTCATCATATAATATCAAGTGCGCAACGAAGGCCCATGTAATTCAATAAAATATAGGGATATATAATTAGCGTAATGAAGTAAGGCGTATAACGAAATTTCACACCGGGATGATGAACAGGTGGCATAACTAGACGATGTCACGCCTTTTACCGCCTGAATATTTCATTTGGATTTAGCAAAAATTATTGCTATAAAGTGGGACAAAACCGACAAATTATACAGGCTGTTTTGTCTAAACCCCACATTAGAAGTATTGGGAGTTCTAATAATCATAGTCATCTGAAAATTTGTCTACAACCGTAATCTTTTAGGTCCTGCTCAATGAAAATATTCTCAAGATAGCAGCACTTTCGGTTATACCGGAAGTCGCTATCAACTTCCTTATTTTAAATGGAATGCTATACTTTTTAATGCGTTTTTGAATTACTAGAGTTATTTTAAAAATTTAGCCGTTTACGAAATATTTATGGTTTTTAAAAATTTTTTGGATTTGCACTTTCCAGTTCAAAAATCGATAACTCTGCGATTTTTAAAAATTTGCAAATATTTTTGAGCTCATTTGAAAGAGGAAGCCTAGATCTTTCCATTGGTGTTTTCAAATTTCTAAAAAAGAATAACAAACTCCAAATTTTTAAAATTAAGTTTGCAAAACTTTAAGCACCCATAACTCATTTTTTTCAAATGAAATGACAAAAGTTTTATTTCACTAGATGGTAGAGAATTTAATTCTGCTTCGATCTGTGTTAACATTGATAGTTTTCAAGTTAAATACCTTTTTGTTGGGATTGAGAAATTCATTAGCCATACGCCTTTTCTCATAGGTTGCCATGGAAACGAATGAAAAAAGGTGAGAAATTAAAGTTTTTCAAACCAACACCCAATGAATTTATTTTGTTTTCACAGTCTGATAACAAAATTTTGAACAGAGTTTGTCGTTTAAGTTTAATCAGAAATGTTTTTATGGCAAACTGCAAAAATAGCTGTGTTTAGTAAAAAATTTCCTCCAATAACAAAAAAACCAACATAACTTGAAAATTATCACAGATAGGTATAGGGAATGCTAATACTGATAGATGCAGAAAAAAATTCTCCTCAATCTAGTAGAATAAAAATTAGGACATCCCATTTGAAAAAATTATGTTTTGGGTACTTGAAGTTGTCCAAACTTAACCTTAAAATTTTTGGGTTTATTAACTTCAATTCCAATTTTGATCACACTGAACAACAGATATAGGCTTTCTCTTTCAATTCTCCAAACATGATTGCGAAATCTCTAAAACTAAGCGAGTTACCGATTTTTTAATGGACAGCTGCAAATTCAAAAATTTTCAAAAATCCTAAATATCTCGAAAACGGTTAAACTTGGGTATAGGGAAAGCTGATAAAACTCCCTTAAAATAACTCAACTAATCCAAAAACGCAGTGAAAAACATAGCTTTCCATTTAAAATAAGAAAGTTAATAGCTGCCATCTTGAAAATATTTTCGTTAAACATAACTCAACGGATTATGCCTGAGTACCAACCCTCAGATAAATATCTTTATTAGAACTTTCAATACTTCTAATGTGGGGTTTAGACGGAACATCCTGTATTTTATACAATATTGGACATTACATCAATTTTACATCAAAATATTCATTCTATAACCGAAAGTTTGTTTAGCTCAAAATTTCGATAAAAAAAGTCTAGATTTAACCATAACTTCAGGTTGAATTAAACATACTGGGCATAGCTAAAAAAGGCAACTCTTGAAACAAAATCATTTTAAATTTTTAAGAAAAATAATCAACAAAATGTTTTCTTTTGAGTGTTTTCTTTATAAATTAAATTACTTCACAGGTCAGTTAATAACTCAGTTTAAATACAGTAATTTGTAACGAGTTGAAAAATTGAAGAATACTATTTTTGTTAGAAACAAGACAACTAAAAGTATCTATGTTTTTACAATACTACAAAAAGTACCAATCGCAAATAATTCAGCGTTTGCTGAAAAAATAAAAATATATAAAAATTGTTTTTTAAAAAAAGCTTTTATTTAAAAGATGCACTAAAAAGTAAAAAATATGTATTTCAATCACAGGAAAATATTTTATAAAAGCTTTGGGAGTTGTCAACTGAACAAAGTAATTCTGTAATGCCGTAGTTTTATAACTCCCAAAGCTTTTATAAACTTAGAACTTTAACCTGTAAGAAAAATATTCTCCTGTGATTGAAATACATTATTTTTTACTTTTTAGTGCATCTTTTAAATAAAAGCAATTAAAAAAAACATTTTTTTATATATTTTTATTTTTTGCTTTTTAGTCTTTATTTATTGCATAGATTTATTGTTATTACACTGTGCATCTACCGTGACGTCCAAATGACCAACATTGTTGGTATAAGTGACGGTATAAGTGACGGTATTTACAAATCGAGAACCCCTTTGTAAACATAACCTAAAATTTTAAAACCCCATTTAACACCTTTAGGGGGTAATTAACTATATAGAATTGCATTGTCACGCAGATTACGTAAGCATGTTAAATTTCATTTCATTGCGACTACAGGAACCCTCTCAAATTTACAAATCGAAAACCCCTTTGTAAACATAACCTAAAACTTTAAAACCCCATTTAACCCCTTTAGGGGGTATTTAACTACATAGGATTGCATTGTCACGCAGATTAAGTAAGTACGCAAAATTTCAATTCGGTGGGACAACGGGAACCCTTTCAAATTTGGTTCCGAAAAAATAACCGACAGACAGATAACATTGGGAGTTAAATAAAAGCTTTTAAAAATACTTCTCTATGTATCTAAATTGACTAAATTTATTTCAGGATTTTCTATGGTTTCTTTTTAAATTAATTAAACTATTATTTCTCGCGTCATTTGAGAACAAGCGATGTTCAAATGATTTTTAGCCAAAAACTCCTTAAAAATGTCACTTGCCTCAAAAATAATTAGTAAGTAAGTAAAAATAAAAGTTCAAATAAACGTAATTTTGGTGATAGCAACAATTTCATTTGGAATTTTTTGCACAAAACATCATTATCGTTATTTATTAGAACAACACTAAATCATAAAAGTTCGATTATACAGATTTCATATTTTTTATTTAATTGATTCTCAATTAAATCATTTTATTTATAAGGATAGGTAGAAAAATATTATGAAAAAATTCATAGTGACAAATATAGAATATATTTAATAACAATTCAATACACCTTGTATTTGAAAAACGAATATTTCGTTTAAAAATAAAATGATGGAACCTCCCTCTATTTCTGGTCGTTTTATCTTGATAATCTAATATTATCTACAAACAATTTTTTTGATTTATTTTTGACATAGGTAGGTACGACTTATAGAGTTCCAACCGAAATAGTGAAGATTGACTAATTTTTTAACCCACTAAAACTCAATGAAATAAACTGATGGACATTACTAAATCTAAAGAAAAATATCATATATGTTTTCTACGAAACTTTTTATTTTATCATACAGTTGTACCAATTGTCTTAGACCAAAAAATTCACCCTTCTTAGAAACGACTATTCTCAAAATACTAATATTCCGTAACTTTTTTCGAGCAATTTATTTAACATAAGGTACTAATTAACCTGTGAAGCAATGGTTTAATTTAGGAACATTTTCAATTTGTAAAGAAACCAAACCTTTTCGTATTACTATTTTTCTTAAAAATTTAATGTAATTTTTTTCATTTGAATATTTTGAATATTAGTTTTGAGCTAGGTATTAAGTTTTATTAGTGTTTTTCCTAGAGGCAGATCCAGGGGCTGGAGGGGTGAATCGTGTTATTAAAAATGTTATAAAAAGAGCAAACATATCTGTAGATAGGTGGGTACCTCCAAAAAACCGCAAATGTACAAGTTTTCTTATTTTTAATTTTTTATTAAAAATTGAAAGTACACAATAATTTTTTTGTTTTATTTTTGGCGTTTTGTAGATGACCTAGTTAAGTTACTGTTTACTCCCTAAAACAAAAAAACAAATAGTTAAAATAGGGTAAATAACTGATCTGTGAGGTAATGGTTGCAGCTGATTGAAAGTTGGAGTATTCCTAGCTTGAGAAACTGGCTTCAAAAGTGGCATTTTTGCGAAATTTTGCGTGTTTGCGATGCATCTCCGTCTCATATCAATAGACGGTCGTAATCTGGCAGCCGGATGTCCGGAGGCATAGTACGGCCAATTAATTATACATAGTAACACTAGGATGTAGCAGAGGATACCAATCCCATTACGTCGGTATTCATGATTGATATTATACACGTGTATATAAGCTAAGTACACGAACAATTGTTGTGTTTGGTCTATTCAGTGTTCGTTGACGCTAATTTCATGACACCGAGTTGGATCCACCCTCAAAATGCATTTTGTCAGATCCACAATCGCAAAGTTCAAGCCATAAACTTGACTCGAAACGAAGCAGAGGGTTGCAGTTGAAATTTCAGCGTTCCGACGCTTTCACTGCACTTTTTTCCGACGCGAAATTAAACCGGGGAAAGGCCACCCTTTATTCGTGCAGTTTTAGGGCGATTTATTGGAACACAATTAAAATGAACATTAAGGACCGAGCCAGCTTAATATTGGAGTTTATAGGCGCCGAGATTATTAAGCTATAACCATATGGACATTTTTTGATCAATGACTGGCCTCATATTTATGTTTAAAGTAAAGAGCGGTAGTTTATCGTTGCTAATCTGAATACTAAAATACCGAAAGAGAGCAATTTGCTGCAGACCCTTCCATTATAAATATACTTTTGCCATTGTTGTAAAACGGGGCGGAGCGATAAAGCGGGGTGTCTATTATTGTAGACTACCCAGGATGTTGGCTATTGTCCTTTTAAATTTATGAGTTCGTAAATCAAGCGAAAGTTTTTTAATTTTGTTTATTTTTGGGCATATGTAACAGTTTAGAATCGTGGTGTTTCCGGGGTAAATGAGCCACAATCCACCCCTTGGTTCTTAATTGAGTTCAGGCTCTTTAATTGGTCTCTGAAGGCGAAAAGGGTTCGTATTTTTGCAAAAGCTGGAGAAAGCCCGATAATGGATTGGAAGGAGATACTTCGGAGCTTGTATTACAATTATTAGTAACAACAAGCGTGTGTTTCAAGGCATAACAATTAGCGCAAATTTATGGAAAACAGGCGCCGATAATCGGCAACATTAAAAATGCAAATTGACGATCTACATAAAAGCACTAAATATTTATTGAATTCTGCGGTGTTCGCTATAACATTTCCCAATTATGTTTTATTTTTATGCATAGCGGGCTCATAAAAGGGTTTATGTGTGAGAGACATTAGATTTTAATGGGGTTTGTAAAGGGTGTCAGTCTATCACTTATTTATGCGTTCTCCAGCCAAAGATCGCGCTGAAATCTGGCAAGTTTTTCCATCAAGCTTTCTAAAAATGTAAAGCCTTTATCTTCCTTCCACTAATTTTGAATACTCGACTGGCGTTTTAATCCCGTCTGCATATAAGTCTTTTCATTGCCGGCGGAGTCAGCACGCAGCTTACACCGCTTCTAAACCTTTTATTCGGTGGAAAAGCAATAAAAGCACTTAGTAATCAAATAGAACCAAGTCTGGTCTAATGGGGATGAACAACTAGCACGAACTACTAAAACTAAGCGAAAATTGTTTTGGTAGCCATTCACTATAAATTCGATAAGAAGTGTTTAATGTCCCGACTTTTCTTCTAATTAACTCCCCGTTTTTCCCCAACAAATACTTTTGCAAGTTGAAACTTCGAGCTAAAAATATAAACTTTTTTCTGTTTTTACATTGCGTAGGTCAAATGATACGAAAATGGCGATGTGTAGGCCGACTTAATAAACCTCCTAAAAAGTATTACCTTTCACAATAGAAAATTTTTCCGTATTTTTAGCACCTTAATACATTGCATTATTATTAATAAATCTACAATACAAAGGCAACAACGAACTAAGTTAAGAAATTAAGGCATTAAAAAAATATATAAAAAAATGTTTTTTAAAAAAAGCTTTTATTTAAAATAAAAGATGCACTAAAAAATAAAAAATAATGCATTTCAATCACAGGAGAATATTTTTTCTTACAGGTTACAATTCTAAAATTTCTAAAAGCTTTGGGAGTTGTCAACTGAACAAAGTAATTCTGTAATGCCGTAGTTTTATAACTCCCAAAGCTTTTATAAATTTTAGAATTTTAACCTGTAAGAAAAATATTCTCCTGTGATTGAAATACATTATTTTTTGCTTTTTAGTGCATCTTTTAAATAAAAGCTTTTTTTAAAAGACATTTTTTATACAGCGTGTTAGTGAATGATTTAGCATAAACTGAAAGGTAGATAGAGAATGGCAAAATGAACCGATTAAGTAAAATTTTTGTAAATCAAAAATGCATAGTTTTCCCAAAATATCGTTCTGAAATTGAAGTCCCACATTTTGTGAACCGCTGAATTAGAATGATAAAAATTAGCGTAAATTTTAATATTATTGACAAAACAGCACAGGTAAATTAACTTCTGAGTACACTCCGTAATTCTTCTATTTCAATTTGTGTTTTGTGATCGAAATTTCTAAAAAAAAAACAAAAAGAAATTTATGCCAGAACTGGGGTTCCCACACAAATGACCATGCTATCTACAATTTTGAAAAATTCTTAAAACGTCCATGCGCTACTATGTCCAGTTTGTTTAACGAAAAAATGAACTGCCAATAAACTACCATATACAATACAGTGGCTCTCGATAGGAGGATTAATATTTTTTTTAAGAAAGTATGCACTTTTTAGAAAAATTGTATAAGGCTTTTTACCTCGTCTGACCATGACAAATTCACATACGAAATATTGCTAAACCATTCCCTAACACCCTGTATATTTTTATTTTTTGCTTTTTAGTCTTTATTTACTGCATAGATTTATTGTTATTACACTGTGCATCTACCGTGACGTCCAAATGACCAACATACCGTCTATGTCGGTATAAGTTTCGGTATGTACAAATCGAGAACCTCTTTGTAAACATAACCTAAAATTTTAAAACCCCATTTAACACCTTTAGGGGGTAATTAACTATATAGAATTGCATTGTCACGCAGATTACGTAAGCATGTTAAATTTCATTTCATTGCGACTACAGGAACCCTCTCAAATTTACAAATCGAGAACCCCTTTGTAAACATAACCTAAAACTTCAAAACTCCATTTAACCTCTTTAGGGGATATTTAACTGCATAGGATTGCATTGTTACTCAGATTAAGTAAGTATGCAAAATTTCAATTCAGTGGGACAGCGGGAACCCTTTCAAATTTGGCTCCGAAAAAATAACCGACAGACAGATAACATTGTGAGCTAAATAAAATCTTTTAATTACTACTTAGCTACATGATTACTACAAATGAATAAAAATTGTTGACGTTTAATAAAATACCGAGATTGTATTATATCGATGCAGAGCATCAAAAAAATAAGTTTTAAATTTTCATTCTAATCCACAAAAAAATTCTAGCCTGTGTTTTACTGAGTTAAAAATAAAAAAATACGGAAATGGTTGATGTGGCACTCGGATACCGACACGTATCTTGCAATAATAAAATTCATATAAAAAAAAGTTAAAGTTAAAACATTTTACTTCTAGCCTTGGAAATGCAAATTGTAATCTAACAGCTAATATCATAGGAACTATAGAAATAGCTGTATTGAAAGTATTTAAATACTCTTAACTAGTAAGGGCTTGATTGTGCATAAAGAAAATGTCTAAATCTGGACTGGCAACTTCAATAAGAATAATTTGAAAATTTATTGGTGGAGGTGCTTTAGTGGATCTTATTACAAAAAATCGTGGTACTTTTTGCAAAAATTGGATAAGCCCAGTTTTTGGTATTCTCTTGGAATTTAATTATGGTAATGGGCGATTAATAATTCCGTGGAAATATCGAATAGTTCCGCAAAGCGATGCGATTAATTTAAAAAGTCTCTGGTATCAATGTGAGTTCTCGCGCTATCATAATATTAATATTCATGGCAGTGACATCCCAATATTCCCCAGTTAATCGCAGGTGGAGGGGTGATTTATACGAGCTGTCGTCCTGGTTCTATGACTTCGTATTAATATATCAAACTTGCGACGCCCTCTAGATATATCTCGACGATGAAATTCAGATTTCCTCCAATATACGGCAAGACAGCAGAAAATGCAGCAGGAGGGCATCTGGCCTGCGACAACGCCTCCTTAAATAGCAATTAACACATTGTGCATTTAAACCAACATCAGGTGGTTGTTTGCCTTGGCATATGGTCAGGAAAATGCTGCAATTTATAGTGTGGACCACCTGAAATTGCAGATGGCCAAAATGGATATGCAATTATCCGTCCTGCTATCAGCTGCCTGCACCGACATCAAATCATTGGCTTGTAATAACTCTAACAGAAAACATAATTCACCTGTCAAATTTCATCACAGACTTACTATCCTTGCGGTAAATAACATCGGAAAAGATATTACGCCTTGTATCGAAGCTGAACCTTTCACACACTGAATAAATCGATCGCTGCCAGACTTTTTGGTCTAAATTTCCTCGCCTTATTAAAAGACGTTATCAGTTTTATTGCGCTTCTTTAACATAAATTTTAACATTTTATTCGGCGAGTTTTATTCATGATAATACTTTTGTTTTTATGTCTACTGGGAATGTCTTGAATTTGGGGAAGAATGTAATAACTTTGTCCAGGGAATACTTGCTACTTGATTTAAAAATTTCAGTCTTTATATTTGGAACAAACTCAATTGGATTATGAGCAGTTTTGAATTTTCAGGTATCTACTATTGTATTCCTGCCGTAATCTGCCACTGGCACTTTGTTTACGTCGTAAGCTGCGCTTGTTATGAGATAACTTGATATTCTCTTTGATGATAAAGTAGTCGCAAAACTATCATTCTTGGAATCGGGTTATCGCACGCAAACTCTAAAGCAACCAAATGATTTGTTTTATTTAATCGATTTCCTCCAAAAACTCGCAAGACAAAACAATCACTTGAGTTTTTGTAAATTTCCAATGTTTCTTTCAATTTTGGTTTGGAAATTTCAATAGAATTAATAAGGATTTATAGACATAAATAGTTTAATTCACAATAAAATTTACATCAACTGTTTTCTACGATTTTTTTTTGATATTATTTTGCTTCTGCCATTTCGAGCTTCTATTATACAGCGTTGGTCAAAAGTATGGAACCAAGCGTTTTGTGCCTAAACTATGTATCTTACAAAAAAACTAATTAGTGCATCACCAACTACTTTAAAAATGTAATAATTTTTTAAGAATAATTTTTTTCGAAATTCTTTTTAGTTTAGTTTTTTTACCACGGCGATTTATCTGCTAAAAAATTATGCTTTAAAAATAATTTCTGTTTTAATAAAAATAATTTTAAACCAATGGTTTTTTTAAAAATAAATTATTGAAATTGAAGCGGTCCGAACTCATTACGAAGATTTTTTGAATTTGGCCGAAGTGGTTGTATCCATGAATGTTTTTAATCCACTAATTTGATTCGTCAAATTTTTCGCAAACATAAACATCCATGGATACAACCAGTTCGGCCAAGTTCGAAAAACCTTCGTAATGAGCTCGGAACACAACTTTAATAATTTATTTAAGAAAAACTACTGGGTTAAAATTAATTTTGTTAAAGTAGAAGTTACTTTTGGAGCATAATCTTTTACCAAAAAAGTCAACGTAGTAGGGTGCCATTTGAAAAAAAAAATTTTTTTGAATAACTCGTAAACTAAAAGGAATTTCGAAAAAAATTATTCTTGAAAAATGATCACATTTTTAAAGTAGTTGATGATGTACTAATTAGTTTTTTCGTAAGATACATAGGTTAGGCACAAAACGCTTGGTTCCATACTTTGGCCCAACGCAGTATACAGGGTCGGGCAACCTTATCGCACACCCAAAAAATCGCGACTTCTAATGAAATGAAAATCTTGAAATTTCACACACCAGCCTGTACATTGATAAGGACCATTCTCGATTTTTATTATTTTTTTTTGTTAATAAATAAAGTCGTAGCAGTTTTGTGAGTTTTTGGACATTAACAGTTAATTTAACTACAAAGTTTTTAGACTAAGTGAATCCTTACCTGCTAGTCCATCGAACTCTGGTATCAGAATTATAAATTTTTACTTGGTTGATTAAATAATCGGTCTTTTTTATTTAGACGCATACCAGACGCGTGATTTATTAGAAGATGGTACAATTTGCCAACAAAAGGATCACTTACCAGTAGCCGACCTTTTTGAAGCCCCTTATTTACAGTCTTGCAATAAAATTGACAAAAACTGATGCCTGCATTCAAATATCCCAACGAAATCTTTTACAATCTTACCCCAATTACAGTTCACATTGTCGCCTAAATTTACGATGCCACAAGTAGCAACTCATATTTATAAAGGATATAAATAATTTTTAAAGTTAAAATGTAAAAGTGCGTTTAATTCAAAATCTGATTGGTATTTTTTTTCGCTAATTTCATAAACAATTAGTTGAAGTGATTACGCGTAGTTTAGTATAAAATTCAGAATTTGACTTTTTGGTCGAAAATTACTTTTTTTTAATTATTACCTTTATCTGTAAGTGAAAAATTACCAAAAAATTAGGGATGATACCTTTCGAACGTACAATCAGGCGTGTAAAATGCAATTTTTTTTATTCAATTAGAAATCGCGATTTTCTTAGGTGTGCGATAAGGTTGCCTGACCCTGTACAGGGCTTTCATTTCATAAGGAGCCAGTCTCGATAAGTTTTGACATTGAGCAAATCTGTTCTCAAGCAAAAACAGGTCGATTAGGATCGGGAGGGGGAAGTTCAAAACCAACATTTGTTACATTTTAGGTTTCATCCCTTAATCGCTAGCTACCCCTACTTTAAAATTTTAAATGGCACCCCGTACTTTTTCAAACATTTTCGGAAAGGGAAAAAATTTGCGGATCGAACTGTCAAGGAAAAAAAATTTTTTGGCTATTCGTTTCTTAGTTAAGGGTGGTTTTATTTTTGAAATTTTTAATCCTAGTAGCCTTTGATTGGAGGCCAATTTAATTTAAATAAAAAATTTGTCGATTAGAGATGCAATGAGAGAGTTTAAATCCAACATTAGTTACATTTTAGGTTTCATCCCTTAGTCGCTAGCAACCCCTAATTTAAAATTTTAAATAGCACCTCCTACTTTTTGGAACATTTTCGGAAAAGGAACAAATTAGCGTATCTAACTATCAAAAAAAAAATTTTCTATTCGTTTTTTAGTTAGGGATGGTTTGATATTTGAAATTTTTAGTTATAGTGGCTTTTGATTTGAAGCCAATTTTATTTAAATAAAAAGTAGGTATGTTGTTTTAGATTGCACTGGGAGAGCTCTAAACCAGCATAAAATACGTTTTAATTTCCATCCCTTAGTCGCTAACCACCACTACTTTAAAATTTGTAATAGCACCCCCAACATTTTGAAACATTTTATGCTGGTTTTACAGTTAGATAAGCTTTTTATCCCCTTTCCAAAAATATTTAAAAAGTTGGGGGTGCTATTTCAAATTCTAAAGTAAGGATGATTTGAAATTTGGGGATGAAATGTAAAATATACTTTATCATGAATTTGAACTAATTCATTGTACCTCTTATTGACAAATTTCTTATTTAAATTAAATTGGCTTCAAATCAAAGGCTACTAGGACTATAAATTTCAAAAATAAAACCGCCTCTAACTAAAAAACGAATCAATAAAAATTTTTTTTTTGACAGTTAGAAACACTCATTTGTTCCCTTTCCGAAAATGTTTCAAAAAATAAGGAGTGCTATTTAAAATTTTAAAGTAGGGGTGGCTAGCGACTAGGGGATGAAACCTAAAATGTAAGTAATATTTGTATTAACTCTCTCATCGCATCTATAATCGACAATTTTTTTATTTAAATTAAATTGGCTTCAAATCAAAGGCAACTTGGATTAAAAATTTCAAAAATAAATCCACCTTTAACTAAAAAACGAATCAGCAAAAAAATTTTTTTCTTTGACAGTTAGATACGCAAATTTTTTTTTTTCTGAAAATGTTTGAAAATGTAGGGGGTGATATTTAAAATTTTAAAGTAGGGGTAGCTAGCGATTAAGGGATGAAACCTAAAATGTAACAAATGTTGGTTTTGAACTTCCCCTAATCCTAATCGACCTGTTTTTGCTTAAAAGTAGATTTGCTCAATGTCAAAAGTTATTGAGACTGGCTCCTTTTGAAATGAAAGCACTGTATAGTGTTGGTTCAATCAATGTTTTTAATTTGCTTTAGATTATTTGTTATAAAACACCTAATAAAGTTATTTGCCTTTTTGTGTATTTGAACAATTCTTCAGGTACTTTCTTTTCTCTTATTCATATCTTGTTACACATTATTAGAAGTGCTTTTTTCTTCACTCCCCATTTTTTTAGTCATTTCTGTTATCATTTTCCATTCTTTTGCTTCTTAATGCCTTCAGTCAACCCTCCTTCTATTATTTTTCTTCTTTCGTTTTTTTTCCTTTCTCTGTATTTCTATCAGTCTGACCCTTTAGTAGTTCTTAGTAGTATTCTTTCCATTCGTCTTTTATGTTGGTAAGGTCACTAATGACTGTTTTATTTTTATTTCTCCTTAATTTGTCAGTACCTTGAAGAGAAGCTTTTGTTTTTCTTTATTAACAAATTTTTCCCAAAATGTTTTTCTCCTGTTACCATTTGCTTCACTTTGGTGGTTGAACTTGGTCTCTTTCGTGGTTACATCACTGATTAAAAATATTTTAAGAAATTAAGAGAAAAAGTCTCCACTTGATTCTTAATATTGCTAAGAACAATTAAGAGGAAATTTTTGAATTACTTTTCTAGAACGTGTACTATAGCGTACTGAAGAGCTTAGTGTTAGTGAATAACCTAGCTTTTAACTTTTTGCAAATAAATTGTGTCAACTTAAAAGAAGAAAGTGTAAGCTTTAGTATTTGGAGAGTTGTGGTCAAGTTGTACTCGGTGTAAGGTATCTGAGATTATTTGAGACAATTTTACAAGCAACACAAAATTCCTTGCTGGAAAAAGTGGTTAAGCCTCGGTCGGTTTTTTGAGCATTCTAATGATTTTGCTTGATATGCGTTTGATTGATGAGATGTTTTCGCAGATTAAGGACTAGGGAAAAAATGTGTTTGCTTGAGGGTGTAGCGACAGTTGCAAGTAGTATATTTTCGATTGGTGATGTAGTAACGCCACTATAAATTACCAGCGACTGGTGTGACATAATTCATGAGCAATAAAAGTGGTTTGTATCGTCGTTTTTTATCAAGCGTCTTGGATGACACGTAACGGCGTCGTCGTAGACGATAAGGTATTTACTAGAGAAAAGGCAGTGGAGTAATTATTTCATGAGGTCGGTCCGTGGAAAAGACCGTGCGAGATCGCGTCGCCGACACTTGAATGATGTCATGATTGATGTTTCCCAGCTGCTCTATCTAAGATGTACATTATATATTGCTTTGTGCTGATATATTCGCTGATACTCACCCGGAGGGAAAGAAATTGAAAATACTGAATAAATATATGATCGGCCGTAAATTTCCTCGGCCGGATTTTTCCAATACGTGCAATATCTGCATGCTGAGTGTGATTTGTGTCTATTTCGCGTTGGTTTTGCACGTTTTTTCCGTAATTAATTGCAAACACTGGATTCAGTTATTTGCGTCCGGGTTGGACATTATCAGCGTTATTGGGATCGCGGCCGGCGTTGGACCGACTCGCGATGTTCAGCTATTTACGTAATGATGCAGTAAATTTGTGTAATTTGAACGGGGTTTCGATATTGCGGGGATTTACAGACTTTTACAGAAAATGCCGACGCTGTTATTAAATATTTCATGCATCGAACGAACGCAAAGTCCTTGCTACACCTCTAATGAACTGGACTGGACCTACTTGCCCAACCCAGGATATACATCCCGGTTTTAACAAGATTTATTCACTACCCATAATACAATCACAAGGCTTACACATTTATACGCCACAGCCAAATATTTTGGCAAATTCTTTTTATGAACACACACACACACACAAATGCCACAAATATTTTCATATTTTAATAGAAAATAGTAAATGATGAAAAATGTACCTAAAGGTAAAAAGAAAGAAAATACAAAATACAGGGTGTCTCAAAATTGGTGAATTTCGAGTTCAGAGCGTTGTAGAAAATCACTTCAGTATTCCAAATATAGAAATACAAAATAAAGATTCGAGACTTCCCCATAAAGATACACTGGTTTGAAGATCACTCTTTGGTTTGCGTTTCCTCAAATGCAGGATAAAAGTTTCAGTGTTTGTTGTTATTTGATTGTGAAGAATAATAATCTAAAACAATTTCTCAAAAAATTAGCTTAATTTTAGAGTAAAAAATCTTAAATTGTTGTAATCATCTACACCATAAATAACAATAAACACTGAAATTTTTAGCCTGCGTTTGAAAAAAACGGAATTCAAAGTACACCTGAAGTGCACCTTCGAACCAATGTATCTTTGTGGAGAAGCCCCAATTCTTTATTTATTTTATGAAGTGATTCTTTACAACACTCTGTATTCGGAATTCAATTTTGAAACACCCTAAATAGATTAGAAGAATGAGAAGTTGCTTTAATGACTTTAAAGACTGTAATCGATAAAGGAATGCTAGAAATGGCAAAAAATGAAAAGAATAATTTTAATTAGGTGCATATAGCAAAAGAAACCTGTGCATTGGTATTTTTACTTTCGAGTTTTATAAAGTAGGATTATTATTTTTTCTGCGCAAATCTTATTTAAAAAATACATTACCACTTTACTTATATTTTATCTAACAAAACATAATTTATTACATAGCATTTCGGTTATTTCACCTAGCAAATTTTATTTTAATACTAAGCATTTCTACCTAAAATTTAGATTATTTTCCCTAGCATCTACAATATTTTACTTAGAAAATAACTATTATTAACCTAGCAGTTTATTAATATCCATTCATTTTTGTTATTATTCTTAGTTTTGGTGCAATGAGTTTCTAAAAGGGGTGTAATTTTGTCAAAACAGTCAAATTATTTCAAAAACTATAAGCAAAATCGGCCAATAAATCCAAATATACATCAAAATGCAAAATTTAGATTATTTTCCCTAGCATCTACAATATTTTACGTAGAAAATGACTATTATTAACGTAGCAGTTTATTAGTATCCATTTATTTTTGTTATTATTTTTAGTTTTGGTGCAATGAATTTCTAAAAAAATATATAAAAAATGTTTTTTAAAAAAGCTTTTATTTAAAAGACGCACTAAAGGTAAAAAAAGTAATGTATTACAATCACAGGAGAATATTTTTTCTTCCAGGTTAAAATTCTAACATTTATAAAAGCTTTGGGATTTATCAAACTACAGCATTACAGAATTACTTTGTCCAGTTGATAACTTCCAAAGCTTTTATAAATTTTAGAATTTTAACCTGTAAGAAAAAATATTCTCCTGTGATTGAAATACATTATTTTTTACTTTTTAGTGCATCTTATAAATAAAAGCTTTTTTAAAAAACATTTTTTTATATATTTTTATTTTTTGCTTTTTAGTTTTTATTTATTGTATAGATTTATTCTTATTACACTGTGCATGTACCGTGACGTCCAAATGACCAACATACCGTCTATGTCGGTATAAGTTATGGTATGTACAAATCGAGAACCCCTTTGTAAACATAACCTAAAATTTTAAAACTCCATTTAACACCTTTAGGGGGTAATTAACTATATGAAATTGCATTGCCACGCAGATTAAGTAAGTATGCAAAATTTCAATTCAGTGGGACAGCGGGAACCCTTTCAAATTTGGCTCCGAAAAAATAACCGACAGACAGATAACATTGTGAGTTAAATAAAAGCTTTTAAAAAGGGTGTGATTTTGTCAAAACAGTCAAATTATTTCAAAAACTATAAGCAAAATCGGCCAAGAAATCCAAAAATACATAAAAATAATTACAAATAATAAAGCTAAAAATACTAAAAAAATGAGTGAGTCAAAGTTATCGTTAAAGTTAACGTTGTCTCAGAATCATGATCGCATCAATAGAATTAGATTTTTTAAATTAAAAAAAACTGCAAGGGTGATGGTGATGGTAAATTAAAAAAATGTTCACCATTAATTGTGTTATGAAACGATTGTTTAGTGTGAAACATAAAAATTTAAAAGAATAATGAAAACTGAAGAAGTCTTTAATATTTTAATATACTCATGACTAGGAATTTTTTCAAAATTTTTTCGGTAATCTATACAGTTGGTATGCCAGATTTGAGGGTGTTTTAGATAAAAATCACAAGTTTGTCTTGTAGTTTTTTCACTATAGTTGAAAATAATAAATTTAGGTGCTGCAGAGAGTTTGTATCCATAAATTTGGCACAAAGTTATTAAAATATTTTAACCAATAATGGATTTACCAACTCGCTGGGACAGCCTTTAAATATGTGTGTGTGTCGCTAGTTGCAAAATGCAACACGCAACTGCAAATAAGTAAATAACCGCAACCGCTGCAGGACCAGATTGTTGCTGGATCAAATATTTAATGCTTATCTGATTGGTTCTCAAAGCCAGTGGTTGTTACATATTGATTATATCGAATCTCACAGTTATTGGAGCAACATTGGTGGGATTAATTGTGCCATCACTTGACCAGTTTTGTCGGGGCCATTTTTATCGAGGCTGCTGATTCGACACTCCTGCAGGAAACGCCATCGATTATCACAACAAAATGTCTAAACTCTGCGGACGCTGTTTCTGTCAGTAAAACTAGATAATATCTCGATGATGTGTTTTAAGGGCACTCTGGAAGAATAAGTTTTTTCGCCCGCTTCACTGTTATTACAACGGCTTTAATTCTGAAGCAATTTTTCGTCTTTAGTCCCAAAGGAATTGATAAATTCCAATTTCTCGGTTTGTAATTAAAGACGGTCCTTAAAGTCAAAAGTCCTCATTATCCGCCGACTGCATTACTGTTGAACTTTGCTAATTGTCCGATTCATCGGCTAAGCCAGGATCGTATGAGAAATATCCCGAAACGTTGCCTAATTATCCAATTAAAGCCCGACACTTTTCCCCCGAAAAAATCGCCTTGAATTAATTCGCTTGAGGGAGAAATATGCCCGAAAAAAGCGCTAGTTTTAATTTCAGGGATGCAGTCCAAGTCGGGCGAAATTGCAGGCTGGAGACAACCCTGGTCGGGGTGTAATGATCTGTACAGGGGATTAAAGAAGGCAATTAAAAGTCGCATGAGGTAATAAAGATGAATATTTGTGTGGGTTTTCTTTGGCTTCCTTCCGGATCCGTGTAGAGTGAAGAAGCGGCTGCGAAATGAGGCGTGGCGTGACAGATGGCGCTAACTCCAGACGAAATGCCCAGAAACTTCACTTTGTCACACTTTTTTATTGCCTGTCTTAAGCAAGTTTATTTATTAAAATTAGAGCGATTAAATGGGACCCGGTTTATTAACGACACACGAGGAGATAATTACCGAAAAATTTCATTATTACAACCGGCATTTGTACTCATTTGGGGCGGATTTTGCCCGGATTAAGCCAACAAACGCAAGGAGAATATTTTTCACTGGGAGCGACACACCAAGGACCGACTTCTTCCAAATTAGTTGAAATATTTTAATTTAATTATCGAAATACTCTGGGTCATGGAATTATTTTAATTTTTTCCGAAAATTACTTATTGTGGTTAGGTTAATAATAAAAAGATCAAGACTGCTAATCTAAACTTTAACACAATTAAAAGTAAAAAAGTAAAATCTAGGTACAGATATGTAGTTATGTCACGTTAGGAAGGCTAACAGAACCTGTATGTGAATTTGTTCGTTCATGAAATTAATTTCGAAGATAAATGAGTTTATTCTTAACTATTTTAATTCTGAAATATACTTAGAGACGTGATAAAAAAATTTTAAGCTAAATAAATCTGCAACAGTTATTTTGAATCCTATGCTAGGTACCTATATTTTATCAACAGCATTTAAACAAGCATATTTTGAATACCAGTTTTTTGGGAATAAGTATAAAAGGAAAGGAGTTATCTCAATAACAAATACATTTATTATTGGAAAATTACACATGTTTATTAACATAAAGGATCAAGCGAAATGAAATTTAGGAATCTTCTTAAAATTTCTAGCAAACTAAAAATTTCTAAAAGCCTGTGTATTCCACTGTTGATTTTTGACAATTGCTTACACTTTTGCCGCCCTGGGCTATTTAATTTTGCCGCCCCTAAAATGATAACATTTCTTTAAAAAATATTGGTTAATTTAGAAAATGAGGAAAAATTTACAAAGTTTGAAATTTTTTTTTGTACTGATAGCTCTTAGACAGCTATTTCCCAGTTATCCCCAGCGTGTGGGAAAGTAATTTTCCCGCACTGCGGTGTTTTTTACTTTCCGACAGTGGCTAGGGACATTTAGTAAGTTGGTATCGCTATCGTTGAGATAGAAACGATTGAGATTTTACGATAAGTGACAGTACATGTCAATTTTTTGATTGTTTGACCTGTTACCAACCCAGTAGCAAAAATAACTAAATTATAAAAAATATTAATTTTTAATTTTTGTTTTGAGAGATTCTCAAATGAACTGTTAAACTGCATAAACTGCTCAAAAATGTTAGGGATATTGATGTTACTCTACAACAGATAAAAAGTCTAACATCAAACAAATTCTATCAATTTTTGAGCATGGAATTGTTGATTTTCCTTAAAATTCAGTAATGTTCTTAACTCATTAACAGTTTATTTGAATGATTTCAAAAACCTGAAATAGTTCTTTGTAATGTCACCAAATATGTACTATCTCTTTTGTTTTCTAAATATTATTAAAAAATCAGCTTGTATTTATTTAAAAAGTTTTTGTTTTTCAAAAAACTTAGTCAGTCTTATGACTTTTTTCTATAGGTACTTACCTAATATTACGTTGCCATTGACTTTTTTCAAAGACATTTCACTGTATTGTTAACTATTCTTGCTTATCCTACCATTGCACACAGTGAATATTCTATAATATAAATTAAAACTACTAAAAACTTCTTAAAACTCATTTACCAAACAATTAAGAACTTACGAAGTAAAAAAATACGACGAAAACGAAAAATTTGATTAATTAATTAAAAAAAATGCAACCCGTCTACTTACTAGGTATTTTTTAATCAAAATAAAGATATTTTTGCGGCATCTAAAATTCTGCCCATTCATCCCATATGTAAATATGCCACTAAAACTCCATGTCAAAATTTTGATTCTAGAAATTCTCACAGAATCATAAACTAATAAGGTCACTTCATAGTTTAAACAATTACGTTGAAGATTTTGTGAATCACAGTAAATCATTATCAGGGATTACTTTCTTATCAAAGAAGTTTTCAAAATAGACGATTCGTTCCTGTGTGGATATCAACAGAAATGTTAACAGGCGGCCTGTTTTAGCACCTATTGACTTCATAAGTCATGTGAAGTTATGTTTATGGCAAAAAAACACAGATGTTTACAATAATTGAGATATTCGAGAATTCCAAATTACCTGCAATATTGCATTTTCTTTAATAGATAATAATCTCAATTTGAAATTAAAAACGTGGTAATAAGAATATAGATGAAACATTTTTGATAATGGAAGATACATGTGTTTTAAAACGGAGATCATTATCAACGATAAGTTCAAGGTTTTCTATTTTTTGAAAACACTTATTTTCATTCGGTTTTAAGTTGTTATTTCTGTAATGTTTGGCTATTAGATCATTGTTCATCTGATTTCATAGTTTATCCAGGTCTTGAGACTGCATATTCAATTAAATATTTTTTTTAAATTAGTCGTGCATATTTTTGATTGCGTGGATGATACGCCCTGTGAAAGATCTCTAAATCCGTCGGTTAATGATCAAAGTTTAGAGAGAGTGTAAGTGGTTGAAAATTAACTAGACTTGCGGAAGCAACTTGTATCAGCGGTATTTACAAAGTGTCTATTTGCAGCGATTAAGAAAATAAACAAATTTCCATCCAAACTGTAATTAAAGTTTTACCTTTAATGACGGGATGTGCTCATAATGCAGGAGGCAGGTATTCAGTGGTCGGTCGTAATGCGTATCGCCTTGGGTCGCAAAATCCATAATTTGACGCAAAATTAATGCTTAAAGTCAAATGATCCCAAAATTAATCCTCCAACAAGCCTCGGGCGCGTTTCACCTTTTATTATTAAAATAAAACCATAACAGAATAAAGCTAGACGTTTGAATAATGCCATTATAAGTTGAAATTAATTCGCCAAGGGATGATAAAATCCGATTATCGTAAAAAGTAATTCGATCCCCGTATATCTCACTTCGAAACTCTTGTGGATGATTAGTGAAGGGAAGGGCCGATGAAAATTCGCTGTGTCTCTTCTTGCTTGAAGGGGTAAGACGACCCCTAGCCACGTCAGCGCTTATGAACAACTGAATAATGCTTGAACGGAAAACCAATCTCTTAAAAAGTCAATCACTCACGCCTCACACCTCCAACTTTTACATATTTATTTAGAAGAACAAACACAAAATTCCATTAGCCGCCAGCAACAGGTTCAATAAACGCGAAAACTGTTGTGCTCCACTATTATTTAGTTGTTCCCTCGTTGATGTTAATTGCTAAGATTTTGCACGGCTGGAATAATTTACTTGGCTGATTTTCACCGGGGAAAACCATTCCTGTCCTCGATCTCACATATTGCGAAAATTACAAGCCTTGTTGCTACCGCATTGCATTACGAAAAATTGATCAAATATTCGTTTCATTTGTGTTCCAACCGCTAAAGCATTGTTAATCAGTTTACAACGAGAGTTGTAACTCGTGGTCTATTTGAACGATTTTACGAAACACGAAATAATGTGCCCACGTCTGCTTGCATACTAATGACTCCTGGCAACAGCTGCGACTAGGTGAATTCTCCGTTTTGTTATTAATCATATTTTTAATGGCTCTGTGTTGGAAATTAATAAATAATGGCACGAAACGAATCGTTTTTTAAACGAGCGGTTTTCGTCTTTAATTTTACGCAAAAAGGCACAACAATTCCATTTTGCTAATCTTAAATGGACCAAATCTTGCAAATAAGCCCGAAATGTCAATTTATCCCATTAATTTCAGGGTTCAGATCTCTATTAAATGTTGTGTCAGTTTTAATTAAAGTAAGGTCTGGTGGACACGTTACATTATTGTAAGCATTATGCGAATGTCGGAAGAGTTATTTTGTGGCAGTGAACTATTTTCATTAAGCTAAATATATCGTCACAGCCAATTCTCTCGTGATGCAGAATCAAAAACAATCGTAAAAATGTTACGCTGAAGTAACAAGTTGTTGATTGCAAACTCTATGCATTAGCACAAATCAGCGCTGATATACATGCAAATAGTGCAGCTGTGGGGTCAAATTGCAACGGTTCTAAAGATAAAAGGACTGATAAGGAGCCAATTTAGTTCATTTCCTAAGTAACGAAATTATACCTTCTTTCTGTTTTACAAGATACAACAAAAGGATAATTCTATGATCCCGTTCGAAGCAAAAATTCGCTTGGAAACTCTTGCTCTATGGAGACAGAATGAAAAAATACCTTTTACAATTTTATAGTAATTGTTTACTGACAATATTTATCTCAATAAAAATATATAAAAAAAATGTTTTTTAAAAAAAGCTTTTATTTAAAAGATGCACTAAAAAGTAAAATATAATGTATTTCAATCACAGGAGAATATTTTTTCTTACAGGTTAAAATTCTAAAATTTATAAAAGCTTTGGGAGTTATAAAACTACGGCAGCTTTTTTTAAAAAAACTTTTTTTATATATTTTTATTTACAATTATCTATGAAAGAAAGTAAAAGTACATTTCACGAAATTCAAAATTATATTAAATAGATATCTGTGTCTGTATTGATGAAACGTATTTCCTAAAGATTTTTAGGAGTGATTCTAGCCTCAGTTAAGTCTGTTGAAGTATAACTACCGTGACGTCCAAATGACCAAGATACCGTCTATGTCGGTATAAGTTACGGTATGTACAAATCGAGAACCCCTTTGTAAACATAACTTAAAACTTCAAAACCCCATTTAACTCCTTTAGGAGGTATTTAACTACATAGGATTGCATTGTTACGCAGATTACGTAAGCATGTTAAATTTATTTCATTGCGACTGCAGGAACCCTCTCAAAATTACAAATTGAGAACCCCTTTGTAAACATAACCTAAAACTTCAAAACCTCATTTAACCCCTTTAGGGGGTATTTAACTACATGGGATTGCATTCGCAGATTATGTAAGTATGCCAAATTTCACTTCAGTGGGACAACAGGAACCCTTTCAAATTTGGCTCCGAAAAAATAGCAGACAGAAAGATAAGATAACTTTGTGAGCTAAATAAAAGCTTTTAATAAATAAAAGCTTTTAAAAACATGTTTAAGGGTTCGAGGAATGTAAGCATGGCAAATTTTGTGGAGTTTTTGACGAAATTTTGCAAAATAATAATTTTTTAGATGAGAAAAGTCCCTAAAAATTCAGCTCATTTCAGCGATTTTGGGCTTACTGTTGACGAATTTTCGCGAAATAATTTATTTTCTCGACGAAAAACGTGACAACCAATAAAACGCAAAATCTCCCAAAATTATTTCATTTTCAAATCAATATTGATCTTTTACAAGTGATCTTTTAAAAAATGTAAATGAAAGCACTTTATTAAGTAGGAGAAATGTTCTTTGTATTATTTTTCTACAAAAACTTTTGTGGTGAGATTATCAGCTCTGATCTTCTGGATCAAGTGAACATTATAGTACCTAGAGCTAACAACCGAAATCCTCTTATATTTTATTTTTTCACCCCTAATACCTTTCATCATCTGAATTCTCCACTTTTTAAATGTTTTAAATTATACAATAATATTACAATAGATTTAGATATTTTCTTCAATAATTTCCAAACTAAAACTGTAAAGGTCAAACTACTAGAATATTTTTCTTCGTAATTTATAATGTTTTGTATATTTTGATTGTCTCAATTTTGTTCTTCTTTAGTATTTCTTTTTATATATTATATTGTTATATTTGTAAGGACTACTCGTCCATTTATTATATTGTCCACTATAGACTATGAAGTCTGTTGGAAATGAATTTTATTATTATTATTATTATTATTATTATTATTATAACATGTATACAGTGGGGCCTCTACAAATCGAAGTAATTGTTGCCACAAAAAAATTTGACATATCGAGGTTTTGAGATATAGAATATTGCTTTTTTGTACTCCATAACAAACTAAAGAAAATCGATATTCACAAAATACATAAATAAACATAAATTTATTTATTACTACATGTTTAAGTTACTATTTCTTCTTTAAAATTTTGTAAAATTATTGTAAAATGACAGAAATTTGCTAATATCTTGTATTACTACTTTCTAAAAAATAAAAGTTTCCTTTCAGTTCAAATCAGTTTTTTCTCGGAATGAAATAGCAAATAGCCAAGTAATTTGGCCTCAAATATTTTTTTATAAGATGAGATTTTATAAGAGATAAGATAAAGAAAGTTACTTATGTTTACGTTTTAAGCTATGTTGTAAGTTATAACATAACTATAACTATAGTCCTACGTTCTTATATTTACTCGATAATCACGTTGATTGGACGATATTTAGGTTTACTTTTATTAAGTTGTGGTCTTACGTTTACAATTTAGCGCCTTTATGTGCTTAGGTACTACCTATCTTTTGTTGCATATTTTCTTCTTTCTGCCGTGTTTGTGTTTACGTCATATTTTACTTTCTATTTCTACCTTTTTTTATAGAAAAATTGTTAGACCTGATCCGGGATCGAACCCCGATTTTCCATGTGAAAAGTGGTTCTTTTACCACTGGGCCATCAGGACCTAGCTAGTGACCGTCTTTTGCAGATATTTTAACACATTTTTTTTTAAATTAAGTCAACATTACAAACTTTAATTGCTTTAATTCGCCTCAAACGCACAAATCAGTTCAAAAGTCGGCAAGTTATAGGTCAAAAAATACATTTTCTTGCATTTTTTTCAAATTGAAACTCAAATTTTTCACCAAATTTAATCAAAAAAACACCAAATTAAGGTATAAAAGACAAAGTTTTTCAAGCGTGTAACTTGATTTTTCAGTTAAAAAATATCATATTTCCAAAAATTTTTAATAAAAAAACCTTAGTTTTAAAATGAAAATACCTGCCGAATTTTATCAAAAATCTCCCCAAAACATAATTAAATTTGTGTATTTTTTATATTTTTTTAGTCAAAAATATTAAATAATATTCAAACTATGGTCAAATTTGCGCCGTTTTTCAAGCATTTTTGCAGAAAAACCTACGAAAATGTTTCAGAAACGTGTTGAAAAGGGCAAAATTTGCTTTATTTTTGAATTTTTTGGTCTTTTTTGACAAAACATCACAAAGTTTTTGCATTTCATTTCTGAAAATTGAAAAAAAAGAGTGTTATTTCAAGGATTTTGGACCCGGACCTTTTGATTTTCTTGACATAATAAATTGGTTAAAATATTTAATTCTTTTATTCTCCAAAGGCACACAAGACACAACAATATTTTAGAACGTGCTGATTATTTTATTTTTCTGGCGCTGTTTAATCGTCTTTTCCGGACACATTTCCCGCTATAAAAATGAGAAATAGTAAATGGAATTGTTTGGTGATATTGATTTCAAATTCCCGAAATATTTAACAATTTTTGACCAAAATTTCCTACTCACACATTTTGCTGTTGTCTTGTATTAGATAAAGGGGCAATATTTGTATAGTTACAATAGTTAAGTGTGTTAATATTTGCGATGTGAAGCCATGTCAATATTTATCGGCTTATGAGCATTAATCATAATGCGTTAATTAATAATCTTCTGACTGAGCTTGATTAAAAATAGTGTTTGTAATTAGATTTTGGGGTCTCGTATCACAGTTTATTGTTAGTGGCATACAATATGAATATACTGGCGTTTAATCTCGCATAATCTGTTAGTATGATTTGAATTTAAATATTTACTCGCGCTTGTATTTGGTAGTTGAAGTTGTTTATCGAAACCTAAACCTTCGAAAGCTAATCGCTCGAGGAGCATCAGTTCACCTGGCATTTCTGTGTGTTGTGAACCCAAAAGCAACAATACACTGTGTGCAATTACAATTTAACGTCCGTAAACAATTTTTCCGGTGTCTTCGCGTGCTTTATTTATAGTTAGTCCGCCGCCAATTCCAGCCATCTGCCAGACGCTTTTCGAAAAAATCCAATAAGATGGTGAGTCACTGAACCTATTACACCGAATTAAGCCCCCTAATTAAATACTTAATCATAATATATTAATTGCAGAGCATGCAGTATAGGGTGCAGGGTGTCGACCCAGTCCGATGTTTGTCGGCCAGAACCGAAAATCCTCCAGTCAACGCAGCGTCGGTGGAGTCCTCAGTTGTCCGCATTCAACCGTCGCGACGCTTTACAACTTCGAGCTTTCAGCGCGGTAAAATTGTGTGCGATGGTGTCGCGCAAAATTTGTGATTTTTGGTGATTTCGCCCGCACTTAAGTGGCAGTGTGTGACCTCGTTATGTGTTGTGAACTTTGCCAACTTGTCTCAGTGCCAAAAGTGAAGTAATTCCGGAGTTGAAATGGCCGGATTTTTACACTGGAGGCTGGTTTGCTGCGTTTTGCACGTTTTATTGCAAGGTAAAATTCCGACGCATTGAATAATTTCATTTTGTTTTGATACGGAACTGGAGCGATGAATTATTCATATCGACTGATTTTGATGGAATATTATAGAAAATAAATAAATGCGGAAGAATGAAGAACGGGGATGACGCGGAAACATGAGAACCTGCAAGACGTCTAAGAGCTTTGTGCAAAAAGCTCGACAGCTCATTGACATCAGCTTTCAGATCAGATATAAACAACTTAAAGTCCAAATATTGTCTCACTGATAACCCTTCAAGCTTTCAAAAGGCGGATTTATTCAAAACTGGGTTCTTTGACTTGCCTAATTAATTTAAGGAAGGTCGTTACGTTTTCAGGAAAGTTTTATAAAAAAAATTGGCCACTTCTAAACAATTCATTGAATAGAAAAACTCGAAAAGTTTAAACATCAAACGATATATCCAATTTCTGAATAACAACGTAATGTCTTTTTTTAAACGAGAATTTATAAAAAAATAAATACAGAAATTATAGCCATTAAGCAACTCTAGAAACTGTGTGGAGATGTTTATTTTGTCAGAAGCTTTTAGAAACTTCTCTTGTATTTTGTTATTTATTGCCTTTTTCAATAGTTTTGTTTTGTTTGCTTTGCACAAAATACAATAGGACTTTTAAAATTCGAACTACGTTCCTTGAATTATCGATATTTTGAGTATCGTATTTTTTAATTAAAATAAATCAATAAACTGAAATGTGTTTTTATTGAAAAATAGTATAGTACATATAATGAAATATACAGAGTATATTTTAACCAAGTCCCTACACTTCGAAAAAACACATCTAATTTAAGCTACAAAAATAGTATTGTCAAATTATGCGAATCAATTTTAAGTTATGTATTTCGAATTTAAAGTAATTTATCATTTCTTACCTGTTACTACTGCTAATGTTACTTGCTACTTGAAGAATCTTGCAAGAATTAATTATCACTTTGAGATTATTGACAGCGTTTGGAATAATTAGTTTCATCGCAATACTTGATCATTTTTTTTTCAACTAAACAGAGGGAATAATGAAATAAATGCCTTGAAATCCTTGAAATAAACACTTATTTTCTTCAAAAATCGTCCTTTATTTCCACGAATCACTACAAATATCAACCCTTAAGGACACAATCAAATTATAATTTAATAATGAGTATGTTCAAAGTTAAAAAAATCTCTCTGTATAAGGTAAGTCAGCTAAACGTATTTATGGTTTCACTATATCTCATAAACTAATAATCACACAGAAATCAGCGTTTTATATTAAATACTACTTTATATTTTTTCTATGCTTGTGAATTTTTTTAGAATTTTTGACAATTTTTTCTAATCAAAATTATGTAAATAACTAATTAATTGATATTAAGCCAGAGCAAAAATATTATTTACGTCATTTTAAAACAAACGATGCTTAAATATTGCTTTGTGCAAAAAATAATAATTATGTAATTAAATTTTTAGTTAATTAATATTTATTATTAAAACAATTATATGTATAGGGTGAGTCTATTAGTATTTTTTACTATATATCTTACAAACCAATATCACAGAAATCAGTGCTTGCTATGAATTGCATGTGAATTTTTTCAGAATTTTTTTACCCTTCTTTATAATTAAAACTAATTATACTTAAAAATATGGAAAATTTAATTATTTCTAACATTATTCTAAAACAACGGTGCTTGGTCTAAAATGACGTAAGATACAATTTTTTGAGCGACTTAATAGGTATTATAATTAATTAATGTTAATTTATAAATTATAAGAAAGGGTAGAAAAATTCTGAAAACACAACAGGTACGTATACCACCTATTATCACTGTCTGAATTATACTTTCTAATAACACGATGTACTTTTTTTACTGCACAATTCAAAATTTTAGTTTTTTACTTTTTGATATTTCGATCTGTGCAAATTATTTCGTCTTGTGATTTTTAAAACGGGTCTTTAAAAGAGCAGTGAGTTTCATTTCAGAATCTAGATTAATGCACGTCTGTGCGGAATCTTCCGGTTGAAAAATCAGCCAATCACTTTGTAAAGATTTAAAGAAACACTTTTCTAGTTAAATGTGAAAGAATGCCCCAACTAATCCATTACCCTCTTGTTGAGTAAAATTTATTCGTTTTGGATCGAACTCGTCCTTTAAATAGTTGGAAACTGGCTGTATAATAATTGATATCTAACGTCCGATAGTAATTATGACTGACAATCGATTACTGATATTTTATAATTAAAGTCGCGTGAATAATGAATGAACTAATTTGTATCTCTTGTAATTAATAAAAGTGAATTTATAAATAATAATCTTTCGATTTTGTCGATTGCCAGGCTTAATTGCTAAGATTTTCCGGATGATTCAATAGCGAAATAACGCAGAAAGCCCTCTCTTTGTGTCTTTTGTCAGTTGCTGCTTCCACATGATTCGATTTCTTTGCTTGCACGAGTCTTATTTCGAGTATTTGTCTTAATAGTCTCATTTTTGTTGATAGTAGGGACATTTGGCGTGTTTCCTGTTGTGTTATCGTTTCTGCAACGATCTGTAACTATCTTTCACGGTCACCCTGTGACTTAATTCCTGTTTCGTCACATAATAGGAATTTGTTATCCCCAATTCGTGTCGAATTATCCGACCCTTTGAGAATTTATTTTCACCCAATGTTGAGAAGGACGAAAGAAGCTTTTAAAGTAAATTCAATTAATGTAGGACGTCCATAAATACTAAAAATATGGGTTTTGGGGTCGATTTCTGTATGAAAATATTTGGAAAAAAGACAGTGTTTGTATTGATTCCGTCTGAAATTTATTGCTTGGAAGTTTTTCGTCCTCGCGGCGAGAAAACTTTATATGAGCATACTTAGTGTTTGAATTATGCTCGTTTTTTCGAGTGCTGTGGAAGCAGCTCACAATAATTACGTTGATCGATAAAAAGCCTATTTCAATTTCAAGTCTGGCATGATTATAATGAGCTTAAATCTTGCGCGGCGATAAAGTTTCTACTCGATTTAACCACAGACTGAAGTACAGTTTTATACTGAACCTCATTGCATACTACTATTAAATTAAGGGTAAGACGAGGTTAAATTAATTTTGGATTTCAGGTAGTTAAGGAAAACTCTTCAGACTTTTAATTACAATAAAATGAAGCGGAGAGCTTAGCTTGGAAGTTTTTATTGCATTTAATAATTCAGTTTTTAAAGGGAGTAACCAGGGTGTAATGGCTTTTTAATTAACATAACATCATAGCAACATGTACTTTATCCACCGACGAGCCTGTGCTAATCCCATTGATCCAACATTAAAAAGTTACGATAATTCCCTTCAATGATTATGACGAGGCGCATAAACACTCTTATCAAAGGTCGCAAAGTCATGCATAAATAACTCGCTTATTATTTCTAAAATCGGTTAAAGGTTGGTATTCCACGAAAGGTTTCAAATAGCGTGAAAGTTGACGGAATAAACTATCGCATTTCAAACTTTTCAAATATGAAACTGGAACTGTGTCGAATTTAGGTTTAGCCACTTGAACTAATCGTTCTCTCGCCTGGAAAAACAATACAGGCCAGTTAATGACCGTGATATTAATGAATCTGTTGCATTTTTCATGGAAAATGTGTTGCTTGCTCCAGGCCATTTTCCGCAAAAATTACAAACTACTCAGGAAGTTGAAATAAATCGATATTGTTTATTGCCCAACTGGAGTTATTTTATACGCGAATTAAAAGTTTTGAATAAAAGCACCGAAACACAAAACGTACCATTGTACAGTCAACACTAATATTTTTAATATTCGGTAATTTATGGCGTTCATAAAACACAAATGTTTGGTACATAAATCGCATGCATCAAAATTGTTCAAATAAAAAATACCTAATAGCGACACGGCAGATTTTTTATTAATTTCTAGTGGAAGTTCAGTGTAATTTATTGTCGGGAAAATGAATTACTATTTCAATTGAAGTTGCTTAAATTGAATTTAGGGGGGATCTACTCTTCCATTTTAATTTAAATTCCTTGTTTATGATAATTTTGCGCAATAATCGGTCAATCGGCCATTAATTGGGTCATTACACCACATATCATAAATTTCCTCAAAAGTTCGCTAAATTAAATCTGGCAGTTTTCCAGGATTTTCTCTTAGAGGTAACTGAGGCAAAAGTAGGTTAATTATTTTTCAGTTAATGAAATTGATTGCAAGAAAATCGCACTGCTTTTTCGGGTCAAATCCGGGATGAATTTTTACCACCAGCATCAAATGTCAGTTTGTTACTTTTTTATTAAGTGTTTTATCGTCATTTAAAAACAAAATCACCCAAGTTGTAAAATTTTTCATAAACAGGTTTACGGATTTTGAAACGACCTAATGTAATGCTTTTTAATATTTTAATTTAACATTAAACTATAATTGTCTGGGATTTTAAGACTCGGTGATAATCCGGCGCCCATTTTGATGCATTTTATTAGCAAACGCTAACTAATATTTAATCAAAAATAAGTGAACACGGAGGCGTGGCATCAAACTTGAGTTTGTACCGAAATTTGCTTGGGGTAATGAAGCTAATTTGTTGCGAACTTAATGAATAAGGATTTTTGGTTTATTAATTTAACTACTCGAATGATTTATGGTGCTTTTGATCGATCGTTCCGGAAAAACATTTAGACGCATAAAATATTTATGCCAGAGCATTTAAAAAACTATGTTTGAAGTTATTTTCTTGTGTGTAAGATAAAAGTAGGTTAAAATAAGATTATTTCAAACCAGACTTGGTTTTGTTTGTTTCTTCAATTTTGTTCATTAATTGGAAATGAAATAAGAATCCGTGTTTTGCTGCACATTAAAACTTAGTTTGCATCATCAACCGAATTGTTAATTAAATTTGCGAACATTTTTTTTGTAAATTCGCTTCCAATTTATCGTTTGATCCTCTTACACGGAGTAAAAACAGAACAATACAGCTTTACGACACCTATAAATCCGGAGCTTTGAGCGATTTAAACAAGTTTTAAAAATTCCCAAGTAATTGGAAACCAATCTCGTTATCCTGACATCGGCAGAAACGTTCGGATTCGTCAAAACGTTGCTCTTCGACTTGACGACGGACGAATTACTCGGTGAAAACGGAGCTTTTAAATATTTGTTGTGGCAAAAAAAGGTGAGATTATCTCGGGGCAAAACACCCTCGGACAATGCTGATTTTCGAATTATTTCTTGTGGAGGTAAAAATTCGAAATAAATGCAGAAAAACAATGAGCCAGTGTGCACCCGACTTTAAAGTTTCACGGGAAAAGCACTACACGTCCCGTTTCCTGTCGTAATGAATTTTACAAAGCGTGACAAAGAGAAAATGAACGAAAACAATGCACCGACATTTTTTATTCGCAAAAATTTCAACGCCGGATAAACGTGCAAAAAATCTTTGTTTACAAAATCCCTTAAGCTCAAGAATAAATTATGAAAGTTGCGTCAGTCAATCAATGTTGCCAACAGTGCCGAGTCAAAAAATCCATACTTGAGCAACCATTCCGAGATAATAAATTATTAGCAAATTCCACAACATAAGACATAACAGCGAGTTATAGGGCTATAAAATTCAAAGGATTATTCGGCTTTGGACTGCGTCAACTTCACTTTTTTCCGCCCAATTAATAAATAAACGCAAAGTTTTAGGCTTGTACAGTCACCCAAAATGAAAATGACGCATCCATAAACGAACGCCTACCGTGCAACCCCGATCCCTTGATCGCAACCAACCCCTGCTATAAATCATTAGAGATCGTAAACTAGTTTTGAGTCGAGTTCCACATTTCATTTATGGGCTTTTCAAATGTTAAAGGATTTCTTGATGGAAATTGTTGGTTATCCCAAATGTGAAATAATACAATTTTTAAGTTTTGAGAGAAGGTCACAAAAATAAAATTGTTAGTTGGTTTGCAAATTTAATTTATTATTTGGTTGATGCAAAATAAGTTTTAGTGTGCAATTAAAATCTGCAAAATAAAAAACACGGCAAAACATGGATTCTTATTTCATTTTGTTTAAATTATCATTAAACTAAATTTCGCGGATTGTGATGCGATCGCGAAACGATCACTTTGATATCCATTGTCCAAAAATTATTTCAATTCAAAATAATTATTATACTTAAAATCTGATTGTCACAAACTGTAACTAAAAATTTGATCGTCTTTATAGTTTATTTCTTAAGAATATAAAACTTATTGCAATAATAGTTGTGCGTAAAACAAGATAAAATAAAAATGTCGAAATCCAATTGTTATTCTAAACTTCTAGCAAAGACGTCTACACTCTTAATGGTTTTAATTATTAATTGCACAATCGTTTTTGTGAACATTTTAGTTTATTAGTGCCGGTTTATAGAAAGCTCCATTAAATTTTAGTTCGTTGTTAACAACGTGTTAAATTTTAATGGAGTTTTTTATAAGGATCCCCTTAATGTTTTGAAAAATTAGAATCGCCAGAATAAAAGTTATCAATAAAGGTTTCGGCAATTCATTCATGGGAATACCCGGATTAAAATTCCGACTATTACCGCCAATAAGATTCACGGGAAAATAATTAACAAACCCGTAACACCACAGGGGATAACTTAAGCCCAAAACTGCAACGAAAGAATTTTCAAATTCTTCTCTGAATTGATAAATATTTATTAATTTTCTTGGAAGACAAATGAGAAGTAAAAAAAAGTTTCATGTTCGTCGCCACGTTTCGACACTTTGAGAGGTCAAAGAAAATCAATTTGTTTTTTGCAAATTTAATTTACTATTTAATTGATGCAAAATAAGTTAAACTAAGTTTATTATAATAAATAAACACTCCAAGTCTTATTGATTTTAGAATACCATTTCGAAATAATGAATAAAATTAAATATTATAAGTAGTTAAATTTTTACTGTTTTCTGCATTTGTTTAAATTTTAGAAGAACCCACAAAAAGATCACTAAAAATGTTTCCCTCTTTAAAATTGAATTACCACTAATTTTTGTTAATTATAACTTCTTTATCTTAAGATTTTCGTAGTCAATCGTGTCTTAATTAAGTATTTACTATTAAAATTAAAATGTCTTAATGCAATTGTATTTCAAATTTTAAACAAAGACGTTTCAAAAAATTGGAATAATCAGAATAAAAGTTATCAATGACGTTACGGCAATTCATTCATGGAAATACCCGAATGAAATTCTGACCATTACTGCAAATAAGGTTCACAGGAAATGACAAACAAACTCTTACCGCAGGGGATAACCAAAGGCCAAAATTTCAAGGAAAAAATTTTCAAATTCTTCATAACATAAACATTTATTAATTTTCTTAGAAGACATATGAGAAATAAAAAAAATGTCATCTTTGTCGCCACATTTCGTCAGTTTGAGAGGTCAAAAAAATGTATTTTTTTTTATTTAATTTATTATATTTTAGTACAAAGTACTTTGTATAGTTGTGAGGGTGAAGTGGCGACACAACCGTTAATAAGATAGTGAACTAGCAAGTCTGCTGTAACTTTTACGGCTTCTATAATAATAATTGTAACGTCTAGGGGGTTGCTTCCACCCTGTTTACGAGCACTACAAGTATTTATAGGCATGCGCTAGAACAATACAGTCGAGACATTGACACGTACGCCCCTAAGAACCCTTCAAGTGATCTTTTCAATATGGACCCTTTGTGCAATGTACCCTTTAAAAGCTGCGCTCAACTGCATGAATATTACTCGGGGCTTTTACACAATTGCCACGATATTTCACTTCCGGCCTTTTATAGACCCGCTATGCGAATATGTTATCAACATTGATACATTTTTGCGAGACTCTAGCGCGCTCTAAAGTCCACTCAAATATACATGGGTCTTAAGACACACAACTTCATAAAATAAAATTACTGGCCGGATGTGAGCCGCAACTTGCTTAATTTTGAATGCCGATGCACCACTTGCATATAAACTTTACACTTTCATCTGTACAAAAGCTTTCACAAATTTTCATTAACTTTTCGTTCAATGATAAAATAATACCGAAACTTGATTACGAGACGTGGAACTTCAATTTAGGTGCTTTGTCTCATCTTTATTAAACAAAACGGATTAAATAGAGCGTTGTTATTATATTAGGCGACTGTCATTTGCCGACTTCAAAGATACAGCAACAATAAAAAGGCATTCCAAGTTTTTCAAGGCAAAATAATCACAAAGCAAGCATTTATGGAGAAAAAGCGCCCTTTTGCGACATTTTTTGCACCCACATTGCAGATATTACCCGTAAAACAATTTATAACTCAAAAATTTAAAGTCCTGGAGCATGAAATTTTTTGAGTGGTCAATCTCACTAAGCCTAGATTTTTAACGATTTAAACGACAATTTAAACGATACTGACAGTGAACAGATGTCGCAGAAATGAACGAAAGAAAATCTTGAATCTACATAGAAACTAAAAGTGTTGGATCAGTTTTTTAGAATATCTTGGATTATTTAACAGCCATTCCATTTTAACGGACGGGACACTTTGCACAAATTTTTAGATTTTATTTTCAGTTTTTACGAACAGTATCAGTAGAAGTGAATTTTTCTTTCTTTTGCAACCTACAATTAGAGCCACATTTTAACATTTGAAATACGAGCAGGAAAAAGAAATACAAACTGATGACGGACGGGACACAAAAAAACTTCATATTTTTACCGTTAAACAATCATTATAAAATTCTGTTAGCAACTATTTTTGAAGGTGGAATCTGTTGAAACTTTTGAAACCACAAAACCGAAGAATAAGGCAATGTGCAGCGATTTCTGATTAATTTACATTTTGTTTACACAAAACGGGACAAAAAAATATTGTGTGTGAAAATAGCTCCAAAAAATTCATTCAGACAGGTTTTAATTATTTAAAACTTTAAAAATATTAAAATTAGATAGTGGAAATTAAAAAATAAGAACAACATTTTATGTTTGCGATAACGGACGGGACAACAAAAGTTATAAAGATAAAAAAGTAATACTATTACTAACTAATTTCCTTACCGACTTCTATTCGACTTCTATTTTCGAAGCTACCAGAATTTAGAAAAATACTTTTAAAAAATTGTCAAGATTTGATGTAAGTCACTATTTAAAAGCTTTTATTTAACTCACAAGGTTGTCTGTCTGTCGGTTATTTTTCCGGAGCCAAATTTGAAAGGGTTCCCGTTGTCCCACTGAATTGAAATTTTTGCATACTTACTTAATCTGCGTGACAATGCAATCCTATGTAGTTAAATACCTCCTAAAGGGGTTAAATGGAGTTTTGAAGTTTTAGGTTATGTTTACAAAGGGGTTCTCGATTTGTAAATTTGAGAGGGTTCCTGTAGTCGCAATGAAATGAAATTTAACATGCTTACGTAATCTGCGTGACAATGCAATTCTATATAGTTAATTACCCCCTAAAGGTGTTAAATGGGGTTTTAAAATTTTAGGTTATGTTTACAAAGGGGTTCTCAATTTGTACATTTTAGGTAGAAATGCTTAGTATTAAAATAAAAGTTGCTAGGTGAAATAATCGAAATGCTATGTAATAAATTATGTTTTGTTATGTAAAATATAAGTAAAGTGATCTAAATTCTAAGTGGTAATGTATTTTTTAAATAAGATTTGCTCAGAAAAAATAACAATCCTACTTTATAAAACTCGAAAGTAAAAATAAAAATGCACAGGTTTCTTTTGCTGTATATGTACCTACTTTAAATTATTCTTTTTAATTTTTTGCCATTTCTAGCATTCCTTTATCGATTAAAGTCATTAGAGCAACTTCTCATTCTTCTAATCTATTTAGGGTGTCTCAAAATTGGCGAATTCTGAATACAGAACGTTGTAGAGAATCACTTCATAAAATAAATAAAGAATTGGGGGTTCCCCACAAAGATACATTGGTTCGAAGGTGCACTTCAGGTGCACTTTAAATTCCGTTTTCTTCAAACGTAGGCTAAAAATTTCAGTGTTTATTGTTATTTATGGTGTAGATGATTACAAAAATTTAAGATTTTTTACTCCAAAATTTAAATTTAAATTTAAATTGCCTTGTAGGTGATAACATAAAAATATATAAAAAAATGTTTTTTAAAAAAGCTTTTATTTAAAAGATGCACTAAAAAAAAAATTAAAAATTAAAATTAAAAAAAAAATTAAAATTCTATAATTTATAAAAGCTTTGGGAGTTATAAAACTACGGCATTACAGAATTACTTTGTTCAGTTGACAACTCCCAAAGCTTTTATAAATTTTAGAATTTTAACCTGTAAGAAAAAGTATTCTCGTGTGATTGAAATACATTATTTTTTACTTTTTAGTGTATCTTTTAAATAAAAGCTTTTTTTAAAAAACATTTTTTTATATATTTTTTTATGTTATCGCCTACACGGCAATTTAAATAATTATCCTCTCCCAAAAACTCTAAATATAAACCGAATCGTGTATTTTGAAAGAAACTTAACATTCCTAAAATCATTTTGAAATTTTGGGGGCAGGTGCATTTTAGGTGGGTTAAGCTTTTGACATTTTCTGGATTTAATAGTTCAGACATACTTTTTTACCAACTGTTGTTTGCTACAAATTAATTGGCGCAGTCAGTAGGAATTTCAGAAATTTTGAGAAAATTTGATTTTCTTGGTTTTATTAACGAAAGGAGCCGGAGAAGCTGCAAATTCTTTAATTTGGCGTCAGAAGACAAATTCGTGTTGTGATAACTTGTTTATTATTCTGTGGCCGATTCATTTATCGTAACAGTTCGGAAGTAGACTGTAGGTGTAAAATTCGGCGTCAGTTGTATTTAAGGCTGGTTAAACAGTTTTCTTGTGAGTGATTTAAGGCAAAATTCCGTCCTGGTATTGTAATCCAATTATCCGCATTGACAATTACAAGTGTCAATATTATTTCTGGGTTCGCGTTTCTCTTCAGCAAATAGTCTATTCATCGTATGCGATTCGCGGCCCGACTTGATAAACAATTTACGTCGATATCAATAGTTCGAAATTAAGTAACACTTGTAGCATAGAGACGATCCAAGTTGCTAGTAGACTTGTAGGAAGCGTAGTTGGCGGACAAGTTTACCGTAAATTCAAACAATTAATTACTAAGTTGGAGCATTCAGTGGGGCGCTCTGTGTGTATGAGCTACTGTAAGCACAACAGCAACCTTTATTGTTCCACGGAGTTTAACGCTGTCGATGAATTACAACTGAAGATATAAACTTTATTTCCACTAATTTAGTAAACAGGAGCGGATTAAAAGTTGCGCCGCTCTCTGATACCAAACCGGCTTTGGGGCTCTGTTTTAAGCGTCCGAATGTGCACTGATTTCCTCGAATTTCACGGAAATGAGACGATTCTGCCAAGTTTTACAAGCTATGTGCTGTGTTACAACTTGCACCTTCCGCTCTTTGTGAGTGTGAATACGTTAATTAGACGCACACGCACACCCGCTTCACATTGTAGGGTTTGTTTAGCAAACATATTGTATCTTTGATCTATTGTGATGTGACATACAACATCTTAATGTGATTTACTTCAGCGCCGCTGTACAATAATAAGGAACGGCATTACGTTACCACACCAAGATTGATCGCTACTTGATTCTATTAAGATTTTAGACTTAACCACAAGCGCCTAAGCTACCTGTTGTCAAAAGCCCAAATGCACTTAACTGTAACCAAGTTCAAATTCAGACGCTTTGACAAAAACCAGTGGTATTACTTGAAATTAATTAATTAAAATAACATTGTCACGGTTTTATGGCAACATTTACGATACTGGAGATTGTTCAATTCGGAGCAATGATTAAATGTGACACCCCTATGCGAAACGCAATTCGGAGGTACTAATTGGAATAATTGTTTCATTCTGCAAATCCAATTGTGGCTTTGGAAGTAACCAGTGATGAACCGCAATACTCACTCTCCATTACCAAGCCATTTTTTCATTTCCATTCGGAAATGCAAATTATTTTAAAAATGCGTTTTATTCGGGAACTAGTTATCGTAGAACATTAAAATCCGCTGCATCATTTTTACGTCCAGCAAATTATATTTGAAAGGTTTTGTCGATCTAAAGTTGATCGAGATTTTTTCGGTTTTGTCTTTTTGATCGAGGACTCAAAACTCAAACTAACAAAAAAATCAAAAATATTAATTTTTAAAATTCGTGGCTCTAGCAAAGTTTTATGGAGTCTTCTATGTATTTACAACCCTCTCGAATTTTTAAAAGTGCAACAAATGTCAATTGTTTCGATTTTTTTATGCTTGATTTTTCCAATGTTTGTCGAGATTTTGGTCGATTTTCGGTATCCGGAACATTTATCGGGCAATAACTCCGAAACTGTTGGAGATAATCCCAAAAAAAGATCATTGTTCTCTAACTAAAAAACTATTGAGAATTTGACAATTTTCTCGATGCCAGTCGATTCCCCGGTTCATTTTACATAGACTTAGACGAAAAAGGTTCCACATTTTCGAATAGTTTTGCCGTAATTGAGAAAATTAAAAAATTAAAAAAATTGTAAAAAAAGTTCGTAACTGAAACATTAAAAGTCGTAGGGCAAAACGATTTGTTCTGCGGCTCATTTTCCGTATAATATCAGCTTTTTACCAGATTTAAAATTTTGATTTTTTTTGCTAAAAATTAGGGTAGCCATTTCATAGTGGAAAACTTTATTCTTCAACAAAAAAATTCATAATTCAAAAACTAAAAGTCGTAGAGCAAAACGGTTTGTTCCAGTGAATTCTGCGGCTCATTTTCCATATAATATCAGCTTTTTACGAGATTTAAAATTTCGTTTTTTTTGCTAAAAATTTCAGTCCAATACTTTATTCTTCAACAAAAAAATTCATAATTCAAAAACTAAAAGTCGTAGAGCAAAACGGTTTGTTCCATTAAATTCTGCGGCTCATTCTACGTATTATTTTAACTTTTCATGAGATTTAAAATTTTGAATTTTTTTACTAAAAATTTTAATGGTCAAAGTAGAAAAACAGTCAGTAGGTTCGATTTGAAAAATTTTGATTTTTGCAATTTTTGTCGCGATTTTGTCGATTTCCGGTACCCGGAAAATTTATCGAGCAATAATTCCGGAACTATTAGAGATAACCCAATGAAGTTTATTATCGTTGGAAAGCTCTTTTAATTGTCTCTCATTTTCAAAAAAGATTATTGTTCTCAGACTTACAGTTTTCTAGAAAATTGCAAATTAAAAGGAAATCAGGTGAAATAAAAAAAAATTATAACAAAAAAACTATTGGGAGTTTGGCGATTTTCTCGACGCCACTCGATTTTCACGTATTATTTTGCATAGGTCTTCGTCTAAGTAGTTCCACTTCGAATAGTTTTGCCGTAATTGTAAAAATAAAAAAAAATAAAAAATTTGTGTCCATTGAAAATTAAAAGTTGGAATTGACGTTTTAGTTTGGCAGCATTCGACGTTTAAAAATTGAATTGAACTGGATCTAAGAACTTAGTGATTTCTCCTCCGGCAGCGAAAACGCTAAGAGAAGAACCATGTTTGTCTTTTAATAGCTGTAGCTCATTGATTTTGATCAAATTGTTCTACTTAATTCGTGGGGTGTGTGAAATGAAATCCAGGTTTTATTTCTTATTTTTTTTGGTAACACAAATCAGAACAGGCAACAAAGTAATCAACATGAACGAGACTTGAATAAAACAACGCGTGGCGCTCCGTGGGGGTGATATGGGTATCGATGAGTCGTGTTGGATTGGGGTAAATAACGAATCAAATCCTCGAGGCGTTGAAAGGATCAACCACCGGAGCGCTACGAAGAAATCAGTGTTTTCCACCACTGCTAAACCCGTACTCTTTGCCCCCGGAATGTCCTCCCTTCTTTCCATAATCGGAGTGATGAGAGTGGTGGCTTTCGTGTCCTCCATGTCCCTTAAAACCTTTATGATCATCCTCGTAGTGTCCCTTATCCGAATGTCCCTTCTTTCCGTAATGATCGTCATGGTATCCGCTCTTGTGACTGCCTCCCTTCTTGTGATGGCCAGATTTGCCTCCGTGGTGGCCGTGGAAGTCGCCGTATTTCGAGTGGTGTCCACCTTTGTGATAGTCATCGTAGAATTTGTGTTCCTTGTGGTAATCGTCCTTGTGGGATTTGTGATGGTAACCGGTTGTTTTTTGCCCCTTTTTGTGTCCCTTTTTCTCGCCGAATTTCCCTCCTTTGTGGCTTTTTCCGGCAGCGTGGTGTTCGCTATGATGGCCACCTTCTTCATGGTGTCCTTTGTGGTGGCCGCCTTTTTCAGCGTGGTGTCCAGCTTTGTATTCCTTGCCGTGTTTGCCATGACCCCCTTTGTCGTGGTGATGGGACGATTTGTACCCTTTATCACCTTTGTGACCATGACTGGAGTGATGGTCCCCATGATGGGAGGATCCTCCACCTTCTTCATGGTGGCTGGAGTGGCTGTGGCCGTGACCAGTGGCTGCGACTTCTAAATCTTGCACTTCATCTTCTTTGATGACCCGTGCAGAGACGTAGACACTGACCAGGCAAACGCCCAGACACAAAAGAAGTAATTTCATGTTAGACACTTGTTCAGATACTGAGGATTTGACGGGTCGCTGAGGTATTTATAGAGAGACTCTTTCCTCACTTAATTTCATGTTTTCCGCAAGATTTGCTAGGAGTGTTTTTGTAAATTAGTTTGATTTGGTGTAATACGGTTTTTGTCGGTTTTATTTAGATTTCATCTTTATGTAATGGGCTTTCTCCGGCGGTATTGCAGTTTGATGCTTGATTGAATTTTGTACAAGAATTGTGTAATAGAAAAGTAGGACACGAAAAAAAGCACAATGGACGATTTTTTGTTACAGATTTATTAGAGCAACTTTTCACAAAAAAACATCAACGTTTAAGGAATTCGCACTCGATGTAATTAAATTAGAAAAATATTTCAGTAATTGCATTACGACGATGATTTGATTAAAACCTAACTGTTATGCTATTATAAAATTCTGGCCGTAATTCCAGCACAGGAGCAACTTTGAGCAACTTTTTCGATAATAATTAAATTTCGTATAATCTCAAGTAAACGATATTAAAAAAAAGTTAACTTTGAAACTCTTTCATGTAAGGTAATAAAAAGACATTAAATTGTGCAGAAGCCTTAAAAAATTCTCAAGCAAATTAAAATTCTTGTTCCTATGTATAATTACTGCTTTCGTTGAATTCAGTGGCGTCTGTGCCTACGACATTTCTAAAAAAATATTTTCGGTTAATTCAGAAAATAAGAAAAAAATTAAACATTCCGGAAAAGAGCAGTGTTTATTGCCAGAGAGTCACTTTTTCTCGTACTTTGGAAATTTGTAGCATTAAAACTGCCCGAAAAATGTTAGGGATAATGGTGTTCAATTTACGCCGCTCCACAACAGTTACAGAAGTCCAATTATTGCAAAATTTTCGAGCATTGAACTCTGATAAAAACAAATCAGTAAATATGTAACTTCATTTATTATATCAGTTGATTTTCTTTAAAATTTAGTAATATCCTTAACTTTTTTTCAATCAGGTTATTTGAATGAAATGGCAAAACCTAGTTCTAGCAGAAGTCCTCTTAAAATGCAAGATATTCGTAATTCTGGAAATTAAATTAAAAAACCTGAAAAAGTTCTTTGTAATGTCACTAAACGTGCACTTGATTTTTAAATATCTTCTTGATTTTCGAAAATATTAGTTAAAAATTACTCTGTATTTATTTAAGAAGTTTTTGTGAAAAAAAACGTAGCCATTTTTACAGTTTTTTTTTTATAATATGACGTTGTCGCTGACTTTTTTCAAAGTACTACTCAGCCTTTTTAAAAGCTTTTATTTAACTCGCAATGTTATCTGTCTGTCGGTTATTTTTTCGGAGCCAAATTTGAAAGGGTTCCCGTTGTCCCACTGAATTGACATTTTGCATACTTACTTAATCTGCGTGACAATGCAATCCTATGTAGTTAAATACCACCTAAAGGGGTTAAATGGGGTTTTGAAGTTTTAGGTTATGTTTACAAAGGGGTTCTCGATTTGTAAATTTGAGAGGGTTCCTGTAGTCGCAATGAAATGAAATTTAGCATGCTTACGTAATCTGGGTGACAATGCAATTTTATATAGTTAATTACCCCTTAAGGGTGTTAAATGGGGTTTTAAAATTTTAGGTTATGTTTACAAAGGGGTTCTCGATTTGTACATACCGTAACTTATACCGACATAGACGGTATGTTGGTCATTTGGACGTCACGGTAAATGCACAGTGTAATAACAATAAATCTATGCAATAAATAAAGACTAAAAAGCAAAAAAAAAATATAAGAAAAATGTTTTTTAAAAAATGCTTTTATTTTAAAGATGCACTAAAAAGTAAAAAATAATGTATTTCAATCACAAGAGAATATTTGTTCTTACAGGTTAAAATTCTAAAATTAATATAAGCTTTGGGAGTTATAAAACTACGGCATTACAGAATTACTGTGTTCAGTTGACAACTCCCAAAGCTTTTACAAATTTTAGAATTTTATTTAACCTGTAAGAAAAAATATTCTCCTATAATTGAAATAGTTTTTTTAGTGCATCTTTTAAATAAAAGCTTTTTTTAAAAAACATTTTTTTATATATTTTTTCTACCATTACTCATTAACTTATTAACCAAACAATTAAGAACTTAAGAAGTAAAAAATACAACTAAAAACGTGATCAGTTGATTTAAAAAAATGCAACCCGTCATTTACTAGCTAACTTTTTTTAATCAAAATTAAGATATTTTTGCAGCCCCGGGCCCATTTAGCCCATATGTAAATGTGCGACTGGTTGAATTGCTTAACGATGCCAACTGTTGAATGTTTGTTAAAATGTGTCCAAGATTTTTGTATTTTTGCATTGTAAAAAAATCGTAGGAAATAAATTCTTAAATTTGTCTTAGTGGTATTAAAAAGCAAGATAGATTTTAGTTGAGACACCTTTACATCTTATTTCTATGCGTTTTTTCTTGATTTCTTTTGAAATATTTTGCTTGAGTTTGTGAAGGTTGTGTTGAATTAGCCGAACAATGGCAGACCTCAAGCCGCAAGATATGTCGTTCTGTCTACACAATTGAGGGATTTCACTGCTTTCACTTGGGATGAACACCGTGAGTGTCTCCGAGTCCTTCCATTCACTTGAAACAATAATTGACAAGCTCTAAGCGTAATTCTACCCTCTTCCGAGCCTCATCGTATTCTGTTTATTTCTCCCAAGCTGGCAAAAAATTAAATCTGACTTCTCCCCTGATTGAATATAGAGAAAAAACGTGGAGTAAACTCGTCGGCAAATAAGTGGGTAATTCAAAGACTCGGAGATATCTGTTGATAATCTCCGTGTGAGGTGAAAGAGGCAAGCGGGATAAAAATCGCAATATAATATGTTGATGACGAGTGTAGAGGGTTGAGTCCCTAATGAGACTCCGGACTATATGAAGAATAATTTCAGTGGAATAGCACAACGACAGTTGCTAAATGGCATCCATCGCGTCGAACTTTCCCTGCGATGCTTCAGAGCCGCGTTTTATATGGAAATGTTGTCATGACATGCTTCGTTAAAGTCGTAAAATAGCACCGCAGAGCCCGAACAGGGTCGGACTGCATTAAAAGGGTAAAAGAATAATGTGGTTTGCATGCTAAAAGAGATTAATTAACCTTTTTACCGTTAGCAAAACAGCAGACACTTGTGTTCTTTTTATGTTCAACTTAAAGCTCATCTATTTTAAATTAATGAGGAACTCGCTGCTAATAACATTTTCCAAATTTTAAAAAACCCTAGCATGTATCCGCCCAAGTTAATTTCGTGTAATTCTCCCGTCGATTGTTCTAAATATGCGACTTGTTTTAGTCGGCTCCAAATGAGCTTGAGCCGGAATGCAAAGTTAGGTGACAATGTTTGCACGCTGTTTGGAATGTTGTAGTCCAATTATTAATTGGGTTTTGCATTTGAAAATGGACGCGTAAAGCCGTTACAGAACACAAATTAGAGCTTCCGAGAAAGCTCAGATATTAATCCGTTAATGTTGACTGTTGAATAGATGGATCCTGAAGTGTTTAATGCTGGGCTATTATTAATGCAAAGAGGATTATATTAAATATATAAGGACCACCTCTTAGGGCTGTCATGTTAACGACGACAGTAATGACAGAGCTTAATTTTATTATTGGCTTTGTGATTTTGCATGTTGTAGGTACAACCGTTTTACGGCTTCATTCAAGTTGAGAAGATTTATTTGAGTGCTTGCTCGTCATCATGTTCACGTTACAATGTGTCTCACAAAAGAACGAAATTGAATCTCATTTGGCGGATTGTTTACTCGAAAAAATCAAACAACGCAAAATGATAATTCGTCGGTCGCTGAAACGAATTGAAAACGGCAAAAAAGCTGTTACCACGGGCCCAGTTTCAAGAAACTAAACCAAAAATCAATATGCGTTTAAAATCGTAAACATTTACTTTGTCGCTGTTCTCTTTCAGTTTCGAATTTGCCTTGGAAGCGACCCGCAACGATCTCCAGAGATCGTCTTTCAATCTGCCGTTCTGAATACATAACTAGACCCAATAAGCTCGCCTTGCTCAAGATAAATTCATTCAAGTATGTAGCACAAGCAAAAATCACGGAAATAACATCCGACAAAACAAATTATCTCAAACTCGGCAAATAACCATTAAAATTGCGGTGTTGGATCTATTATAATAACTTTATGCATAGAAACGCGTAGTTTGTTAAAAAGTTTCAGACTGATTTAAAAATTCTGCATTTCAAGGCTTTTTGTCGAGTGAATGTCACTCCCACTAATTAATGGACCACACTATGCAAGGCAGCTTAATTGTTAAATACGACGACAGCGTCACTCAAATATCAACACAAACTTAATTTCAAACTTTTAACTTAGGTGTTAGCAACTTGGCTTTGCACAAAATATGACACTTTGTGTTGGCATTAAAAACAATTTAACTCTTCAAGACCCAAGACACTCGCTTTTTCCACGCTTCAAAGTAATTACATTCGAATGGATTTAAATTTAAACCGCACAGAACGGGAATCGATGCGAATTACCAATTATATTTGCGAGGAAAAAACCAAATTCAGTATTAGGGAGATCAATGGTTACTTGAAATAATTATTATCTTAAATAAATTTATTTTATGTCAAGGGTCCAACAACAAGCCATTCTTTTATCAGAATTTCCCAAAGTTAATTGAGCAGAGTTGTGGCTGTTTTTTATTAAAATTTATAAACGAGTATTTTGATATTAAATGGACTTTTACATGCAAAGCCACGATATTTATGGTGGAATACTTCCAACACAATAAAACTTTTCCCCATAAAACTTTGAAAGTTTTACATTATTTCGAGTGTATCATCTGATCAATTCGGTGGGGAATTTATTGATGAGGTCCAATTAACTAGCAGGAACAGTCAAATATTTATACAAGTTCCGAAGTTATTTTTACCGATTTATTATTGATTTGTGAATTTCCTGATTTGACTTTATCACCCACAAATGATACAGTAAGACAGGCACCTGTAACGCGTGAGTGGCATTTGTTACGTGACTCGAGAAATCAATAGAAAAATTCCTGTGCTTGGTTTTGTTATCTCCAAAAACTCGGATAAAATATGTTTAGTTTGATTTAGCGTTTAAACGTTGATTTACTGTAATTTCGTTAAAATCTTGACGCGTTTAAATCAATTTTGAAAAGGGTCAGAATTTATCGCACTGCAACTCTTCCATGCTTATGGAAGTCTTTAAATGAAGGTCTCCCATTTTCTTTTAAGTAGCACTTGAATTGTAGAATCTAAATAAATTATCAATAAAATTGTAATTGCGCGCACGTTTCAAAGCGATTTTATTGTCGCATCCGATGTCGTCTTGACATAATTATCGAGCTGCGTTATAAAAGTTTGTGAGCTTTCAGGAACGACTTAACCACTAAAGGCCAACTCCAAATGTAATCATCCAGTTTGCGTATGTGAGAGCTTGAGATTAGCTCGAGTCTTGTGAAGGGTCATAACAGTAGTGGAACTTAACGAATTATTCTCCCCCAGTTCGGACCCTACTGAGCACGAGACACTAATCAATTTCATTTCATTTACAATGTGTGAGAAATTAATCCATTAAAAAATCGAACATTTTAATTCGTTTTGCTTTTTAACCTTAATTAAACAAACTGTCGGTGTGAAATTAAGCTGTCGGCCGTTAATTGAGTGATTTTATAACCGGTGGAATATTAGTTGTGTCTTTTATACGTCGTTCCGCTGCATAATTACTTCAATTAATGTTATCATTGCCACAGAGAGGTGCAACGCTTTTGCATTTTGCACACGTTTGGGTGCATGTTGGCAGGAGTTCGTTCGGCTCAGTTCTGCATCAACGAAGCCGAACGTTGTTTGACTGATAGACCGTGAACCTTGTCACAACGACACCACATCCGATTTATTCCTGGTTTAGCAGCAAATACGTCCATGGATTAATAGCACAGCCTTTATGAGCATCTTCAATTAATTATTGGAAATGGCCTCTAAGTAATTGAATTGCGTTAGCAGTTTTGGCCACAAAGTCACAATTAAGTTCGAGGAAAAAATGTCATTTTTGTTGGCCAACAATTTTATGTTTTTAGCCCACACAAAGACATTTTAACTTGTAAACAGTTTTTACTTGTGAAAGCGCAACCCTTTTGTACAGACAAAGAGGTAAATTGTGTAGATTCCACAAGTATTCCTCTAACTAGAGGCCCTTGACGTCATCTCATTCAAATAACAGTTGTTGAAGATAATGTAAGACAATCTTAATGCATTGCAGTATCGTTTCTAACGAATAGTTTACTCATGTTTCGGCTAATTTTGTGCTTGCTTTAATTTTTGGTCTGCTAGGTCATGGTTGACTTTGTCGCATGTGGCAAGTTCAAACTTTATTAATTTAAGCTTGACAGTAGCCCACATTAGAGTCATTAGTATCCCATAGGTGACATTGTGCTAATTATTCAAATAGTAGTAACGGTATTATTGGGCCTAGGTGCCGCATTATTGATCATAGGGCTGACAGAGACATCATATTGGACTTACCCCTAATTACAAGGTAATACCAGTGATTCCTGTTTCAATTATTTGGAGCTTTACCCAAAATTTCTTCCGCTTATTTGATTGTTTTCGGGCTTAATAATGAAGTTGAGTACCGATCTCCAGTGAAAGTTAATGAATGGACTAACACCAATACGGCTGGGAATCAGTCGGGTGAAAGGCTTTGGTAATGATCTGTAATTTGTATTGAATGGAATCTAATCTGGTGCACAGAATTATTGCTCAACAGAGCTTTGAATCGATGAAAACTCGCGGCAAAAACTGTAAAACCGTTTGGTCATGTCTTGTTACAGCAATGAATATTTAATTGAATCGTGAAAACGTTCACATAAGCATTTTTCAGTAAATGTTCGTCTTGGGATTTGAATCAGACGCCAGATGTGGCTGTCTAAACCGGAGTTAACCATAAATAAAATATCGAATGCGGTATTTTACAAAAAGCTTAAGTAGGTTGCCAGAATTGCAAGTCATCGTGTTGAAACAATAAATAATTCAGTGTGAGACGTGTCGTAATTGATAATCAGATTTGGACAAATTTTCTTCGGCAATTTATTCTGCAGCAAATCTCTGCAAAGCTGGAAAGTCTTCCGATATAAATCTAGTCTTATAATACATGAGACGAGTTTCTCCCGGTCTTAAGACGACTCTGCATGGCTTGTCAAATCGAAGGAGATGTAACGATCGTTAGTCCCTTGACGAGTCCTGTCTGATAAACTTTTATTTGGGAAAAAATACAAGATGGGTTATGGTCCGTTGAAAATTTACAAGTCGCGCCTCACTGCACACTTTCCTCTATTGAATCATTGAATATCGGAAACAAGTGCAAATATTTGTCTTATTGGTTCTTTCAGTACAATAAAAGTGACTCTCTTGGGAAATAACGTCGATGGTGTTATAATAAGAGAAACGCTCGAATATTCATTCATTATGGAGTAGTGCTGCTTCAAATCAGGTGATTATGAGTTCATTAGGGTGGAGGCTTGATTAGCATTATAATAATGGGTTTAGTTTGAACGTGGGTATTGAGGATATTATCTTGTTGAAATATGGTAGGTACAATATTCTCGCCAAGGCGCGCTACGCTAATTCTTTTTACTCTGCTGAATTCGAATTTTTTAACCTTTTCCTTTACAAAAAAATCAAAAGTGATTGGCTTTGTTCACTGTCTTAAGCCTTAAGCCGAATCCAAATTTGAAACCTGTTTTTTTTTCTATCGGCTTTACTTTTCTTATAAATTTATGTCCCATATAATTGAAGCTGCTAAGTGATATTCTTCTTTAAGGAAAATCATGCCACATAATTAGCATTTTAGAGAATCAAATGACTAAACTGAAACTGAAATGTAAATCTTATAATTTTTCATAAATGCACTCTTTTTGTGATTTTTGACCCTTAAACATTTAATTTCTGCTTTCCTTAAAAACCCTTAAAAACCCTTAACAATTCGTCACATATCTCTTTCATTTCAGCAATTTTACATAAATGTTGTAATCAACTTATTTGTTAATGGTCGATTAATTCACTATTAAAGACATTCACTGGCTATCTTTAAACAGTGTCAATTATTAATCACCTAGTTTATTAAATAACTACAGTGGAGTTCGGTTATAACGAATTTCCGGCTATAACGTACTATTTTTCAGACACCGAAAATCTTTCCATAACCTCGATGTATTTTTAGCGGTTATAGCAAATTCGCTTATAACGGATAACTTCCAGGTATTACGAACTAGATTCGACTTAAAATGTGATGCAATTTTTTATAACAAACTTTTCATCAAATTTTAGGGTTGATAATGATAAATCAGCAAGAGAAATGTTATTAACTGATGAACAGATTATTGAATTACGAACTAAAAACATTTTAACTAATAAAAACGTGTTTTCAAACATAATTATAGTGTGAATTTGATAGTTGTGCAAATATTTTATGAAAAAAAAAGAAATAAAAATAAATCAACTTGCTTTATCTGAACTTTTACTACTTTTGCTAGTTTTTGAGATATAGAGTGCAACCTCCACTTCAGCGTCTAAAAATTCGTCAAAAAACGCAATAGGTTTGCGCCTTTTGAGAACTTTTTTTCAAAGTTTACATGACTAATATGACATTTGAGGAAATGAAATTCAGTATCTAGTAAGTATCTTCGCCAAAAAAAAAAAATGCAGTCTAAGCATATTAGAGTGCATAATTTATCAATAGCTAAAATGTTTCAACGGTATATCACAGCGTATTGGCTTTTATTGCTTACTAACAGTTAGCATAACGAAAATAAAGTTGTAATAAGACTCTAAGCAATATTTTGGTCATTATTGAATTACGAACTAAAAACATTTTAACTAATAAAAACGTGTTTTCAAACATAATTATAGTGTGAATTTGATAGTTGTGCAAATATTTTATGAAAAAAAAAGAAATAAAAATAAATCAACTTGCTTTATCTGAACTTTTACTACTTTTGCTAGTTTTTGAGATATAGAGAGTGCAACCTCCACTTCAGCGTCTAAAAATTCGTCAAAAAACGCAATAGGTTTGCGCCTTTTGAGAACTTTTTTTCAAAGTATACATGACTAATATGACATTTGAGGAAATGAAATTCAGTATCTAGTAAGTATCTTCGCCAAAAAAAAAAATGCAGTCTAAGCATATTAGAGTGCATAATTTATCAATAGCTAAAATGTTTCAACGGTATATCACAGCGTATTGGCTTTTATTGCTTACTAACAGCTAGCATAACGAAAATAAAGTTGTAATAAGACTCTAAGCAATATTTTGGTCAACAGACGTTTTAGCTAAAATTAAGTATAAATAGTCATTTTGTTTGCTAATTCCAAAATTTGGCTAAAATGCTGCAACACTGATAATGCAGCGTATTGGCTTTTATGACTTATTAACAGCCAAAAAATTTTCACAGCTATAGAACTGTAATATGGTTGCAATAAGGTTTAGGAAAGCTAAGCAAATGTCTCAAAATCAGCTATTTGGCTGTAGCTGTATATTGGCATTTTTTTGCTGAAATCGATATTTTTTGGCTTTACTAAATGGATCATTAGGCTTTTGCTGGCTTTTAACATATTCCTTTGAAGACAGTATCCAACTTAAAAATGGAAGATAATGCTGTGACTGTATTTTGGCTTAGACATGAGTTGAAATTGTATGATTTACAGCTGACTGAAAAGCAATAAGGTAATTCGCAGCAAAGAAAGACATTTGATTCGGTTTTGATGACGTTTTCATCTATCTTTTGGCTGCAATTGCCAAATGGTTGAAGCTGTGCTACTTGGGTAATGTATTTATAAATGACAAACTGTTTTTTCCTTAATACAGTTTACGTGATGAAAAATGCACGATTTTCCCAAAATTCATTGTATAAAAATTAAAGCGAGTTAAAAATTTGCATTCGCTTGCGGATTTTGGTTTGGAGCGGTTTAAAAATATTTGGAAATTGCGTTACTTAGAACGGCGGAAGACGTTGTTAATTCGGCATAGTTCTCGGTGATAATTTTCCTCCCATCTCAAAATTTATTACATAGATAATTTTATTTCGCGTTCACAAACGAAAGTTTGAGGGAAAATTATCGCTTTTGTTTCAGATCGGAGACAATTTAAATTAATTTTCTCTGTCCCTATAAATTAATGGTCCTTGTAAACAGGAGAAAGCATGATTATTTACATATCCTCGAGGGAAAGCATAATCACCGAGGTTAAACTCGTTATTTATTTATAAAATTCGCCGATTTCAGTAAACAAATATTAGTTCGCAGGGAAAATTAATTACTTTGCGACAGAATCCCTAATTCGTTTCGTAGACCGCCGCTTTGAAATGGTGTTTACTTCGAGGCGAAATTTTACAACTTAATCATAAGTTTACACGTGGGAAGTGTTTTCGTTCATCGCCTGTGCGTTGATGACTTTACCATGCGTCTAAAGTAAACAGAGGGATGAAATAAATACCTCCCGGGCGACTCAGCGTCTGCTGAGGGACGCCGCCCGGAATACCACAGAGACGCTTGACAGATCTATGTGCGGCTACGCGGTTATGTAGAAGCCCTGTTAGACGCATAAGGTGATCTGTCACCACTAAGTACTACAGAATGTGCTCGGTTACTATCATGAATTTGTCATTCTATTCCGTGGCGGAGTCCCACCACCGCAAATACCCCGATAGCCACCTCTAGCTCCACGCTAGCGTGGATTACTGTCAAAATGATTAGTCTTTGACGTTGTTCGGGTTTTAAGTTTCTAATTATAAAAGGAAGCCTAAAAGGCGCAACATCTGCCTACACCTGATCAGAAGAGAAGCCCCCTCTGGACGAAACTTGATCAATTTAGTTACCTTATTAGCTCAAGTTTCCTGCCATAAATCATGGTCACAAAACCGAAATTAAATAATTTAGTGGTATCACATCAAAAACAATTAATTAGTTTTGTCATTTAAATTGATTACTGTTTTTCCGATTTGACGCTATCGCTATTCTGCAAATAAAAATAAAACCGTAACACAACCCTTTGTAAACAAGTGGTTCATATAAATTTAAACAGTGGACTGTAGCGACTGTATTTTATTAAAACCAACCAGATGGTAATGATTTTGAGCGTTTTAGTACTTTTTTTAATCAAATGTGTTTAGCAAAACGCAAATACAACCAATATTAGTGCTCGGGACAGGTAATATACAACGTGACCCAGGTCTATAACTTTTTTGCTATTGAAAATATTGCGATGCCGTTTTTATTATCCGATAGATCAACTTAAAGTCCACAAACTAAAAGTGTTTATATTTTATATAGGTTGTTGTATACAGGGTGATAAACCAAAGTTATATTTTTTTAAATGGATTTTTGCATAATTAGATTCTACGTAAAAAAATAATGGTACTTTGTATAAACTATTATAGGCCTATTTTTTTCTGTTTTGAAATTATTCAACTTTTTGTGCTAAAAACAACCCACATTTAAAAAATCACTATGAAGCCGCCAATGATTATTTTCCGACAAATTTGCGACAGAAAAACTTAGAATATCTTGTAGTTTTAGCAAATAGTCGACTTTTCGTTAAAACGCGCAGATAATGTCCAGGGTGTGCCAAAACGCAAAAAGTTGCATAACTCATTTTTTTCAAATGCATTTTTGATAATCTTTCTAATGATATGCGGTTTGTAAAGCAAATTTAAAAGATTTCTCGAGATTTTCAAAAAAAAATTATTTTATTACAAAAAAATCTATTTTTCAAATAGGCTGCTGCCACAATGCTTTTAAAGTGAGACAGTTATTTATCTCGCTAGTGTTATCAATTACTTGATACAAAAATGGATTTTACTCAGCAAGAATTAATCAACATGGTTTACTGTATTGGTGAAATGTTCTGCTCATGTTAGAAGAAAACCCGAATTTGAGCACGCGTGAAATTTCTCGGGAAACAGATATTTCACAGAGCAGTGTCAACGGGATGATATTGAAACATAGATTTCATCCACACCATTTAAAATTACATCAAGAATTGCATGGCGAAGATTTTCGAAAGAGAACAAATTTTTCTGAAATTATGCGTAATTTGATTGCGAAAACAGATATTTTATAAACAAAATTCTTTTGACCGATGAAGCAATATTTAAAAGTATTTGAAGTGTGAACAGACATAATATGACTACTACTCAGTTGAAAACCCACACTGGGTTACGACAAAAAAAATGTATTTTATTACAAAAAAAAGCAGTTAAATTTTTCAAATAGGCTGCTGGAGAGCAGTGAGTGAATTTATTTTTCACAAGAATTGATTTTCTTAAAATAACTGAGAATTAAAATAACACAATGTTTATAGCAACATTAGTAATCATAATTCCTATAGAAGAACAATTCACAATGACAAAAATGAACATTATTATTAAAAAATATTAAATAATAATAAAATAATAAATAATAAAAATATTAATAATAAAAAATTTAATGTAGATGTTCAAATAAACCATCGTTTTCCTCGTTACAAAACGCCAATTGCCTTTCAAAAGACAATTTTACTCTTGCTAACGTGTCTTGGCGGATTGACTGAAATGCTTCAGAAATTCTATTCCTCATAAATGTCGCTTCATCGGTAAACAGAATTTTGTTTATAAAATTTCTGTTTTCGCCAATCAAATTAAGCATAATTTCAGAAAAATTTATCATCTTTAGAAAATTTTCCCCATGCAATTCTTGGTGTAATTTTAAATGATATGGATGAAATTTATGTTTAAATATAATCCTGTTAACTTTGCTCAATGAAATGTCTAACATTAGCAAAACATTTAGTTCAGTGTCTTGGATCAGTCCTCCTACCTAGTATTCCTTTCTTTTCGTATTGAGTACTACCAGAGTTCTCAAATCGATCTTTTAGCTTCTGAAAAGAAAGACCTTGTGATGTTCTTGCATAAAGATATTTTGACGATAGATTCTGCTGGCTAACGAAACATTTCGATCAGCTTCACCAATACAGTAAACCATGTTGATTAATTCTTGCTGAGTAAAATCCATTTTTGTATCAAGTAATTAATAACACTAGCGAAATAAATAACCTTCTCACTTCGAAAGCATCGTGGCAGCAGCCTATTTGAAAAATTGATTTTTTTGTAATAAAATAATTTTTTTTTGAAAATCTCGAGAAATCTTTTAAATTTGCTATATAAACCCCATATCATTAGAAAGCTTATCAAAAATGCTATTGATAGATATAAACAAATACAGGGTGTTTCATTTGAAAAAATTGAGTAATTCAACTTTTTGCGTTTTGGCACACCTGTACATTATATGTGCGTTTTAACGAAAAGTTGACTATTTGCTAAAACTACAAGATATTTCAAGTTTTTCTGTCGCAAATTTGTCGGAAAATATTCATTGGCGGCTTCACAGTGATTTCTTAAAAGTGGGTTGTTTTTAGCACAAAAAGTTGAATAATTTCGAAATAAAAAAAGATAGGCCTATAAAAGTTTATACAAAGTACCATTATTTTTTCATGTAGAATTTAATTATGCAAAAATATATAGGGTGTTCCATTTAAAAAAATATATCTATGGTTTACCACCCTGTATACAACACCCTGTGTATAATAAAAATATTTTTAGTTTGTGTACTTTAAGTTGAATGAAAACGGCATTGCAATATTTTCAATAGCAAAAAAGTTATAGACCGATTACGCACCCCTGGATCACGCTGTGCATAGGCCAAATCAAATTAAATGGCCTTTTTAAAAATATATTTGGGTTACCAAAGCCGTAACTAATTGATTTGCATTATCCAGTAGTAAAGTTAAAGGGTGGTTTTACGAAGAAAACAATTAAGAAATGGATAAGAAACGATTTTTTGAAAAACTAGCTTGGGAGAGAATTTTTGATCCAAAAAATATAGTATCTCAAAATAATTGTACCTAAATTTGTTTTATTTTTAACACATTTTAAATGCTTTCGGTTTCTGGAGCCTGGCTCCCGAGCTGTGGCCGTCCGATAAATCCTGCGTAATTTGATCAAAACTTGAAGATGGTAAATAGCAAAACAGGCCTCCTCTGAATTAATCATGACACAATACGCAGAATTTCTCTTACTCGGCTCACAATTAACAGAGCAAAGCAATGCATCTCTTGGATTTATTAGCCGCCGCGAGCAAAATTGAATAAAGAGAGTCAGGATAATTAGTGACTTCTGTGTGGGAGAAGGACCTTTTCGGAATGTATAATTAGAACATGGTCTATAAATTATGTAAAGGAACAGAGGAATTACAATCGGTACATGTACAGAACTCTGTCAGTCACGAGGAAAAGGAGCTTATAGTTGAAGGAGACAAGTTGTTGCGAGAAATTATTCGCTCTTTGGGCGGCTTACAGTTTAATTCGACTGGCGCGACGTCACTTACATCCAGCATGGGTTTTAAATAAATTGGAAACGATTTCAACCCTCCGGCTAAACTAATTTTACTTCAATTACTCCGAGTGTTACTTGTATTATCGGGAACCAATCGTTCCTCACATTATCCACATTTTGCCAGGCACAAAAATTAACACAAATACGCCCGAGATGTGTTCTTTAATTTGCATCACAAGCACGAACTGGATTTTGTATAAATACAAAGTAAAATTTTTCAGAGTACATCTTTTAAACGTCATAAAGTTTTAAAACCATGAATATGCTGATTTCTTTTCGGGAATGTGAAATGTAACTTACTTACTTCTACTGCTACTCGAAATATTTTCAGAGCTACTACATATTGGAAATATTGTAATGTATCACAGAGCTGTTGTTACGCTCTGCTGGATTCCTTGATAACGATTCTGGATCGTAATTAGGTCTAGCATTTCTATTGCGCCTGATGATAAGATCAGTCCTGGCATTGTTTGTTGTACATTTGAAAGAAATGAGGTTATTATTATGATGGTTATTGTGCTTCGAACGTGGTATTTTTTGCATTTTTTGTTTCGAGTTATAAGGGATAAGCTGCGTTAATACAACATAGATCTGGAGTGACGATAGTAGGCGGCATTACCAGCGGGTGATAAATGCCTCATAAATTTACTAAAGTACCTAATTTTGGTTAGATTTGGGAGCCGTCTTCAGATTAAGGATAATGTCAAGCAGGTCAGGCTAATATTTCCCAAGTAGTGGTAAAGTTTGTTAAAAAAATCGAGTTCCCAATGTAACGAATTTTAATTGGAATTTTCCGCGGTTCTTGTGAAATTCATAAAAAGCAGGCACCCAAGAGTCATCTTTGAAGATTCCTTGGGGAAATTGAATTAAAATCGCCTTTGGCTTGATATTTTCTTTGAGAGGTGTATTCTTTGACCACGTCCTTTCACATGTTGTTTGTTTGCAAAGCGAGTTTGAGGATAATGAACGCGGAAGATTCATTACTTGTTGTCCCCGAGTCAAATTATGAAATGTTACGTATTTGCAATTCATTCATCGGGTCAATATTTAGCTACTGAAATTAGATATCTCCAGAACTTTGTTTCGATAAGGGCGGGTCTTTAATATTGTTATCGCAAGCTTGCGTTCGCCCTCTTTCATCGAGATAAAGAGCGCGAGATAACGCTAACAAATATTTTAACACGGCACTCGATTGTATCTAAAACACTTCCTAAATGTGGCATTTGTTGCCTTTTTCGGCCTAAAACAATATTAATGAAACGAGTCCGAACTGGAAAATTGGATACCAAACTCAATTACGATGACGCCATTCAAGTGCGAAACGTCATAGCAAATTGGCTTCCTTTTGTACAAGATTAAAAGAACAAAAGGCTTTGTTATAAAATATTGAACAGGTATATCTCTACTCCTAGCGCATGCATAAATCTTCAAGAAACGTTAATTAAAGGTATGCAAATCAAGCTGCAGCAACTCAAGAAGCTTTTAACCCAAATCTTGTACGTGGCGCCACTCAAGAGGGGAGAAAAACTTTACACATGAATTTTCTCCTTGCAATATAATGTCTCGTTTTGGAGTTAACCCCATATTATTTACGTGTTTTTTTCGGTTCAATTTCCGCTGCATTTTAATTCGCATTGCACTAAGAAAGAAAGATGTTGAAGTGAGGAATTTTTAATTAGAGTATACGGGGGGAATTGTGCTCATGGCGCTATGTTATCTGCAACAATTTAATAACTTCCCAGATTGGATTGTGGATGGTGGAGAACGGCCGCCGCTGCACGGAGATTCCAGATAATACAGTTGGTACAATTGATATAATCGAGCCCCTGTGAGATAATTTTACTACATAATAACAAGCAAGGGCTGCTAATTGAGAGGGAGTATTAAATTATCAGCATCTTGTCGACTATAAACTTCCTCAAGTTGTGTGGATGTTTCTTGGAGATTTACTGACCGTATTTCGCCGCTTTAATAGCCAGGAATTTCTTCCTGACCTAGCGTAACTGATTGACAGGTGGATAAATAAAATCCACAACTAAAACACTCCGAATAAGCTCCAAGGCGCTTGAAAAATTCAACGAAAAATGGATTACGTTTTGCTTAATGTCAGCCACTGTTTTATGTCTTCATTATTGATTCACTCATAACCCAAGGGATCCACGTCAGAAGGGATGAGACAAGGTGTTGCGAGCATCTGTTTACAAGATTTTACCCTCCTTTTCGTTCAAAATCAATCGGTGAGGCAACAGTCAAAATTAATTAATTCGAGGGCTATGAATATGTTGTAATATTTTGGGATGATGTAGAAGGAAGCTTTCAAAGCTGTAAATTTGGAGTTTTCCGTTGATTTATGCGCTTAGAGAAGTGCTGTAATGACATCTTTCAATAGTCGCTGTGCATAATCGTAAATCCGTAAAATGTGGATGGTTTATTTACATGCATAGCCAAGTTAAGGGAAATAGCACCAATATTTTAACAGCTGAACTGTATTTATGCGTGTGCATAAATAACGGACTACTTTAATATTAAAGCAGGACTTGATTTATGTCGAGTAGAAGTTTGTAAAATTTGCGCTGCAGTTTATTTGTGTGAATGCTTTTCCCTCTGACAAAAAATGGCATGACGGAGAAACTAAATTACGTTTGTTATTGCCGTTATCAGATCAAGTTTTGTGTATCCACAAAGAAATACGGTCAAAGTTGCGGGGTTCTTTGGAAAATTGTTCCGAAATTTACATTTAATTTGATTTTCCGTTATAATGCGGCATAAAATTTTATGGAATAATATAAAAAAGTATTGAATATTGATGCCTGTGTGGTCTCCTATCTCAATTACCGGCAGTGAAGCCAATGCCATTACAGGGACATAAAGCTCTGGAGAGGGAATAATGCAAATTCTGATGCGGTAGGCTTTGCTACTTTGTTACATAAACGATGTTGCTTTTCAAGCTTATTCAGCGGTTCTTTTAGAAGGTGCAGCGGGGATAATGAGGTTTATTCTTTCTAAGAAAAGCAAGGGGGCTCATGTTGCGCTCCCACTTTATTTAGTCTCGCTTCTTAAACGCCAGTCCTGCTCTGCTACCGGAATGTTTATGCATGCAGAAAACTTGGCAGAATTAAAGCTTGAACGATTACTCTTTAACTCGACACGTTCGATAAACGCAGACCGAAATCATTATCTCATTCTCGATTTGCATTAAAGAACTACTTCTCGGCTTGTTGTTTAATAAAGTAGTTCGCATTTGAATTTTTTGTTTCGGTTGCATCCTATTGGAAAAGTTGAGCGAGCGTATCAATGTGTAAATTGGAAAACGAATACGATGAAAGAAAAATGTAACTTCAAAAAAGTTGCAAGAAAAATAAGTGTTTTAAAAATAAGTTCTATCCGCGCTGCCTTTGAGGCAACCACTTGATGGGTATCAGGTATGCATGTTAGCGGTAATAAGTTCTCTTCAAAGTATCTACCGAATAGAACCGGCAACTCTCTCGTACAAAGGTAACGATTTTTAATGGCTTGTCTTCTATAGTGCGCGTATTCCCATAACGTTCCTAATTATTTATTCCGCAAATCTTTCTGTTTGCAAACTAGCTAATTTAGGTGTTCTTAGACGCAAGTTTCAAGAGTCGCTCCATCACCCGGTTTCTAATAGTTTGCAGACCCTCACACCACAATTCAATGCTTAGATAAATACGCATCCGACCGTTACAGCCTCTCTATACAAACTGTTATACTCAGTTAACATGCGGATGTTGATTTCGAATTTCAAACAATAATTATGTTATGCACAAACACATTTAGTTTTAGGGAGGAAGCAGACCCACAACTTGATTTTAATTAACGTAGCGCAAGATATTTGGAAAGGACCAAGTGCGCCGTCTAATTTGCCCTAATAACATTTGACACGAATTCACAGCTTTGATATCACGGAAAAATATTTAAGAGAGACTCTTTCATTATTAATAACTTTCCTCGGGTTGTGCTTATCTACTCTCTTATTTCTAGTTGTTATAACGACTTTTCCGAGCAATAAATAAATCAGCGATCATCTTTTTGAGTTTTTTTTATAAAGCAGAGTCCTCAAAGGTGCAGCTTAGTCGGGTTTCTTTCAGAACCCTAGATGTTATATCTCAATCCCGGACTAGCAAGTGCTGTCAAGTGAATTTATTTATTGATCATTTCAGCGGAAAAACGGGGATTTCCGTTTTTGTGGTCAGAACCAAGTGGTGAGCAATTTTTATGTTTGTGTTAAGTTAAAATTGAGTCTCCCGCTTATTTGTAAAAATAATAACAATAAAACTGGAACGAATATTAAACTGGGTATAACAGAGCAAACTTTGCAAGCATAACAAAGTCGGTTCGCTTGCGTTTCCTCAATATATTGTTGATTTTATAGTGTATTGTTAAGCAGCGAGCTTACCCACAGATACCGAATATCTTTCACATGTTGTATCCAGTTGGGAGCGAACATTTCAATTATTTTATTATTAAACATGTACTCTGGTAATTAGAGTAACGTTCCGAATGTTTCTTTACTCAGAACGCGAGTTTATAAAATATTAGAGATTCCTTTTACGTCGTGAAATATTCAGCACGTTTAAACTATAATCTTATTAGTCTTGGATATTTTAATCCAGCGGAATCCGGCGCCTCACTTGAATTGCCCTTTTGAATATTGCATCACATTTTGTTGTAATTTTTCCGGAGCAATCCGAGCTTGTGAAATTGCAGCCCATAGACGACAATTTCTGTCTTTGCGTCATTTTAAATTATTTACAAGCGTTGCAGACGAAGCGAAGCGAAGTGAAAGCCACGGAAGCTTCTGCACTACTTCATTTCCCCCAGTAATCAAAACCACTTTGATAAGCGAACGAAGTGATCTAAAATTGACTCGTTCGTTCACCTTCACAAAAACATTGTAAGTTTCTTCTTGGATCCAATAATTTTGGCATTTATCCGTTTAATTGATTTTCTTGTCGTAAATTAAATAATTTCTCGTCATCGCGGCTTAACTTTTCCGAGCTTTTGACTGGTATTAAAATCGAAATTAAAACCCCTGTCGCTATCGTAGACAATGTAACAATAATTATTCACAGCGATTCACGTGATCACATATTACGCCCCTGGAGGCCTCCACCAGCATGTAATGAATTCCTTCTTGGCGTTGACAAATCACTGCAGAGGGACAAAATACTGTCGGTCTTTGGCTCAGCAATACAATAACGGGGTGTCATCATATGTTCCCTTCTACCTTGATAGATTGATAGGAGAGGTGTTTTTGTCCCTGGATCGATATTGAAGGACCTGGCACTTATCAGAGACACTTAATGAAGCTTAAGATGATGCCGTCCCTGCTATCAAACTCCTGTTGAGGGCATTAATAGCTAGTAAAACTGTGCATATTATCCACTTCAGAAGTGGCGCACAACGAGCTAGGGTGGTCAGCAAGGGACGGCCATTATATGCTCGATTAAACCACATAAAGTAGAGTGCTGGAATATGAACAGCCAACATACCGATAGTCAGCACTTTACTGCTTGGCCCTTGTTGTCGCAGCCATGAATAGCGACGAACAAAGCCGCAAAAAATTCACTTGTATCTATACATTAAGAGCCACAATTTATTAAATCCGTTCGGGCTTATGGACAGGAAAAATAGAAATTCGTTTAGCTCGGATGGCTTCATTCGTATGAAATTGGTTGTTCCAATTTACTTTAAAAGATCTCAAAAAAGCCTCATTGCCATAATACACATCGTTACCAAAACGCAAACACTGTTTCCAAACAATGTATTCCAAAGTAGCCACAATTTGCAATTAACTTTTGTCTAAAGTAAATTAGCTTTTATGCAAAATATCTCGTTAAATATTTGTGTTTTGATAATGGCGAATGAGAATGAGATGTTAACAATGAGATCTTTGCCGAGTTTTAGCATAGATTACCACAGTTTAATATTTGCCAACACTTGCCCAAGCCACAGATTTCTATTAAAAACATTTTCCAAACAACGAAAAACATTCCTTATTACAATCTGCCCCAAGAAAAATATGTTTACGTATTCCGTGTTGGCTGGCGACCAATTGCTGAAAACACAGTCGACAAATCTTCTACAAGGTTACACATCAAATCAACATCCCGGATTGTGAAGCAAAAAATAAACATAATATGCACATGGAAGTGTTATCTGTCTGTGCAATAAATAAATACACCAAGTTGCCTTAAAAACAAATCGTAGACGGCGAAAGTGAAAATTGTAAAATTAAAATAAAACGAAATAATTTCGTCTAATCAAATAAACGAACCATCTTCGTCTACTTATTCTTAATAATTTTTTAGCAAGCAATAATTTCTTGAGGAAATATTCCTATTTTGAGGAAAAACAGTTAAAAACAGTTTTGTTTCGAATCGTGGTACTAAAAATGCTTCTTTATTACAGTGGTGAAAACCGTTTTTTTAGCGTTATTCGAATAAATTTGGGGGATCAAATGGTTTCGAATTTTATGAGTGAACTAACAATTCATCAAAGTGACAAATTCAGTCAGGAGTTTCTGTGCAGTTCAAGTTAAAATTTTGAACAAAGGGAAAGGTTATTTTTGATTTTGTATGAAGATTAGTGAAAAATGTTCAAATGTTTTAGGTTATGTGAAGAGAGGACACAATTTCTGACTTTTGAAGCAATTATTTTTAAATGAAACATGAAAAAACAACCTTCGGAACTGAATCGACAGAATTATTTTTTTTATCACGGTTATACAGGGTGTTCCGTCTAAACTCCACATTAGAAGTATTGAAAGTTCTAATAAAGATATTTATCTGAGAGTTGGTACTCAGGCATAATCCGTTGAGTTATGCTCAATGAAAATATATTCAAGATGGCAGCACTTCCGGTTATACCGGAAGTCGCTATTAACTTTTTTATTTTAAATGGAAAGCGATGTTTTTTACTGCTTTTTTGGATTAGTTGAGTTATTTTAAGGGAGTTTTTATCAGCTTTCCCTATACCCAAGCTTAACCGTTTTTAAGATATTTAGGATTTTTGAAAATTTTTGAATTTGCACCTGTCCCTTAAAAAATCGGTAACTCGCTTAGTTTTAGAGATTTTGAAATCATATTTGGAGAATTGAAAGAGAAAGCCTATATCTGTTGTTCAGTCTGATCAAAATTGGAATTGAAGTTAATTAACCCAAAAATTTTAAAGTTAAGTTTGGACAACTTCAAGTACCCAAAACTTAATTTTTTCAAATGGGATGTCCCAATTTTTATTCTACTAGATGGAGGAGAATTTTTTTCTGCATCAATCTGTTATAGCGTTCCCTATACCTATCTGTGATAATTTTCAAGTTATGTTGGTTTTTTTGTTATTGTAGGAAATTTCTTACTAACCACAGCTATTTTTGCATAGTTTGCCATTAAAACATTTCTGATTAAACTTAAACGACAAACTCTGTTCAAAATTGTGTTATCAGACTGTGAAAACAAAATAAATTCATTGGGTGTTGGTTTGAAAAACTTTAATTTCTCACTTTTTCTCATTCGTTTCCATGGAGAAAAGGCCTATGGCTAATGAATTTCTCAATCCCAACAAAAAGGTATTTTAACTTGAAAACTATTAAACATAAGTATAGGGAATGGTAACACAGATCGAAGCAGAATTAAATTCTCTACCATCTAGTGAAATTAAACTTGTGTCATGTCATTTGAAAAAAATGAGTTATCGGTGCTTAAAGTTTTGCAAACTTAATTTTAAAAATTTGGAGTTTGTTATTCTTTTTTATAAATTTGAAACCACCAAAGGAAAGATCTAGGCTTCTTTTTTCAAATGAGCTCAAAAATATTTCCAAATTTTTAAAAATCGCAGAGTTATCGATTTTTGAACTGGAAGGTGCAAATCCAAAAAAACTTTTAAAAACCATAAATATTTCGTAAACGGCTAAATTTAGGTATAGGAACAGCTTATAAAAACTACCTTAAAATAACTCTAGTAATTCAAAAACGCATTAAAAAATATAGCATTCCATTTAAAATAAGGAAGTTGATAGCGACTTCCGGTATAACCGGAAGTGCTGCTATCTTGAGAATATTTTCATTGAGCAGGATCTAAAAGATTATGGTTGTACACAAATTTTCAGATGACTATGATTATTAGAACTCCCAATATTTCTAATGTGGGGTTTAGACAAAACAGCCTGTATACAATAGGGTTCCAAAAAGTAGGGAGGTGCTATTTAAAATTCTAAGTCAGGGCAGATGGTTACAAGGGGTGAAACCAAAAAAACCACTGATGAAAGCACTGTATATTTATTTTTTGGAATACTCTACATGTACAATTTGTTTTTAATAAAAAAGGTCCTGAAACTAACAATCTCTAATCACACAATTCCCTTTTACCCCGGCTGTAACACCACCAGTGGAGTAAATTGAAATTGATAAAACCGCCCTCGTTCTTTTTCCAAACAATTTGATTAAAAGTTGGATACAATTAGAAATAATATCTCAGAAGTTGTTATTTTTTATCTCAACTCTAAGAAGAGCAAACAAGAACACGCTTTAAACTTTTGCGGTAAATGGCTTGAAATTTATCGTAAGAGAATTGCTAGCTTTGCTAGTGTTTAGAAATTTTTCGCTTTGTAAAATAGTCCCGGCGCATCCACCAAACCTGACATTTTCCTACCAAGAAATTGATTCGTGGGGTAGACGTCCAGCAGGAAAATGACTTCATAACACGAGAGCCGCCTATAAACATCTGCTGACCACTTAATTTAATCTGAAATCAGAAACAACGCCCTTGCCTGTAGTAATAACAGTTTATTACGCGATTGATCGAGTTGTATTGATTTTACGGGCGATTTTTCTCCATGTTTTACGAGTTGATGATGGCAAGGTCAGATTGGCCAGGTGTTCAACCAGCTGCAGACGGAAGGCATTTGTGGCACGCCTGACCATTCCAACCCTGGTGTCACCCTTGTAAAATGCGGGGGTGCGTGAGCGTGACTCATCCCTCATCCGACTCTCTTCCTTTATATCACGTGTGCGAACAAGGGAGAAAAAGTCGACTGGTAGCGACATTGCCGACACGTGTTAGCTTATCAGATCGCTTTATTCCAGACATTAGCGGCTGCGGTTATTAGCAGTTCGACTAGCTTTTTATTGCGATTTCCAAGGGTTGGACTGGCCGCAAACTCGGCCAGATGCTAACAAAATTGGGACTTAACCCTTGCGATTGATGTAATTTAAATAAATAAAATTAATGAAGTCGACCCTAAAATAATTCTATAATCAAAAGCTCATCAAACTGGAACTAATTTGATCATGGGCCAATGTAATTAACCGCCCTTTTTTGTACATATAATTAGCATCGCAATATTAGTCCACATTACGACATGTGACATCAGTTTATCAGTCCATTATTGACCTATAAATGTTAGAAAATATTTTTTCTATCAAAGTCCCCTCTGATTTACCTAAAGTTAATTTCAATAAAACACCCTATATTTTTTGCATTTTGGATGAAGCTTTTAACACTGAGGTTTTTAAATTGTTATTGATCGATTTTGCTTAATTTATGAAATCATTGATATTTTTGACGAAAACACGCTTTATAAAAAATAGGAATCTTAGAAAAGTAGGACATTTATTAATACTTTAAAGAAGAAAGTTTAAAATTTAAGGTTATGATTTTTTGAACTCACTGCAATCAAGAAGATAAAAAAATGAAGAAGTTTGTTGCAAGTCTAATAACTTTAAAATTTTAAATGGAGCACCTTATTTTTATTTTCGCTTCTAAAAGACTTAAATTCTTTTTCTAAAAACATTAACAATTAAATGTCTCTTCTGATTACTCAAAAATACATTAACATTAAAAAATTCTTAACTTTTATTTCAGTAGTCGAAAAGAAATTTTAAACTAATAAAAATTTTAACTCTTAGCCATTATTTGTCACGTATTATTTATATTTGTCACATATTACATATTACAGTACGAACTCAAACAATCATGCATTGTTGCTGAAATTAATTTTTAAAGTCAAATATCTTTTTAGCTACATAATTTTAGGCATTTGAGATAGATAATTTAACGATCTTTGAAAGGAAAAACAAATACTAGGGTGTTCCATTTAACTTTTTTAAGTTATTCAACTTTAACAAACTTCTTAATTTTTTTACGTTCCTAATTCTAATGAGTAAAAGCCGAACTTTTAGGTTGTAAAAAAGTAAGCAAAATAGTTAAATAGTTTGCAAATTTACAAAATTATGTATTTATTTTTTTAAAATAGGTAACAAAAAAGAAAAAATTAAAAGAATTAAAAAAAAATAAATTAAAAAATTTTAGTGATTATTTGCATGGCAGATAAAGTAGTGCTCCAGGTTTTCTGAGTATGTTTGTCAATCAAAACATTTTTACGTCACGTTAGGACTAGTGCATTTTTATAAATTGATCAGTCTTTTACATTTACATCTTTTTTAGGTTGTCTGACCGTTAATAATAATTTAATGTCAGAAAAAATATAGCCTGGATTTTTATGCAAGGTAGCTTTTAACGTTTTTGAGGCTCCAGCTTGTTCCAAAGATTCTACAACATTTTCCATAATTCGCAATGTTTCCGTCAGTGGAAGACCCGCAGTATCTAATTTCTTAATACTCTCAATTAATATTTTAAAATTAAATTTTTTTATGTATATTAATTCGTCGTTGATTCTTTGGCAGTTGAAATAATATTTGGCTTTTTCAATGCATAACGATATTTGTTGTAGATCTTTAACATAGTATATAGGGTGTCCGTTTTTCGACCTCCACCATGGGGAGCTCAGTATTATAAGAGATACGAGATCGGTTAAATTATTGCAAAGTTGCGCATTTTTATGCTGAACAATTACCTGAAAGAAAATTTGATGTGTCGTTTTTAGTTTTTAAATTATTGAGAAAAATCGAAAATTTATAATTTTCGTTTTTATTTTTTTAAGCGAGAACTAAGAAAACTAGTCGTTTTAAAGTAAGACATTCTTCAGACACTTTTTTACAAGAAATCTAAATCTGTCATCGCCTTATCCAAGGCGTTCTTCATGTCATAGTTACAACACTCAACTTTGGTTTTTCTGATGGACTCCATATTTAATACTTGAATTTTTGAAAAGTCTTTTTGTTCCTGATTACAACGATGTATCACATGATATGATCGAATCTTACATACTGATAAAATTAAGAAAAAAGCGTTTTCGCAAAGAGTGCTCTGAAAAAAAAACGCCAAAAAAAAACTTTTGACAGTTCTATTAAATGTGCGAGCAGAATTTTTATAACTTTGTCGTGTTTTGTTTTACAAAAAATAAATTTATAGCTTATCATGTCGTTTAGTTTTTAAATAAGTAAGCTTGGTGGAAATGTGGACCTTCCAGATCCAAATTCAATTAAACTTCCAAAATCTAGTGTGTTTAAAAACAAAATTGTTGGCGTTTTTTCCAAAGCGCTCTTCGCAAAAATGCTTTTTTTTTCATTTTGATCAGTATGTAAGATTCGATCATAACATGTGATACGTCGTTGTAATCAGGAATAAAAACACTTTTCAAAAATGCAAGTATCGAATATGGCGTCCATTAGAAGAACCAAAGTTGAGTGTTGTAACTATGACATCAAGAACGCCTTAGAAAATAAGATGACAGATTTAAATTCCTTGTAAAGAAGTGCCTGAAGAACGTCCTAGTTAAAAACGTCTAGTCCTTTTGGTTTTCGCTTGAAAAAATAAAAACGAAAATTACAAATTTCCGTTTTTTCCAATTATTCAAAAACTAAAAATGACAAATCAAATTTTCTTTCAGATAATTTTTCAGCATTGTGCCTGAAGAACGTCCTAGTTAAAAACGTCTAGTCCTTTTGGTTTTCGCTTGAAAAAATAAAAACGAAAATTACAAATTTCCGTTTTTTCCAATTATTCAAAAACTAAAAATGACACATCAAATTTTCTTTCAGATAATTGTTCAGCATAAAAATGCGCAACTTTGCCCTAATTTAACCGACTTCGTATCTCTTATAATAACTGAGATCCCCATGGTGGAGCTCGAAAAACGGACATCCTGTATCTTAAATGTAGGAAATTAATAAAAATAAAAAAAACAAAAATTCGGGGCGTAAAATTGAAAATAAATCAAAAAATAGTTTTTTAAAAATTAAAAAAGGTGTTTTAGGTATAGTCCAATTTGATTATAGAACTCCGACCTTTGAAAAACGGAAAGATCTGTAGAAAATTTTGAAAACGTTGAAAACCTGGAAAAGATATTTTACTTAGAATCCGAGCTTTACTAATAAACTAAACAATTGGTAGAATTTAAGTTTGAACTTTGTTCTTTGAAGTGGTGAAAGTTCTACTTTTCTAGTTTTTGTGTAACAAATTAATAAAAGCGTGATTTCGTCAAAAAAATTATTTTGAAGTCTATAAGTTTAATATCTACGTCCCAAAATGCAGTAAAATTTAAGGTATTCCACTAAAAAAACATAAGTTTGTTTTGTCCTAGAAGCATTTCTGAGACACCTTTATATTTGAAAATAATTTTACTACTACTGATTTTGTAAAAAAAAATAATTTTCAATTATTTAAAAGTCAGTAATGGACTTTTCCACTCTTATAGAGGACACCCTCTACGATTGTAAATTTTATACAATAAAATCAGTGATATTTCTGTTGTGTCGCGTGTTTTGTGCCACCCTGTATGTGTAGCTCGTCGATAAATCTATCCTGGGCGTAATATTTCTTTCATAGCGTGATGGAAATAAAAGTCCATAAGTTACGAAACCAATTATCTGTGAAATATCGAAACGGTCGGTAAATTGGTGTCCAGCTGGCGAGTTGTGCTGGTCATTGAACATACTGTTTCATTTCGTTGCGATGAAAACGGGACCATTTAAACTAAGAACAACCCCCTGGAGACGGTCCTGATGTGCAATTTTAAAATTACATTACTCGACTAATGTCCGAGTCGGAATCAATACACCCAAATAATTTATCCTCGACAAAATACATATTTGCTTTTTCTTTCGAAAAGAAGCGAACAATGTCGCATTAAGAAACGCTGTCAGCAAAGAACGCCGTGATAGATTGTTGACGCAAGATACAATAGTTGATGAACCATATTCATTTTGTTCCTAAGACCGCCCCTGGTGATTACACCCCTCGTTCTTTCCGCTGCTGCCGTCACAAGGCTTCTTGCTCAAACTAGAAGGGATTCGAGCTTAATTTTTTCCTCTGTATCACTTTGTATCGATCTTGTCTTGTATCAATTTACATTGCAACGTCGTCATTTTCGCCAAAAGCACTCACATGTCAACAAGCGGAAATTTATCTAGTTTGGCGAGAGATAAGGCTAATTTATAAGGGGCGGCTTCAAGACGTGCAATTAACTTGCGTTTTTAATCTCAAGGGGAGATAGGAAATGCGTTTGTTTTACACCACTCTCCGGACCTATCATTGGCAATTTATAGAAACTACCACACGCGATGTTGACATTTTTGAGCACAATTCAAAGAGAGGCAATTGAATTAATATTAATTTGGGTCGATTCAATATTTCCTAGAAAGTTCAGGCAATTAAAAATACATTTTCCAAGTTCTTGAAACGACTTAAAGTAATTGTCTGGCTGTTTTTAAAAAGATGCTTGATTGTGATCGATAATTATAATGCATTGGGTGTGTGTTCGGTTTTTCAGCGTATTGTGTGTGCGTCCTTTGTGCCGGCACCAACTTTATAATAACCTTATATCCGTTTTGATAATGAAAAACAATTTCAAACAAACATCAGCTTGAATACGCTCTTATCCCTAATGACATTTTCGACTCAATTAATTATTTTTGTGTTGGTTCATGGCTGTGAAAAGAATGGGTTTTCCTTTGACTTTGATGTTGGTATAATTATTTATAAAGATACTAATAGTTCGAGGGAATTGCGTATTTATGGGAACCCAGCTGAGAGACGGAATTGGTATTAATCAGATGTAATTTATGTCTCCCGGTAATCCTAAAAGCCTATTACTGAACGAAACTAATGTATTCTTGTCCAGATGTACCACGTTAATGTCATCATCATCCTGTGTATACAGCATGTGTAAATGTTGCCATCAGAATTTCATTTACTTGTTCTGATAACCATCTTCTAATTACATTTTCGCAGACGGAATTTAATGGCATTCGGGTCCGTAATTAATTAGTTTTTACTCTCTAAGTCCGATTTTTCGACGCAGTCGGGGGAACTGTATCACAATACAGCAATAATTGGCACCGTTGACCCGAGAAATGAGTCGTGGCTAGTGACCCGAGGAGGGCTGAAGCCTTCAAGCTGTCTTGAGTCGGAAGGGCCCCGTCAATGCCCCTCTTATCAGCTTTGCCGTCTTTTTCACAACTCTCAAATGAAATCCCTATATGAACACAATCGTTTCCTCCCAATCGATTCTGGCCCAACTAAACTCTAATTTTTATCACAGAAATGTAACGATTTTAAAACTACATTCCTTCCATTTTTTATTACCACCGTGTCATTAAGACGGGAGGTAATGGCAAAACTTCCCCTTTGAGAGAAATGAGCGTCTTTCTCGTGTTGATTTATGAAGGGAATTGTTTTTGTGGTGCGCTTTTATTAAGTTATGATGTTTATACGATAAGGAATCATAAACTCGAATATCTGGGTAGAGGTAGGTAAGAGAGAAATCGCGGAATATCACGGACAGCTGGTTAACGTGAAAAAGGGTTTCTACGACCGATTGGGGCACTTGCTTGTCTCTGAACGGAGATTTGCTCCAGATTTTGACTGTGAGTGTAAATTTTTTTATTAGTTTAGTCACGACTCGAGCTTTGTGTGGTGGTGCTTTAATTATTTTTTACTCGATAAACGGTTTAATTAAATAATGGGAAACGAGACCACTGCTATTGTATAACTAAGTGGATACACTGGTAGTGACTTGGAACAAAATAAATTATTTACACTAGCGTTGACGCGGTGCTAATTTAAAGCAATTGGGAGAGTTGTAATTAAAGCGACCATTGAACCAGGTGCTCCATCTCCTATACTCTACATCATTTTTTGTTACAGGTAATCCTCCTTTACACAGAATCGCAAAGTATAAAGTAAGTGACTAGAATAACTCATTTCAGGTGGATTAAGTCAAATTGATTAAACTAAAATTATAAACAAATCGTAAAAAATAACGTACGATTTTTTAATTTTTTAAAGCTTTAAGGGACAAGTAATCACTGTTCAAGACCAAAATTTTCCCTTGGGCAAAAAGGGGGTGCAATTATATCTTTGAGAAAATCACAGCTGTTTTTATTAACACTTGTCCATTTAAAAAAATATATAAAAAAATGTTTTTTAAAAAAGCTTTTATTTAAAAGATGCACTAAAAAGTAAAATATAATGTATTTCAATCACAGGAGAATATTTTTTCTTACAGGCTAAAATTCTAAAATTTATAAAAGCTTTGTGAGTTGTCAACTGAACAAAGTAATTCTGTAATGCCCTAGTTTTATAACTCCCAAAGCTTTTATAAATTTTAGAATTTTAACCTGTAAGAAAAAATATGATCCTGTGATTGAAATACATTATTTTTTATTTTTTAGTGCATCTTTTAAATAAAAGCTTTTTTTAAAAAACATTTTTTATATATTTTTATTTTTTGCTTTTTAGTCTTTATTAATTGCACAGATTTATTGTTATTACACTGTGCATCTGCCGTGACGTCCAAATGACCAACATACCGTCTATGTCGGTAGTTACGGTATTTACAAATCGAGAACCCCTTTGTGAACATAACCTAAAATTTTAAACCCCCATTTAACACCTTTAGGGGGTAATTAACTATATAGAATTGCATTGTCACGCAGATTACGTAAGCATGTTAAATTTTATTTCATTGCGACTACAGGAACCTTCTCAAATTTACAAATCGAGAACCCCTTTCTAAACATAACCTAAAACTTCAAAATCCCATTTAACCCCTTTAGGGGGTATTTAACTATATGGGATTGCATTGTCACGCAGATTATGTAAGTATGCCAAATTTCACTTCAGTGGGACAACAGGAACCCTATCAAATTTGGCTCCGAAAAAATAGCAGACAGAAAGATAACATTGCGAGCTAAATAAAAGCTTTTAAAAAAGAAGTTTGTCTATTGACTTGTTCATGCTGTTTGTGGTTGTCGCTCTTATTTTTCGTATAATCACGTTATTGCCACGAATTTCATGTCTGTGATGATTGTCTAGACTTGAAAATAACATGTCTACATTATTTATAGATATTATTATTCAAAAAGTACCAATTGTATGTCAGAAAGTATCATTTGTAAATCAGAAAGCACAATTTGTAATTGTAAGCAAAAACGTTCAAATGATACTTTCTGAAATTAATCTGCTACATTTGGAAAATGTTTAGTAAATTAAATTCCCTATCGTATAATTTTTTTATCCCGTAGTTTCTTCCGTGTTTCATGCATAAACTAATAATCCAATTTTCATTGATTGATTTTGTTGGACTAATAAGTAAGGTAATTTTTCCGTGTTGTGTTATCATTCATCAAATATCGGATATGTTACAATGTAACAACGTGCATTAGTGTTTTATTCATAATTAGTAAATACACAGGTTTGATATTACAATTTTAAGCTTTGCGCGCAAATTAATTATAATATATAATTCAAAGAGAATAAATAATGTTTAATAATTTCCATTGATCGCAAATAATTGTGGTCATTATTTATTTGTCCTGTTAGTGGACAGGTAGGCGATATTTATCTGTGTCATTATTTTCTGTTCGAGATACCAATTGTGTTATTTATTTATTAAGTTCGTTTGAAATGAATATTAGATAAGGCGAGCTTTTGCTTAATTAAAATTATAATGAGGTCTAAGGTTAGTTCGTAACTCACCATCACAATGAAATTTTAATTTAAGTGATAGCGCGGATTCTTTCAAGCCAACTGTTTTAATTTATGGTTATAGTTGGATTTTTCGTTGGTTTGGGTATATAAAAGGTGTCGAGTTTATTGGCCCGATATCCTTGCTGATGAGCTGATGCAATTTTCATGCTAATTTAAATAGAATGTGTCACTATAGTAGAACAAAAGGCCGAGATAAGGTAGTGTGTTCATTGTATTGTTAGCTGCTACGCCTGGTTTAGTCCCTTCTAGCGAGGGCGGAACTCCAGCCAGGTGCCAGTCGACAGATGTCTTAAACCAGCAGATGCTCACTGTTGTTTATAAATTGACAGCTAGGTGTTGACATTAATTCTTATTTGTCGATGACACTGATACTGGATTTTCAACACGGTCCAGATTTATAGCTGTGTGTGGCAAGGATGTAAAAATCAAAATAGGCCCCTTTTTATTTCCAGCATTACGGTAATTGATAAATCGATAGTCGTGGAGCACTCCGAGCAGGCAATTAATTACGTAATGGATTGCAAGCGATTTGTTCGGATTGTTCGCCGCAAAAATTTTAAAGATGCAAGGGCTTAGGCTTTTTTTCTAAATAAAAAATTGTGTGGTGTGTTTTGGGCGGTTTGAGAACTTTTAATATTGTCTCTGGGTTTGTGAGTGAGGTGATGATACTTAAATAAGTCATTGTGCCGTGGTGTACCGAAGCTAATAAATATTTTTAACAGGTGCCGTTAAATTAAAAAGTGCTCCACCTTTCTCTAATTTAATGGAAGTTTTCTTGTGAAGCCGAGCGAACTTGTCCAAGTTTTGATTTAATTAAAGATGTGTAAAGTTTGGAAGCTCACTGAAAACCTTATAAATATAAAAGATGGAAGTTTCAAACTAATACTCTGTTTCATATTCATAATTTTTCTGTTTTTCGTTTTCGCAGCAAAATTCCGTGGAGTAATTCGAGACGACACGAAGTTGCAGTACTGATGCTGAATAAAGTATTCGCTGATGATGCGTTCACGTGATGGTTTAATAAAGTAGCAATGCAGGAAACAATTAAACTGAAATGCTCCATCCGGGACCAACAAGTTTATCGATTTGTGGCAACTGCGCGACTGGTTAATTGCATTCTATTGTATTTTGTATTTGAGCATCGGAAAATAAATAAAAATTACACGATAGGCCGGGTTTGTTATCTTTGACCACGTTTCGTACTTTAAATCGCGTTCCTCGAGCTTTTGTTGTCACACAACGAACGTGTTTTATTGACGGCAATTATTTCAACAACTGAAACGGTTGCGAGGTTTCAACGACAGCTTATATTACCCCCCTTGTTTCTACAAGTGAAACGGAACCGACTCTTTACACCAGTTCAAATTTTATCTTTATGAAATAATTTCGCTTACGACGGCGTTTATTATGTGTTGCTGTCTCCGAGAAGCACTTCGAATTTTCACTCGATTCCGTAACTTTCAGCAGAACTGCAAATGCGGCAAGTGCATCACACATTATACAACTTGCCTTAATCAAAATACAAGAAAGGAGCGTCGAGCTGACTTTCATTAACACATTTCACCACTGCAGATAAGTTTAATTCCCAACCCAGCAATCAACTAAAATATTTTTTGAAAAAAAATTACAGTTTGTGTGGCGAATATAATATTAATGATTTTTTAATAAAACTAATGCAATTTCCATCGAGCGACAGTGATTCAAACAAGCGTCATGCACAAATATAATATTTCATTGACACGGGGAGAGTGTACATTTAATTCTTGATTGTTTTTTAAATAGCGGTCTGATTGTTTAAAAATTTAATTTATTCAGTTTTGTGGCACGAATTTAATTTTTAGATTTCACATTTTGAATTGCTAATTACTGTTTAGTGAGTTAAGAAAGCTGAGGGTTGGTGGTGAGAGCACTGCAGCCAACAATACTGCAGTGGAACATATGGTAAAAGATGACAAGCGAGTGACCCGACAAATTGCTGGAAGTTTGGGCATTAGTGACAGAAAAGCTCATGAAATTTCGTATTATTGTCCGGAATTAAACGTGGCATGTTTTGGGTATCACATAAAAGCTTAATTTAGCAAATGAAACTTTGGTTTTTTGTTGCGGAATTTTCGTTAATATTTGGCTGATTTATAATCGGATAAGGACATTAAATTATGTAAACAGCTCTTACTTGTTGATTAATTTATTTAATAGCCACGTATAGGAGAATGGGAACCTATTAATCGGCTTAATTAGAGACATTGTTCGATCGTTTGTTAAAATTCTTCCAATTCAATTTTGACGTTGATGTTCGTATTTCAAAAAGGGGATTTAACTCGTGATTGTTTGTTTCGCTGCATTTCTGAATAATTGAAATTAAAAAAATAATATGATTTTTGATACATGAGTTTTGAAACAGAATTGGAGATAATAAATTTAATTAGTTGGAGCAATTTGCGAAGTAAACGAACCTTTTATAATTGAAATATTTTTCCGGGACAAAGTTTATTTAGGTTTTTTAAGTGAGTTCATAATGGTCGTTGAGCGCGGGGAAGAAATGTGAAAGTGTATTAATTTTTGCTTAATTACTCGAAATTAGCATGAAGGGGTGTGTTTTTGTATTGAATTGAATTAGCGCAAGTAATGGGATTGAAATTAGCGTAGAGCGAGCGTTCCGTGTAATAAATTGTAAAAATTCGTGCCGGTGTAAGATATATGGTAGATTTTTTAAATAATAAATAAAATGAATGGGATTCGATTAGAGTGCGTCTGCGGCAAGATATATTGAGCATATATCTTACAAATCTATGTGACATGATGGCGTATATCAGAGAGTAGTATAAATTCATCCTTTTTTCCCTTGTTGAAGTTTGAACTGAGACTTTCATATGCAGTGATATTTCTTCATATTTACATATCTCATAAAGCGTTCGGTGATATACGGGGTGAGATATTTCAGCGATAACGCTGATCTAGCCCGAGTACATGAGGCCCCATCTTTCATATTGCGGTCTTGCGGGCGTTGGGAATTTAATTGATGCAATGACGGAGTGCAGAATGCAGCATCAACTTGTCAGAGGCTCCCCCAGGACGATTATTCAATGACGGTGGCGGTCTGCGACACGGCACTAACTCACCCTGAGTCGGAGAGCGCTTTTTTGGCCGACTTTGTTGAAATGTTTGTTCATTACAAGGATTTGTCCTTTCGCTTATAATAAGAAATGTTTGTTTGTCATCCCGCGCCTAGATTACTTCGGGACTCTAATTTATGGCTCGGCTTTCCACCATAAGAGCAAGAGGGCATATTTATTATTATAAATAATTACCAGAGACCGAATTTTACATTTATTTAAGTTAAATGAAAGTTTAATGTTTTGTTAACAACATTCTTCACGAATCCTAATAGCATGATCTCCCGATTTATACTTTTGAAAATATTAGTGAAATCCCCAAGTAGGTTAATGCGAAATCAATGGCGTCAATGTCAGGGAATTCTTTCACCTTTTGTGATTACCGAGGTTTAAAGTGGGAACTTTGTAATGAATCTGTCATTATTTCGCAATTTATCTAAACTTACGGTGACCGTGTTCAATATTGTAGGGAAACTGCGGAAGCCCCGGGGATTCAGATCACTTTGGCTTCTGTTCGCTCAAGTATTGGATTTATTCGTAAAATCGCCCAGGGTATTTTTAACTTGGATTTAGGCTTTTCGATTGCTTTAGAAATGGACTGGACCACCAAATTCCACTAAAAGACAATTGTTTTTATACCGGATTACTTGCAAATGTGCGCCAAACCGGACACTATTATTGGACTTGTCTCAAAGCGAACGCGCTTTAATCTACGCATTCAATTAAAATTTATTATTCCAACCTTTGCGAGACAGTCGATTTTAATTTACTTTTATTTATTTGGTTTATTACCCCAAAATATCTGAGATCAAACAGATTCGCACCAAAGGCAAATAAATTAGACGTCGCGACGAATTTATCGATTTTTTAAGTATTTCAGGCACGAGAGGGATTTCAATTGTAGTTATTCTGTTGTGCCGAAATAATAAGTTTCTTACAAACAGCCCATTCGAGATGGAATTGTATATAAATTTCTGTTTTATTACGAAGGAAATAGAAACTATAAATTACTTCAAGAAAACAATGAAATCCGTTCAACCTCAGCGGCCTTAAATAATATGCTTTTGGAATACGTTCCCTAATACGTCAACACCAAACGCCCCGAATATTTTATAAGAGACCATCAAATTTATATTCGCATATTATTAGAACTTCTTAATACCATTTATCTTTTTCAGTTTCAGTGAAAAGGAAAATGTCTCGAAAGTCGCGTTTTATTCGATATGGAAAGGAGGAAATTAAAAATGTCTGTTTATACGCCACGGCTCGGTAATATCCTATTACAAAAAATAAAATTATTTTTTCGGCATTTATCATCTAATTACGAGATCAAACAACGTTTTATTAAAGTCGAGCCGAGTGGCTAGAAAAATGTAATTGAATTTTTGGTCGTTGCATTTTGGTGGATGCGCCGGGCCAGTCCAATTAAAACAAATCGGGTCGTGTGTGATTTTCTGGTCTAATAAACATTAATATTATGACCTCATGTTGTGGTTCACTGAAGTAATGAAATATAGCGTAAAGTTGAAGCGCAATTTATGGTGTTTTTTGGGCGCTATTGTTTGAAAGTTTTCGTCGAGCTGCTGAAATACAAGTTGTAATTTTTCATCTATTTGCGATGTCTGAACGCAAACAGATTAAAATATAAAATGTCCTAGAATCGAGAGCTTTTTCAGACGGTGATAAATCCTGCTAACATTTCCAGAGTGTGGTGCTTTCGCATTTTTATTTTCGCGCGAGTTGGAAAAGAGCAAACGTTTTTGAGTGCTTTTAGAATTTTATTTGAAAAAATGTTTTCGGGTTAATTCATTTGGGATTAAATAATCCGACTTTTCACGCAAGAAACACCATTTACATGTTATTCGGTGATCGCTGGTGGCGGAAATAGTTAGCAGAGTAGAAAAAGAGAATATAGAAGTGAGGTCAAAAAGCTCACGCCACCGACCGTCACGCGTTCGTAATATACAGTAGAAGATTAATACATGTCAGTGGGTCATAATTTAATCCCTCCAGAGTACAAAAACTGTCTAATTTAATAAGTCGGGGTGACAAGCATGTTGCCACGAAGAGATCAGTGGGGAAATAGTCGTATAGTTCGAAATTTGTAGTAATTACGCAGTGTCGTAGCTCGTGGGATTTATGGTGATGGATTTTTGGCAGGAGAGGAGAGCACAAATTAGGTTGACAGTAGCCGGGGCCGTAAACACTGATAAATACGGGTCATATCCGCTAAAATAATCAGTGACAAGTGCTGTTAAAAGTGAAATAAATCCCAGTTACCATCAGTAGCTAAGCCAATTAAGCTCGTACCTGGTCGAAGCTCGCTTGGGTAAAATAATAATAACGACTGCTATTTGTAACGCAATGAAATATTTACCCTGGAAAATTAGAGCGTAAATCAAGCACTCACTGGTTAAATATTAAGGCTTTGGTCTTGCAGACACCTGCACGACGTTGATAATACAACAGTTTGGTTTGTTTTATTGGCCATCAATGTCGATGCACAGATACATCCTTTATGTCGAATACCACCAACTATTTTATACTCCCATAACTTTCTCATGACGGCTTCGAAATTGGCTGCTAAATTCGCTGATTTATCTCAATATACTCCAGTCACAAATTTATTTCCCTCAACATTAAAAAACGGACACTTTGTTATATTTTCTCCATTTTTATTACAGCGAAAACGAGTTCTATTCCGGTATCGCACACTGTTTCGTCTTTCGTTGCATTACTGCTTGCACTAAACATACAAAGTCCCTATCGCAACAGCGCGCCTTTCATTCTATAAGGAATTTACCAGCGAAATTGGACACTGATGCAACAACCAATCAACCGAAGATGAACACAGTTTCCTTATTTCTTACAGCATTGACGCAAACTTTTAAAATATCGCTCCGCTGTGAAATTGCAAAAAGCCGAAACACTCCACTCAGCAAACAAGTTGCAGAATGCGCGGCTACAAACACCATTTTTTATTTCTATAATATAAGATTATTATGTCATTCATTGTATAAGTTGCTATTTTCTGTGTACTAACAATAAATGAAATAATTACTTTATTGCATTATCTTTACATTTTATAAATAAATCAATGACAGAGCTTAACTAATGTGATTATTTTATTAGATGCACAATGCCAGTGTAGATCTGTAATTAATAAATATTTTTAAGCAAATTTACTTGACATGCTAAGACTATCTTCGTCTTAAAATAATACCCTTAGAATTAATTCTTGTAACTGCATTTACGCAATTTTTTTTGGCCTCTACACTCTTCTAATGTTGTACTATTTTTTCGTATTATGTTGTATTCAGTATCTTAAAAATAAATTGCTACCACTCGTTTTAGCAGTTTACTTTTTTATTTTGTTATCTCTGACCTGACCTGACCTGACCTGACCTGACCTTACCTTTTCCACTAACGGAACAAAATATCTATTGTTTTAATCTAAGTCTGCTAAAAGTATTTTTGCTGTATCTCAAAAACTACAAATCACAGCAGAAGTCAGGGTATGCCACTCAATACTTATTTTTTTCCTTTGCATCTGAATTTTATCAGAATATTACTACTGATTCTTAAATTACAAACATTAAAACATTCACTAATAGAAATTTTCTTGATTTTTAACTTGCCATTATAAAATAAACGGTGTATAAATAACGTTTTAGATAAACAATGCGTAAAAATTGTTACTAGTCTCAAATTACGTTTATTTAAATTTTTAATTTTTTTTTCATTAGTTGTTTTTTAGAGCTAGCAACTTTTATTAATGTATTTCTTGTACAAAACATTAAGCATCGTTTGTTTTAGCGACATGATATTAGTTAGTTGCTTAATTGATAAATTTTAATTATAAGGAATTGTAGAAAAATTGTGAATAAATTTAGGTAAATAAAAATATAAAGTATTAATAACAAAGTCTGAATTTGGAGTGATTTTTAGTTTGAAGTTTGAATCATTTGAATTTATAATTGGAACAGGCGTTTTTTTTTCTTTGTGATTGATATACTGGTGCAAACTGAGGGAAAAAATGTATTCTATAAAATATTACCGTTGGAAACTTTACTATTTGCTTCTTCAGCTCGATTCATTATCATACAAGTTGAAAAACTGAAAAAGCGTACTGTAATAATTATAAATTCAAATGATATTATGATACTATGGTCCTGAAGTAAAAAATTCAATTTTAATTTTTTAATAAATAATATAAAAGCTTAATAAACAAATGTTTTTTAAATAATCACATTAAAAGTCTTTTTAATGCACATTTTTTAATAAATAAATACATAAATTATTAATTTCTAATGTGTTTGTGTCCATTTTGTTTAGTTTCAGTATAAGGAAAGGTACCTCTTTGGTGTTTTTTAGACTATCATTTAAAAAAATCACAATTTTCTGACAACGTTTCGTCTTAATTTAATCTTCTTCAATCCGTTTATAAAAAAAACAATTGACGGCCTAAAGAAAATTAAATTAACATCGAAATGTTTTTAGAAAGTTGTATTTTTTTAGATGATACCCAAAAAATACCAAATACCTTTCCTTACAATGAAAATAAATTATTACCACTTAATAAAATATTATGCGAAGATTCTCGAAAAGTAAAACAAGGAAGTTGCTTAGAAATTTTTTTAGGTCCAAAATTTTTTATTACTTAAACTTACTCAAACAACTGTATGTAAATTAACATTGCCTGTTGTATTTTATGTTGTAGTTTTTTTTAATAATTAAAAAGAGTGTGTTGTTTTTGTCAATGAGAACTAATTATTTCAAAAACTTAGCGAAACCGACTAGTAAAAAAACGTTGTGATCAACAACTACCAATAAATATCCAAAAAATACTTAACATATAGGATGTTTTATTTGACTGGTTCAAGAATGAAGAGAAACTTCGCAACCACTCTGTAGCTCTTTGTATAATGAGTACAGCATACATTATGCTTATTTCACCTATTATGTGTGTAATTTATGTGGAGTAGAAGCTCTAACATAACCGAAATCGTGTTTAGCTGTTAGGTAATTAGATCTTATGTGAAAACTTAAGATTCCTGTTACATCATGGTGCATTTAAGAATGCGGGAATTAATTGTGCGAATATTAAATTTCCAAGCGTTCGATAAAGGTGGCGATAATGAGATATTTATTAGGTAGCGGAAAGAGGATTATTAGCAAGGCGCTTTTTGTCATTTCTGCGAGTTTAGCGACAGGCGTCTTTTTGTTTCCCCGAATCCGTGTTCTATTGATTAACTTTGTACTTCCATGGCACAAAAACTTCCAAACTCACATTATGTTTTTCTTTTATGCTTAAACAAGCTTTTTTATTTCTTTCTGGAAGGAAAGTATGCGCGCAAATACTTTTTGTTATTCCCTTTGCTAATTGCGAATTAGGAAAATTCGGGACGTAAGCTCAGGTGCTCATTGGTTCTTCGCTTGTTCGTGACAGATTTTTTAATTTCGAGGATTGAAAAGTCTGAGGTTTGGCTGAGGAAATAGCCGTTGGCATTTTAATTAGGTAAAAAGTTTCCGTCCAATTTTGGCACATTTGCGTAAACAAATAATTTCGTCGTAAGTTTAATAAGTTATTTAATATTCACAACATAATAACGTTACGGAAAGATCGGTTCAGGCGGGCACCCTTGTTTGTTTTTGGCTCAGAAGCTAGGAATAATAAGAGTCGTGTTTTATATATTTTGGTGAAAATCGTGCGCAGCCCGAGCCACAAAAGCATTTGTTAATTTACATTTTTACATTTATTGTATTTTCTGCACGACTAATTGTGTAAATCATGTAAATCCGTCCGTTAATTACCCGTACTTGTATTGTGTTCGCTAAACAAATAAAAGAAATGGGGCGCAGCGAACACCGGCACACAACCGGAAGATGTGACTCCCAAAACGGAAGTTACACAGTAATTTAAGCATCCCCTCGATATAGACAAATCAAATATCTATCGGTTTAATTGACTCCAAGCCACCCGAGAGAATTATTAGCCTCAGCAACGCTTAATTTCACAAATAAACCGCACTTGAAATATTTTTACACACAGCTTATTTGCGTAATTGCGAGCATTGCAGCATGAATTTTAATTTAGATTTTTAACGTGCAACTGAATTATTTTAACAAGGTCTACTTACGTTTTAATGATCCGCTCCAAACGCCGCAATTAATTACAACGCTTCTTAATATTTCATATTTTTCAAATTAATTCGCATTTTTCAAACTACGATATTATAATTTGTCAAAGCTTGACGTAAACTTTGCTCTAGAACAAACGCTTGTAAGTAGGTTGGTTTAACATATAACCTTATTAGTCACGAATTATGAACCCCAAATTTAGATCACAATCCTGAAGTAGATTGATTAATTGGCGCCGTGATCCCACTGGGGTGGCACTGGCAGAAATTTAAATAAATTGCACCATGATACCCCCAAGACCTTCACTAACAAACCAGCTGTTTAATAAGGCATTTTGCCATAAAAATATTGGTTTTCGGAAAGGACGAAAGAAAAGCTTAAAGTAGCCCAATTTGTGGCTTAAACAGGACAGGATGACAGCTTCTAGTCAAAAAATTTAAACTTGGTGATCTTATTAAAAGTTGTTCGACACTTAGATTTCACATAAATCGGTGTAAAGACCGAAAGAAATATCAGAAAATACGGTACGCTGTTGGGAATTTTATTATTCTTACATAATTTTGTTTTTGAGTAAGATTTGAATGTTTTAGCAAGAAAAACTAGTAAACTTGCGCAAATTCTATCAAAGCAAAAATTGAACATTGTTCTCAAGCCTCAGATGCTATTCTAGACTTCACGTTTAGAATATTTTCTAGGATTATTTTTTCCAGATTTTTTGATTGTCTATTTTCGTGGTCTCAGTTAGGCTAGATGTCTGTTTTTTTAACCTTAATGGTAACAGACACGACATACAACCGATTTAAACCGATTTAAAAATCAAAACTTTATTCAAACACAAATACTCCTAAATAAAAACAAAAAAATAATTGTAGTATTTGGATCCATGTTGAGAGGTAACTACGTAATAGGTAAATAATTCGAGTCGTTCTCTCTCAAAATTTATTAAATGATGCTACATGTTTCGACCATTTTTAAATGACCATCTTCAGGTCTACATGAAACATACTTATTTTGTGTAAAATAAATTGAATTATTTGCATTAAGTTACAGTTACACTTTATGTTTCTTTCTTCGTTACATTTTGTAATTTTTTTAAATTTATATTGTGCTTGCGCGAAATTTTTTCCAGTTAGAGCCTGAAGATGTCGATTGTCAAATGTTAAAACGAATAACAATAATTAACAATATATTAAAGTGTAAATGATTCTTATTATTGTTTAATTTATAAATAAATTACTAATGACTCAAACGCTAATAGTAAATCATTATTTACTATAAATAATAACATCGTTGTTTTAGAAAATAACACTAATAGAAACCATACAATTTCGAATAATAATAATTAATAATAAATATTTTCATATTTTTAATTTTGCTGATATAAATATCCTTAGTTAATTAATTGTATACTGGCTGTTTCAAAACTATAAAAACGCTATCGTTGCATTTTCTCTCAAAATTAGCTGTTCTAAATTATTCATTAATTTACAAAAAATTATAGCTAATGTAATTTATTCTTGCAAAAAGAGGTCTAATCATAAATAACTATTTTACAATTTTATCAATCTGAATTAAAAAAATTATTCGGTAAAATGCGACGTTGGTGTTTTTATAGTTTAATAATAATAGGTAATTACAGGGTGAGTCAATAGTGGGTTACTTGTGACATGTCCTAAGATGCAACCAAAAATACTAATTACACATACCACTGGATACTTCGTTTGATTTTTTAAAACATTAATTGAATCAACACTGGTTTTTTAGCTTTTAAATATTAATAGTCCATAATAAAATTTTAGCAAAACTATCAAGACAAACTTGACAATACCGAAAACAATGTAATCGTGGATTAATTTTAAATTTTTTAACGATTACCGATCTGGTCAGCTGGAATCAGTATTATTGGTTGCATATTTAAAAAAAAATCAGAAATAACCCACTATTGACTCACCTTGTATAAGGAAGAGTAGCAAAATTCTGAAAATATTCACATATGCATATTTAATAGCAAATGCTGAATTCGCTTTGTCTTTATGGAAAATTTGTAAAATTGGCAAATTTTGTTGCTGCCTCCGATCTTCGGTCTAAAAACGTTGAAGTAATTGCCAAACCGAGCCAATGTAAATATTAAACATGTGTAGCTGTAATTCTGATCCATTTCGAGTTTGAAGCCTTTTATGCGAATCGGCGCGAGTGTGTGAACAAAAGAGTGTGTTGTGTGTGTGCAGTTTTGAAAAGGTGTTGGTCCAATCTAATTTTACAAAAGAATGGTTAATGTGTATTGTGATAAAATTTTCAAAGCAGTGAAGCGTGAATAATCGAATAAAAACCGTTATGTTATCCGTCGTTTGTCAGGAGAATAAATACGAATTGTTCAAATCCTGCCAGATTTTTGGAACAAATTTCATCGGTGACAGGTTAATGCGCGGATACTTTCACGGTTAATTAGAGCAAAATTAATAATGTAAATTTAACAATTTCAATTACCATAAATTCGTAATCTAGCGCGAAGTATGATTATTTTCAATTTGTCCGAATGTAATTAATAATTCAGTTTTGTTGATAAGTCTTGTCAACATTGCGAATTTGTCGCTAATCAATCATTGGTTTGATGTGTTCTCTAAGTTTCGTTAAAATTTTGATCGGATCGAAGGCATTATAAATTTCCGTGGGGATCAAAATGCAAAGAATAAAAATAAATCCGAATGCGGCCATCGGCCCTAAGCCGAATTCCGGAGCGACGGAGCGTAGTCCAGTATCTGAATCCTCTCTAATCCCTTTCTGCCGTTTAACAAATCCGATCACACTTCCGGTAACTCGCAGCATTGCTTCCGGTCGCTATTCTCAAACCCAATCAATCCGCTATTACGCAATTTCGGGGCCCGATATTAAATAAATTATTTAACCTTAAAGTTAACACACTTTTTTATTCATTATCTCGTCCACTATCTGACATGAAAACAACCAACTGTAATTTTAATTTATACAAATTGCAAAGTCACGCATATGTGAAATTTTGTACAACAATCTGATACACATGAAGTCTTGTTAATTTTATCGCAGACGTTTATGGGGAAGATTACGGTAATTGCAGCTCTGGACGTTATGTGGCCAACACAACAATTTCTAAATACCTGCGACACTGTTAATGCCGTCAGTTATTTATTTTATTTGTTGCACCGAACACTACAAAGGTTCCGACCCGAATTTGCCTAATGGCCCAACAAACGGACAAAACTAAACAATAACACGACAAACTCAAGCTCAAAACGAAATAATACGAAAAGGTGAAAATTCAGTGTTTGCCACTAAAAAATTCGGGAGGGATTAAAACTTTAAACTCAGTTTGTCGAAAATCTGGCGTATTATTGTGGGACGTCTTAGCTAAATTATTTCTTGTAAAAACGTACATCTAAGAGCTCGCTCTGAAGTTCTGTCCCTAGAGGATGGTGGAGTGAATGGCATTACTTCAGGTAGCGTGACCACAAAACTGAATAACTTTAAATCCGCTCCGATGTTTCTGATTTGACTTTGTGTCACTCCATTCTAACCCAAAACGAACTGAAAATATGTAGAGGTTTGTCAAAGAGATGCTCTTAAAGGCGCACGATACGTTTGTATTTTACTTTAATTTCTGGGTGCAGCTTCAGTTGCATCTCGCGCAATTAGAAAAAGCTTCAGCTGCGTTGTTTTCCATATTTTTGCTTTTATTGCTGTTTGCGCATTTGATGAAAAGTAAATTGGGGTTATTTGTGTCTTGTATTTATTGAATGTTTAATGTTATTGCTAATAACTGGGATTATTCAACCGGTATTGATGTATAAACATGATCGTTAATGCACATTTCTATATAATTAATGGCGGGATTTGAGCTTTTTCGATTATGAAGAATTCGGTTGGTGTTCCTCGTTGTAATTTCTGGCGCAAAGTACGTAAGGTCGAAGGTGAGCTTAGGAATGATCAATCCAATCCACTTTCAATTAACTCGGATTACTTGTTATCCAATCAGTAGTGGGCAGAATAACAGAGCTCCCTTGGTGATGCTAACTTCTACTTTGTTGAGAGGAAGCTTAGTGAAACGAAAACGTCGAAAATTTACGCTGTCCTTTCGATCGGTCCTTTGATAATAATCTACATGATTTATAAACACAATGCGGATAAATCATACGGTTTGTCCGTAAGTCGTGTTTACTCAGTAAACAAATAAATCAGTCGAGATAGCATACATGGCCAATAATGTCGCTTGCATATTTTCCTCGATAAATTACATAGAGATCGTGATTAAAATAGGCAATATTCATAAAGTCGGAGCCATTTTAAAACCGTTTATCAAAGAGCGAGGGATGACCGGTATTAATTTGGTGTCAATTTCATCAGATAGCATAAATAACTTCCCCTGGTATTTGTCACTCTTAACACACGTGCAAAAACAGCCCATGTCTCGATCGATTCAATCCGAAATGCACTGGCTTCGAATCCAGTCATTTATAATTAGTGAGATTACGCCATTGCACTAATTAGTAACACCAATGCGAAATTTAATCCCTGCTTAAGAGGCCGATTAATCATATATTGATGGAATTACATCCGCCAGAAGCGTTCATTGAATTATAATTAGCTACAAACTTGCCAAAAACAAGAGCTTTATTTAAGCTCCAATCTCGAGCTTTTTCGCTTTTTTACTAGACTTGCGTTTAAGTTTTCCTATCACACTATTGCAGACTCCAGCAGGCAAATTTGGTCTTGATCTTTTCTTTAAATTCGTGATGCGAAATAAAATAAGACACAAATGGAGTCTGAGTCCGTGTAGGCGAAATCTGCACCTAACTTTTGACATAGGTTGCTTCAAATGGAGTTGACAAGCGGATTTTGTTCTTTGAGGGGTTTATTGTAATAATTCTGCGATTGCAAAAATTAACAACATAAATCGGAATCAAAGTTTATAAATACTGCACGGCTTTTTCCCGTTTTCTTGCTCCGTTTTTCGCAAAATTAATTAGTGAACCACTTGGAAAGGAAGTCAAGATGTATTACAACGTTATTTAAAATGAGGCGTCAAGATTCTCGCTAAAAAAGCTGCACATCTTTTTTATTTCTCCCACACTTCCCTGGGGTGCACTCTCCTGTTAATAATTTCAAGATTACAGCATTTAGATGGAAAAATTTTATTGCGACAAGACGTGCAGACTATCGATAGTGAGAAATAAGTTGGCTCATTTATTATGCCTTTATCTCGGTTTAAAGTAATTTAAAGCACTTCTATTAGTAACGCTTTAATTTCAGCAGCTACTTTTTAATTGTAGGTGTGTTCGGACTAAAGCGAGGAAAAGAACAGCAATTATTTCTACTTCCACAAACTTTCTTGAAATTGAATAAAGTTGGTGTTGCATGGTGGCGAGAAATACAAGATTTCTTGTAATTTGATTTGCTTAATGTTTTCGTAAAGTTTTAGAATCGTCAAACCGAATGCATTTAATTATACGTAGTTTTGTCTTTCGGTTAAGAAAAGCGTAATCAGAAATTATTATTTTTTGTTTCGATTATTTGACATTACCCATGCAGAGGCAGGTGTTACAGCGTTCAAATAAATTTCTCGTTACGTTTGACTTCGTTTCATAACCATCACACTACATCAAATATGAATGGAGTAATGATTTGAATATTGATTACGTATGCATAATTCAGTTTCTTCATAAACGAATCAGATTTTATCTGTGCTGAAGGGTGATAGCACAAAAGTGTATTTTATTGATTAGTTGAAGCGCTGCATTCACTGCTTATTTACCGAAATTACACTTGAAGATATTTCTATTACTTTGTGCGAGTTGATTTATTACTTTTTTTTTTCACACTACACTTAATAACTTTTTTAATTATACCGACTTTTGATAAATGATATTGACATGAATACAAACATTGGAGGGACAGTGCTTTGTTGTATTGTTAAACAAACATCAATCACACATAAATTACACAGATTTTTTTTATAAATTATTATTTATAATTGATTTGAAATAAAACAAAGATTTATGGCTGCCCCCTGACAACTCTATAAATTTTATAGAGGCACTTTGTTAGATAACAATAGAATAACGTAATGAAATATATTCTAAATGTAACGTAATATTAATAACATTTGTTCAGTTAATTATTATTCGGTAAATCCGGCATGATTTGTGACATTCGAATCGAAGAACCGCAAATTGTTTGCCGCTAACAGATATTTCATTAAACTTTAATAAATTGGATTTTTGTCGGTTGTAATAATCATTATTACATTTCGACAGCTGTTTGAAATCATTTCGAACAAAAATTATCACACGGATTACGTGAATAGTCAGCAACTTTGGTGTGTTTAAGATATTATTCAGTTTCTTGAATTTGAAGCAGGAATTAATCCAAGTGGGTTTAATCTCTGAAAGTGCGATCGAGTTATCTCAAGCTAAAACCTGTTCCCTTGTTTGTCGTTACAGTTGCTGTACGCTTAAGTGAGCTCACAAGATATTAAAACACCTAGCAATTTGAGATAACAATGGTCATTGCACTTGTACATATTTCGTGGACGGATTATAAACAATGACCAAGAAAAATCGAACGAGTTCAAGTGAGGATCGATAGAGCTGCAACTGCTGCCAAATAATTTTACATAAATTAAGTTCTTCAGTGTTCTTGGACTGACATAAAGAAATAGATAAATGTGTTGCGTTCCTGATTTAAATCAGACTCGGGGCTAAAAGTTCCGTGAATTGAAATGAACACACAGTAAATTTGAATTTTTCCCAGGATTTATACTTTCCAGTTGTGTAATTGTAATGCGAACTTTGCCAATCTTGGATTGATTTTTCTCAATGTAACACGGGAGATAGTTTAAGAATGTGTGCGTGCAAAGCGCAAGTAATCCGGGGTTACAAAGTCATTCAACTTTTTAGTGCCGGGCCAGTTGGCAGCTAGGGATGATTACAACAACTCCACCCCCACTATCTCACTCCCTCTTCGTCGAGATTACAGGCCTTTATCCCCCAGCACCCGGCCGTTACACCATACGTTACTCTGCTTATTATATGATAGAGATATATGGCATCCGCATGATTGGGGTACTCGCGATGGCCCACCCTCACAACGGATTGCAGAGAATATTTTCATATTTAACAGTACATTTGCTCCAAACTCGCCTCATCTCCGATGATAGTTCGGAAAAGTTGCGCCTCTAATTGTTCCCATCACCGAATAACTCAAACAGGGTTTAGGAAAATTTAAGAATACGTACTTGTACGTTTTGTAAATGCAGTTTCTCGAATTTTGCATGAAGCGATCAAATTTTTAATCACAGTGGAGAGAAATGGTGGATGCGCCGGGTAATTTTTTTACCAAACAAGATACTGTCTTTTTGAGATAAATTAAATTAAATGATCATAACTAGTCAGTCAACACGGAATGTTTTGGATTCAAATTACAGATTTAATTGCTGATATTTTGAGAATCTTCCATAACAAAAAAAAGGTTTTTTTGAGAAAAATAACTTACGCAGTAGGTAACAGTTTACAGAACACATGTTTTGGCCACTGATTATATGCCCATCTTCAGGCTTAAAAATAAGGGCGGTAACTTATAACTTAACTTAAATATAATCAGTGGCCGAAACATGTATTTAAAAAATAAACCTTTAAAGGCATAGGCAACTTATTTTACCTGTTTTATGTTTTAACGGAAATTGAAAATATCGTTCGTTCTATACCACTAGGTGCTTTTCAAAATTTTCTACGATGAAAAATAAGCGAGATAATCGCTTCAAAGCAAAGAAATCGTGACGTCACAACTGCCTCTCATCACAGAATCCTCTTATCACTGAACCCTCTCAATCACTAAAAACCTCACAGATATTTGAACATTTTTCACACATCTTCCACAAATTAAACAATTAACTACTTTTCCGATGAATTTCTGTTCTAAATTTTCTCTTAATCTTCACGAAAGAATCTGAGTAATTTGGTTAAGTTTTGATAAACTCTGTCAGTGTCACTTAAAAGTTAAAAACCATTTGATCTTAATGTTGGACCAAATGCTCGACAGGCGGTTATGTCGTCATAATTCCAACTTTAAATCGAAATAATTTGAGTTAGAGAGCTGATACAGAGAAACGGTTCTCACTACTGTACTAAGCGTTTTCAGTACTATTATTTAAGACAAAGTTGTTTTTTAAGTTGCCAATGCCTTTAATAAATAAACTTTAACCTATTGCATAATCACACCTCTCACAAATAATGGATCAAGATTCTATAATTGAAGGGTTATTTATTTATTGCTTTGAGAACGAAAATAGTGTTTTAGTATCTTTTAGTCTTACAATGTATGGGGATGATGAACCTCCATTATTTTTTTTTCAGCATTTTTGGGTTTGATGTCATGTTCTAGTCGTGTTTTGCAATATATTATTTACACATACCACTGTATTTGTTTACTTAAAACTGAAAATAACTTTCAAATGTTTAATATAGGGGCTTTATTGAATAGAATTAAACATTAATACAATAGTACAATGTTTAAACACTATATTTTTAATGGATATTAGATTTATTAATAAGACCATTAAAAATTTGACAGTGTGCATAGTTTTAAATTTTTGATGGTTTAAAATGTTTTGGCAGTTACATTAAATCTTCATTTAATTGTGAAGTTGGGTATTTTCAGAAATTATCAAAATTTTTCTTATGGATGGACGTTTTTTTTATATGGAAAAAAAGAGTGCGTTGGATTTTAGGGAAACTTTTGTTAAATTAAGTTAAAACAACCCACACAATATTAATGAAAATTTAAGAATCTATTTTTTTTAAATATAATTTGTGGAATAACTCCGACCTTTAAAGTAAAACGAAAAACCTAATTAACGAATTAGAAGGGGTTTTTAAAATTATTTTATGTCAGATCCATGAAATTCGAAAGACTGCTCTAAATAAAAATAGAAAATTTTAGAAGAAAATTGGTGGATGTGCCGGGCAATTTTATAGTTTAAATTTAGTTTTAAATGTTTGAATGTTAGCAAACTTTTTAATTATTGAAGCTAAATTGTTAATAATGTGGTGGTGAATCACCGGGAATTTGTTTTTAATTTAGAAATTAATGAGATAAAAGTAAGCAACTAACGATGATTTGGAGTCGAATTTTAAATTTACGACCGGTTTACAGAAGGAGAAATTTAATTTTATTTAGCATAAAACAATTTGATTGCAATTAAATGTTCTGTGAGCTGGCCCCTAAATTATGAAATTTTAAGAATCTATTCTATTGAAAACTTTGTAGTGTAAGTAGAGGTTTAAATATCAATATGGTTTTACTTCTATTTTTTGGTTATAACAAGTTAAACAGTGGCAAGTGTTCGAATAATGAAAAATGGTGGATGCGCCGGGAAAATTCTTTGTAAGAATTGTCTTTGTTTAGTAGTGACTTAATAGAACCCACTTTGACATTTAACTGAAAATTTAAGAAGCTTTTTGTCAAAAGGCGTTTTTTGTGAAATTACCTTCACCTAAAAACATCGTAAAAACTAAGTAGTATTTTGTTAAATTTAGGGATATTTGTATTTAGGGTTTATTTTTAAAATAAATATTCTAAAGTGTGATAAATGGTGGATGCGCCGTTTTTTTTTAATGGAGTAAGACGAATTTCTGGAATTAATCGCATTTGACAAAGCAACTCAAAGCAAGGCCACTGGTGAATGGACAAGCGACGAAAACAGGTCACATATTAGCTTATCTTGTTGGAATAAAAAGTGTGGTTTTATTGCATGTCGGGATTAAAGTTTGGCTGTAATTTCATGGAACATTTTCATTGAAGTTGGTACAAGGGTAGGAGCTGAGTCTGAGTCGGGTTTAAAGATTGAAGAGCAAATTAGGCGGGATTATGGAAAAGAGAGTTGCAGTGAAGTTTTTACGGCTGCAATCCGTAGGGAAGTGCTGTAAAAACGCAAATTTCAAGTGTCAATATCCGGCAAATTTGAAATTTTCATCTGGATGAAATAGGGGTCAAATTTTTATTAAAATTACCTGAATCTATTATAATATTTATTGGATTTCGATGCTGATTCATTGCATTCACAATAACCTGAATAATTTATCTCGCCAGTAAAGATATTATCTTCCTCAAGTCGTGAAAACGTCCCATAAGGATTGATGATAAGTGAATAGGTGATCGTAGCCGAGTTAAAGTAGTTGGGAATTCCGTCTTGAGTCGCCATCTAGACGTGACGGTGCCACATTTGACTTCGAAGACGGTTTCCATGCACGGCACGTCCGCCGTCACCCGGGTCAACGTTGAAAGAGGCTCAAGGATGCCTCAATTTGTACGCAGTGCAATTCACCCCCTCTTCCTGTTCACCTTAAATGTAATATTTCCGAGGATCTCCTGGCAAATTGAATATTATATGTCTTGATATTCTGACACGACTCGAAATTTAACGACGTTCGATGGCTCTCTACTGCACCTGTCAATTCATCTGTCTCGTTCATTCAGACTTTGCCCTGCATCAATAAGCGATTTTTGACAATCATTTTTTACGATAACTACTCATAGAGGATTGATTTTACCCACTCGTTTATTTGCTCTATTTCAAAAAAGTGCACACCAATCGATAATAAACAATGACTGGCTGGAGCTCTAGCATGGGGAAGTCGTCCTTATGATTTTATGATTTTATTAACTAGTCAATATCCAAGATTGTACCATTGTCAAAAGTAAAATGTTATGCATATTTTATTGTATAAAAACCCACAACTCGTGCAACATATGCGACTAAAATAGATAAAATCATTATGACCGTTGTCTGTCAGTCTCGTTAAATACTGTTTTATGTTTGATGTCGGCTTGAAAAATTAAACAATCGATAAATGTTTTATATTTTTCAATTCAAATAATCCTTTAGTGTTTAATATTTCAATAATTCGTTATAATTTTACTTTTTTTGTTTGTTTTATCAGTAGGTATGTTCTTGATTTTAACTGTGTTATTGATTTTGATGCACAAACTATAAATACCAATGTATGTAAAAGGCAAATAAAAATTGAATCAAATGTCATTTCATTTCATTGGCACCTTCCTGAAATAAATTTTGCACAATGTAAAAAAACAAGTATTTTCAACCGTGTGTTTCCACAGTTTTTGTTATTACAATTTGAATTTCACAGATTTTTAATTGAATTGCCCGATTCTCAAAAGACTATTTTTCCACTTGACAATTTTGGCTTTAATTAGTATTACTACACTTTTATTTCAACTGTAATTCTGTCGCAAATTTTATATAAAAAATATCACTTGTAATATAACGTTCTGAATACTTTTTTATACGTTTTTAATCTTTTTAATTTTTTTATTTTTTTAATTTTTCGGGGATTTATAAAAAAAAAATATTTTTAGTTACACTTTCCTGAAACCTTAGGACCACTAAGAGTGTCAAAAGCATCATTTGATCCGATTTTGAGGCTTTCGTGTTAATATGAGAAAAATTTGAAATTTTTTTCGTATTGACTTGGATTTTTTTTATTTAAAAAATTCTTTAGTCACTCCAAGTGTTTAATATTTTATCGTTATTAATTATAATTCGTTATGATTTCACTTTTTTGTTTGTTTTACCTTGTATTGATTTTAATGCACAAATGTAGGCTTATAAAAGGCAAATAAAAATAGATTCAAATTTCATTTAATTGTTCGGCACCTTCCAGAAATAAATTTTGCGCAATTTAAAAAACAAGTATTTTCAACTGTGTGTTTCCACAGTTTTTGTTATTACAATTTGAATTTCACAGATTTTTAATTGAATCACCCGATTCTCAAAAGACTATTTTTCCACTTGCCAATTTTGGCTTTAATTAGTTACTACACTTTTATTTCAACCGTAATTCAGTGGCAAATTTTATATAAAAAATATCACTTATAATATAACGTCTTGAATACTTTTTTTAAACGTTTTTAATCTTTAAAATTTTTCCGGGATTTATCAAAAAAAAAAGATTTTTAGTTACACTTTCCTGGAACCTTAGGACCACTAAGAGTGTCAAAAGCATCATTTGATCCGATTTTGAGGCTTTCGTGTTAATATGAGAAAAAATTGAAAATTTTTTCGTATTGACTTGGATTTTTTTTATTTAAAAAATTCTTTAGTCACTCCAAGTGTTTAATATTTTATCGTTATTAATTATAATTCGTTATAATTTCACTTTTTTGTTTGTTTTACACCCGGTTCTTGAGACAATTTTTTCTATTTGACACTTTTGGCTTTCATAGGTATTACTACACCTTTTCAACTGTAATTCAGTGGCAAATTTTATTTAAGAAAATATTACTTATAATTTAACGTTTTGAAATTTTTAAATTTTTCGGGGATTTACGTTCGACCAATCAAGAAATTCTATTTTTTGTTCAGTTAGCTAGACTTTCCTGGAACCTTAGGACCACTAAGAGTGTCAAGAGCATCATTTGATCCGATTTCGAGGCTTTCGTGTTAATATGAGAAAAAATTGAAAATCTTTTTGTATTGACTTGGATTTTTTTATTTATAAATTCTTTAGTCACTCCAAGTGTAATAGTTTATCGTGTTGCATGATTAATTCGTTATAATTTCACTTTTTTGTTTGTTTTACCTTGTTGTATTGATTTTAATGCACAAATGTAGGCTTATAAAAGGCAAATAAAAATAGATTCAAATTTCATTTCATTGTTCGGCACCTTCCAGAAATAAATTTTGCACAATTTAAAAAAACAAGTATTTTCAACGGTGTGTTTCCACAGTTTTTGTTAATACAATTTGAATTTCACAGATTTTTAATTGAATCACCCGATTCTCAAAAGACTATTTTTCCACTTGCCAATTTTGGCTTTAATTAGTATTACTACACTTTTATTTCAACCGTAATTCAGTGGCAAATTTTATATAAAAAATATCACTTATAATATAACGTCTTGAATACTTTTTTTAAACGTTTTTAATCTTTAAAATTTTTCCGGGATTTATCAAAAAAAAATTATTTTTAGTTACACTTTCCTGGAACCATAGGACCACTAAGAGTGTCAAAAGCATCATTTGATCCGATTTTGAGGCTTTCGTGTTAATATGAGAAAAAATTGAAAATTTTTTCGTATTGTCTTGGATTTTTTTTATTTAAAAAATTCTTTAGTCACTCCAAATGTTTAATATTTTATCGTTATTAATTATAATTCGTTATAATTTCACTTTTTTGTTTGTTTTATCTTGTATTGATTTTAATGCACAAATGTAGGCTTATAAAAGGCAAATAAAAATAGAATCAAATTTCGTTTCATTTCATTGTTTGACACCTTCCCAGTAATAAATTTTGCACAATTTATAAAAACAGGTATTTTCAAGCGTGTGTTTCCACAGTTTTTGTTATTACAATTTTTGCTATTTGTACAGCTGCTTTATTTTGAATGGATTTCACAGATTTTTAATTGAAACACCCGGTTCTTGAGACAATTTTTTCTATTTGACACTTTTGGCTTTCATAGGTATTACTACACCTTTTCAACTGTAATTCAGTGGCAAATTTTATTTAAGAAAATATTACTTATAATTTAACGTTTTGAAATTTTTAAATTTTTCGGGGATTTACGTTCGACCAATCAAGAAATTCTATTTTTTGTTAGTTAGCTAGACTTTCCTGGAACCTTAGGACCATTAAGAGTGTCAAGAACATCATTTGATCCGATTTCGAGGCTTTCGTGTTAATATGAGAAAAAATTGAAAATCTTTTTGTATTGACTTGGATTTTTTTATTTATAAATTCTTTAGTCACTCCAAGTGTAATAGTTTATCGTGTTGCATGATTAATTCGTTATAATTTCACTTTTTTGTTTGTTTTACCTTGTTGTATTGATTTTAATGCACAAATGTAGGCTTATAAAAGGCAAATAAAAATAGATTCAAATTTCATTTCATTGTTCGGCACCTTCCAGAAATAAATTTTGCACAATTTAAAAAAACAAGTATTTTCAACTGTGTGTTTCCACAGTTTTTGTTATTACAATTTGAATTTCACAGATTTTTAATTGAATCACCCGATTCTCAAAAGACTATTTTTCCACTTGCCAATTTTGGCTTTAATTAGTATTACTACACTTTTATTTCAACCGTAATTCAGTGGCAAATTTTATATAAAAAATATCACTTATAATATAACGTCTTGAATACTTTTTTTAAACGTTTTTAATCTTTAAAATTTTTCCGGGATTTATCAAAAAAAAATTATTTTTAGTTACACTTTCCTGGAACCTTAGGACCACTAAGAGTGTCAAAAGCATCATTTGATCCGATTTTGAGGCTTTCGTGTTAATATGAGAAAAAATTGAAAATTTTTTCGTATTGTCTTGGATTTTTTTTATTTAAAAAATTCTTTAGTCACTCCAAGTGTTTAATATTTTATCGTTATTAATTATAATTCGCTATAATTTCACTTTTTTGTTTGTTTTATCTTGTATTGATTTTAATGCACAAATGTAGGCTTATAAAAGGCAAATAAAAATAGAATCAAATTTCGTTTCATTTCATTGTTTGACACCTTCCCAGTAATAATGCACAATTTATAAAAATAGGTATTTTCAAGCGTGTGTTTCCACAGTTTTTGTTATTACAATTTTTGTTATTTTTACAGCTGCTTTATCTTGAATGGATTTCACAGATTTTTAATTGAATCCGGTTCTCAAGACTATTTTTTCTACTACTACAGTTTTGGCTTCCATAGGCATTACTACAACTTTTCAACTGTAATTCAGTGGCAAATTTTATTTAAGAAAACATCACTTGTAATTTAACGTTTTGAAATTTTTAAATTTCACGTTAGACCAATCAAGACATTCTATTTTTTGTTCAGTTAGTTACACTTTCCTGGAATCTTAGGACCACTAAGAGTGTCAAAAGCATCATTTGATCCGATTTTGAGGCTTTCGTGTTAATATGAGAAAAAATTGAAAATTTTTTCGTATTGTCTTGGATTTTTTTTATTTAAAAAATTCTTTAGTCACTCCAAGTGTTTAATATTTTATCGTTATTAATTATAATTCGTTATAATTTCACTTTTTTGTTTGTTTTATCTTGTATTGATTTTAATGCACAAATGTAGGCTTATAAAAGGCAAATAAAAATAGAATCAAATTTCGTTTCATTTCATTGTTTGACACCTTCCCAGTAATAATGCACAATTTATAAAAATAGGTATTTTCAAGCGTGTGTTTCCACAGTTTTTGTTATTGCAATTTTTGTTATTTTTACAGCTGCTTTATCTTGAATGGATTTCACAGATTTTTAATTGAATCCGGTTCTCAAGACTATTTTTTCTACTTGACAGTTTTGGCTTCCATAGGCATTACTACAACTTTTCAACTGTAATTCAGTGGCAAATTTTATTTAAGAAAACATCACTTGTAATTTAACGTTTTGAAATTTTTAAATTTCACGTTAGACCAATCAAGACATTCTATTTTTTGTTCAGTTAGTTACACTTTCCTGGAATCTTAGGACCACTAAGAGTGTCAAAAGCATCATTTGATTCGATTTTGAAACAGACTTTCGTCTTATTATGAGAAAAAAATTGAAAATCGTTTCGTATTGATTTGGGCTTTGCTTCAGTTTCCATAAAGTGGACGACATTTTCCGTAATTCAGTTCTGTACGTAATTGCAAAATTGCATTGCTTGGTGCATGAAAAAGTGCATTTTATCTAATGTGTGTTCCGCATCGTTCCGAAAAGCCATATTAAAATGCCTTAGGGCGTTTTAATCGGACTGTCACATTTAACCTCGTGTTCATTGTAGTAAACTTATCTGATACGACCCCTATATGAGGGAGGTCACCCTCCATACCAGTCGAGTTTGTCATAGTCCTGACTCACAGGACATAACTGAATCATACGTCAAAGAGTATTAAACAATAGTAACCACAGGCGCACTTCCTGAAACGCCTGAAATACCCCGATGATTTATTATAGCGGCGCTATTAGAAATTATTAAAAGGCCATTCAAGCCGGAGGGATTTATCGTCGGGTTGTTTGTGTCGGTGCAATGAAGTCGAGATGTTACCACCGCAGAAAAATATTTTCCAGCAAATATGAATAAGAGATTGAAAGATTGTTTATGAAAAGTGTGCGACAAAGTCGTAGTCTTCTCTATATTTGTAAAGATGGGAAAACTCGATACCAGGTCTGGTATTATTAAAGCGAAGGAAAATAGTAAAGTAGAGAAACAAACTGATTAAAGATGACAGCAACTGTACCGAGCTTCAGCTCCATTACTGGCCAAGCTTAATCTGTAAAGTGCTGCATCATGTTAACTCTTTAATTTGTTTTGCAAATGATCCCTTGCAGATCTCTGTGGGACTGCTGTGTCATTTATATTTATAACTCGGGCCGGGAATTTCGTTTTGGGTCCTTATAAATACATGAGCGCATTCAATTTAATGCCAAATAAACGGACGGTCTTTTTGATTATGTGAAACATTGCTCCCTAGATGCACTCCTTGCTCATTTCACATCACCACACTGAATTATTCCAATTATTCAAATGCCCCTCTCACTCGCGCTCCTCCTTCTTCCCCAAAATAAGATTCCGAGATAACATCTAACAATACACAAGCCTGCTCCCAAGGCTGTAATCCAAACAAAATCGATTAATAAAAAGATGTTATGTAATTCCCGCAGGCAACCAGTGTCATCTGTTGATTGCTTGGGGATTCGGCTAAATTGGGATCTGATAGACGGGGATAGAGGCGAGGATTGTCACCGAGGGAGGTGATGTATCGTAGTTCGACTCTATTGACGATCAAATACCGATTCCCTTGACGATACACAACCCTAAGACTGCACAACAAACTCGCTTTCACATATTTTTATATCCTACGTCTTTTTGACAAAGGTGCGGAGGCGCAAATCTCCAATTTACAACTTTGCATTTTGGTTACCTTAAAAATAAATTTGAATAAAAATTCCGGCTTGCGTGAAATGGCTTGATTTATGGAAACGGAGCCGAATCTCGGACCACGAACCACAACGCTTTGGGCATGCTTGAAACTCTTGTTTTTTTCAAGAATAATGTCAAGTGTTTAACCATTTACTTTTTACCATTAGTTGTAAATTAAAATTAAAAATAATATTGAATAGAAGTAATTTTTAACGAGTAATTTGTAATGCTGATAATAGATTACCTTCTCTTTTGTGAATGAAAAATGAATTATTTTTATGTTGTATGCATACTTACACACAAAAACATTTTCTGTGATGTAGTGAAACACGTAGAGGATAATTTACAAAATTTGAGATTATCGACCTGATCTCTGGATGAACTTATTTTCTCTTTTTTCTATAACGGAACCTTCTAAAGGGATAGGTAATGATTATTAGGTGAATTAGGGCTAGTCTTCGGGCTCATGAAATAATCCTTTCTGCTATAATTTATATTTTGAAAGCGGTTCTAAATTTCAACAAAAGTTGTTTTTTTTTTCCTTTGTACTGGAAATGTTCTGACAAAGGATTGGTACACGTACTTACCTTTTGAATCTGTAAAATAGTTTTCTCACCTGTATATCACTGTAGATGTGAGCATTTTCAAACGTTTATTTCTTATAATTTAGATGGCAAAAACCAGGCCCGTGCTGTACGGTTGTTCACGTTGTGGGATTCACAAAGGCGGCTTCCCAGAAGGGCGGCATTTTCAATCCTTTTAAAAAATATATTTTTTTTTAATTTCGTGTTGGTACTTACACATTTTACGTTATCTTCTGCTAGATGTCAGAAAGAAGAACTGCTAGAAGAGATTAAAACATTTAAAACCTTAAAAATTTAACTAAAATCACACTGTACTTCTTTTGATAAATACATTATTGCAGTTTTTAACAGTCAACAATTTATTGTCAGTTTTTCGAAATTTATCAGTTGCTCTGAGAATTCTTTAACTTTATCTGTAACGTTTGCTTCTAGCGAGAGATTATTCTCAAAGTTAAAACTAATTAAAAATTATTTACGCACTACAGTGTTGCAAGACAGGTTGTCAAATATAGCTTTTATTTCAGTAGAAAATGAAACAATTGACTTATTAGAATTAAGTGATATATTATTCATTATTTTGCAAATTTAAAAGCAAGGCGAGCTAATTTTTAATTATTTTTATATAGCGAAATGTAATTTTTTGTTTTTTATTTGTTTAATTTGTTATACATTTTTTTGGATTTTTCTATTTTTCGACAATGTCAAACAAATATTTACCTCTCAATACAAAAGGTCACATGATTTTTAACAGATTTTAAAGCAACTTTAAGGGCCTGTTTATAGAAAGCTCTGTTAAAATTTAGGTAGTGTCCCCGCTGCCGGCAACGGTATCCGGAAAAGCTGCCGGCAGACAATTTTTAGAATTTGATATATAATATTTAATATTTATCTAGACGAAAGCTGTATTTTCTTAGCTTGGGATGTTTTTTTAAACGACTGAAACTCTAAAATACTTATATCTCAGAAAATAGGTTATTCTTGTTGCTAGTTTCACTATGTAATACACCTAAACATTCTAATGATGCAAGTTTATTATTTTTGCTTGTTCTTATCATTTTTTGAAGCTACCCTGTGTGTACGTAAATTTTCGGGCATACAAAAGTATCGTTTATCATTAAAAATATTAATATCATTTTGTTTTTAAAAAAGAACGTTTCGAGCAGCATGACGGTATTGGGTTAAAATATTTAGATCATAAAGTCGTTTCAAGTTTTTTACCAGGGATTCTTTTAATAACACACTTTGTTTTATAAAAGCTTTTTTTTTGTCTAACATCATCTGCAGTGTCAGTGTTTTTTTTCTGAATTATGTGTTTCCTCCACAATTTTGAATGAATTTTTTATTTAAAGAAAGTGTAACACTTCTAAAAGTGCCTAGGCTTTTTGTCATCAAAAAAATTTCGCAAATCGCTCTTTGTTAATAAACCATTTTGAGTTTAATTCGAAGTAAAAATGTTGTATTCAACTCGTTTTTAAAAATCCACTTGTCAAATATTTTAGTATACTTGTTGATTACTTAAAAAATAATTTTGAAAAATGTTTGATTTTTGTATTGGATTTAGAACTTATCACTTAAATATAAATAGAAATTCGGTAGGTACCATCGGTGGACATAAAAAACTGGTACAAGCATGACAATTTTATAAGTCAAAAAATCACAAATTTATATCGGGTAACTTTGCCTTTTTGCAAATAAGGTTATAAAAATTATGACATACTAATGAGATATTGTCAGAAAAATTAAGTTAAAGTTCAGTTCTCTACATTTACAGAGATTGGATAAATAACACAATTGATTTAGCATCTATTTAGGTTCAAAGATCTCCAACGGCTATCGTTGAATTCCTGACAATTTTTGGCTTCAATGACAATTCAAAAGTTTGATACACAATGAGCAAATTTTGGATGTACAAGCTTTTTATGTCCACTGATGGTTCATACTAAAAAAAACTCATTTAAGTTTAGGGGCGGCAATTTCTAATTTTCACAAAGGCGGCCATCTACCTTAGCACGGGCCTGGCAAAAACGGAAACATAAACAAATGATAATGACACAATTAGAGTTTAAAAAAGTTGAAATAAACAAAAATAGTACTTACCTTAAATCAAAAAAAGGAAACTATTAAAATAAAAGCACTGGAATAGTTGTAAGTAATAAAGATATTGCATCACACTTTGATTAATTCGGAATGGTAATGTAGTAGTTTAATTACTTTTCACAATGTCAACCACTGAATTTAATTAGTTAAATAAAACACGTTGATTTTTAGAATTCTTCGGATTCAGTAGTCAAGTGAACAAAGCTTGAATCATTTATGCAGTACAGATGTATGCTATGAGAAACATATTGAATCGAAGGCTTTACATTTATCTTCAGCTGAATTCGAAATATATAGTCGGCCTCCATCAGTCTTTGTTCGATTTTATTATCACTGGGAAGAGAAACAATGAATACAATAAGTTAGGCAATAAAATCTACACAGTTACCTATAAAACCGGATTTGCTCGTGAGGGTTTCCTGCCGGATTTCTCCCAGAAAAATTTATAACTATCTGAATTTTCTAAATAGTAGCACAAGTATATTGATCCGAGTTTGTTATTAATTGTAAAAACGTCTTTTGCCGAGTGCTTTATCCCAACTTGTAGATTCTAAAGCATGCAAATCGGCTAGGAAGTGAAGCTTAGAACGATAGAGACCGGGCAAGAAGATTAAAGGCAACTGGTCCCTTCTTTGCGTAACGCTATTTTCAGCATGAATATATCCTGTTCAATGCCTTATCCCTTTTCCCCTAAAAGTAAACACACTAATAACCATGACTAGTAGGAAAACAGTTCGGTTTTTATTTAAGGAAATAGATCGCATTGGGGCGGGAATTGCGCATTCGGGTGTGAATAAAGATAAAGAATAAATAAAGTCAAAATAAATGTAAAGCAAGAGACATGACGTCTTCACAAAGGAGATTTGATTTGGTTTCATTTACTTTCTTGGCGATATCTGCCACAAAAGCTCAGAGCTCCCACTTAAACTAGTTGCCGTTCAAAGACTTCCTCTTTCTCTGATGTATACGCGATTTTTGTGAAAGTTCATTTGACTGAGTACTTGTTGAAACAAAACTTGGGCACATATCAAATTCGCATTTTTTACAACAGAAGTTTTAATTCAGTACAGGTGCATTTGATATGTTCAAAAGAATCGGTCTGGAAATTGTTTAATGCCATACCCGGACATCAAATGACGCCGCTTAGTCAATTATGCATGTGGGAGTAAATTCTAGAGGCCTAGCTTTTTCATTAATGGAAAAATGACAGCTTGTTAAAGCTTTCGCTCTGCATGGAATAATCATGTCGCAACCTGGGAAATTTGTTCATCCGACATTAGCCGTATGAGCGAAATTTTTGTCGTTAAATTGTATTTGGTTTACGTGTGGTTTATCTTTCTGTAAATAGAACGTTCGGTTCAAGGATTTTTTACCAAACCCGAAAATCGCCACAAATCCGAATTTGTGTTGACTTACACATAAAAATTTAATGAGCGACTCGATCATAAGCTTTGTCTGCTTTAAAACACTTGCATCTAGCTGGTTTACTAAATGTACACAAAATGCTGACGATGTTTTATCCAACAATTAATTTAATTTAATTTTCTCGTTGTTTACATCGTTTTGGAAGGCATTGTCAATTGTATGTATTTGAGCATAATAAGGAATTTAGTGTGAAACAAGACCCGGATAAACAAGAAATTGATTGATGTTTGAAATTGAAAAAAATGTGTTTAACGTTTCTGTTTGAGTAAACACTGATCCATACGTTGTTGTTTGTTGAAAGCCAGGAATTTGGGGAAATAGTTCGGAATGAATGAAATTTGATGCGGATAGTGTTTTAATTGAGCGTTAAGTTGTGTGAATAATGGAAAAAATGTTCGAGCTTTCGACCTGTAATCCGAATTAGCCGGACAAGCTCTCTTTCATTTCAAATTGAAGTAAAAATCGCATAATAAATTTGAAAATTCTTAAAATAACTGGTCGAGCTCGTAATTAATCGCCTTGTTGGGTTCCCTCCACAGTAATAATAATAATAATAATAATAATAATAATAATAATAATAATAATAATAATAATAATAATAATAATAATGATAATAATAATATAGTTGCACATTTTTGCCATTGCAAAATGGATATGTTTGTCAGTTTATATAAAACAAAACAAAAAACAGTGAGATTAACAATTAAACCAGAAACAAATACACTAAACAACCCGTGAACACTCTACATACTCTTTTACAGAGTAGAAACTATTGCTTACCAAAAATTTTTTTAAAGAGGTCTTAAATTTTGCAAAGTTTTCGATCTTTTTAATTTCTGAAGGTAGCATATTATATAGTTTAGCTCCAGCATATCCAGGAGATGACTCAAACAGTGTAGTGGCATGGTGGTCCAGACGATGTAAATGACCAGTTCTAGTTCGGCAGTTGGAAATTTTGATATATTTTGTTTTACGTATTTAATTACCGAGTATAAATACATGGAAGGTACAGTCAATATATTATGGTTAACAAAGTAGGTCCTACAGGAATCACGCGGTGACAAATTAAATATAAGTCGGATCAAACGCTTTTGTGCCACAAACAGTCTTATGGAGTCTTTGGCTGCACCCCAGACAAGAATGTTATAATTTAGCTGCGAGTGTGCCAGGCCGTAATAAACAGATATTAAGCAACTGATGTCCAGGGTGTATTTTAATTGACGAATAGCATAAAATGCTTTATTGATTTTTTTCAAAACATGATCAATATGTATACCCCAATTCAGACCATTGTCCAAGTGGACTCCCAAAAATTTTGTGGATTGGGTAAATTCAATCAAAGAGTTATTTACCAAAACAAATTTAGCAGGCGGTATTCGCCGCTTAGTGAAAAAAATACATTCCGTCTTATGGGAATTTAGAACTAATTGGTTGCTGAAACACCAACTCACAAATTCATTACAAACTAAATTTACAGATGTTTTCAGTAAGTCAAGTGTTGGGGCTGAGACGGTTATAGTCGTATCGTCCGCAAACATGGTGATATTTGAAATTCAACACAGAGTGGGGTAAATCATTTACAAACAATAGAAAAATAAGGGGGCCCAAAACAGAACCCTGTGGTACTCCTAATGGTACATCAAGCTTTCTAGAAGTTACATTACCAATTTTAACGATTAGATTTCTTTCCGAAAGATAGGATTTTAACCAGTTATATAATTGGCCTCTAATACCTAATACATAATTTTTTTCCAAAATGAAATTGAGACTAATGGTGTCAAACGCACTTGACAAACCAAAAAACAGGCCAACAACGTAATTACCCTTATCAAACTCATAGATTTGCTGTAATAGTTGTCCTGTAGCACTTTCTACAGATCTGTTTTGACGGAATCCATGTTGTTTATCAGTAAGTACAAAAATTTTAGCTAAGGTATTGAGAACCGAAATGGGACGATAATTTTCACAATTTAAAGGGTCATTCTTCTTATAGGCAGGATACACTAGAGCAGTTTTGAAGACAGATGGAAAAGTTCCAGTTTCGAGCGATATGTTGATGCGGGTGCTGAGGACATCAGTAATTTCAGAACCAATATAATAAATAAGTTTGCAAGGGATACCATCAGATCCAGATGAAAAAGTTTGCTTAATACTCTTAATGACATCCAGTACTTCTTGCGAAGAAATATGATCAACGAAGATAGAGTTTGAAACGGCAGGGCATTTTGTACAATTAGCAGTAGGTGTAGAACCAGAGAAATTGGTACTGACTTTTAGAATAGCTGAATTCGAAAAATGCTGAGCAAAGTGGTTAACAATAGTAGTAGGATTTGTGCATATTTTGTTATTAATAAGTAGCGATAAATTGTCACAGATGTTTATATTATTTTTGGTTATTGTTGAATTAACAATACTCCAAATTTTTCTAGTTTTATTCTGGGCCATATTAATTTTATTTTCGTAAAATTTACGCTTAGCTTCTGCGATACGTTTCATATGTTTCTTCTTTTCTTCCTTATAAATTGCACATAATCTTGGCGTCATCAACACATGATGAGAGAGCCATAATAAATCTTTTAATTTATTACTTTGTACAATAATGTCAGGAGTTAACCAATTTTTTGTTTTAGTCCCATTGTGTTGTTTGCATTTAATAGGTGGGCAATGAAGGTCAATAACAAGTGTTCATTTAAAAAAAAACTCTAGAGTGCTTTGAAATTAAAAAACAATTATTTTGCATGTCTGTGATTAATTCGTTCTCTCATAACCTTACTTTTTGACAATTAAAAAGATAACATTCTCATAAAAATATTTATTTATTATTTATAAAAACTGTTGGAAATGTCTGCCTTGTTGTTCAACACACATAACACATCGCCTTTGAACATTATTTATCAATCTTAGGTTATGAATTCTTGTGAGATAGTTTAGTAGGCAACCAACAATACAATAAGAAAATTTGTTCTACGACTGCCGTAACAATCTCAGAGCATACTGCGAGTTTTTTTAATAATGAACACCTGATATAATAACATAATGTACTTAGTACAAAATTATCAAAAAGTTTGTCGGTATCTCTGCTTGTAAGGTCGAGGCTATTCCAGGTTTCATTTCTTAGTTGGAGTTTTAGGTGATCTAAGTTTTCAGATGAGTAATTCCTTTTAATAATTACCTTATCCGGTTTAGAATTATCATATTGTGAGTATGTAAGACACAACTCTTGAGCCAAGTGGTCTGCTATTAAGGGGTTAACTATGTGAGTGCTATAACAAGAATTTGGAAGATCACAGACCATATAATCTATAGCAGATTTATGAATTTTCTCTCCTGTATAAACTATGCGTGTAGGCTCAAATAATGTTATACATAAATTATTAGATTCAAAGATGTCTGTAAGCACCTGTTTATGGTAAGTAGTTTTTAGAAGATCAATATTTAAGTCACCACAAAGAACCAAGTGCCGGTGTTTCGAGTAAATTGTATTTAAACAATCACAGAGGTTATTAAAGAAAATATGATAATCTCCAGTGTGTAAATAAAGCAAATTCCGCTCTTTTCCTTAATTAATAAATCTCGTTTGATCGTTCCAGGTGGGCTCTCGTTGCACTTACTGGAACTTCGAGTTCCTAGTCCGGTGGTGAGGAACCAGGACGTTCGTCTTGAGTGCCACTTCGACTTGGACGATGAGGTCTTATATTCCGTAAAGTGGTATAAGGACGGCAATGAGTTCTATCGCTATGTCCCCCGTGACATGCCACCTGCTCAAGTCTTCCATCTCCCGGGCGTCAAGGTCGATGTAAGCACTTTTTACCCCACCAGCTTTAATTGATGCGAGTTTAAATTTTCCGGAGACCTTTGTGTTTATTTCCATATGATGATGCCGGGGTTGGTTTTAACGATTGTAATTTAGAACGTGGTTGCTGCATCTTCTTCAAAGCTCGAATAAATTACGCGGGATAATGTTTTTCGTATCACATTTCGCTGCTCGAATAACTCACATGTGTTACATGTAAATTTTCGTAAATGAGTGGTAAACTAGGCCATTATTTGACGAAATGTAGCTACTACCAATTTTATTGCAAGTAAAGGCTCGTTTTTTTTAACCAAACAGCTTGATGGGCAAATAATAATAATAATAAATGCCTTTATTAATTAATTAATTACTACAAACAATATTGGCATTCTGCTATCGCGAAGTCTAGCTGCTGCATAGCAGAAGCAATTGAAATAAACTTAATATCTAAAATAAACAAACATTCTGTTGAAAGTAAAATAATAAAAATGAAAATACAAAGAAGAATTGAAAAAGAAACAAATAAAGAGAAGTAGGAAAGAAAATTAGAAAATTAATCATTATACTGATGGTAGTAAATGTACCTTAATAAGTTTCTTAAAATTGCTTACTGATTTTGATTTAAGTGCAAAAGGAACAGAATTATATAATTTGACAGCATTAAAAGTAAAAGATCTTGTAAACAAACTAGTTCGGAAACGAGGCATAGACAGAACATGAGTATGACGTACGTTTATATTATGAAAATTATACCTACATAATAGCTTATCACAAAGGTAGGAAGGAGAAGTGGTTTTAAGAAGAACGTGAACATTAACAATTAACTGATATTTAGATAACAAATCAAGATTCAACCATTGCAACTCATTTAGCTTAGCGGATATATGATCATATTTTCGCAGTTTGAATATAAATCTACAACAAGTATTTTGTATGCGTTGGAGGCGATTTCTGTAATTGCTATCTAAACAGGGAAAATAAACATTTAGGCAGTATCGAACTACAGATAGAACTAAAGTTTCAGAGAGTTTTTTACGAAGTTTGTAATTCATTATGTGATAATTTAGGTAAAGAAGCCTCAAACGAAAATAACATTTCTTTATTATCAAGTGAACATGATTTTTGAATCGTAAATCATTGTCAAATATAACACCTAAAATTTTAGTACTATCAACGTGTTTAATATAAACATCACCCATTTTTATATTGATAGTGGATTTTAGTAAAGTTAGGTCGTATTTAGAACTGAAACATAGTATAGAGCATATATCGGGGTTAAGTTTTAGATTGTGTTTATCTGACTAACGAGCAATTGAATCAAAATCATGATTTAAATAGACATTGGCAGCATCGACAGTGTGAATATTAAATTTAAATTCGAGCTGAGTATCGTCAGCAAAGGAATGAATAGTACAATATTTGATGCTCTTGGAAATATCGAATGTATATAATAAGTATAAAAGAGGCCCCAGGACCGAGCCTTGGGGAACCCCAGACGAGACTAGTCCTGAATGAGATACATGGTTATTAAAAATTACTTTCTGAAAACGATCCTTTAAATAACAAGCAAAAAACTTTACTGACAAATAATCAAATCCAAGGAAGACAAGTTTGGCACAAAGCAGCGAGTGGTTGATCGTGTCAAAAGCTTTAGAAAAATTAAGTAAAACCTTCATTTCTATTTCTAATGATGTTGTCTAAAATATGCGTTAAGGATGTATTGGTGAATGTTATGTGAAAAACTCCACATAACATTAAAAATGTCGACTTTTATTTTTAACAAGCGTTTGCCTATAAATCAAGTTTAAATTCCCCAGTGCTGGTGGCTTAGAAGATTGACAGACACATCCTATATTTACGACTGAAAGTTGAATGCGACTTGAAAAATAAGCATTTGTAACGTAGTGCTGATAAAGTTCAACAAGGCACGGAAAAACTGACAATTATATTTCAATTAATTTTAATTTCAAATGGCACAAAGGATAAACGTTTCCGTAAATGAAGATTTCAAAGCAATTAATGCATAGTGTGTAATTTCACTTTATACGTTTGTTTGTATGTAATTTACAGAATTAAATTCTGGCGAGGATGAGAAACAATGGCGGCAAACTAATAGAAAGAAAAATTGTGTATTGATTTGGGGATTAAATATTTATTACGTTGAACGTTGCAAATTAATTAAATTATTTAGCTGTGGCTAATGTCTCACCTTATATAAACGTGAGCCACGGCATTTGCAAATTAATCCGCATACACGTTTTCAATATTCCGCAATGCCGTATTATTTATTGCACAGTGAATAAAAGCAAGTGACATTATTGGGGGTGGTGTCTCAGCAAAAACTGCAAAAGTTCCGGAAAGAAGATCGTTCTTGATTCCGTTGCATCAGCATCATTGATCTTAATGGGTGCTCCTTGGAAAAGCTCTAAGAATAAAGAAATTTCCTTGCATGTAATTTGTTGCATTAAGAAAACTCGGCGCTTCCTCATTGAAAACTTGATGATTCGTGTCCACATCGAATTGAGTTTTTTTTTAAATTGCCACCGGTCTTGAAATTTTAATAAGTTATGATATTACTCGCTAAGCCATTAAACACTTACATCGCACGAAACCTGGTTATGCCGCAGAAAAGTTTTGTAATTTACATAAATTTCCACTAACACCATGTTTACTGAATTACACGATATAAACGTAACAAAAATAAAAGTTAAGTAGAATGTGAAAGGGTCAATCTTTTTTGTTAGACTGTTCCATTATCATTAATATTTCATACGAAACGTCATATATTTTAATAAAACATTTCAATACGCTTTATCACATCTATTTACTTTGCCGTGTAAGAACACTCATTTATATTGCATGGTGAAAATGTTCAACAATATAAACATACCTCGAAAAAGCACACCCTGACATTACTCATACAATATTTACGTTATCGACTTGCTTGCTCCTCATTATCAACTTTCTGCAAATGGAATAATTCACCAACTTTAGATTTCCTCCTTACAAACTTAATTAAATTAATACATGGCATATCCCAAGTTTTTTATTTTAAAACTAGCAGTTGCCCGCGGCTTCGCACGCAGGTTCACAATTATTTTGTAACGCGGAAAAATACCGCAAAACTGAGTAAGGTGCCCCAATACGAAACCGAGTTACTTTTGGCTGTTTATATAATGGTTTTTATTCACTGTTATCCTTATTTAACCCCCTTCTGGGTGTAATTTCAAAAAATTCTGAAAGACATGTTTCTTCATTTTTAACTGAAAACCCAAATACCAGTTCTCATAAATAGAACTTCAAAAATAATGGATTTTTGAATTTAATCCCCTCGGTGATAGAATTTATAAAAATCCTGAATTTCATGTCTCTTCTTTTTCAACCAAATGTCCAAATATTAATTTTCATAATCATAACTTCAGCAATGAATAATTTTTTTACATTTAACCCCCTTGAGGCTGGAACTTTTGACAAATCTGAAACACGCGTTTTTATCTTTAGTCGATAGCTTAAGTACCAGTTTTCATGGTTAGAACTTTAAAAACTACAAATTTTTATATTTACTCCATTGGGGGGTGGAACTTCCAAAAATTCAAAAACACGCCTTATTTATTTTTAACGAAAAACACAAATATCAATTTTCACAAATGCAACTACCCTAAAACACGCGTTTTTTATTTTTAGTGTATAGCCCCAATTCCAATTTTTATGGTTAGAAGTTACGTATATTTATATTTAACCCCATTGGGAGATGGAACTTCAAAAAATCTAGAAACACACCTTTCTTCATTTTTAACCAAAAGCTTAAATATCAATTGTCATGAATATAACTTCAAAAATAACGGATTTTAAAATTTAACCCTCTTATTAGGGAGTGGAACTTCTAAAAATCATAAAACACATGTTGCTTCATTTTTCACCGAAAGCCCAAATACCAATTCTCATGGATATAAGTTCAAAAATGACGGATTTGTATAGTTAACCCTCTTTGAGGGTGGAATTTTTAATAATTATAAAACACGCGTTTCTTTATTTTTAGTCTATAGCCCAAATAAAAATTCTCATGAATATAAGGTCAAAAATGAAGAAAGTTTATATTCAACCCCCTTAGGGGTGGATATGTCAGGACTTAAACCATGCGTTTTTCATCTTTAACTGAAATCCCAAATACCAATCTGCATGGATATAATTTATAAAATTACTAATTTTTAAATAAACTTAAACCCTATTTAACCCCCTTAGGGGTTGATTTTTCGAAAATCCTGAAACACGTGTTTCTTCATTTTTAACGTAAGGCCTAAATACCAATTTTCATGAATATAGTTTTAATATTTCTCTTAAAATGATGGATTTTTATTCAAACTTTAACACCCCATTTCACCTCTTTGGAAAAGGATTTTCGAAAAAATTTTTTTTCTTAAAGGAACCTTACACCCTCTAAAGATCGTATCTTCCAAATTTCATGTTTCTAGGTTCAGTGGTCTAGGCTGTGCGTTGTCTGTCAGTCAATCACGGTACTGTTTTATACATACAGGGATGTTTTTTTATTAGTATACATTGCCCTATGTATACAGTTAAAAAAACCGAGTCAATTTCATTGTAACTATGACTATTATGTGCTATTAGTATTGGGCGGTAGGTCTAGGTTAGCCTAGGTGCAGGCAACCAAAATTATAATTCACACAGGGCAAAAAGGTCTTAGGCAAATAACACCCCTAAGGTCAAATTTTTGCCTGGAATATACCCAAATCATTAGCCTCAAATGCCATACACCAGTGCAGATCTAACAAATTTAAAACCGCACTCATTGAAATAATTAGGGACCGATATGGTGGCTAGAAATTTCGTAAATAAACTTATACTTGATAGTACCCAGATGTTACAAAAAGTTAAAAGTATTATTCGTGCCATACTGGTCAAAGTATCAGACTAGAGCTATTGTTTGGAAGTGCAAGGAGGGCCTTTTTAGCACTTTCTCTGATTATTTAATATTTTCCTTGGTTTGATGCGTCATTTAATTACATTTATTTTGTTGTTTTGCAAAATTTATTCTTTATTTTTGGATATTAAAGTTTTTGTAATATTGGTTGCCTGCACCTAGACCTACGGCCTAATCGTAATCGTCATAGTAACAATGAAATTGACTCGGTTTTTTTAACTGTATACATAGGGCAATGTATACTAATAAAAAAACATCCCTGTATGTTAGCTATTTCAAAACTATAAAAACGCCAACGTCGCATTTTACGGAATTATTTTTTTAAATAAGGTTGATAAAAATCTAAAATAGTTATTAATGGTTAGAGCTCTCATTGAACTATAAATTATATTAGCTACTATTTTTTTGAAGTGCATGAATAATTTGTAACAACTAATTTTGAGAGGAAATGCGACGTTGGCGTTTTTATTGTTTTGAAACAGCTAATAGATTTACTGCAAACTAAATCTGAATAAAAGTGGATCGTGAAAAGGTTCTGTCTGAGTTTTATTGTAAAAGTAGTAAATAATCCATTGGCATAAAGAATACTATAGGTCGTATCTGATTATTCTGATTTGACTTATAAAAGTGGTTTCAAAGAATGAATGGGGGAATAATAGTTATTTTTGTTGAGAAATGGAATTGGTTGTGAAAAATTAAATCAGAATGTTTTTGAATGAAAGCTAATCCCATCAGTGTTCGAGTTGATCGTAGCCATTCGTGAGATTGTTTGGAAGAGTCTGGGAAAGCCTTTGGCCGTGATTTTTATTCATATCTTGAATTTGTTGGAGAAAATCTTATAATCGTTTCAATGTGAAAATCGAATTTTGACCTTGCGAAGATAAAAGCGTCGTTTTGTGACGTTCCGTGGCGCCGATATACATAACTCGAACGACATGAAGTAACATGAAGTGGAATTGCCAAGTGCAGTAATATCAGCATTAGCTCGAACAGCGGTAATATCAATAGAACTCGGCCATTACAGCCAGTTGTAATGTGCTTACAACGCGAAGAGCGTTATGAATATGATGCATTGTTATCCAAGCCCACCAAGCAAGGCTAAGATATTAAGGCAGTATTTCTCTCTAACAACCTCGTGTTATCATAATGCTGCTCGGAGAAGCGAAGAATATCCTATTTAAAAGATTTGCGATTTAATTTTTTGCGTAAACACCGCCGGGAAATTTCTTAGTTGGTGTCAGTTTTCAATTTTCTATCCTATCCGAGAGACATCTCATTATGCCCCTGCTTTGTTTAATGTAATTTTTCATCCGACGTACGCTATTGGCTGGATATTCTAATTATATGGAAATGAATCATTTCAAGAATTCGTTATCTACCGCGCCGAGGTGTTTTCTCGCGTGTCGCTATACGAAATTTTGATTTATGTCTTCGTCTGCCTGCAACTTCCTTACAAAATATGATAATGCAACGCTAAATAACCCGAAAAAAACAACCATAAATATGAGGAATTGCGCTTCTTAATATACACAGATGAAACAGAAGGTTCGACGCCTTATTCTCGCTACTTTCACCGTTTTATTAATACAATAATGGACCAAATTTTTCTCGCATGACAGGTCATTAAGCCTACACAGTGGCCCCATTCCTGTAACAGAATTTACAAAAAATTTACTGTTATTCTCAATTGACAATTTATTAAATGGTAACTTTAATGTCTACATTATGACAAGGCATAAATATGTAGATATGCTCCTAGTTATTTACACGTAATATCATGCTCGTAGGAAGGAAGTCATTTTGCATTTACGACATATTCTTGCTTACATTTAAATATTTGGTCTTTACAAACACCACCAACAAATAAATAGAACAAATTGGGTGCGTTCCGCTTCGTATTTCCTGTTGATTAACAACCACCAATTAAACATTCGTAAAAAATGAACCAGGAAATTTCAACGATCCAAGAAGTAGTTTTTGTCTTGTTTGATTGATGTTTTTTCTAATTTATGTCCACCACTGTGACGGAGGTTTTTGTGGTTGGGCGGAAATTCTTTGTTGGTTTGTTTTGTTTTGGCAAATCTTTTAGGCTGTCGCTGTAATGGCAACATAATATGTGCCAGACGATAGAGTAGATGTGACGTCAACAAAGCGTGGTAAAAATTGATTTAGACGGTTGAAAGCAAATTGATCGGGGTCCATTTGTTAGAAAATTTGTCAAAGTTTCTTTTTTTGTGTGTGTGTAACGAGTAGATTTTCCGATACATTGTGGTTGATCGTTGGCACACTTTCTGAATTTTCGCTTAGGCGGGGTAAGAAATGGCATATATTAAGGCTTCCGTCGTGAATTTTTTAGCTTTTAGTGAGTGACGTTTGGATGTATAATGTTATAAATGCAGGCTGTAGTATTACAACATGACGCAATCAATTTTCTCAGTAGACTACCTTACAAGAAAGGAGTGATGTATCACCTAGGGGTTTCAAGGGGCCAGACTATTGACAGAAATTGGAAATAGATTGAATATCGACCTTTATCAGACAGCTCCGGCATTACATATTCCGAAAGCTTTTATCAAAGTTATCAGTTAAATTGGTTGTTTAACCGAACGAGTCGCGAATAAACTTTCATGTTGACTGAAAAGTTTGATGTTTTGCGATTCCAGATCCACAACTCCAGCGAGTCTGCTGTCGTTTTGTCTTCCGTTGAGCTCTCCAGCAGCGGTGTTTACAGATGCGAGGTCTCTGGAGAGGCTCCTTTCTTTCAGACCGTCACCGAACACCGCGAGATGTTGGTCGTAGGTAAGCCTGACTTCATTCCTGCCTCGTCTTTAATTATGCTGAGAGCATTTCCGGAAGCATCGTGTTTAATTTTGCACTCGATTCCAAGTTTCGACGCTTGAATATGTAAAATAGACCATTAATCTGGCGAAAAATAGAAAACAAATAAAGTAGTTTAAGGAGAGAGCTTAAATTAGTCGACGAGGCCCTGTCTCGATTGGTTTAGCTCTCAGCCGCGCTGTAATTACATTTAAGAAAATTGCTGCTCCTACTCCGGAACCGGAGTGGTACAGAATGGCTCCGGAAATAAGCTAACATTCCAGGATTGGGAAATGTCCCGGAGGAATAACCAGACTTGTTGTAGGCCCGCGCGCTATCGGCATTTTAACAATAAATGAATTCCCGATTTCTTTATTGAAAATTTATCGAAAATTCGAACCCAGTCATTTACCATCAAAGATTCGAACATGGAAACTTTGCGGAAAGTAGACACAATTGGGTATTGAAACCGAATTGTACTTGTTCATCTGGAACTCATGCTTGCATAAACTTCGGAGAATCCGGCGTTACATCACAAAGACCCATTTAGTTAATACAGTGTTGATCAAACCTAAGGCTTTCCATTCACAAGCAATTAAACAGTTCCACCGAAAAACTAAAACGGTAATTGTTTACACCATTCATTTACATAGCTGCGTGTTGAACGAAACCACTGCGTGGCTGTAGGGAAGGAGTTTGAGTTACTGTCGCAATTAGAACAGGGTTCCTAATATTGTTAGCGCCAACAACTGCACAGGATTTCAAGACTGAAACCACACCGGTTAGATTTTCACTCAACGGCAATTAGAATAATTTTTACAGAATTGTTGCAGCAACAATCTAGGCTTAAGAGGAGGATTCACGCTTTCCATAACATTTGTCACCACTTATTAGCCTTATTGTTTAACCAATCAATGCGAAATTTGGAATACGTCTTATTTTGGACATTATTTTTGTTTGCACGATCGTTTTTTTTAATTGAAATTTTGAAAAAAAAGTTAGTCTTTACATAGTCAAAAAAATTTTTTTTAAGAAAATCTGAGTCGTACAAACGTAGAATAACGGGAATAAATTGCAGTTTAAAAAAAAATAAAACAATTTATTGTATAATTACGTAGAAATTGATTTACGAAAAACTGCATAGTTGGCGCTCAATAGATGGTGCTGCAATTCATACTTGCATTTTAGCGACAAGCGCTTACGGGCGGAGTGATGATGTCATGCGAAATTCGTCGAATCCTGGGTTGTTCTCAGAGTAGAAGATTTCGGTTTTAGTCTTTCATGAATAGTCCGGTCAAAATAGACAAAAATATAGTGGTAAGCTTGCAAAAATTCGTATAGAGCTGAAAATTGGTACAGATCTTAAGTAAACTATTACAAATAAATTGTCAAAAGTCCCAACCGATCCCACATGTGCTAAAAAAGTTATTCAATGTCAAAGGTCAAAAGTATCAATTTTTTTCATTTTTCTCGTAAGCGGTAAGTCTTATCATCAAAATGTTCAAACAAAAGTTGTAGATCTTGCAATTATCTATAAAAATTGTCCTTTTCATTTTTTCTCTACGAATCACCATTCCTGAGATATCACTATCGGCAAACAGACTACCTCACAAGTGGTGGGGATATACAGGGTGTTTCAAGTTTTAGGTCCAGTCAAAAAATAAATACTTCTAGTATTCCAAAATAAAAAATATATATCGCAAACGATAGAGTTTCTAACACGCTTCAATTTGATGCTTTGCTGATATCCCAAATTTTTATGATATAAGCGTAAAACGCAAAAAACTACATTAAAAAAAATTTTTTTTCAAATTATTCCAATAATTTTTTTATAATAAAATTCCTCCTATTTTTTAAGTAAGACTTCCGAAACTGAAACAGTAAAAAACCCAAGGCGTATTGAGCAATTGAAATTTCAATTTGCAAAAAAAGGGCATTTTTTAATTGACAAGTAAAATTTTAGTCTGACAGTTAATGACGTTTCAATTTTTTGTGAATCAAGCAAAGACACGAGCTCTGTTTTTTCAATGGTGACTAAGATAAAACATTTATTTGATCTTTTGCAAATTGGAATTTCAATTGCTCAATACGCCTTGGGGTTTTTTACTGTTTCAGTTTCGGAAGTCTCACTTAAAAAATAGGAGGAATTTTATTATGAGAAAACGATTGCAATAATTTGGAAACAAAAAATTTTTTATCTAGTTTTTCACAATTCACGCAATAATTTGGAAACAAAAAATTTTTTATCTAGTTTTTCACATTTCACGCTCATACCATGAAAATTTCGTATAACATTAAAGCATCAAATTGAAGCGTGTTAGAAGCTCTATCGTTTGAGATATATTTTTTTTCTTTTGGACAACTAGAAGTATTTATTTTTTGACTGGACCTAAAACTTGAAACACCCTGTATGTGTTCATACCTATTATGCACACGGTTTCTTTAGCTTTTGAAATCGTGATATCTCAGAAGTGGTGACTCGTAGGAAAAAAAGTATAGAAACAATTTTTATAGACAATTGCAAGGTCTACAACTTTTGTTTGAATATTTTCATGATAAGAGTTACCGTTTACAAGAAAAATTCAAAAAATCGATACTTTTGACCTTGACATTGAATAACTTTTTTAGCACACGTGATCGGTTGGGACTTTTGATAATTTATTTGTGATAGTATACTTAAGATCTGTACCAATTTTCAGCTCTATGCGAATTTTTGTAAATTGAAATGTCTATTTTGACCGGACTAGAAGTTAGTTCAGGAATAATAATAATTGGATATTTTTTTGCTATTGTATAATATATCATGCGATTTTCTAAAATTTTGATCTAGTTATTCATGACAGATACGTTAACCCGATGTCCATTACGGAAATATGATTCTAACATAAATTTTTTGTTCTTCGATGAACATTTTGGACATATTGATAGATAAAGCGACGCTGAAGTTGTTTAAGCAATACGTTTCACTGCTGAGGTAACTGTCATGGATAACTAGATCAAAATTTAAAAATCGCATGGTATTTTAATACATAATCCGGAATTGGCATTTTTTATGACAACTCTTATTATTTCCACAAAGGAATTTGTGGTAGTGTCAATGTTATTTAAAATATAAACACCCTTTACTTCAAATTGTTATGGCTAGAGTGTGGATTATATGCATTTTTCATATTTCATACATACCGGGTGCTCAAAAACTGGCGCACCAACTCAATGGTGTGTGGTAGAGAATCGCTTATATATAAAGGTAAAAATAGTAAAAAAATTCTGTGTATTAAAATTATTGATAAATAACGAATTTTAAATAAATGATATGTAGCAACGTTGTGTAACAGTCGTGATAACAATAGAATTTGATCAACAATAAAAATAAATTAATTTTGAAACGGTTTCCTAGGAAATAATTCCCAGTGTTGGCACATCTACAAGTTGTAACTTTCTAATGGATTCAAGCTGTTTATCTCGAGTAGTTTTGGGAGTTGTTCGTGTGTCTATCAATTGAAACGTTTCTAATTGTGACTTTCTGCGAGCGGGGCTCGTTGTTTTAAAATTCCGAGTTGTGATTTTAGCACAAAATAAAAACATTGTCCTTTTGTTTTAATAACGACACCTGCACATTCATGCAGCTTCATATTAATCCATATCTAACATTTACTCTGTAGCTGTGGTAGTCCGGATATTGTTCGTTTGGATTTTTGTATCAGGATTTGCAGTGTCGCTGTGTTTTTTCAAACGTTCGTTTTTTTTTTTATTTGTATACACGGTATGTTACATCTGCTCGTACATAGCTAACTGTGCATTATTTTGCCATCAGTATGCTAAATTATTATTAGAGTTGGACAGGAGTGTTTGAAAACGGTCGCGCTTTTCCAAACATGAAGCGACTTATTTAAATTAATTAATTTTCGGGCGGCCCTTTATGTTTTATCTATAAAACGGACTCGTTAAGGACATTGCGTCAATTTAAATATTCGTTCCGCTAAGCCCGAAAGAGGAGCATCGTTTTGACGCACCGCTGCGGCCTAAATTGAGAACAAATTTGTTTGTTCTGTGAATAATTGCTCTCATTTTGTCTAATTTCTCTTTAAAAGGGTTAAAACGCTCCGGCGTTATAGTGAAAGCACATTTATAACGGGAGCGGCACCGGAACTATTATCTCAATATAATTATGGAGCAGGGACGCTTTCCCACCTCCAAAAATGGGCAAAAATTGTTTTCGGCTAGAATCAAGTCATAAATAATAGTTTGGCATTTGAGCTATTTATGATTCCGCAGAGCGAAATGTCATAAGTAGGGCGATATATTTTAAAGCGTCCGATTCCGTTGGGAATTGTTTTAAAAAGTGCTATCATCGTATGGTCGCGTTGATATGAAATTGTTCCGGTGTTTTAGTGACATCGATCGCAATAAAATTAGCGTCAAATGTCGCGTTTTATAGCGGAAGTTATTAATCGCAGAAAGGTAATCTATTTCGATTGTAACAACATCGGTCAGCATCGCATTGGTTGTAAAATCGTGTTGTTATTTCGCTAGAAAGAAGCAAGAGTTCCGTTTTAATAAATTCGGCACGTTGTTGTCGACGTTCACCAGCTGTGCTGCATAATTTTCGCGAGAGGCTTTTATTGTAACGAGGCACCTATTTGGTATTTATAAATAATTAAGTGCGGCGCTCCCTAAAGTTTGGCGAAGTATGACAGATGACGAAAGGGCTGAGCGCACACGTTATTCAAGTTCCGACATTAATAAGAGAACATAGCCTTGAGCTGCGTGAATAATGGCCCAGTCCTGGCAGGAGAGCATGAACCAACCAGACAGGATTATGCCAGATTAACATAAGACACAGCTCAGCTTAGCGTTGTTTTGGCAGTGAGTAATTACGGGACGGTTTTTCAGACGGATGCGATTTTTTTAAATTGCATTCGAAGGGTCACAGACATTTTTAATCTAAATCTAATCAGAACGTCGGCACGACGGAGGAAATTTACATCAACACATTGATCAAATATCGACCCGCTTCCACCGTCTAAAAGCCCAACGATTTGTTTCCATACTAGACAAAATAGCTAACACGAGTTTAGTAGTATTTTACAGGTTGTTGAAAAAAATAAAATAGTAAATTCAAATATAGATCATCTTCTATACAACTGTTTTTCACAAGTTGTAACTGATTCAATTACGTCAGGTATTCCACATGGTTCCGTTTTAGGACCCTTACTATTCCTTATTTATACGTAAAATTCTTAAACAGTGCAGTATAGTTATGCCGATGATATCCAGTTACTATTCTCTTTTAGGCCAAATCAAATTCATGACGCTTTAACTAATCTTAACAGTGGTATAACTGATATTCTTGCCTTTGAATTCGCCTAATGTTACTGACAAAATCAATCACCCGGTATATGTGATTAGATATATCAATATATTTTGTTTTCTTTAAAAAAAGTAAGAAGTAAAATTTTAATAAACAGTCAACGTTCATATGATAAAAAATTTGGCTTCTTTTTGGACGAAAGTCTTCGATTTAAGGAACATATCGCAAATCTGTTCAAGAGTTATGTCGGTCTTAATTCTTTATCATTATTGTAACACTATCTCTATCTCGATAAGGTCGTACAGAATATACTCTACAAATACAAAACACATATTGCAGGTTTAAGCTAAAAAATATTTTCACATTTCTTGTAAACTATTCGAACTTGGTTGGCTTAAGTTGGATAACGTTCTTTAATAATGTTTTCACTTTTTTTTTGTTCGGAAAATAGTGATATTTTCAACACCACTTTATTTTCGTGACTATGATAATAGATTTAATACCCATTACTCAAACTTAAAAGATTTACTAATTTATTGTCTTTACCTTATTTTCATTCAGCTACGTTCTAACGATCCTTTACTTATAATGAAATTTCTATTTACAGTAAATTAAATGCGTACTTCAAATTGCTTCTTTTATACAGTTTTCGCCGAGAAGAAATATGAAATAATAAAATTTATCATCACGAATTTGTTATTCTTTTTTATTTCCTTTCTTCTTTTTCTTTTGTTGTGTTTTTATTTTACGTTTATTATATTATACAGGGTGAGTATGGGCGTACTCGATTGCACCTACACCGTTAATGATTTCGAAATGAGTCAAAAGCCACCGCACTTGGGTGGCCGAAGTGCATCTTCTAAAATTATTTTACTCTATACAGGATGTTCCATTTTTACATTACAGCCTATAACATAGTTTTTTTAAATGGCACCCCCCGCATATTTGTACATATTTCAATTTGCACTTCTTTAAGCTTTAAAAATCTGTTTAGTTTTTTCAATTTGCTTTAACCGTTCAGAAGTTATTTAATTTTTTCTTCAATTTAGTGCTTCTGCAAGCACATTATTAAAAAATCGCAGTACGCTTGGTTTTCGCGATTTCAAGTTGTAACTTTGTCCACATGTAAACAACTGCCTAAAGTATCTTTCGGTGGCAAGATCGTCTATTTTTACTGTAGAATCTCCTTGTATGACACATAAATTTTAGGAAACTTTGAAGGACCGTAACTTAATTTTTTTAAATAGCACCCCTTGTGTTTTATTACTAGCTCCTATTCAGTGTCCCATTTTACATCTTTTTTACCTCTTAGGTTTTTTCCTAAAAGTTGATAGTTTGGAAGATAATTCGGTTTTTCTGAAAAATACACACAAAATATCTTGAATATTAATGTAGCGTGCCATGACTGACATGAAAAACAATAACTTCTGACATACCGACATCAAACCGGTGTTTATTGTACGTCACATTTTGATTTTGTTGTGAAAATGAATTTTTCATGTAAAATGCATACAAATCTCATCGAGATATAGACCCTAATTTTGATTACACAATACTACTAAATATGCAAGAAAGAATTATAAGGCTTTTCATAGAATTGATCATGCCATATTAGAAGCGGTGAATTTTCTATAAAGAATTAACGAATGTAGTGCTTTATTGCTTAAGAAAGCCGTCATTTTAAACAGTTTTGTAATTGCAAGTAAAATGTTATCGCTATTGATTTGTTATACCTCAGTAAATATTTTTTTTATTTTTTTATTTCTCCATTGTAAATTTCTTTCATTATTATTTAACAATTTCTTGCCAAAATTTTATTAAAGTTTATATCTCGACGAGATTTGTAGGTATGCATTTTACGCAAATGTTAATTAACATTACATTACATTACATTAAGTATCCAAGAGATTTTGCGTCCATTTTTCAGAAAAAACGATTTATTTCCCAAATTATCAACTTTTTGGAAAAAACCTAAGAGGTAAAAAAGATGTAAAATCAGACACTAAATAGGATCTAGTAATAAAATACAGGGGGTGCTATTTAAAAAAAAACAAGTTACTGTCGTTTGAAGTTTGCTAAAATGAATGTGTCACAGCAAGGAGATGCTACAATAAAAATGGACGATCTTGCCACCCAAAGATACCTCAGACAGTTGTTTACATATACACAAAGTCCCAACTTGATATCCCAAAAACCAAGCGTACTGCGATTTGTTAATAATATGCCTGCAAACGCACTAAATTGTAGAAAAAATTAAATAACTTCTGAACGGTTAAAGCAAATTGAAAAAACTAAACGGATTTTTAAAGCTGAAAGAAGTGCAAATTGAAATATGCACAAATATACAGGGATGCCATTTAAAAAAATATATGTACAGGCTGTTCTGTAAAAATGGAACACCCTGTATAGAGCAAAATAATTTTAGAAGACAAACTTTGGCCTCCCATGTGCAGTGTCTTTTGACTTATTTCGATATCATTGACGGTGTAGGTGCAATCGAGCACACCCATATCAATGACTCACCCTGTATTTATTTTTCGATCATGTTTTGTACTGGGTTAAGTTGAGTAACCTCGGCTAAACTTCGCCTAAATAAAGACCATTCATATTTATCTGATTTAACTGATCGAAAAAAAAGGTAGGAATACAAAACCCTTAACTTTTTTTGATCAGTTTATTTCCAAAAAAACTCTATAATGACATAGATTTTGAGCATTTTTGCATGCAAATTCCGAAACAAAACATCTGCAGTAATTAGTAGTGAGCCGGAATGCCTCTGTTCGAATGTTCTTCAAAACTCGAAATACGCGGAAAAGAATAATTGAAAAACAATTATGCAAAACAGTGTTCGTCTTTATCGTATTGTATAAGTAGCATCGGGGGTATTATTGAACCTGGAATTATAAACGTGATCTCTGGCAAATGCTGCAATAAAACTTTTTACAAATTGCCAACAAATGCCTCAATTTAAAAGTTATCGATTGGAGAATTTAAGCAGACAGCGAAATTTTCTGACATACGAATCAATGTAAAACGTTTGGTAAAGAGTGTTATAATTTAGTACGAGAGATAAGGTTTAAGTGCACATAACCGGCATTATTTTAAATGTGAGCTGCTATCTGATTTTCCCCGCAACCATTGAACTCTGGAGACCGGATAGTTACGACTTCATAAAGATACAAGCTAAACTCTGAGCACGTCTTGAACGAATGCGTAGTCGCATTGAAACGATTTCTTATTGTGCGAAAAAGGATAATTTTTGCAAACGAAGTAATTTTAACGGCGTGCGACATTATACGAGCCCCATTTCGAATTTCAGATAGTTCATTAGTACGTTCTGTATTTAAATCATCGGGTGAATGAATGCGTAGGGTCTAGCTAACCTGATTATGCTTTTACGTGAAACCCTTTGAACTGAAATTTGAATCCTTTTAGTTTTTACGTCTGGAAAACTTAAAACTTAATGATGAAGAAATTGTAGGTTAATTGTATACTAAAACCTGCATGAAAAGCTCTCTAAATGTTAATATCGCCGGCTTATTTTAGTGTTTGAACATTTTTCTGAATTAACCACTTAAATGATAATAAGTGGCGCGGTCTTGAGGAGTTATTTACCAACATATTTAATAATAACAATTTTATTGTTTGAAGCTCGCGCCGTTCCATTATTTCACTTTTTCCCTCATTATCTAATTATGTTTTATGTGGGTGCGTTTTTATGTTTTTTGCCACAAAGTGCTGTTTTCTGTCACCATTACCACGTTCTTTTATTTCTCGAGCTTTTAATAATACTTTATTTCTATTAATTCCGACACACTTTTATGATAGTTTTACGCCAAAGGAAATGTACGCTGAAAGTTTAATGCAAACATGTTGTGCTTTTGAAAGTTGACCATTACAAGTTTAGCAAACGTGAGCGTTTTTCAAAGTAAGGAGTAGAAATCTATTAAAGTTGGCCAAAAGTTAGTTTGTAACAGTCTACTAGCTTGTAGAGATTGAAATTGTTATCAGGAATTTCAAAGAGACTTTGTAATTATTTGGAACTCGGCATTCTTGGGATGAAGTGTGAATAACAATATGCAATACGGATCGAAGCAGGTGATGCAGCGAGCATTTTTCACAAAACAACCTTTTAATCTCGTGAAGTTGATAAACTTGTCCGTTTTCGAAAGATTAATGTTGAAATTTAGCTCAGACCTCGAGGCAAACAAATTCTAGCTAATAACACGAATCGGGAGCTAAGCGTTTATGAGCAGAGATTTGTCCGATGTCTTTATTTTATGAGAGCTGAGCATTGAAAATCACTGCATTTCCTCCAATCTGATGAAAAATTTAAGACTTGTGTCCCTTCTCAGCGTCGCGTCGTTAAATATTAATACGGAGAGATATGTTGAGAAAAAAATACACATTGCGACAGTGTTCCGTTCAGAGCAACATATTGATTCGGGGATAAGGTGGCAGCGAACAATACCTCACTGTCTACACCTTACATGCTCCATTTGCTGCCTTCGATAACCTTAAACTTATGCTATTTTAGGGAGCGACCTAATCGGAATTATAAACGGGAGAAACAATAAATTGTGTTGCTAAGTGGAGGAGTCGCAAAGAAATCAAACGTTTTGCGCTTTCCATCGGATTATTCAATTATTCTAAAAGGATGGTTCATCCGCAATTCAATCTCTGCGGTTTTTTACCTGCCTTACTTCTTCTTATCCGTTGCTTCCGTTATCTAACTTTTATCTTTGAAGAAGTTGAGTGAGAGAGCTTGCCGTGTAAACTTCCAACCGTTTCGTTCGCTCCTGTATCTCATACTCGGGATTAAATAAAGGAAAGAAACAACGTCCTAATGGCTTCAAAGTGGTCATTGTTATTCAGACTCCTTATTGCAAATCTGATACGCAAAACATCGATCTCGCTATTCCAATTTCGTCGAGTAATTGCATTGCAAATCGCAGCATGCAAACTGTATACCGAGGTAGTCATTACGGGATAATCGATGCGTCCCAGTCTACCTCCAAATTCTCCCCTTTTTTTTTAATCGCAAAACCTATCGATCTACTCGGGCGGCGAATCTTCCGTTTATAAATCATTGCTCCTAATGTTCGGCCCATTCGCTGTTAGTTAATATTGAGGGAGTTTATGGGAGCTATGGTTGTGCACTTATCCAAACTCCTTTTCCCTAATCATTAACTACTCCCACCGTAATTTGTTAATCCGGTGCAGAAACATGCTCAAACAAGCCGATTAAGTCAATCATCATTACCAACTTTATTGGAGTTTGACGTTTACGTGCATTAATAATTAGCTCGACTATCGATTTCGCCCATTTCACGTTAAACCGACTTCATACTTCTTGGGAAAATAAACATATATTACACGGGATAATAGTGTATAAAAAGATACTCGCGCTAACGCCGCTTACTTTGCATCCTGTTTTGTAATGAATGATTTTATTTTACGATTACTTTTACGGTAGGTGCAAAATATGGGCACATAACACAAACAACCCCATTTGCAACCATCCCATGCAGAAAAAATAAAATATGATCACCTCGTTACTCAACTGAATCAATAAAGCTTACATTAGTTTAGCTAATGGGTGATATTCATTAAAAGTAGTAAATGCTTATACTTATATTTTTTTAAGTAGATGCTTACATCCATATTCATAAAATTATAAGTATTTACTTTTGTAGTAATAAGTAGATGCTAATACTTACGTAGTATTAGCATAAGCTTATAAAATTATAGAAACATAAGTATCTACTGCTGTCCATATTCATAAAACATATCGTGTGTTCAATATTGGTTCTGGTCGTGGTTTGCTGTGGTTTTTTCTTTCTAGCATGAGCGTAGGTTGCGTGATAAGTTCATATGGTTTGCTATCAACTGCCTAATTTTTGCATTTAGGAGTTTTTGATAAAAATCACATTGCAAATCATGATAATTGTATGCAGACGTTCAAGAATTTACTCTGTAAGTGCTGTCTCAGTTGAACGTGTGAATTTTTTGTCCGCGGAGCACTGACAGCTGTCATGTGTCATTGTTTCCGAGACATACGTTTTTTGTGACAATTGCTACACATAGGCGATGTGACCAGAACCAACATTGAACACTTTTTAGTAGTTACTAACAAAAATTAGTATGTACTTATCAAATTACTAGTCTGCTATTCGTTAAACTTATGTTTTTGCAGAAAAATCGATTTACTAAAAGACGCTATATTTGCCGTACCAAGAACTTCAAGAAACTTTAAAATTAAGCAAGAAAATGCGTCCGATCATAATTTCATATAAATGTAGCGGTTTTCAGCAAATGATCTCGATGGACACACAAAAGCCGATTTACCATTTTAAGTTTTTTTTATCGAAAGCGCCAAACCAATTTTTGTATTACGTTAATAGTCGGAAAATTGTCGGCTGTAAGTAACAGAGTTTGGTAGGTTCAGATTTTTCTGGTGATTTTTCGTCGATCTTAGTGCCTTTTGGCTGACTCCGGGCTCATCATAATCAAACGATATTTGGAAATCTTTTTTTAGAACTATGAAAAACTCGAATAAATACATACAAAACATTATTATTACAATATTTTATTAGAGAAAATATTACTCGGAATATTTATCAACTTTAAATAAAAACTCAACTTTAGATGTTCAGATTCTCCAAACGATTCTGTTTAGAATTTGTTCAATTCCGGAGTATTCTTCGGGATTTCAAGCTACTTCCAAAATTCCGTCTATGAGCGCTAAACAAACTTTTTCTAGATGTTAATAACTCGAAAACTGTGGCTGTTAGCTAATAATCCTAAGCTTGTTCGAATTTTTTAGACGATTATTAGTCGATTTCGGCGCATTTTGGGTGACTCGGGGTCAAAAAGTCGAAATAAAAATTGAAAAATTTTAGCCGGAAACGCTTCGAAAATCATAAAACGGTTATGTTTCTGTTTCCAAGCTGGGCGACCTGGCACTACAAAAATCTAGCTAAGAACTCCACAATGAGGATGATTTACATTTTGAACGTCAAACTAAAAATAATTGTCGATATTTGACAAATCTGGCGGTAACCAAGCAAGCATATTAGTAGATACTTATATAGATGTAGAGCCTATTCCAAACCTGGTGGCGAACTGACATTGACAAAAATGACTGAATTTTGGAATTAAACAAATGTTTACTATTTAAAAAAAAATTGCCCATGGGCGTCGTTATAAAATGTAATGTTTTTCAAACCCACTGTTAGTCTTTAAAAATTATAATAAGATATGTAAGATGAAGAATAATGTACACATTATTAATAATAATAGTATAATTTCTATGTGTCTTCGTCCTCAAAATGTATTAATGTTAAAATTACAACTAATTAAATTTTAGGGAAAAAATGCACGCCCATGTATTTCATTATTTTAACCAAGTGGGGGCATTTCAAGAGTATTTTATGTCACTGTCAGTTCGCTACCAGATATGGAACAACCTCTAAGTAGAACTCATAAGAATAAGCATCTTTTTATGAATATGGATGCAAGTATTTACTTTTAGGTTCAACTGATACTTATAAGTAAATGCTAATACTTATAAGTATTTGCTTATAAGTAGATATTAATTTTTATGAATATGACCCAATAGCTTCCAAGTGCTGTTTATTATTTATTTAAATTAGGATGAAATAAAAAAATGATATTTGGCTTTGGGCAAAAAACGTTGAGTCGCTGCTGGAGATGCGGAAATGCGTTACAGCTTTATATAGAAATAATTTATTTCAGTCAACTATAAAACGTTGAATTTTATATATGCCAAGACCTCATGCGACATCTCTGCTATTATTATGTTCGTCCCAATACGTTTTGAAAGCAGAACTAAAAATACTTTGAGAAATATTTATGTAGAAATGCCACAAGCGGTAAAAAACTTTCCATTTCAACATAATTGATGAAGGCATCTTATTGATTGTGATAACATCATCACTCCGACGTTTCAAACCTGCGTTTAATAAACATTTGCCCTAAAAGGGGACAAAGAACGGCTGAATACGTGTCAGCAGCGACGTTTTAATAATATCAACTCGGCGCTTTTATTAAAAATAAATTAACTGCATACGCAGGAAACAACGAGTAAATTTCACGACAGGTATTGTCAATATTTTCAAAAAGAATAATCGTGTTTTGTGAAATGCCAACTGAATGAAGTATTGATTAGTTCGTCTCAAAACTTTATTTTCGGGTCCGAATGGGGGTAAAATTTTATGAAAACAGCCGGGTCTTGTGTGTCATTAGGGCGTTTCTGTTCGCAGCATTGCCGGAAGAGGGCCCCCGAATATCAGGTGGCCGTCCCCGCTATCAAGTTGGTGATACGGTCCGAGTGAATTGCACGTCGGGTCGGTCGAAACCCGCCGCCAATTTGAAATGGATGATCAACGGAGAACCGGCAGATCCGAAATTCCTCGTTCCCCACAAAAAGATCATCACTGGACGAGAAGGACTCGAGACGACGGTTCTAGGACTGCAGTTTGTCGTGCGTCATAAGCACTTCAAACGGGGTGATATGAAGCTCAAATGCGTCGCTTCGATCGAAAGTGTTTATTCGAGGAGTAATGAAGAGAGCGTTGAGGGCGAACGGCCGCAGAGAGCCTCGGTTTTGGAAAGTCGGGGGACGGTGGCACCTGCAGGCTCCAGGGCCGATAGAGTGCAAGGTAAGTGATCTTTTAACTCAAATTATCTAAATACACTTCAAGTTGTAATAGTTTGCTGAGAATTATTTGTGTACATCAATAATCTGTTTAATGATAGAACGGTCAGACACTTGTCCTGCCAGTAGGATACTCCTTCGTCCTTTCGGCAGGACAGCTGGACTGCTAGTAGGACGAAACTTTTAAATAGTATTGTCCTGCCAGCTGGACTATTGTATTTCTTATTAAAGATTATTAACTTTAAATGAAATAAAAAGTGCAATTAAAATAACGCATAATGTGAAACAATATATTGCTTTATTGATTATATTTAGTATGTTTGTGTTTTTTATGAACCTACCCAAAATATGGAAAATTAACTACTGGGTTGAAATAAATTCTAGTTCATGTTAACTGTAACATATTTAGGTTAAAATTCTAAATCTCATAAAATATTTGTAGTTTCTATCAATTTTTTTAAGGTTTCTTCGTATGTCACAACGAAATAATTATTTTTATTACCAAATAACAGTTTTACTCTATTTATTAAAATTCGATTTGTCGTCAAAATTTGTAGCCTTAGTAAAGGGGCTATTTTAAAACTAGAACAAATTTCATTGTCACATTTATTGACTGACCCGCCACTGTACTAAAGAACTCCTAAAAAAAGTACTAAAGGCAAAATTATACAGGGTGTTCCACGAGGTAGTGCATATATTTTAACCATAGATCGAGCATTAAAATTAAATGGACCCATATTTTTAATTTTGTTTCAAAGAAATTTTTTTGTGGAATTATTAGCCCCCAAAGTTACCCCAAAAATACAGATTATAATTTTTATCTCTAATAATACTTATACAATTTTTATAAAATTTGGTATACAGACGTTATTTTAAACACTTATTTAACAGTGGAAATTGTAAGGTTGTAGGGCATTATTGAAGGGGGCTACCAGAGTCCCCTTGACATAAATTATTTCATAACTTTGTAGCACAAATTAATTTAGCTTTGATACTTATAGAATTTGAAAGCTTGTTCCATTTAGAAACTTTTTTGTCTCTTGTAAATTTTTTGTAAAATCTACTGTTTTCGAGTAAAATAATAAAATGTGAAAAGATGCAGTCGATATAAGCATCAGTATCGCACCTAAACGGCTTTGATTTCAAACCTGTCAAAAGTGAAAATTTTATTGTCAAATTTCGTTTTCAAATTCCTGGCTTGTAAAATAAGCAACCATAACGGAAAAAGTGTGAAACGAGATTTGACAATAATATTTGCACCTTTAACAGGTCTGAAGTCAATGCCGCTTTGTTTAAAAACACTGTGGCTGTGCTGATATCGACTGCATCTTTTCACATTTTATTATTGTACTCGTAAATGGTACATTTTACAAAAAATGTACAAGAGACAAAAAAGCTTCTAAATTTAATAGCCTTTTAAATTCTAGTAGTACCAAAGCTAAACTAATTTGTGCTACAAAGTTATGAAACAATTTATGTCAAGGGGGTCCCGGCAGCCCCCTTCAACAATGCCCTACAGGCTTACAATTTGCACTGTTAAATGAGTGTTTAAAATAACGACTGTATGCCTAATTTTCTAAAAATTGGAAAGTATTATTAGAGATAAAAATTATAATTTGTATTTTTGGAGCAACTTTGAGGGCTAATAATTCCACAAGAAAATTTTTTTGGAAAAAAAAAATACAGGTCCATTTAATTTTAATGCTCAATCTATGGTTAAAATATATGCACTACCTCGCGGGACACCCTGTATGACGAATCTGTTGCAAAAGGTTTTTTCTTACCAAGAGGACGGGAACATATTAGAAACAACGATGTGCAAATTACAGGACGAGCCCCAAAGCTGCAGATTCGTCACCAAATAATTATTTCCGCTACAATTATTTCACTTTTTTGGTGGGCTCAAAGATTAGGCCAGATTTACTTTTTATCAAATTCTAGAAGAACAGAACATAACAACTAAGATCTTATGATCCAAATTGAAAGAAAAACGAGTTCGAGAGATACATTCTTCAATGTTCGAAATTATAAAAAATAATGTCATATTAGATTTTCGGTCTGTTAGAGCAAAATTTCGCGAGAATGAGTTTTTGATTAAAAAAAAGTGCTTTACAGGCGAAAATAAGTTTTACGGAAAAAATTGTTTCTCACTTATTAGACGAACTAAACCTAGGGAAACAGCACAATTGCGACTTTTACTGAAAACCTTCGACGAATATCTCTATCTCTATCTCTATCTCTATCTCTATCTCTATCTCTATCTCTATCTCTATCTCTATCTCTATCTCTATCTCTATTTCTATTTCTATTTCTATTTCTATTTCTATTTCTATTTCTATTTCTATTTCTATTTCTATTTCTATTTCTATTTCTATTTCTATTTCTATTTCTATTTCTATTTCTATTTCTATTTCTATTTCTATTTCTATTTCTATTTCTATTTCTATTTCTATTTCTATTTCTATTTCTATTTCTATTTCTATTTCTATTTCTATTTCTATTTCTATTTCTATTTCTATTTCTATTTCTATTTCTATTTCTATTTCTATTTCTATTTCTATTTCTATTTCTATTTCTATTTCTATTTCTATTTCTATTTCTATTTCTATTTCTATTTCTATTTCTATTTCTATTTCTATTTCTATTTCTATTTCTATTTCTATTTCTATTTCTATTTCTATTTCTATTTCTATTTCTATTTCTATTTCTATTTCTATTTCTATTTCTATTTCTATTTCTATTTCTATTTCTATTTCTATTTCTATTTCTATTTCTATTTCTATTTCTATTTCTATTTCTATTTCTATTTCTATTTCTATTTCTATTTCTGAGCAAAGTTTTTTGGCAATCCAGTCAAAATTGTGCAAATAATCGTAATTAAAGTAATACTTATTGTAGGTTTTTTTATATTGATTTTAAGATTACATATACATAAGTTACTTGAATAAAGACTGCAAAACTGTAGAATTATTAGTTTCAAGAAGAAAAAGTGTTAAAAAAGGCTAATATAATGTAGAAGTTATATTCCCAGAAACCTACATTCAAAGTGAAATCACGCTTTTGAAGGTTGTGTTGTGATTTTTGTTTTGCTTGATCATTTGTATTATGAAAGATAAATAGTTTTTCAATAATTTAGTGCATTTTTTATCGAGCTAATCCGTTTCCTTTTCTATTTATTCCCAAAAAACAAAGTGGTATCTCAAATATGCTGCACTTCTTCTTCCTCTACCTATCTAACAATAAAAAAGCATCAAGATCACAAAAACCAAAAAGTTATGTCTAATTTATACTTAACGTAAAAATATCGTAAGACATCCAAATCTGTCTTCATTTTTGTTCTACAATTCATAATTTTGGAGATATTAGTCGATTTTTATGTTTAATTCTACCAAATATACCTAAATAAAATACAATCTAGTCAAAATTGTGCAAATAATCCGAATAAAACAACATAGTCAAAATTTTTATTTACTATCTAAGTAAAAAAATCATAGGAATTACAGTAACCAAAAATTTATTTCAAAGGTATTATATTTTGATATAAAATCATCTGAAAAATATTTGTTCGACTCGTGGTTTTGGAGACATTCACGAAATAAAGACAATTTTAATTTTTTCTATCTACTGACGACAAATAAAGACATACTTATAATAAAGTATCAAAGAAATAAAGAAAATTTTAAACTCCCATAAAAAAACAGTGAAGCTTTTTCAAGCGACGCGACAGTGCGTATTGTGAAAAAAATTCATATTCAATATCGAAGATATGTCCACACTTATATTTCTAATAGATAATCGTACTTGAATAATTTGGTGTTGAGAATTGGTGACAAATCTATCATTCTGAGAGCAAACCTAATCATTTGGCAGTTGGGATCGCTTGATGTTCGCTAAAATCTCACTCGTTCTTTTTTTTATTTTTGTGGGCGCTCTTGAGTCGATTTAATTTTCCCACCGGCCGCATTGGGTAAACGCCCTTTCATTAGGAGAATGCAAGTTTAACTTACACAACAGAATCCACTAATTTGATGTTAAAGGTTACCATGGCTCCGGGAGGTAATCTTACTTACACTCCCTGGAGCAAATTATTAATTCCTCAAGTTCGCCAAAAGCTCATTAATTACTAAAGTCACGTGGGAATTTAGGTTAAAAATGTAAAAAATCGCGTCGTGAATGCTCCGTTTGCTCGTTTCCCCCCCGATATTGGAATTTTATTTGGCGATAAGTGTGTACGATTGAGGTGTAAAAGACGCATCAGAAATATCACGTCAGGCAGCAAGAATTACGAGCCGTCTTGTATTATCCTGCGTTGATAACATTGTCCCGGCGACGACGAACACGTGTGTTGATAGTATCGCTCGAGTGTAGGATGTCGTCCTTTTCCCCTCTTTTAGATCCTCGTGCATGTCGTAAATTTTGAATAAAGTGGATGGTGCAGTGCAGGAAATTTATTTATGAATACTTTTGGCCCGCTTCCAATAAAACATGTTTCTGTGAATTTTGGCTAAGATCAATAATCTGATCATGAAATTATAAAATACGAGAGAAAAATTCATAACTTGCACCTTGGCAAAGCTCGCATCCAGCTGGAGCCACGATGACGGGACTTCCAAGCGCTGAGATTTGCTCGATTCAATTTTATTGAAAACTGATACAACTTGCGCAAAAAATAAACAGCTAATTGGACTCTAAGCCAAAAAGCTCCAGAGTGTAGGTCAAATAATAGTTCACCTCAAAGTGTTTACTTTTAAACATCCTTGCCGGATAAATTAGTACAGTTGAGATAAAGTACTTCTTTTTGCAATCCTCGACAATGCTATAGAATCAGCTTGGAAACCAACTATTGATTTTGGAAGTTTGCGCTACTTTGATGTTGGGGCAACCATACATCTATTGTATCTGATCAAGCATTTCAACAGAGCCGCAAAAATAATAATAAGATTTTTAAAACGTATAAGTCATTAATTTTTTGTTTTTATTTCGAATTCAGTTCCTTGTTTCTGGCGTTCCTGTAATTGTCTAAAAATACAATCGACGATTTTTAATTAGGCATTAAGGTTTTATGGGCTTTAAATTTTCTATTATTAGTCGTTTAATTGCAGAGGTAAAGTTGGCGTTTTTAAATCACCTGTATCACACAGTTTAAGCATATTTTAGTAGTAACAACTTAACTTGTAGCACGAACGCGTGTTTGGTTATTTATTCCGATAAAGATACGTGTAATACGTATTGATTTTTGCAAGTAATTACTATTACATGAGGCGCGTTAACAAAAAAATAAAACATTATTTAGGCGGCAGACAAACAAGTCGCCTTTTAATAACTCACTTCCTGCGCCAATTGTCTCGAATTAAGCTTTTGTTTCACAAAACACAAGCAGCGGTCGTGTTTTCTTAATTTGTCTCGAGTCTTATGTTGAAGAATACTAATTGATATATTTTTTCCACAGCCGCAGGAAGCCGGAAAGCGTTTCTCCCTCATGTTTCCCTCGTCGCGATGTGTTGTTTTTTACTCGCATTATGTCCAAGGTAATTGTGTTCTTTTGATCAGCTTTTTGCTAATAAGCCAAAGACACTGTGTGAGTGATACGAATTAACTGTTGCTTTGTACATTCCTTTATTATTGCTTTGTTTTTCGTCCTGTTAAAGTTTCTGTAGTTTCATATGGCACTAATTTAAGAATTAAGCTTTAAGTTCGGTATATGTTTATGAAATGTAGCCATTTACTATTGTACATATCTATAATTAATAAATGTTTCCAACAATCAAATCACTCTTCTAGTCGTATCATTTCGGGCATTGAGCTTGCCATTTTATCCAGAATGTAAGTATCATACCTAGATTGTAAATTTAAACGCTTTATTCCATCAAAGAGAGGAATTGAGCCTTTAAATGTGGCACAATGTTCATGTCATTGTAATTAAAGAATTTTCCATATTATTACCAAAATTAAGGCTAGTCTGTTATGAAACTGAATACGTTTATGATTTAAATTTTAGGGGGAAAATTGTATAAATATCTCAAGTGTTATGTGCATATACAAGAAAACACGTTAGCGCTTAAGGTTTATCTTTGATAATGCACTTATTTCAATCTAAGTCCTGCATGAAATTTTTTGGACAAGATAAGTTTTGATTGGTTTCCGTTAGCCGTCTTAGTTCCTGAAATTTATCTTGCCAAAATTTCATGTTACTTTACATTAAAATAAATCCCTGTGATGAGAAAATTGTAAGGTTGACGACGAGGTCAATTGGTGGTTAATTAGGACGAGTCGAACGTCTCGTTCGACTATAACTAAATTTATATGTAGCGAAAATTAATTTTAAATATTGTGTAATTACTCTAAAATTAACTAAATGTATATATAACGCATGAGTATTGCTGTAACAATGTTATTGAGTTTGAACCGCCCTGAGAAGGTTTCTCTCGGTTCGAAATCAAATCCTAACAGTTTAAAAATTACACTTATATGTATTTTATTTTGGAAAAAAATAAAAACGGATTATGGTAGTGTCGGCTTTTATTGGATAAATTTTCAATCAACAAAAGGTTTGTGTGTGGCGGGATTAAGCAAAGACCTCCGTAAATTAAAAATGTGTAACACAAACAAAAATGGGTTATAGAGGGAATTATAAAGTAATCCCAGTCTCCATTATCAGGAGGACTTTATCTTAGGTTCGTTATCCCTGATACAAACGCGACCTCTCTGTCTTGATGAGACGGCCGATCCACGAGGAATACCAAAACACTACTTGAAAATCCACAAACACACGAGTCTCTAGATTAAATTCGCCCTGGAGTTTTCTTGTCGATTCGTCTCTTAGTTTCCCGTCATCATGTCGAAAATGTCGTTATCTTCACACTAGAGGATCCGTTGATAGAATAGGAACGACTTAAGGTGTGTATCTAGAATTCATTCATTTCCTGTATCGACACACATCAACTTATATTAAACTAAGCGTGGCAAATTTTATTTCGCCTTTTTCCCGCTGTCTCTCGAAATTGTTTCAAAAATAACTCGAATAATTTCGTTTGATCTGCAAGCTCTCGTCGGTTTTGCGGTTGTTGTTCATCTAGGACTTTATCATCAAACTTTTTATTCCTTTCTTCTTTGATGGTTTTATCTTGGTTTGTGGAAACATTCATTTATCAAAGAAACAATGCCGATGTAATAAGGACTACTCTGTTTGTGAACCGCCATTGTTCACGTTCACGTCGACCTTGTTATCATTGCGGTCTAACCGTGTCGGTTTTCACCACTTACACTCCATTTCATTTATTTCACTCTAAATAAATGCTCTAATCTCAAACGCACCACAAAGGCCCGACCCGATGGCCATTTTTACACTTATCTATCACTCAAAAAACAACCAAACCCCACTAGAACCAATCACAAAGGTAAGTGTATCTTTTATTATTTCGATATTGTTATTGCGTCTCGGCACGCCATTATAATTTCTAACTTGTACACGAAACGGGTCAAACTATTGTTACTCCACCAAGTTTTTATTAGCAAATAATTTAACTCAATATTTAATCCAAGTAACTTAACTTCGTTCTGTGTTTGTCTGGAGTATCTATTATTAGATTGAAACACAACAAACTAGTTTTATTCGAGCCGACTTAACAAACTCAACATCAGCCCCCGGTTAAAAATGGGATATTTACATTTCGGGTTATAGGTAAACAAGAATGTGGAAAACATAACAAAACAAGGCAAGTGGAAAGAGCAATTTTTGATGATCTTTATCACTGCGGTATTGATTTTACGCAGTAACTAAAGGATAACATTTTACACGGAAAATTCTACATAAACTTAAACTTAATCTAACTTTGTTGAGTGACTTAGAAACTCTTGATATTTCAGGACTTAAATGCGATCGCTATCTTTTCGAGATACTAATTTTCCTGTTCTCCAGCTTCTACTTTTTTAACGCTGAAAGTATGAATTACTTGAACAGCGTTGTGTTTGGGTGTCTCGAACTGTGTTAAAATATACGTATGATAATCTAATTATGTAATGTAGAAATGGCACGATGTGTTCCAGCCAGTTTAACCCGCTTTACTCCCTTTACTTACTCCGTCATGAGCTGTTATTAGTACTGTTATTTCTTTAGTCGAGCGCGCTTCATGGCACTATTACAAGCCCCATTATTATTTATAGTGTGATTCCCCGATGTTTCCAGTCTGGGAGAGATATGCAGCCGGTTATGCACATGTGTGATGCTAGAACTTGTCAAGGTTTGGTTTGGAGCAGCTCATAACTTTCGAAATGAAGGCACCGACCACTTGACTAAGGGTTCAACCGCAATAAAATCAAATATAGCTCGATGATGCGTTGTCCTTACGTGTAGAGTTCCCAAGCTTGTTTTATTCGACTTGCTTTATATTATTACAAGTCGATGGCAGAATAGGTTTTTTAACAAGATACCCAATCGGGTTACTCTAGTTCGGGATCTTGAAAAATAACTAACAAACGGATATCGCTTAAACTTGGCAAACAATATAAAATCCACAGCGGGTCTTATTACTTTTTCATTATTTTTGTCAAAGACCATTGTTAAACGAAACGAGGGCAAAGAGTTACACGCTTTGAAACTTTTTGCCAACACTATTTTTGTCATAGTTACTACATGTCTGCAGACAGACTCAAAGGCTCGACACTGATGGATTTTCGCAATGTTTTTAGGTTCTCCTAATTTTCATACAATTTTCATACGTTTGGCTGGCAGTTAAATTCTCGAAAAAGTTTCTATTACTACATATTGAAATAGGGGTAAGTTTTACCACTATAAAATAATTTGTGGAAATTGGTGATTACCCTGCGCACTTTTCACATTTTTTCCACTACAGATATAGTAACATTTATATGATGTGTTAAATCAACTATTAGCTGTTTCAAAACTATGTAAACGCCAACGTCGCATTTTCTCTCAAAATTAGTTGTTATAAATTATTCATGCACTTGAAAAAATTAACAGCTAATGTAATTTATAGTTTCAATGAGAGATCTAATCGTTAATAACTATTCTACAATTTTATCAATCTTATTTAAAAAAATATTTCGTTAAAATGCGACGTTGGCGTTTTTATAGTTTTGAAACAGCTAATAGTTACTATTAAATTGTAATACATACCTATTATATTTTACACTTTGACAAAATAGGCGATAATAATACACAGAGATTATAATTTATAAGTAAGTCTTTGTACTTTCTTTTATCTATTTAAGAAAAGAGTGATACAATTTACAAAACATATGAAATAGGTGATATAACATAAATATGTTTCAACCTGAAATTATTAGTGAAGTGTATTCTATACCTAATAATACCCACATAGTTTATAAAAATATATTTAAAAATACACATAGTAGTTAGACAAAAAACCTATTTTTATACAATATTTTAATAAGCTACTTCACACACTTTTTGTTCTTTAAATTACTAATTCAGTTTTGATATTAGGCATTTTAGGGGTGAAGCAAAACTGGTGATACTAATAATTGTCTGATGGCGTTCTTAACGGAGAAGTGGAACTGTCTTGAGTTTGCACCTGTTAAAAAACCTCTCTAAAATACGATCCTCTAAACTGTTCCTAATTCATTCATACAAATAATAACAATAAGATCAACAACAAAAAAAGGTTCGATAATAATGATAAAAATGAAAATTTACTTACTCTACTGAAACGGCGAAATAAATTTTTAAAGACCACGGTCTTCTACATATATTACAACTTTAAAATTTTAAATAGGACTACTCGAAACAAAGATACAAACTTTACCACATCACCATAACCCTAAGAAGTGAGTTAGGAATATATAAACTTTAGATATGACCGTCATTCTCAATCACACTTTTTCAACTGGACTTTCTTTTGCTCTCACGCTTCTATATAAGTTGTATATGAAAACCTTTCTTACTTTTTACATTCTGTAACGGTAAATATTGCAGCTAAGTGGAATTGGAATATATCATTTTATACGAGTAGTAGTTAATTTTACAATTACATCGCAGTTGATTTTACTAATTAATTGCTTCCTAAAATGTACACAAGAAAGAGTAGTTTGTTTAACTTACTGTTTGCAGTAGTATATTATACCTCACATTAATAGTATTTTACGTATCAAGTCCGGAAAGAGAGGTTTTACTGGACGAGTAAGCAAATACCAGGACGAGTCGCAGTAGAAGATCACTTTTCGGACGTGTTGCGTAAATTTTTTTTGCAACCTGATGAGGATTTATTCCAACTTCATTGTCTCGTTTTTACCGGACTAGTCCGGGAATAATTATTAAACGGACTAGTCCGGTAAAATTGTACTTCATTGTCTCGTTTTTACCGGACTAGTCCGGGAATAATTATCAAACGGACTAGTCCGGTAAAATTGTACTTCATTTTCTCGTTTTTACCGGATTAGTCCGGGAAAAATTAGCCAGCGGACTAGTCCGGCAAAATGGGACTTTCCGGCATGAATATTATGAAAGTAAAATGTTCATTACGGTTAATTGTCAATATTTATTGATATTCCGACAAATTTTGATAATACCGTTTTAGTTTAGTTAAAAGCTTAATTCATAATTTAATTGTGCAAAGAACTACGAAACACGTCGATTGTTGTTTTTAAATTAACATCTTTTCTTTTAATAGAAAAATTGTGTTGGAATAGTCATCTGTTTTTGAACAGTGTAGATATTAATATTCTCAAAAAAAATTATCGTACAAGATTTTATATTTTGTATAATTGTTGAATAGAGGACTGAAAAATGTAATGAAAAACAAAAACAGTTGAGGATTGCCTACCCAAAAAATTGAGGATGACATCATAATTCAAAAACAAATGATGACGTCACTAACAAAATTTGTATGTGTAAAGATGGAGATTTAAAATCCAAAATCGACGGGTTCGAGCATTTTTTGCTAAAAAAAACATTAATTAATGCGAAAACATTAGCTACATAACTATAAGTACAAAACTTTATGATCTCTGTATAATTTAGACATATTTAACAAAAAAAACAAGTATTTATTATGTCAACTTTTTAAAATTTAACAGTAACATTTATTAGGCACTGTCATTTATCTACAAATACCCATATTTTTATCGATATATCGATACTTCAATATAATATATCGATATTTCGATATGTATCGATATATCGATATTTCGATATTTATCGATATATCGATGTTTATCGATAATTTTAATGTATCGATTGTCGATATTTAATATCGCCCACCCCTATACGGTACGGTTAAAAAAATATTTTTTTATTAGTTACATTTACACTTGTATTGGTAATAAGAACCCACCTAATAATTGTTGTGTTATAAACTTATAACTTATAAGTTATAACTTCTATCATATTTAAGTGTTGCATAGACCGTACTTTTTTTACTACTACAAATGTAATAACAAAGACATCATTTTTCGGAGTACCTACCAATTGGTACCGATCTGGTATCGAAAAGGTGGAGTCTTTTTTATAAATAAAATAAAATAAAATAAAATAAATAAATTTATAAATAAATTAAAAGACTTCGATTAGAGGGTAATTGTTGCAATTTGAAAGGGATTATAAAAGGGTTTCGTTCCAGTTAATTTTTATAAAACAATACTTGCTTTCTTCGAAGCAAGAAACTAATAGAATAGAAATTAAGGAAGAAGTAGTTGAAGGGCAATTACTTAATCTTTACTTCTCCAAGTAATCGTAATTAATTCCTGAATTGATTTTTGTGTTTGAGTGAAATTGTTACGTTGGGAATAAATTTGAAGAGTTTGGCTAATAAAAGCGGGCATGTCTTGGAGGAAGGGTCTAAAAAACTGCTACATGATATAAGGGCGGTAATGGACTCTAAAAGGAATCATTGTGGCATTTTATAGCACTCGCACACTTCGCGGTGAGTTGGAGGTATCGACCGAACTGTAGCAGGTATTGGCTGTATGTCAAGCTTGTCACGAACAGAGAGCTAGCGTTTCTTGTCCGAGTTTATACTGTTTACAGTAACTTTGTACATAAATATTGGCAGTGTCGAGTCAATTTTCTCAAAAGAGTTTTTATTAAATAAGAAAGCAGTGTAACATCGTTTCATTTTTATTTATCTAAGCCGTCCGTTATAGGCGATTTGTTGGAAATGGTAAATATGTAGACGCGTTTAGCAAAGCTCACGCTCGGTTACGTGTAAATTGTGCTAAATTGCCCCATAAAATAGAAATTCCGAAGAAAAATGTCATTACGGGCTGCATGCACAGTTTAGCGGACTAGCTAGGTATTTTCAATTACCTAATTAGAAAGTTTTAACAAGTTTTAAAAGCAATTTTGCCGGTTTTGAAAAGATATTATTCATTTGGGCGAAAGCAAGGAAGCGCCGGGCTATTAACTTTGGGAAAAATTCATTAATTATTAAAGTAAACTCGTCACATAACCGGTCAAATTTTTTCAATGCCACATTTGCGTTCCGCTGCGGTCGCCAATTCCAGAATCGTAACGTCAGCCATAAAATCAAAATATTGGCTGACCAATGTGGGAAAACAGTCTTAAATTTTGTTTGGAAGCTGCAATATATTTTTGCTGGCTAAAGTTCTCTAATGAAATTGGAATCTTTCGTCCAAATATAGATTTTCCGGGCTTTTATATTACAAACCGAATAAATTCGGTCGTCTTTAATCACTTTTTTACAATTTCAGCTGCGATTTAGGATATTGTGTCGGCTGTTGCGGTCATGCTTAGAAGACGCAAACAAACAAGGACCTGTAACGAGGTTTGATCAAAGCACTGTAAACTGAATTTGACTGCCGGATCAAGCCTAGGCATTGCACAAACATTGCTCTGTAATTTAATTATCGCCCGCTTTGATTCACCTACCGAGACTATCTTTGCCTTTTTCGGACCGTTTCTAACGATAAAATTCACAATTTATTATTAATCCTGTTTGTTGTGGCTAATCTCCGGTGACCATAAATTAACAATCACTGAATGTATAATCCAGAAATCCAGCTTTATTTATCAATACATTACACCAAGGGTGTAGTAAAGCGCGTGCGTTTTTAATTCTCAATTTTAATTAAATTTATTTTTTTAATGAATACAGCAACCCTGTTGCGTTATTTCTTTTCGTAATACCCGTTAACAAAATTTGCATTTTTATCAAATCATAATTACAACCATGAATGTTACTTCATTTAGTAAACATAGATTGGAGAAGAAAAATGCAAACAGGAAAATGTTTTTCATTAAATCAAATAAGCTCGCATAAAAATAATGATTTTTGAGCGCCCACAGACAGCATATTTAGGGAAGTATTTTTTAATGAAGAATACACAAAAAGAAAGCATCCCTGAGGTGTTTTCACTTTTGTGGACACCCATTTATTGAGTTACTTGTGCCTGAGCTTTGTTGCGGATTAGGTTTTCTGTTTGTAGGTGTTGAAATGCATCGATTGAGAGAGTGGCAAAATTGGCAGGTGAATCTGAACTCTGTCAAATCTCTCCTAGACAATGCCGTGTAAAGTTGGCCTGCTAATGCATTATTTCTCGGCCCACGTTCCCGGTCTCTTGAGGGCAGGTTGGCCGCCTTTGTTTCCTTTATACAGCAATTCTCTTTTCATATCTTCTTTCATACATCTTCTAAGATATTTTGTAGGGCAAGCAAGCTGACATTTAGGGGTACGTTTCTTTTATTTATTTTGCAATAAAATTTCTCTTAAATTTTTAATTCCTACAAAGAATTTCTATGCAAATCTCTTGGCTCAGACGAGTTGAGGAGTCAATTTGAAAAATTACGCGAGTCGGGACGCGAGAACTAATATCTCCAAATCCGGAAATCAGCATAAATTAAAAAACACAGTCCGGAAATAATGGCCTTTGTGTGAAGGAATATTTCATCACAAAGCGAACAATGGATTTTTCGTTATTATTCTGCGAAAAAATCGAAGGTATTTTCTGGGTTGAAACACGGCGTAAAAATTTAATTTTAATTTGAAAGTGATGCGAGGGGCGAGATGTAGTTTTTGATTCAAGAGTAGATTATCTTGGAGTCGTTCCGGTTGTCCAAGTGTCCTCGGTTCAACGCCAACTATGTCAGAGTCTCTAAACCCGGACATAAGCTTTCCAGCAGAAACTTGCGACCTACATTGTTTGTAGTTCTCAACTCATGCTTACTTCTGATCTCACAATCTATTTGTGTGAGCCACTTATGTTTCATTTTAAGCTCTGAATTACAAATTAGTTCGTCGCCTTAAGCAGGACCCAAACTCAGCCCCAGCCTCTTCGTGCATTTATACTTCTTAAAATTCAGCCCCGATTAATTGAAATAGTGTAGCGAGAAAGCGGGCCTGACGTGAGCCGGGAAATTTAGCGCAGTTGGTGTGTCATTCTTTAAAAATCGAGGTATCGTAAATTGACCACATTAACTTTTCTCTTTAAAACTTGGATGTGAAGTTTGCTAAGTTATTGCGACTTCATAGAATTTCGGCAAACTGGCGATAAATCAACACTGAGTTTGCTTTCGACAGCAGTTGCTGTTGGGTTTACCGCTGCATAAATTAATAATTCCGTGAGACGTATTCGATTCGCAAATAAAAACCCCCATCTGATCAATACAAATATTAAACTTATCAACAAACTGCTTAGAAATGCATGCCGTTTTGTTTGTATGCGGGCTATTTGCTCAATCAGCCGGATTTAGGATTTGGTTTTATCTCCTTTTTATCTTTCCAACTTTCCAAAGCTCAAGGCGGAGTGCTTCTCAAACATTTATCAACTTCCTAATTTTTTGCATTGTGCCGCGTTTGCCTAGAAATTTTGCAAAAATGTTGTTAAAATTGTGTGGTTGTAAAATTACATTTTTGATTTTTTTTAGCAAAATTGATTTGGCTTGTCAGTTACTCACTTTCCGGGCAAGTACAGCGTTCGACCTCGTCGATACAAAATTTACAAAGTAAATGTACCGAGAATAATGAAATAACAAAACTTTAGTAGTAATTGTTGTGAGAAATAACACCGCTTCACCGACTTCTCTAATTGATTTTCTTAAATTAACAAGACGCTGTATTTGCGAGGAATTTTTTGGAAAGTTTCAGCGCGAAATTTGCGTCGTCTCTGAGTATTAATACAAAGAAAGTTGGGAGAAAATTGTGTAACTGCAACCAATTAAATAAATAAAACACTTAAATAGATCTAGTCCAGAGAATAGTTGGCCAGAGAACGATGTAATAAAACGGACCAAGAAAAACACCAGCAGCGCGGTTGTAAACTTTCATTACTTTGAGCCCGAAAAAACTCAGGAGCTTTCCTACACCACATATTTTAAATTAATTTTCCACCGCAACATTCCGAACCGGAATCTATTTACCCGAAATTAAAAGGTATCTACCAATGAAACGAATTTATAGCAAACTACCAATTTTTCCGCATTTTCGGAGGTATTGTTTATTAAATAAATAAAAGCGTTTATTTTCTTCAAGCCTATAAAATATTTTTTTATTAAGTAATTTTTGCACCGGTTTACATCAGTTATAGTCTGGAGACTAGATGGTAATGCATTATACATAATTATACAATTATAAAATGGTGATTTTCTGAAATGCGTTGTTTTGTGTTTTGGAATACATAACGTTTCTCCATTCCTAGTTTGATAAAGTTCTGTGATTATAACCTATCTTACTAAGAGTCGATTTACAGAAAGTGAAATGGAGTGTTATACTAAAAAATGAAAATTTTTGCATTGATAACCAACAATAAAATAGGCGACTCTTATTTTTTATTTTAACCAAAGTTCTACCGTTTTTGAGAAAAAAAAATAGAAAATGCCAAAGTTCTTGGCCTGACGTCAGCAATGTTTCCTTTGAATCAGCCAGTCACAGCACTCGAGATAGAAAATTTGCCAACAAAGATAGCTTGAAAGACGTACGTTATTTCTATATTTCTGCCTTCAAAAAAATGGAATTTTTTTTTTAACTAACTCTAGCACAGTTTTATGGAATTTTGTATGCCTTTGCAACCCTTTGGAGTTGTTAAAAGTAGAAAAAAGTCAATAAGTTTGATTTTTAAAATTTGCTTAAAATTAGGGTAGCCATTTCATAGTGGTACCTAATTCTTCCACAAAAAAAATCGTAACTCAAAACTAAAAGTCGTAGAGCAAAACGGTTTGTTCCAGTGAATTCTGCGGCTCATTTTCCGTATAATATCAGCTTTTTACGAGATTTAAAATTTTGATTTTTTTTGCTAAAAATTAGGGTAGCCATTCAAAGTCCAATACTTTATTCTTCAACATAAAAATTCATAATTCAAAAACTAAAAGTCGTAGAGCAAAACGGTTTGCTCTAGTGAATTTTGCGGCTCATTTTCCGTGTAATACCAGCATTTCACGAGATTTAAAATTTTAACTTTTTTTGCTTAAAATTTTAATGGTCAAGGCACTTACCTTCATAAAAATGAAAACAAAAATTTTTTTTAAACTCACTTTAGCAAAGTTTTATGGACTTTTGTATGCTTTTACAACCCTCTGGAGTTGTTAAAAGTAGAAAAAAAATTAAAATGTTCGATTTAAAAAATTTTGATTTTTGCAATTTTTTCGCGATTTTGGTCGATTTCCGGTACCCGGAACATTCATCGAGTAATAACTCCGGAACTATTAGAGATAACCCTATGAAGTTTATTATCGTTGCAAAGCTCTTTTAGTTGTCTATCTTTTTCAAAAAAGATTATTGTTCTCTGACTTATAGTTTTCGAGAAAATTTCGAAAAAATTCAAAAGTAGGTCAAATTTAAAAAAATTCATAACTAAAAAACTATTGGGAATTTGGCGATCTTCTCGACGCCAATCGATTCCCCGGATCATTTTGCATCGGTAAGGATAAAAATAGTTCCACATTTTCGAATAGTTTTGCCGTAATTGAGAAAATAAAAAAATTAAAATATTTGTAAGCACTCCCCCCTACAAAATGGTCAATTTTTAAAGTGTCTCAAAATCAATTTAAACCCATCTTATCTTATAGATTTTGATGTGCTCTTTACGATGGAAAAAAGAGTTTTCTCCTAGCTCTTTTAGTTTGGCCGTAATCGGCGTTTGAAAATTGATTTTTTTTTAAACCTATGCCATTTTGTAGCGCTTTTTATACCGGTTCTAATCGATTTTGCCGTTTTTCTCTAACTCTAATAGTTTCGGTCTAATCGGCGTTTAAAAATTAAAAAAAGTCAAAATGGCAACCTTTTTTTGCGTTTTTCTCGGAAACTATAAGACTTAGAGCAAATTTTAAGAATGCATCAGATAGCGCTTAAAATTATCCATTTTCTCGATTAAACCCGGAGCCGCTCCGGGCACCGGTTCCGGGTACAGAGGCATATAAAGTTTAACACTAAAAAAATTCATAATTAAAAAACTAAAAGTCGTAGAGCAAAACGGTTTGTTCCAGTGAATTCTGCGGTTCATTTTCCGTATTATATCAGCTTTTCATGAGATTTAAAATTTGGAATTTTTTTGCTAAAAACCAGGGTAGCCATTCAAGTCCAATACTTTATTCTTCAACAAAAAAATTCATAATTCAAAAAGTAAAAGTCGTAGAGCATAACGGTTTGTTCCCGTGAATTCTGCGGCTCATTTTCCGTATAATATCAGCTTTTTACAAGATTTAAAATTTTGATTTTTTTTGCTAAAAATTAGAGTAGCCATTTTATAGTGGTACCTAATTCTTCAACACAATAATTCGTAACTCGATCATTTTACATACTCCATAATCAATTTCTTGGTTCACAAGGCATTCAGTTCGATTGTCAATCGATAACTTAAGTATTATTTTATTGTGTGGATGACTTTTGGTGTATTGGGCCGAAATTAGGAAAAGGCAACAGTTTCGGCTGAGGCGCGAAAGGGCTGGGAATAAAGTAAGATCAAAGGGCGCGCCTCCTTTGAGCGCATCTTTGGACAATTGTTTTCCGAGGTGTGGGTAGCTGGTACGTCCCTGGAATACTAAGCACGGCAGAAGAGTGCAGCTCGAGCCCGAGGGGGTGTTTGTTGGGGCGCTACCGCATTGTAGGATCAATTAAGACAGCTCCGTCCCTCGATTACAGCCTCGCCCCGGGGCTGTGTGAATAGCCAAATGCAATTACCAAAGCTTTGGCAGTGTTTGTGTACAGGACGTGCTCGTCGCCACTGTACCGCCATCACACTACTATCTTCCGGATGTGGATTACGGAAAGGGATTAAGGTGTATTGCTCGATACTCTTTATGTTCATTTAGTTGAGCATTCGGACGGTCCCGTATGGACGCAAAGCCCCCAAAATCCATTTTTGCGCTCGATTTTAATTGAAATTACCTAATGCGTGCACAACAACGTGGATTCCGCATTATTGGAACGGTGAAGGATTTTTGGACGCTCGATAAATAACACGATTTCGCTCCTTTGCTACCAAAAGTCAACAAACGAACAGAAGCGCGGGTTGGTTTTTATAATCATAAACACAAACAAATTCCGGTTTATTTGATGAAAAATTCAACCATTGAAACAAAAGGCAAACTACTAGGCTTTTGTTCAAATTACTGAAATTATACGTTTGTCAATGAAAAAGCCAAATTCATTTCAGCACTAAATAGATTTTTACATAAACATGTGACCTTTTTCTATAAAAATAATAAAGCGATGAGCAAAGGGAATTCACAAAGCCAAACAGATTTTTCGCAATAAAGTGTTAAGTAATTTTTCTGGTTAAAAACAAGGTTGGAAAATAACTGGTGGAAAACTTGTAGGAATTAAAAACAACGACAGACATTTTCGGGCTAAAGCAAAATTATAAAACATTGACATTTAAACAGTAAAACTTACCTAACAAATCATTTGTATGCATAAAATAATTATTGTAACATACAGGCTGTTTTGTCTAAACCCCACATTAGAAGTATTGGGAGTTCTAATAATCATAGTCATCTGAAAGTTTGTGTACAACCATAATCTTTTAGGTCCTGCTCAATGAAAATATTCTCAAGATAGCAGTACTTCTGGTTATACCGGAAGTCGCTATCAACTTCCTTATTTTAAATGGAATGCTATATTTTTTAATGCGTTTTTGAATTACTAGAGTTATTTTAAGGTAGTTTTCATAAGCTGTTCCTATACCTAAATTTAGCCGTTTACGAAATATTTATGGTTTTTAAAATTCTTTTTGATTTGCACTTTCCAGTTAAAAAATCGATAACTCTGCGATTTTTAAAAATTTGGAAATATTTTTGAGCTCATTTGAAAGAGGAAGCCTAGATCTTTCCTTTGGTGTTTTCAAATTTCTAAAAAAGAATAACAAACTCCAAATTTTTAAAATTAAGTTTGCAAAACTTTAAGCACCCATAACTCATTTTTTTCAAATGAAATGACAAAAGTTTTATTTCACTAGATGGTAGAGAATTTAATTCTGCTTCGATCTGTGTTAACATTCCCTATACTTATGTTTAATAGTTTTCAAGTTACAATACCTTTTTATTGGGATTGAGAAATTCATTAGCGATAGGCATTTTCTCATAGGTTGCCTTGGAAACGAAAGAAAAAAGGTGAGAAATTAAGAATTAAGAAGTTTTTCAAACCAACACCCAATGAATTTATTTTGTTTTAACAGTCTGATAACACAATTTTGAACAGAGTTTGTCGTTTAAGTTTAATCAGAAATGTTTTTATGGCAAACTATGCAAAAATAGCTGTGTTTAGTAAGAAATTTCCTACAATAACAAAAAACCAACATAACTTGAAAATTATAACAGATAAGTATAGGGAATGCTAGTACAGATTGATGCAGAAAAAAATTCTCCTCTATGTAGTAGAATAAAAATTGGGACATCCCATTTGAAAAAATTAAGTTTTGGGTACTTGAAGTTGTCTAAACTTAACCTTAAAATTTTTGGGTTTATTAACTTCAATTCCAATTTTGATCACACTGAACAACAGATATAGGCTTTCTCTTTCAATTCTGCAAACATGATTTCGAAATCTCTAAAACTAAGCGAGTTACCGATTTTTTAAGGGACAGGTGCAAATTCAAAAATTTTCAAAAATCCTAAATCTTTCGAGAACGGTTAAACTTGGGTATAGGGAAAGCTAATAAAAACTCCCTTAAAATAACTCAACTAATCCAGAAACGCAGTGAAAAATATAGCCTTCCATTTAAAATAAGAAAGTTAATAGCGACTTCCGGAAGTGCTGCCATCTTGAAAATATTTTCATTGAACATAACTCAACGGATTATGCCTCAGTACCAACTCTCAGATAAGTATCTTTATTAGAACTTTCAATACTTCTAATGTGGGGTTTAGACCGATCACCCTGTATGTAGCATATTACATAAGGAAATGACACTGAGGAAACTCAAATAGGATATGTCATGCAATTTTAAACTTACTAAAATTTCCCAAAATCCCGAAAAATTTTAAAAAAATTAAAACTTACAAAAAAGACTTACCTTTGTTGTTGTTTCTTGTGTTCACTTGCCTACACAAAATCTTGAAAAATATGCTTGATCAATTTTAGCTAATTGAGTCTCTATGTTTAATTTTTACATTAGTTTATCCAATAAAAAACCAAACATTACCAGATAACTTTAAAAAATTAATATACGTGTACTACTCTATGTAGTTTCTTTATTTATCTACTGACGTAACAAGGGATCTTGTTTTGGCATAATTCAATAAATATTAACTTGATATTTATAATAATAATAGAGTGTCTTTATTATGAGCAAAGCTACCCCAACTTAACTCAATACAAAGAATAAAGGTGATAAACAAAATGAAAACAAAACAAGAAAAGAAAATAAAAGAGAAAAATAAATAATAGTAAAAAAGGTCAATAAATTAAGAAATTTTATATTTGAGTTGTGGATATCAAATCTATATAATAGTTTTTCAGGAAGATTTCTATGTATACTTCTATTAGTAATGAGATTTTTAAAGATACAGTTAAATTTTGGTTTGATTTTAGGTATATTTATTTTAATAACCAATTTTATTTACTTACAAACTTTTAGTACGGCGATATCGTTATGCTTGACCTTTTAAACACAATATTATCTTCTTTGGACTTTCAAGTTCCTTTTCTTTTTAATTACGTAGATGACATTATTACAACGATACCCGTGAGTAAAAAGTTACCTGATTTGAATATAATATTTTAACAACTATTGGCCCAGTTTCCTTGGTAGAAATACAAATAATCCAATCATTACAGATTGGTATTAGTTGAATTTTTGTTTGATTCTAGTTATTTTCAGTTTAATAACCAATTATCGTTATGCATGATTTTTTAAATACTATATTACCTACTTCGGAAAACAGATATTTAGCTTTTTCTGAGTGTATTAATGCAAAAATGGTGGATGCGCCAAAGTTGCGAAGTTTTATTTAACATCAATACCACTATTAAGTCAAGCGTTTGTAGGCCATTTGGTTCCAAAAGTTTTGTCTAATTAATATTGAGGGTGGTCTTTGTTAGGCCAAGGAATTTGGCAAAATGCGGTTCGGTAATCGGGTTATTGGTAGTCATATTTACAAAACCTCAAACGATGGCTAATTAATATTTGCGGTTAGTAGTGTTTGTAGAGGTTATGTTAGAACGACATTTTTTAATTGATTAATGCCGTACTGCGTGTTCAAAATTTCCTGTAGCCAATATTTTAGCCCGGATTTATATTTTCATTTAGACCGATATAAAAGTTATCTGCTTTACAGTTTTCGGAGTTTAGCCGGGTTATTTTTAAGCAATATATCAAAAAGATGATATTCAAAAACCTGTAACTTACTTGAACCGTCAGCGTTGGAAACTTTCACCTAGCTAAGTAAGATATATCGGATTTTAAAGGAGAGTTTTTTATTATACTTCGCTTACACATCCTAATAAATTTATTTTGATATATGGCTTCAATCATAATCATTTTTTTCCGAGAATCAACTATAAAAAAGCAAACAGCGAGGCACAAATATTAATTCCGTTGTATGGAATAAACGATTGTAGGGCTTCACTGGCACAACTGGGGTTTCTTAAACATTGAAAAAGAACAGTTATTTTTCCATATTCTTTAGGTGTGATTTATAAAGTATTTAGAGACGCAGTTTGTAAATAATTGGTTGGGAGAGATAAAAAGATAGGCCATTTATGAATAAATAGTGCGAGGCACGCATGTTTGTTGGTTCTGTTTTGCACAAAGAGGTGTAATGTATCCGTTTTCTTCGTTGTGTAAAACCTAAATCGATGCCGTAATGCGTTTAATAAAATGTGTATGGAAAAAAGCTGTTAGTGTGTACGCTAGCTTCTAGCGGCGCTGCTATACGTAAACAGACTTTATGGATACATAAAATGTTCCCCATGTGAATATATAGTCCCTTTAACTTTGCACGAATCCACTTGCTTTTATATAAATCAAGACATTCCAAAAGCATTTCGCCGTGCTGGAAAGTGTGTCTGTTAAAAACCAACTAAACAATTTGAATTCGGGCAAAAAATGCTGCAGATAAATCGTTGCATGAGGTCGGAACAAGCCTTTATGGAAGCATATTAAATTGATTTATATCGGCCATTGCATTGACTAATGGACCTCTTACGTACCCCCGGTTGAAACAATCACCCCGTGTACGAATATATCTTGTATGAATAGAAGAAAAGATTTATTGGATGATACATAAGTGATGAAGAATTCAATCAGAATGGTCGAATGGACAACCTGATTCCGGACGGAAGTTGAGGATCAGATTTCGTGACCCTTGGCGCTCCATTTGACGATTTGCCAAAGAAAAGACTTCAAGAAATGATGGATAGCAGAATTCATAAGGGATGCGGTTGGAATATAATAAGCCACTTGCGACGAATACCACCCTCCTTGTCAGTAATCTCATCGTAGAAGCTCCGATATACATTTGACAGATGACGGTTTATTTCATACAAGACGAAACTTGTTTACAACGTATATACCATTTGATCCCCATGTATTTTAATGGAAACATCGATCAACAATTTCGAACGGACCCGCGACGAGAATGCAATTTCCTTCATTCAATAAATGGACCCCGGCTTTTAATATCTCCAACTATGTGTTTATTAAAGCCGGCATTATTTGGGTAAAATATCGTACAACAAACAACATTCTTTTTTTTTAATAATAAAAACAGATACTCAAAAACTAACAGCAGTGGAGGAAAATGGGTTGTTCCAGTGGATTTTGCGGCTCATCATGCGTATAATACCAACATTTTTACAACACTACTGTACTCGAAAACTTGCTTTTAAAGATTATTTTAAATTGAAAAATGGTGGATGCGCCGGGTTATTTATTTAAAAATTCATAACTAAAAAACTAAAAGTCGTCGAGCAAAACGGTTTGCTCCAGTGAATTCTGCGGCTCATCTTGCATACAAAATCAGCATTTTTACAACACTACCGTAATTGAAAACTTATTTTAAAAATTATTTTAAATTGAAAAATGGTGGATGTGCCGGATTATTTATTTAAAAATTCAAAACTCAAAAACTAAAAGTCGCAGAACAAAACGGTTTGTTCCAGTGATTTCTGCAGCTCATCTTGCATATAATACCAACATTTTTACAACACTACCGTACTCGAAAACTTATTTTAAAAATTATTTTAAATTGAAAAATGGTGGATGCGCCGGGTTATTTATTTAAAAATTTATAACACAAAAACTAAAAGCCGTGGAGCAAAACGGTTTGTTCCAGTGAATTTTGCGGCTCATCTTGCATATAAAACCAGCATTTTTACAACATTTTCGTACTCGAAAACTTATTTTAAAAATTATTTTAAATTAAAAAATGGTGGATGCGCCGGGTTAGTTATTAAAAATTTATAACTCAAAAACTGAACGCCGTAGAGCAAAACGGTTTCTTTCCAGTGAATTCTCTGACTGATTTTCCGTATTGTACGAGCTTTTCACGAGAGATGTAAAATTTTGAATTTTTTATTGCTTAAAATTTTAAAATTATTCAATAAATGGACCCGGCTTTTAATATGTCTAACAATGTGATTATTAAAGTCCGCATTATTTAGGCTAAATATCGTACAATTAACAACCGTCTGATTTTTTTAATAATAAAGACAGATAGCAAATTAATGTTATTTTGAACAAAAACATCAAAAAAATCAATTATTTTAAGTGCAAGGAAACGTCAATAGGTTCGATTTTGAAAAGTTTTTTTTGAATTTTGTCGTGATTTTCCATGCCCTGTCAAAAATCCTTCAAGATTATTCAAGTAATTATTATTAATCATCAGATAATAGTAACATGTAGGGAATGATAAATTACTTTATATTCGAAATCTCTTCAGATTGATTTAAATAACTCGACATCAAATAATTATTTTTACGTATCATTGGTAATGCTTTGATATTTTTTTTCAGATTGAACATAGGGATATGTTCAGAGTTAAAAAAATGTCCCTGTATAAAAAAAACAATCACGACAGATTAAAGAAATATATAATTAATTAAAAAGCAAGAGTAATTCCTAAATAGCCAAACAACAAATTACCATGAATTAACATTAAATAATCTTTGGAACCCTTCAAATCTTGATAAAAACGCTCGCACTGTTCACCACTCATGTTGCCTAGGTTTTTCGGAAAGAAAATCTAAATGTGAATCAAGAAAATGAATTTTTTGAGACTTACATTTAGGCCTATCGGATTATAATTATGCAATAACTCAGGTTACTGTTTTTAGTGTTTCTGAGAGAGATCTTCCTTTATTTTCAAATATAAATTGACCTATTGTATCATGTAGGACTCCTTCGGATACTGTATGCCTTAAAACAATGAACCTTAAATCGGAGGGATTTGTGCAGGTAAAGGAAAAAATAATCTTTTGCTAAAAAACTGGTATAAAAAAAATTACCTTCCTTTCTGGGTTGCCAGAGGGTAAGTAAACATAAAAATAATAATGTAATTAAAAGTGTAGAAAAAAGTTGTTATTTATAATCTAGTGTAATTGTTGAAAAGACTTTTTTTCAAATTTATTTCTCAAGAATAAAGGAAAATAGATGATTTACGAAATGGTCCAGCATTATCGATTTGTGAGGCGTTAGGAGTATCTACTGTCAAGATGACAAATTGTTTTTGCTGCGTATAACTTTAAGCTACATTGACAGTTTAAGATTGACACTTTAAAGCTTCATATGTATATAAATTGCTTTTTGGTTAAACCGCTTCGAAAATGTGTTTTTAAATCACAAACAATTTGCCAGAAATTGACTACACCAATGAACTTAATTCAATTTCACCACAAAAGTAATTACCGAACAACTAGAAACACTAGAATGACATTTGGTGTTACAAACTTACAATAACTTACATGTTTTATTTTTCGATTTAGATATATTTACACGTCATTATTTGTTCTAAAAGCAATAATTACTACTTTTCAAAATAACTAAAAAACACATTAACTTTGGAACGTTTGTTAATATTTTAGCGTTGGACAATTACATAGTAACAGAGTTGCTAACGTTGTTTATTTTTGTGTTAGCTGCGCTATATTTACAATAAAAAGAGGTGTGTTTTTATTATATTTTATTGCGTTTCAGTCTAGTCTTTAATTTAAATTTTAGTCGAAATACAAAACAAAGTTTTTCGGGGTAGTTTTGTGGAAAAGTCGGCTGCGATATTAACGCGATAGAGAACGAACTTTGGAAACAGCTAGGCAGCAAATTGATGAAAAAGTCGCGATAAAGCAGTCGATGTAACATAAATTTCTAACTAACATGTTTATCGAAGTGCACACAGATATTTCGTTGGATTCAAGCCCGCAACAAAGCATTCAGTAATCATGCAATAACTGGAATGTATAGAAATCAAAATTTAACAGCAATTTTCTATCGCTAGAACCTCCAACTCGAAGTTCATCCATTCAGAATGCGCTGAAAATTTTCGGAATTGCTGTAGAATACTGATCAAATGAATGCTCTCGTCTAATTTTAATCTGCATATCGTAAAAAGTGTTTATAATTCAGCGAGGATATCGAGTGGTTAGATAGCTTGTAATTATAGCGCTTTTTCGTGACGCCCCGAATGACGGATGCTCGCTTTAAAACGCGGAAAAAATGAACTCCCTTTGGATATAATAATAATAAAAAGATTTAGTGGCGCATATTCGCAAGAAAAATGACGAAAATAATGCGGACCCCGTTAGAGTCGACACTGATCTGTTACATTTCCCGAAGGAATCGTAGTTGAAGTCTCAAGCGGCGGATTTCATTTACATCTGGAACAGATTTACATTCACACCGACCTGGATCGTGAAATATTCAGCGGGTTTTTACATCTGGCATGTCAGCTAATGGGACCTGAGTAATATCAATGAATGCTAAGTTTAATCGATCTTTATTCGAGACCCTGCGAAATTCAATAAGAAATAACACAAGCCCCCATTAATACAACAAATTTCCGACCCACTGTTCTTGTGCTAATTACCATCTAAGGTGGCAAAACAACGTGAAACAATAAATCAAATATCGCTTATTGATTTAAATTCGGTTATGGATTTTAAGCATACATAACTCGCCGCATTGCGGTTTTATTGTTTGTAAACATTGTTTAAAATTATAATACGGATGTAAAAGTTTCACCACAAGTGAGTTTATGGATTATAAACACATATTGTGCTACTTACACCGCCGCAAATTTTAGCAAAATTTCATTTCATAAAATGTTACGTTTATTAATTTTCAATAATGTTTGGTCACAAATAATAAACACCACAAACGGAATTTCGTGCGTATAATACGCGTTTCAATCAAATGGATTGAGTGGTCAGTGTTGAAAATTTAATGCGTCACAAAAATGCAACTAATTTGAATTTTATACGAAGCTAACGCGTGACTTGAAAACACTTCAAAGAACCACTCAATCTTCAAATTTTTGTTTTGTCAATGTGATTAAAGTTCTTGACAATTATTAAGCTTTCACGACATAAAGGAAGCTTTTGCTTTTGAAAACTCTAAGCTAAGTAATAGTTAAATTAATATACTTGCTTAAAATAATACGGGTAAGTTTTTTTTTAAAGAAACTTTGTGGTAGAAGTTGAAACTTTGTTTCGCCACATTAGAGAAATAAAATATGAAAATTAAGTTTCTCGATGCTTAAGTGTTTTATCAAATAAAATTTTTATTAAATATGTTGAAACTTTCATACAAGTGTAACAGTTTTGTGAACTTTATTAAAGAAACTTTGCACACACTATTTGGAAGTTAAAACGTCTCCCCTCATCAAACAAAATTAAAAACAACAAAGTTTGTTGTGTTCTAAACAGCTTAAAATAATAATTCGAAAACTAATACGCGACTATTTGAGGAAACTGTTGGAAACACGCTTTTGCATTTTGCATTCAGGCCACATTACTATTTGTACTTGCAGCAGACACACAAGTTAAAAATTCCATTGTAATTGTTTAGTTTAGGCCACGTTTGCAAAATTAGTTCAGAAAAGTACATGAAAAACGCATTAGGTATATTAATGTGGTCTAATTCAGTTGATTTTGTTGCAGCGGTGCATGCAAAAAGCCCGTCCAATGAATCCAACATGTGTTCAATGAAAATTTGATAAAATGTATAAAGTGCATCGTTTTGATTAAACACTGAAAAATTCATAGTCTTCAGGTTTTCGATTAATTTCAAGCCCGGAAAAATTTCGAGTGGGAAAAGCTTGACACTCGAAGCGTATATTAGTTCCGGTCGAAAACAAAACGTAGGGAATGGTTCAGTCATGCCTTTCAAATCGATGATGAGGCAATCCGCACTTAATTGCCTATTTCTACTGTAAAACTCAATAAGAGTGCAAGGCAATTTTTCGGTCTTAATTGTGACCGGGGAAATTAAACAATTACACAAGCTTTTCCTCCCGAAAAATATTTGCGGAAAAATCTCGGGTTAAATCCTCTTGTCAGTATGATTCATAATGTGGACGTCAGTAATACTGACGCTGTCAAGACGTCTATCTGTCTTGCTACCTAGTGGCTTAGGCGCTTAAATGAACTCGCTAAAAAGCCATTTTTACTGATAAGGACGCAAAGACCGCTCTTTCATATACAAAATTTCATTCGGTGGGTCACTGCTGCGCTACTGACTGATTTTTGATTAAAAAGACACATCGGAGCCAATTTCGAATTTAATATGCAAACGAAGTAATTTCCACGTGCTCCTCAATAGCGCAACCTTGTTAAAAAGCTCCTTTTAAAAATTTATAATACGGAGCGGGCTTATAACAGCTAATTCCGTGATGGGATGAGCGACAGAATACCTACATGAAGAGGATTAAGCTATCACCCTGGAGGATTAGTAAATGCCTCAATGTTTCTACTTAATTTACGTTAAACAAAGGACTTGAGCCTTTCTTCGACTCCGGTAAACAACAGATTGTATCGACTTTTAATTTCATCTTCCTGTCTAATCTCGTACGATACGCCCGCTCCATTATGCCAATTTTTTATGCAATAGTCCTTAAAAATTAAACTCGAATTATTTATTCAAACCCAACAACTTCAAAATATCTCAGAGTTTTCAGCTTCATAAGTTTCAAACTTAACTTGTGTTAAGTTATTGCGAATTTCCCCTGCAAGGATTTTGCCGTAGCTAAGTTTCAACAAACACTAAAAAATTAAAACGACTTGCTCCGAAAAAGCTACAATTTGAAATCTAGCTTAGTGGGACTAATGAATTTTAATCGGGGACTTGGATTATAAAATAGTCCATCCTTTTATATTTTACATTATTCAGTGCCATTAATGGGGTAATGCATTAGTGCAGTATGGGATTATGATAAATAATGGAATAATAGTATTATCTTTACATATATACATACATATATTTTTATTATTATTATTATATGGTGCAAAAAGTAGGTACAAAATCTTTTCGATATGAATTGTGCCCTTCATTGGCCTCAACGATATAATCACTGCGCAAAATGCCTCCAAGACAGTTCATTCCTTCCTCGCAGCTATTATAAATACTTGTGTAAACGGCATTGCGACATTTACATTAGCATTCTAGTATATCCAACATGCAAAACCGAGGCAATATCGCCTGTGCTTTCCTCACTTTTCGTATCACTAGGAACGCGTTCTTCAACTAAGTTAATGTAATCAAAACTCTCGCCTCGACCGTGGTTTGATATAATTAAAACATTGAATGCATAATTAAAAATATCACAAGGAATAAGGGACACCTTTGATTTTTTTTAATAAACGCAAACTTGGATGAGTACAGTTCGAAAACAAACAAAACCGTGCGTGTTTTTCCGAACAAACGATTTCCATCATTGGAAATTTTAATTAAAGCCGGTTTTGCGAACTAAAATTTAATAATTGTGACGAAATTGCGCTGCATTTTATGGAAGTGATTGGGTGTCATTTTTATACGATTAAGGCGCTTTTAAGGCGCTGATACTGCTGTTGACATTTTCAATTTATTCAAAACAAACAAATCATCATTCTTACGCACCTGGGTGTCCAAATTGTTTAATTAATTCTTTCTCCATTATAATTATTACCCTTGGGTAATAAAATGCACTAGTTTGCTTTGAAGTGGACGTTAATAATTATGTTCAAAATGGAAATTAAAAACAATGGGTCTGTGAGTGATGTTTGAAGCTTGGTTGCACTTTTCAGGACAAGTTAAATAAAAGTTTAACGTTACGTACTGCTAGCAAACTCGTTAAAATTCAGTTTATCGATTAGTTCATTTGATATATAAAAGATTTTGTAGCATGCAATTAAGTATCCACTACAAACACTGACGTCTCTTTCGCCTCTTCGATTATTTGATAAAAAAACGAGTGGTTTTCAGTTCGGAAAGGACTTTTCCTGCTTTCGAACTTAATTAATAGCCTATTACTATTTGCTTTGCCAATTGTTTCGGATATGTGCGCATGTATGCATTAAATATATTATCAAAATTCACATTTGTACCTATTCATTGAATGGGCTTTAGGTCGCAAAAAACCTAAGTTTAGCCAAAGTTTAGAAAACTATAATAATAAGTTTAAAAAATTGGATCATTATTTCTGAAATTCAGGAGAACAAGCTCGATGCAAGTTCCCTTAGATAAAATTAAGTCAAAAAAATTCTGATTTTGAAAAAGAACGGTTCAGGTATTATGAAGGTTGTGGTTTAAAATACTTAAAAATTAAAATGCGAATACTTATAGAATAGTAGTAGTAGAATACTTATTCTAGCTTATTACAGGATGATTTTTTAAAACGAACAACCCTCGACATATCAGAAAATAAACGAAAGATTAGAAAGCTCCGATTAGAAAATCATAATGAAAACGATGTTATTTAAAATTTTGAAGGAGTTGATTGTATTACCAATAATAAACTTCGAGAGTACAGTGTGTCTCCTGTAAATAAAAATTGATCTGTGTTGGGTTTTATGATTTTTTTACTTCCTAAAATACTCAAGGTGGCTCGTTTAAAAAATCATTCTGTAAAATAAAACATTCTGGTGGTTTATAATAGGTTTGGTGTAAAAATTGATATTACAAGACTTTAGTTCAGATTTCCGTGTTCACATACCACGTGTAGTGTTTCTAGTCGGCACTTTAGTGTATCAGATATTGGCCTCAAAGGACAAAGGTGTCAAAATATACAAGAGATAGCTCTAGGAATTTGTCTTTGTAGTCATTTCGGTTCCATTAAAGGTTTTTCCGAAAAGTGGTAATTCGGAGTCTGGTAAATATTACGTTTTATTTTCTTGTGATACAGGTACTAAAGAATTGGTTTTATTGCCTAGCTGTAAAATGTCACTTTTATTGTAGGGTACGTCGGCACGAGATGGTTCTAAATAAAAAATTAAGAACGGGCGTTACTAACAGCTAATTTCGTATTTGAATGTATTTATTTGAGGTGCTAATTGACACCGGTGTAGGGTTTGGGCCTGGAGATCGTAATAATAATTATGGTGTGAGTAAATTCGAGCATAATACTCCATTTATTTGGCAGTTAGCTTTTACTAAAACATTTATATTATGACGCAATTATAAAACATTTTCTAGGGCTGAAAGTCGACCCTCTAATCTCAAGTTTAACCATTATAATTCCGAAACAGTGCACTTCATTCTGGCAAGTTAACAAAGTGCAAAGTTACGCAATCAAACCGGGATCGTATTGCTCGCTGCGGATGCCTGAGAGAAAAGCCCTGTTCTCATTTACTTGACCTCATTAACTCGGCTCATATTTTCGCTACTTTATTAATATTTACCATATACAACAATACGTGCAAAGATCCTCTCGTGATTACCTGCCGTCACTTGCTGGATTTAAAAGAGAAACAAGAGGACTTCATCGAAATAAAAGTGTTTATCCGAGGAGTCTGGCCCGTAAAACATAATCTCGTTGAGGGCGAAGCCAGAGAGAGCGTCAGACATACCGGTCACGTTCCATACTGTCACCCCGATCTGATTGGTGTATTGAGGCCGTGGACAACTAGGTTAGCCGACGGAAACGCTCCTGCCCGTTACACCGCATCCCGAGGGAAACCAGGGAGGAATGAACCGGCCATCCTGCATTATACATGCCCAGTACCCAGCTAAATAAACCCCTTTACAGTACCACCTAATTACCAAATCAAATCATCGAAAAACTCACCCTTGAGTTTTAATGAAAACAAGCTTTCATGCACTATACGCCACATTTCCATCGTTATTGCCTATTATCTCTCACTCCTTCACCTGTAACCCTTTAAAACGAAGAATAATTCCATTCGGTTCAGACTTAATGTCTTTTTACTACCGCTATTTGCATATTAGACCACTTGAAATATCTTCAAAGCGCCGTTTGGCCAAGCCGCAAACAATACAGAATACACGCATTTGTCACTCTTTCATTACGAAATTGGAAGCTCTGCCTAACATTTTTTCAACATCCAAAGAAAAGTTAATTAGTGGCGAGACATAAAACAGGACACAAGACAAAAATGTAATAAATGAAATGAAGGACCATCCACAAAAATGAAATGAAATAAAAAATTTCAGGTTTTCACCAAGCAAAAGAATTTTTCAAGGCTTCGTTTTATTCGAATTAAACTCACCACAGCTCCTACTGATGATCATGTTATTTTGTCAAAGTGTAAAATAGTTAAAAAAAAACGTAAAAAAATAAAATGTTGTTGAGCCACTTTTCTGAAATTGGGATAAATGGCATTGGTCCTTCTTAATCCTAGGTCAAGTCAGGTCAAAAGGGAACAGTCCTTTTATTTCAATAATATCATTAATAACGTTTGTAGGTTTCACCCTTTGTCCCTTAATGTAAATTTTTTTACACCACATATTTTTTAATACAGTTGCGTATTTAGATCCATTGCCCTCCAAGGCTAATTGATTTTGCCGTCCCTGACTATAAAATATTTCTTAAAATAAAACATTTACATACCCCGAAAATTGACAACTTTTATTGACAGGGAGACATTTTTTGTCGTATTTTGGAGATTTGTAGCACTTAATCCCTTATTTGTAATACAAATCACCCATCAAAGTTTTTAGCAGTATTTGTGATATTCATTTTTATTCTTTTAATTTCATAAAAAATTCTTGTACTTCAGTTTTTGGGGCTTAGGTTAAATTTAAGGGTAGGCAAAATTTACAATTTAATGTTAATTTTTTACTTTTTCTCTTACCTTTGTATTGTTTCTAGTTTTTAGTTTAAATAAAACACATTTATTTTATTCTATTTTATTTTATTTTTTGTAATTGGGTGATTCACCTGTTGAAAATAAATAAAACTATTAGTATCATCCCTCTTGTGACACCTCAAATGAACTAACTAACTAAACCGATCGAAAAATGTTAGGGATATTGATGTTTTAATATACACTGCTCACTAACAGTTAAAAAGGTCTAATTATTCTGACATCAAATAAATTCTATCAGTTTTCGAGGATTGGAACCTGATAAAAACAAATCAGTAAATATGTATCTGCTGTTAACTTTATTTTTTTATCAGTAGATTTTCTTTAGAATTCAGTAATATCCTCCACTTTTTTCAATCAGTTTATTTGAATGACATAGCTAACTCATTTCTAGCATAAGTTCTCTGCAAATACAAGACACCTACTTCTGAAAATTAAATTAAGCACCTAAAAAAGTTCTCTAAACGTGCACCAAAGTTTTAAATGCCTTCTTTATTTTCTAAGATATTTATTAAAAAGTCAACCCGTATTTATTTAAGAAGTTTTTGTTTTTCAAAAAACGTAGCCATTTATATAATTTTTCTTATAATATTACGCTGACGCTGACTTTTTTCAAAGACATTTTTCTATATTGTGTACTACTCAGACTTTTTCTACCGTCACTCATTGTGAATTTTTTATAATATAAATTGAAACTACTATAAACTTCTTAAAATTCATTAACCAAATAGTTAAAAATTTACGAATTAAAAAATATATAAAAAAATGTTTTATAGAAAAAGCTTTTATTTAAAAGATACATTAAAAAGTAATCACAGGAGAATATTTTTTCTTACAGGTTAAAATTCTAAAATTTATAAAAGCTTTGGGAGTTGTCAACTGAACAAAGTAATTCTCTAATGCCGTAGTTTTATAACTCTCAAAGCTTTTATAAATTTTAGAATTTTAACCTGTAAGAAAAAATATTCTCCTGTACTTGAAATACATTATTTTTTACTTTTTAGTGCATCTTTTAAACAAAAGCATTTTTTAAAAAACATTTTTTATATATTTTAATTTTTTGCTTTTTAGTCTTTATTTATTGCATAGATTTATTGTTATTACACTGTGCATCTACCGTGACGTCCAAATAACCAACCTACTTATGTCGGTATTAGTTACGGTATGTACAAATCGAGAACCCCTTTGTAAAAATAACCTAAAATTTTAAAACCCCATTTAACACCTTTAGGGGGTAATTAACTATATAGAATTGTATTGTCACGCAGATTACGTAAGCATGTTAAGTTTCATTTCATTGCGACTACAGGAACCCTCTCAAATTTATAAATCGAGAACCCCTTTGTAAACATAACCTAAAACTTCAAAACCATTTAACCCCTTTAGGGGGTATTTAACTACATAGGATTGCATTGGCACGCAGATTAAGTAAGTATGCAAAATTTCAATTCAGTGAGACAACGGGAACCCTTTCAAATTTGGCTCCGAAAAAATAACCGACAGACAGATAACATTGTGAGTTAAATAAAAGCTTTTAAAAAATACGACGAAAACTAAAAATCTGATCAACTAATTTAAAAATGTAACCCGTCTATTTACTAGGTATTTTTTTAATCAAAATAAAGATATTTTTGGTGCCCTAAAATTCTGCCGCCCTGGGCTGTAGCCCATGTAGCCCACATGTAAATATGCCACTGTTTAATACATCGTTGGCAACATTAGTCACCCTGTAGAAGCAGAGAAGAGTGGGACGTATTGAAATTTGTGTTAGGAAAACGTTTTAATTTAAATAAAATTTAAAATAATAGTTAAATTTACCTTTCCAGTTGAAAAATTATCTATGCCGTTTTGTGTTCGCTTTTTCATTTTGGCGAGCTTACAAATTGAAATAAAAGATGTCTGCGGCAGTCGTCATAAAAGCGAATCATCCCTATTCATGTTAGTTAATAAACTTCATGCACGCGTTCACAAGATCAATAGTACTAGACAAAATGCATTTGTGTGTGTGTAAAAAATTTAATAAAATGCAGGAATACAATTTTCTTGCTGTTTGTTGGTTAAAAGAAGAGGGGAATATTCTGTGAAATCGAGTGGCATTGCAGGCAGCAACAAAGTTAATCTGTATAATAAGGCCCTTTGTCAATGTCAGTGCCTCTAAAGGGGTGTGCCTAAGTGGAAAAAGGTTGCAACAAGCGGATAAAGACTGATACGTCCAAATGAAATTTAGCGGCAATTAGAAAAGCTGAATCCGTTTTGGTGTAGAGTAGAATGCATAAAATGAAAAGTTGCATCGCGTTCGTGGGGTTAGTGGTTGATTTTCTGGTCGGTTTAAGTCGGAGTTTCATATTCATGGCGTCTGTATGAGTCGCTCTTTGTCAACTTCTTGGTAATATTTCCCGTTTTCATTATTCTCAATTATCTGCAGTCAAATGCAACGCAAGATAAATTTTCAAGTGATTTTCATTTTTCACTGGTGTCAGTGTCGAGGTTTCAATAAAAAAGGGTCGCTCTAGCGAAGGAACATCGAAACTAAGCCGGCAGACTTCATGCGCTACGATGCTTAATCCACGGATTTATTCTCTTAGGTTATCTGGGCCGTATATCTCTCCCGAGGACCGCGGTCTGCCCAGGCATACTAATAGTAAACCTACAGATTGTACTGATAAATAGATACCACAGCCAATGTTCGCTATTTATGGCCAGATTCACACTAACCCAACCGATTTGCAAATGCAAGACGCTGTCGCCTATCTACACAACTCTATTTACTCAAGGGATTCATACGCGATGTATGCTCAACACCTGTTCTGCACAAGTGCTTTTAAAATCAAACCTAAAAGGTGCTCTTAACTTACTACCCAACGTGATTTGCTCGCAACCAGACGGGCTTTATCCCTTTGACGTTTACTGGACTTGCACACTTTTATGAGACTTAGATGCATTTTCCAAAGATAAACCAAGAAATTGCATCTAACTGGAACAGTTTGTAGAAATTTGTCTCAAAAATCTGTCCACAGTAATTTCAAAATAAATTAGATTTGACATTTTTATTACGTTCAAAAATCAAAAACGGCAGTTAACAAGACGTGAAGCTATAAGTTGTAATATAATATACAGAAATTTTGTGAGAGATAATATTATCTCCGAAACCGTTACTTTGCGAACCCATGTTTATTAAGACTTTTTTGTTTATTTGGGTGATTTGGGTCCACACTCTTATCTCCTTAAATATTTTACATTCTTTTTTATAACACCCTGTACGTTTAACAACTATTATGAAATAATGAACTGACCTTAAAATGGTGGAGGCGCCGGGATAACAAGTGTTTTACTGTAATCATTTTTCCATTTTTAAAATCTTTTTGTTGTTTTGGCATTCACTGCTCTTAGTTATTTTAAGTTTGTGTTTTTTTATTTAAGATGGATAAATATCTCAGTCCGAAAATATTCTACAGGCGAATATTGTTGAGAAAAAAAATTACATGTCAGGTCCTTTGATTTTTCAAAACCAAACACCCATACAAAGTATGACTTCCTTTGAGTCTGTATTTGGCTATTTTTTGTGGGTGTTCAGGTTTGAAACTGTTTACCTAAAGATGGCCATTGCAAAAGTTGATCGAGACATGTAGCAAGTTAAAATGAATAAATAATTTTGAAAAAAAAGCATAAGTAATTTTTTTCTCTTACTAGTCGTAATATTTATAACTTATAACTCGATTCAAACGTTTTCAGGTGAATTTTCTTGTTAATTATATCAGATTTTTACAACATTTGATTTTTTGTCGAAACATAAAATATAACAGGGTTATTCGTATTTATGAGACAATAAATGAACCTCGCAATTGATTACTCTATCGATTTAAGTAATAAAAAAGTAGCGTTAAGAGGGCAAAAAATTAAAAAAACACAAAAAATGTGATCCGGAAAAGCTGCAACCGGAAATTGGGTGAATGTATCCGGTTTTCGTAATTACCAGATTAAAAGGCATGTTCTCTTTAGTAAGTCTACCAAGTTTTGTAATATTCGGTCAAATGATTCCAAAGTTATGGTGCAAAAAATTGTTTCCATACCCCTATTTCCCAGGGCTGTAAAATTCTTATTAATTTCGATAGGACACGAGTTATAATCTCAATTGGCATCATTTTATAAGTCCTTTTTGAGGTTCATTTATTGTCTTATAAATACGAATAACCCTGTAGAAGAACCCGAATTACTAGCATTGGTTCTTGAATACATTTTTGTATTTTTTTGGAAATTCTTCAATGTGCAGAATGGGGCATTTCACGTGAAGCGGACAACTCAAAAAAATGCGACAACCTGAAATTCGGTTAAAATTGTTCTCCTAAAAGGTATGAATGTAAATACGTGATGATTTTTTTGTGAGCAACTTATTTAAAAAGTTATTGACTTCTAAAAATTGACCAAATAATAAGCAGAATGTTCTTGTAAACTGTATTTCTAATTTAACAGTAAATAGTAAAAAATTTAAAATGGTGCTTTATACAGAAAATTCACTGTTCTTTTTAAATCAAAATCAAATTTGAAATTTGAAATTTTTTTCATGTAGAAAACTGGAAGTGAAGTTTCAAATCCGAATTTTAGTAACTTGGACCATTTTTTTTTAATTATTTTTATTTCAAAAATAGCTTAAAGTAAATAGAATTTACACTATAAGTCCCAAAATGGGATCTCTACTCGTTTAGAAGATACAGTACTTAATGTACGTGATAGGCCGGTTTACGCAAGAAATTACGCGCTTTTGTTATGCTATTTTTTGAAATAAAAATGAATGAAAAAAAAAACGGTCCAAGTTACTAAAATTCGGATTTATAACTTCACTTCCGGTTTTCTACACAAAAAAATTTCAAATTATAAATCGAATTCCAGAATCAAAGAGAACAAAGAATTGTCTATATAAAGCACTATTTGAATTATTTAGGTATGCATTAGTTTTTTGAATAAATGCTTCCAAAAACTCTGTGACTCATATTTCGTCAATTTTTTAGAAGTCAATATCTCCAGTCTCCACAAATAAGCCTCACACAAAAAAATCATTATGTATTTACAATTATGCTTTCTAGGAGAACAATTATCCTGAATATGACCGAATTTCAGGTTGTCAAATTTTTTTCGTTGTCCGCTTCACGTGAAATGCCCCGAATTTTAACCTATCCCCATTTAGCACGTAAATGTACGTATAGAAAACCATATTTGAAAGGTTTTTGCGATCAGACTAGATCTAAGAACGTTTTTGTAGATTTTTATGTCTATAGGACCATTAACGTAAATTGGTACGTATTAAATTTAAAATTTTTTGGGATGTGATTTTTTTAATTCGGAGCGGTCACATTTATGTGACTTTAAATTTAGAACCGAAGAAATCACTTCCCAAAGATACAAAAAATTCTAAACGCAAATATTGAATTTACGCGTTGAAAAAATTCCATTTTAACAATTTTTTTTGCATTTGGATGCTAAAAACACAAATAATATATTAATATGTTACTAAAATTAATAATGTGAATTGTTTTAAATCACCAGAGGCCCAAAACTAGAAAAAATAAAAATGTAAACATGCGGTTGTGGACATTAAACAAATATCTGGATCAGGGTTTTGAAATCCCAGGGCAGATTACAATAATTAATTATGGCATTGTTTTATATTTAATATCGATTAGCAAAGCATCGATAAAAATTGAGTAGCGATATATGGGATAAAGCAGCAGAGTAGAGTGAAGTAAGAGGTCGGATATCGCTGACATTTCCACGTCATAAACCATTTTGTTGGATTTTTTGTCCAGTCGTCGCACATTGTCTGCAGACACACACGTCCTAGCTTTGTTTAGGAATGATCGAATAAAAAATGTCCCAATTGGGGTTTGTCGTAACTAGTGGCTTTAACGAGAGGTCTCAGGTATGGCGGAAGAACGACCACAGGAAGAGTGGTATCCAGGATAACACAGCTGTTTTATGAGGCAGCTAATTGGGATTCATTACGGCGGCCAGGGTCCTGCGGGTTCGGTGCATTTGGCGATCACACGCGACTTATTCATCTCACTAACTGTGATTTATAAACTTTATTAGGGTAGCTTTTGAATTGGAGAACTGGTCGTTTCTAAGGGTAATTTATAACTCCATACCTGCCTCATATTTAATATTCAGGCGTTTTGGGCCTTTCTATACGCATTCTCTTCATTACGTCGACTCGAATTTCAACGGCATCAAATTTTTATAAGAGATCGAATTAAAGGAATTCCTGGCCTTTGTTTAACACTGGAAGGGAGTGTGAGATCATGCTTTATTTCCAGGCGCTTCTTGTTTCCCAGAGGATAAAGTTTTTTAGTGCAGTTCTAAAGTTAGCCCCAAAAAATAAGGATCGTGACAAAGAAATTGAGATGAAATGAGACGGAAACCGGAAATTCACTAAGGCGTCAACTTTCGCAATTATGTGGACGAATTACAAAAACACCACCGGTATAAATCTGGATTTACTTTAACGCCGAAAAATTCGGCTTTAATTAAAAGCCTCCTCCATAGTGGCAATAAAGCCGACAAATGTGATCTGAGCTATCAAGAATTAGCATGGGATAGTCCATATGTAAAGATAATCCCCTGTGTAATCCCTCTATCTAACCCGGCACGCGCTGATAAGAGACACACTGTTATAGTTTCTGGGCGACGTGAAGATATCTTGGGCAAATATGCACTACGAGCGCCCGCAAACTGTCTTAATCGTAATTGGCATCCGACATTTTCGGGATCTAGAACCAGCGCAAACATTTTGTTACGTCAAATCAAAGGAAACTCAACTTTTCAACTATTTAGACGGTTTATCCTGTTTTACGTATTTAAATGTTTGCGGTTTGTTCCTTTTGTTTATCATTACTTATCCATGTTCTAAAGCCCTTTTTCTTTAACTTACTGTGTTTATCGCACTCAGCAATCATAATCCGAATTGTTATTTCCATCTTTTGTAGTTTTTACAAAATGTTTTGTTCATCATAGTAACAACTAGGAAATCAATTAAATCTGAACTCAAATTATTTGTGCTTCAAGTTTCAGTATTTAAACAAAAACTTTTTTTAAATATTGCTCGAGTCCGTTATCTATATACAGGATGTAAGCGAAATAAGTACATTAACTTTAACCAGTGGTAGAATTCATCAAGACAAATACTTTTCTATGTACCATTTTTTCAAAATCGCATTTTTTAAATCATTTTTGCTTCCTACAAATTGACGAGCCTTTTATGAAATGCTCCAACAAAGAAAAGTAACAATAAATAGTAGCCGCAACCAAGGTAACCGTTTCAAACGGTAATCTTGTCGACTAGGTAACTTTGCTTCCAGTGGCGTGTAAGAAAATTGTGTAAGATTTTAAAATAATCTTAACTCAAAAACTAAAACGTTTTGAAAAAAAAGTTATTAGGAAAAATTGTTTGTCTTGACTAGTTCTATTCCCAGTTAAAATTAATGTACTTATTTAATTTACAGCCTGTATATAAAATTGCTTGGCCTGACTGACCAATCAACGCACAGCCTAGACGGCTAAGGATAGAAACTTGAAATTTTTACAGTAGATAGCTTTTGTAACGTAGGGGTGTACTAAGAAAGGATTTTTGGAAAATCACTCCCTAAGAGGGTTAAATAGGGTGTTAAAATTTGAATAAAAATCCGTCATTTTTTAAGTTATATCTTTGAAAATTAGTATTTGGGCTTTCGGTTAAAAATAAAGAAAGACGTGTTTCAGGATTTTTGGAAAATCAACCCCTAAAGGGGTTAAATGGAGAGTTGAATTTAGAATTACAGTTTAGAAAATCTATCATTTTTAAAGTTACATTGAACTTACATTCTTGAAAATTAGTATTTGGGCTTTTGGTTAAAAATGAAGAAACACGTGTTTCCGGATTTTCGAAAAATCAACCCCTAAGAGGGTTAAATGGCGTAATAAAATTTGTATAAATATTCGTAACTTTTGAATTTACATTAATTGAAGCTGGTATTTGGACTTTCAATGAAAAGTGAAGAAACACGTGTTTTAGTAGGAAATACTAACCCCAAGGGGGTTGAACACGGGTCACAATTTGTATAAAAATCCGTAATTTTTAATTTGTATCCATGCAAATGGTACTTGAGCTTTCGGTTAAAGATGAAAAACGTGTGTTTAAGAACATTTTGAATTTCCACCCCTAAGGGGGTTAAATATAAAAATCCGTAATTTTTGAACTTACCATTATAAAAATTGGTATTTGGGCATTCGGTGAAAAATAAAGAAACAGGTAGGTATTTTATTATTTTTTAGAAATTCCACCCCCAAAGAGGGTTAAACATAAAAAAATCGTCATTTTTGAAGCTATATTAATGAAAAATGGTATTTGATCTTTCGGTTAAAAATGAAAAAAGACGTGTTTCTGGATTTTGAAAGTTCCACCCCCAAGAGGGTTGAATATAAAAATATGTCATTTTCGAAGTTATAACCAAGAGAATTGGTATTTGGGCATTCGTCTAAATATAACAAACGCGTGTTTCAGATTTGTTGAAAACTCTACTCCAAGGGGGTTAAACAAAAAATCCTTCATTGTTGAAGTTATACATATAAAAAATTCTTTATTGTTGAAGTTATCAATTGATATCTTAGACATTCGGTTAAAAAGGAAAAGGCGTATATTTCGGGATTTTTAGAAATTCCACCCTCAAAAGAGTTCAACGCAAAACTCTTGCATTTTTGAAGTCATATCCAAGAAAATTGGCATTTGGACTTCCGGTTAAAAATAAAGAAAATGTGTTTCACGATTTTTTAAAATTACATCCACAAGAGGGTTAAACAGTGAATGAGTTGAAAACAAGTAAAATTTATTCGGGTTCGCATTGGGTCAGGGTTTTAAAGTTCACAATAAAATTATTATGTTTCTACTTTTTGTTATACTAAGTTTTACATTGTTTTTCTGTGTTTTAAAATAGTTGTGGACATGCGTGCAAAGCCGTGGGCAACTGCTAGTATTTCATAATTCAAAATTCAATACAGAACAATTCAGAAGAGTGGATTTAAATAATCACGTGGACGGTGATTCTGAAACAAGCTTTTATCTGAAAAATTTTGGAACAATTTTAAGAAAATTTAATTAAGATTAAATACACAGTGATTAAATAAAGATGTCGAAAGCGTTTTTAAAAATAACTTTGAAAGTTTAAAATATTCATAATATTTTCTACGTCTTCGATGCTTAAAAATTGTTGCACTTTATATTTAAAGAAACATTTAGAATTGTACAGGGTGTTTCAAGTTTTAGGTCCAGTCAAAAAATAAATACTTCTAGTTGTCCAAAAGAAAAAAAATATATCTCAAACGATAGAGTTTCTAACACGCTTCAATTTGATGCTTTAATGTTATACGAAATTTTCATGGTATGAGCGTGAATTGTGAAAAACTAGATAAAAAATCTTTTGTTTCCAAATTGTTGCAATCGTTTTCTCATAATAAAATTCCTCCTATTTTTTAAGTGAGACCTCCGAAACTGAAACAGTAAAAAACTCAAGGCGTATTGAGCAATTGAAATTTCAATTTGCAAAAGATCAAATAAATGTTTTATCTTAGTCACCTTTGAAAAAGCAGAGCTCGTGTCTTTGCTTGATTCACAAAAAATTGAAACGTCATTAACTGTCAGACTAAAATTTTACTTGTCAATTAAAAAATGCCCTTTTTTTGCAAATTGAAATTTCAATTGCTCAATACGTCTTGGGTTTTTTACTGTTTCAGTTTCGGAAGTCTTACTTAAAAAATAGGAGGAATTTTATTATAAAAAAATTATTGGAATAATTTGAAAAAAAAAATTTTTTTAATGTAGTTTTTTGCGTTTTAGGCTTATATCATGAAAATTTGGGATATCAGCAAAGCATCAAATTGAAGCGTGTTAGAAACTCTATCGTTTGCGATATATATTTTTTATTTTGGAATACTAGAAGTATTTATTTTTTGACTGGACCTAAAACTTGAAACACCTTGTAAATATCTTGAATGTTGTACTAGTTAGAGTAGAAGTATTTTGTTTTTAAATTTTAATTTAAATTTAAAATTCGACGACTATTTTCCAATTTTGTTTAATCTGAACCGTCATCCCTTTTGAATGTGTGAAGGTACAGTGGTGGACAAATTAATCGCGTACACTACGAAAAATCAAGTAACACACTTTTTCTAGTTTATTAATGTATAATCATGTCTTTTTTAAAGTTTAAAGGTATTTTTAGAAAAGAGGTTATACGTTGCAATTAGAAATTGTCAAATTGTCACTCTAATTTAACAGTAAGGTAAGAATGAATCTTTATTTACAAAAATTAATACAATAACGATTCCAAAATTAATATTTTTTCATGGCTGCAGCTGATACTTTGTTTGATCTGTTAGAAATGGATGCAGTAAGGTCTCGACAATAATTTTTGTTAATTTCCTTCAACCAACTTCAACGTTTTGAATACCAGCCCATAGTTCATTTTCGTTCTCAGGTCAAAAGTTCCTTAATTATTATTATTTAACAAGTGCTTCACCTTATTCAGGATTTGATGGTCATGGTCGTCCCGAACCAACACTTCCTTACTCTTAAAATTGTGCTTTTGTTGTTGTATTGGTCCTCAACTGCTCTTATGCTATGACCCTCTTCCAGTTTCGACAGTATAAGAACCATAGATAAGAACTTTGTTGTGTTCAGTAAGTTTTGACAATTTTACTATTTGACACTGACGAAAATGTCATGTTAATACCTACTCAATCCAGCAAAAATATGGTGTACGCAATTATATTGTCCACCACTGTACTAGTTATCGGCATTATGGGTACGTTTTAAAAGTAAAGAAAGAAAATCTCTTTTGTTTGACAGAATGGGGAAGATTATTATCAAAGTATTTAATAATACCTTATTATTATTATTAGGAATAAATAGTAAACACTCTCTAAGAAACGGTTGAGGTGTAGGTCAGATTTCCAAAACGAAAACTAGCATTTTTGGCAATTCTGTATAATTTTGCAAACTTTATGTCACTTATAAAAATGCAATGCGATTTATTACGACCACTTAGAAGATTGAACTGCGACATTGTTTTATTTGCAAGCCCCTCCCTCGATAAAATCGCTGATGGATCAGCAGTACGTTTTAAGGCCACTTACTCCCAAATAGTTATTTTTAATTAAAATTACCTGACAACAAGAATTTTTATCACTCTACGTTGGCAATAAAAGTCTCGTTCCTGGGCAGTTACGGCGGATTAGTTCGCAATAATTCGGTGTGAATTACTGCCGGTCGAACAGTGGTAATAAATATCCAGAAAGCATAAGAAGCTCGATATCATGTCAACCAAGTGCTGTCATCTCCAGAATGGCGTGAGTAATGCGTTCTCCTCCTTCACTGAACCTTGCCGGGAGTGGAAGTGATGCCCGTGATATCTTTACACAATTTTGCCATGAGTAATAACAACCGATCCAGTTTCGAGGTACAAATCAGGGATATTTTGTGTGAGGGCAGTGGAAATTGATTTATAATCCGGCAATATTCATAAGAAGGAGGGAAAAAGAAATGGCTCAATCGGACGTAATTGATTGTTAAAAGAAGATGGAATTTGATTCCGGCGAATTATCCAGATTTATGCATTATTTAAAGTCTGCTTTTGAAGCTCCGTTCGCACGTTCCAGGTTTGAGTCAATCTATAACTCATCTGGGACGATTTCGCCTAAATTTATATTCATTCAAAGTTCTTTTTAAACGGACAAGTTTTAATTGGAGGGACAGATGGCAAGTCCTGGCCTTAAGACAATGCTGGTGCAGTGACGTGTCAAACGCTGGATGAATTATTATTCAAATCCTCCGCTAGACTAATTGTAGTAAACAAGAAACGGGCAGCTAAGATCCGAGAAGCTACACACAATACTGAAAGTCGTGCAAGAATAAATTACAAGCAAACTTGTTCCACTCGCTCTCTGCATACTAAATCTTAGTTTGTATAAACATATTACATACAATCAAGAGTGGGATTTTATTACGTTCCACCACTGACTTTATAACGACTTCAGCAAACAAATGGAAATCCCCCAGTTATCAGTCGCTGAGATTCGGATTGTGTCTTTATTGAAACTAACACAAAAGTCATGAGTCGGGAATAATTGAGTTAAGCTATATGTTTAATGTTGGAACAGCACCATTTACATTGCAAAGGATTCGTTAGAAATAGAGAATCGAATCGATTCGCTCCCAGCTCAAGATATCTCCATTATGATTTGTTGTTTGTACATACCTACTACAATATCATTTTAATAAAATTTTTCCAAAGAAACATCCCCAAAACAACAAATACTTGTCTGTATTACAAAAACACCTACACACTGAAAGCAATAAAAACTCCAACATGAGAAAAATTGCTTTCTTAACTTTTATAAGTTGTTGCTCAAGTAAATATCTATTTCAGATATTGATTTATTTGTTATCAATCTTCTTATTGGCGCTGAAACACGACACATCATTAGCTTCCAGCGACTTGTATTTTGCTCCTGATAGGTCATGGTATTTGCACTCTTATATCTATCTAATTACAGAATTTCTCGGAAACTCGTATAAATAAACGGAGCACGATTGGGTTAATTTTAGAATGAAACAAAAAACAATTTAAGAGTGGCACACAGTATTTTTCAAAACAAAGACTAGTAAAAGCTTCAAAAATAATTTACTCAATGAAAGCGCTATGTATACAATGTTATTAATAGTTATTTATTTAACGAGTTTGAGTGTAAATCGGACGTTTTATTTCACGAGTGGATTATCAAACCACGAGTGTAAACGAGTGGTTTATTATCCACGAGGTGAAATAAATGAACCGATTTACACGAAAACGAGTTGGATACAACATTTTATTCTTTGAATTAGACTCATCAAGGCTTAAAATTGTTTTAAATCGGTTAAAAATAATTTGACGTTTCGTATTGAGAAATGCCAAACAGTCGTCAAAACTGTTTTACATAGGAGAAAAATCAGAAATTTTGACAGTGTCGAAGAATAAATACTATTAAATGATTTTACTTGATTCTAACACAATAAGCTCCGCAAAATGGTCGGGGGCCCTACACTCAAATAAATTTTATTCGCTCTGTCTGTCTTAAAAACTCGTCACGACGGAAAGGAGAAGAGATTTTGGGTTTTCTTTATCCGCTAATGAATAAACCAAAAACTATCAACACTTTTGGTAAAAGCTTTATATAAATTTGTGTTAACGTTTACTTATGATAAGCTCTTATTGGTCAAAGCTTTATACAAATTTGTGTTAGTTTGTTCCTGCTTACAGAGCGGAAAAAGTGAGACATGTCGCATTTAATATCGTAAGTGGTTGTGATAAATCTCTTCGATAGAAAACAACAATTTTCTATAAGCATGCTTTGTTCGATTTTTCGATTGATACCGTTATTTGGCCTTATCTTATAATATAATCTCGTTGCTGGCCTGGCTGTCATTTAATTACAGGGTTTCCGTGACTGAGTTGATTGGTAACACCAACCCCAAAGCAAGGTCGGCTCACTGGGGTGTACAACAAGCCAAGCAGTTAATAAAAACGACACGATATTTTCAGTATGTAACAAATTCCTTCGCGGACAACTAATGAAACTAGTTGAGATTTATTTCTATTTTGAAACCTCAATGTCGTCCTATAAATATGTCCAATGAAGATGTGTAATGAATAAAAATTTCATTATTTAGCAGGACGTAAACATGAAAGTAACAGAAAAGTTCCGAATGCTTTATACTTTGTGCTGACAATAAAATAATTTTATTTGCAACGCTGTGTTCATTATGTTTTAGTTTTATCAGAGCATTGAAAAATAACTGAAATTCTTGCCCGACTTTTGTGTCTCTACTCCGCTAAAAAATTAATTGCAGTTTCGCAATTTTTTCCGTTGTTGATTGTAATCAAACTAGTCGACAAGTGTCGTGTCGCAGGAATAATTTGTAGTCGTACGACAATCCCCATGATCAATCATAACTTTCGAGAATGAAATGAGTAATTGCAAGTCTCGTTAAAAACGACTGGGTTTACTTTAAGTAGTTGGTCGCGTGTTGGCTTACCCTACCTATATAAAGTTCGGGTTTATTGAATAAACATCCGAGCTATTATGCCGTACAGAGTTATCTGATTAGATCCCGATAATAAACCAAGAAGTGATGCATGAAAATGTCAACTTTTTACCTAATGGTTTGTGTCGTGACTGCAACGATAATGACAAAATGCTTGAACAGAGCCCGGCTGTCAATCGCGACAATTTGTACCGGTTTTTTCCAGCTAAAAACAGGGAATTAATTATTAATTAGCACAGAACTTTATGTACGACATTTGTTTCTAGATAAAAAGCTAAGCGATAGGTGCACGAATGCACGCAAGTTTGTGTTTCAGGGGCATTTTTCTTGATTTTTCTGTATGGTTTAGCAAAATTTCAATGAGATGTTTGCCGATCGCTTAGAGGAATTGATATTGTTTTCGTCAGAGCTGGAAGCAACCCGGAAATATCCCATCGTGATGATGGATGTGTAGTGGTGCGAAAGGAAACGTAAAAATCAGAATAGGCAATTTGGAATGGTCTTAAGCATCCATATTTCGCACGTAGTCGTGTATATGTATGAGTTATGGTAGAGGTCGCCACGTCCCAACTATATTTTATTTGTTATCGGATTCGAGTTCGTGACGCTTTTCCCAAATGTCTGTTTGCGGTTTTCATCGAATTACACATACTTTATATATTTAAATCTTTAAATAAACACATTGTGTCTGTCGCCGCATACATTAGCGCGAAATCAGCGAAGAGGAATCCCGGAAACTTGCCCTAGCATTAAGAACACGAAATAATTTCCATCGCTGTGCAAACAGGGGGGAGCTATTTTTCCGATCGCTTCTTAATCGAAGCCGCAAATTGAATATTGTGCCACGTTTAATGGTTTTTTATTAAATCGATGTGAAAGTTTTATCAGGAAAAGTTTAAACATCTTAAAACTTTTAAATTAATTAACATTCTTGTTATCTATCTAACGGCTCGGAATGGAGAATCGGTTTCTTGTGGTCGCGTAAACTTACTACCTCCACTTCAAACTTGGAGAGCATCTCACTGCGAAACAATCAGAATTATTTCCAAGCACCTCTGAAATTACTCTCCTTCATTAACTTTTTACTAATTATGAAGAGCAAGCTCGTTTTTACACGTAATTAATCGACGTCACAAAACCAAATTCTACCGAAAATTATGAAAATTAACTTCAACCGCCAAAAAATAAATTAATGAGAAAACAACTGAATATTCATAAATAATAATGAGCTTTCTCGTCAAAATTTCTTTTCACTCTAATTATGCACTTTATTTTTGTCGTTCTCCATCCTTAATTGATACATGAATATGCATGAGTCTGAACTTCGCTACCGTTAAATTTATTTTGCTGAAACAAAAACAAAAATAGCCTGAAACCATCCGCAGCTCCGTCTAGCCTGAAATCGCCGCACCAAGCTTTCAGGTCTAAAGCTCACTTCGCCGCTCCTGCTTTCAGCAGCGAGAGGGCGCCACCCAACCTTTCAGCAAGAATACTGAATTATCAAACACCCCAACTAATTGATATTTTAAACTTTGATCGCCACCTACCAGAGGCCACTAACACGATTTGCTTTATTTATGCCCCAGGGTGTTCAAATCTAGTTTTACCATATATTCCCTATTTATTACAAACCCAAAAGTTAGCAAAGTTCGATCAATATTGGGAACCCTTAGAGCAATTTATATAGATGTAGCCGCGCATTGTTATGCTAAGCAGATGGTAAGTGAAATAATTCTGGAAAATTTTCGCAGCCGATCCACCGGAAAAAAGGAAAATTTCCGACGTATGGATATTGTAAAATTGGATTCGGCGCAAGCTTTCTCACGTCTGATTGTAGCTTGGCTTTTAAATTTTTTATTTCTTATGCTTATCCGAATATAAATCAATATTCAATCGGTGTTTTATTGATGATTATTTGCACCCCCAAACAGACACGAAATAGAGGTGGAAATATCCTTGCGAACGCCTGAATAAATCCAAAGCGAACTTTCCGGAAATTTATGACATTTAACGACACCTAAACCCCGAAATTCAGTGTAACAGTTTTCTAAAGCGACAGATTTGGAACAACTCATTTTCACGAAAACCCGTTTTCGCTCGAAATATATCTTCACATTATTGTTTCCAGCCCGGCAACATTTCTCCTAGTATTAATTATAACCGAGTTTCGCCGCCTTTCATATCTAATCTAAAATTTCCAATTCAGAAGATAAAATAAAATATATATGCATGAAAGATTCCACGCGAGACGTAACGATTGAAAAAATATTTGTGATGCGAAACAGATATTTCGAAAAATGATGCGATTAAATCCGAGATCGTGATTTATAAATGTTTAGTGGTATTAGATTGCAAGTCTTACGAATGGATTACGCTGATCTGAGCTAAGTTTTTAATCTTTTGCGAGAGATAAAAACTCGACCAACTTGCACAAACCGGAAATGCAGCTAATACTTTTAAGACTAAGTGATTGTCGAGATGGTTCTTTAAAGATGCCGTCTGTGGACTGCGGTTTTTTCATTTGTTTCTCTAAATAAGGAACGAAAGCTAGTGTCTTGGGAACGAGGCAACTCTCTGGTTAAAATTTTTTTCCTTATTATTTGCACAAACAATCACATTTGTAGTTATCAACTGGAAATTCTCATTTCTATATGCATTGGAAATATAATGTATCGTGCAAACAAAGCCACCCCAAGTTGGATTTTTATTCAAAGTTAATTAAAACTCCCTTGTCTAAGCGTATAAAAGTTTGTTTATTGACTTTGTTTTGAGGTAGAAAGTGGCGCGTTGAAATAAAAACCCGTATATTTCACTGCTTGGAAGTATGGAAACAATAAAGAATAAAATAGAAATATAACAAGCAAACTTGAATATCTTAGCAGCGCACCAGATAGAAACCATAGAGCTTTATATTCTGCAAACATTTTATGTTATGTGCGGCTATTCCGTGCCATTATGAAGGAGTTTAAAATGAAAAATGTGTGCTAAAAATTTAATATTGTGGTTGAAGTCTTAACAAGTTTGTAAATCGAAATGGGGAAAAAATGTTTTGAATAGATTAGAAAAAAGTAAGTGATAGCTTTTGTTCTATCCTTCTAAGCTGCGGCCCGGATTTTGCTCCATCCGATTTTCATTGTTTGGACTTGTGAAAGAATTTTTAGGAGGAAAAAAGTTTCGGTCAAATGATGAAGTTGGAAGCTGGGAACATGCAACCAAAAACCTTATTCCGACACGGAATCACAAAACTTCCTAATCGATGCCGAGGGAAACAATATCGACCAAAAACAAGATTTTTTACACGCTTAACAAGTTGCACAATAAATACACACAGTGTAATCAGTAATCACGTAATAATGAGCCCTGCAAAAGCATAAATACCTTTTCAATAAATTAGTATCCAACATGGCCTCTCTTTAGGTGGTTTTATTTACAATTTAAATATTTAAAATTATACAAAGTTTATCGAAGCGTGTTAATTTTTTTATTTATTTTCTACTATTCCTTATCATCAAAATTAATTAATTAATAAATATTAAGTCGCTGCATAAAGCATGATTTAAGCATCGCTTGCTTTAGTAGCATAAAATTTTAAATTAGTGTTTCAATATTTTTACTTTATTAATAGTGTTAATACTATTATCAACTAAATAATATTTATTGTAAGGCATTATAAAAAAACTAACAGTTGCCCGCGGCTTCGCACGCATGTTCACAATTATTTTGAAACTCGGAAAAATACTGCAAAACTTAGTAAGGTGACCTAATACGAAACCGAGTTACTTTTGGCTGTTTATATAATGGTTTTTATTCACTGTTATCCTTATTTAACCCCCTTCTGGGTGTAATTTCAAAAAATTCTGGAACACATGTTTCTTCATTTTTAACTGAAAACCCAAATACCAGTTCTCATAAATAGAACTTCAAAAATAATGGATTTTTGAATTTAATCCCCTCGGTGATAGAATTTATAAAAATCCTGAATTACATGTCTCTTCTTTTTCAACCAAATGTCCAAATATTAATTTTCATAATCATAACTTCAGCAATGAATGATTTTTTACATTAAACCCCCTTGAGGCTGGAACTTTTGACAAATCTGAAACACGCGTTTTTATCTTTAGTCGACAGCTTAAGTACCAGTTTTCATGGTTAGAACTTTAAAAACTACAAATTTTTATATTTACTCCACTGGGGGGTGGAACTTCCAAAAATTCAAAAAACGAAAAACTCAAATATCAATTTTCACAAATGTAACTACCCTAAAACACGCGTTTTTTATTTTTAGTGTATAGCCCCAATTCCAATTTTTATGGTTAGAAGTTACGTATATTTGTATTTAACCCCATTGGGAGATGGAACTTCAAAAAATCTAGAAACACGCCTTTCTTCATTTTTAACCGAAAGCTTAAATATCAATTTTCATGAATATAACTTCAAAAATAACGGATTTTAAAATTTAACCCTCTTATTAGGGAGTGGAACTTCTAAAAATCATAAAACACATGTTGCTTCATTTTTCACCGAAAGCCCAAATACCAATTCTCATGGATATAAGTTCAAAAATGACGGATTTGTATAGTTAACCCTCTTTGAGGGTGGAATTTTTAATAATTATAATACACGCGTTTGTTTATTTTTAGTCTATAGCCCAAATAAAAATTCTCATGAGTATAAGGTCAAAAATGAAGAAAGTTTATATTTAATCCCCTTAGGGGTGGAAATGTCAGGACTTAAAACATGCGTTTTTCATTTTTAACTGAAATCCCAAATACCAATCTGCATGGATTTTATTTTTAAAATTACTAATTTTTAAATAAACTTTAACACCCTATTAGGCGTTGATTTTTCGAAAATCCTGAAACACGTGTTTCTTCATTTTTATCGTAAGGCCTAAGTACCAATTTTCATGAATATAACTTTAATATTTCTCTTAAAATGATGGATTTTTATTCAAACTTTAACACCCCATTTCACCCCTTTAGAAAAGGATTTTCGAGAAATCCTTTCTTAGCGGAACCCTACACCCTTTAAAGAACGTATCTTCCAAATTTCATGTTTCTAGGTTCAGTGGTCTAGGCTGTGCGTTGTCTGTCAGTCAATCACGGTACTGTTTTATATACAGGGTGATTCTTTTAGGGCCTACATTAGAATCTTTTTAACTTATAATATAGCTAGAGCTTTAAAATTTTGTATGCAATCCAAATCGACCATTCTGAGTTTAACTAAATTATTTTCAAAATGGCTGAACTTCCGGAACTACGAGAAATTGGCGCCAACTTTGAAATTTTTAATAGTAATAACACATTTTTATTGCATTTTTGAATTCACCTTCTCAAACTGAATAAAATTTGTCCAAGTTGTTAGTACTTATCTGTGATAGTTTTTGACATATGTCAATTTTTTTGTTAAAATTTTTATTTGAAGGGGTTTATTTAAAATATCATAGCTCTTGAACCCTTTGCAATAAGTGAATAATTTTTTTTACATTCGATAACTAAGGGTTTGAAGATTCTTCTAGAATTTTCAAAAGTGTCAACTGTCAAAATTCAAGGCTAGTATGATTTTTTTTAAAATGGTTAGCAAAAAACGGTTATAACTCAGTTTTTTCAAATGGAACGACCCTATTTTCTTAATGGCAATCGAAAGAACATCGACATTTATGGTGACTTTTATCAACACGTCCTATACCTATCTCTCGCAGTTTTTGAAATAATCACAAAAAACGGATTTTACTTTGTAATTTTTATCGTTAATCAAGTAGGCCTTGCAAAATGGTCAACAATTGTCAAACTTCAACATTTTATTTAGTTCATTATGGAATAAACAATAAAACAATAATATTTAATTATGGTTTATTATAACTTAGTGAATTATGTAAAGTAACTCAGTCAGCCTGCCATCGAATTTTGAACTGAAATGATGGAGAAATCAAACATTTTTTTTAATTAATAGTACATTTTTCGAAAGTTTACTCGATTAAAAATGAAAATAATGAGCTAAAATTCCGTTTTTTGGTATTCTTTCAAAAACTGTAAGAGATAGATATAGAAAATGTTGATAAAAGTCTTCATAAAAATCGATGTTCTTTTGATTGCCATTGAAAAAATAGGGTCATTCCATTTGAAAAAATTGTGTTATAATTATTTTTTGATCATCATTTTCAAAAAATCATAGTAACCTTGCAATTTGACAGTTAACAATTCTGAAATTTTAGAAGACCCTTCGAACCTTTTGTTATCAAATGCGAAAAGAATTATTCACTTACTGTAAAGGTTTCAAGAGCTGTGATATTTTAAATGAACCGCTGTAAATGAAACTTTGCATACAAAAAATGACATACGTCAAAAACTATGACAGATAAGTATTAACAACTGAGTAAATTTTAATGAGTTTCAAAAGGCGAATTCAAAAATGCAATCAAAATACGTGGTTACTATTTAAAATTTCAAAGTTAGCGCCAATTTCTCATTGTTCCGAAAGTTCAGCCATTTTGAAAATAATTTAGTTGAACTCAGAATGGTCGATTTGGATCGTATACAAAATTTTAAATCTGTAGCTATACTAGAAGTTAAAAAGTTTCTAATGTAGGCCCTAAAAGAATCAGCCTGTATACATATAGATTATAAAAAAATTAGCATGCGTACAGAAAAATATAAGTAAAGTATATTTGATAGCAAACCCTGTAATGTCTGTGGGATTAGTAGTTTTTGACACACAGTAAAAAATATTTTAGCAGACTCACTCTGTGTTGTGCATATTTCATTTGTTGAAAGACATTTTAAATGAATTAACCTAGAATTGAATTTAACATTTAATAATTAATATATCTGTTACTTATGCTATGAAAAATAAAAATTTTACACACGCCAATTAATTTGTGTTATAATAACTAGCTTAGGCTAGACTTTCGCGAATTAAGTTTAAATCTGAGTCCATCAAGGTAAATTAAAAAATATAGCCTGATGCTTTCAGCTACACTTCGTCCTGGAGCGTTTTCTAGTGTTAAAAAAGAAAATGTTAAAACTCGAACCGTTGGGCATTCTAGAATCTTGACTTGAGTCTCTGCGGATTTGCGGTTTCTTACATTACACCTGTTCAAATTTTTGCGGTTGAAATAAAGTCAGCTCGATTAAAATGATGTATAAAACGTTAATTTCCTATCGGTAGCTTAATTAATTTTCTTCCATGTGATTTGAAAATGTGGCTATGGATTACCGCACCGGCGCCTTGGACGCCTGGCGTCGCGGTGCACGGCGTCGACTCGTGTCAGTCTGTTGGTAGCACTGGAGCCACCGCGACCTTAACTTTGAATCTCAATTAGAAATGTTTGTGTGTTTTGAACAATTTGTATTGGTTTGTCGAGCAATGTGAGCTTTGGAGGTGAGCTTTGGCCTATTTTATTGTGGGTCTTATTTATCTAATACATCATAAACTTTTTACAAGCAAAGTTTAATACAACGAAAGCCGCGTAAAGTTTCTTTACGGGCAACGCATCGTGAATAAGTAATTTTTCGGGGTTGTAAAATTTTATTGCAGCGCAATTAAACGGACGGATAATTTAAAAAGTGGCTGTCACCATGCAATCCCGCTAATTTAATAAGGCGATACAATCCGTTCCCGAGTGCTTCCCTCATACATTTTGATGAATCGCTGACGCTATTCTTGCATTTATTCGCAGTAAACCTGGCCAAATGAGAAATTAGGCGAGTCATTTTAACAGATGCGCCTATCCTTTTTATCTCAAGCTAAATTTAATAAAATTGGTGCTGGGAATTTGTCAAGACAGAGCGCATCGATTGTCCACTTGTCAACTCGGATTAAAATAAAATCGCAATTTTTTACACCGACTTTAGAGATTAGAGTGGCGCTATTCCGGTCACGCAACCTGATGAAGGCTTTTGATGATGCTATAAAATGAACAGGGGTGCCAGCGATCGAAAAGTGTAAAATTTTCAAGAGCAGCTGTGACCTTTCAGCCCACCAAATCGTGGATTATTTTCATAAATTAAGCCGAAAAATGCAACAAAGCTTACAAGCCCCCAATTTGTATTCCGGGCTATTTCCGGACCGGTTCAGTCGCCTGTTTAAAATTTTGTTTTGGCAGGCTTTGAATTTTCTATCGGGTCACATGCAATTTAATTTGTTGCACGATTCAATATTTTTGAGATGTTGGCCGACTTGTTCAAGTAGAAATTTTCGTCAGATTTTTCCTTTTCTTTGATGCAGTGGTTTCCGAGCCAAATAACTTCGTAACTCTTTAATAAATTTATTCCGACTTCTGCAAACTCACGATTACTTACAAATCGAATCAACAAAGAGTTTTTTCATACACCCAACAAAGCATTATTGCATTCACCACTGAAAATGGCTATATTTTTATAACGGAACGCACCGAATTGTAATTAGTCATAAAGGCACAAAAGCTGAACATATATTTGTTCCTCAAAGATAATTTTTCTCTTTGCTTGATAAACAACCCTTCTGTAGTCATGCAAAGCACAAAGATTGTTTAAGTTTGTGAACAAAAGAGACAGTTTTAATTAAATGTTGACTTTCGCATTAAACTAATTATTTTCATCTGGAAACCAAATTTTCGAATGGAAATTATTTCCGTAAAAGAACCGGCGCGATTACAGACTTTAAGGAACTAATCCCGTTGTTCCTTCCCTTCAAGAAAGTGCAAAGAAAGTTTGGAAGACACTACGTATGATTAAAATACATCATGTCGGGAATACCAAGAGGGATCCACATGGATTTCAAAGTGCCCCAAAACTCAAGGGAGAAGACTTTGAGAAAGGTTGCTCCATTATTGCGAAGCTTTCCGAATTCCATATTTCACTCTTTAAGTTTCGCATTTACGAAAAAATCAATACCGCTGTTTTAAAAAAAATTGATTTATCCCTGTGGTTGTGCAAGCCAAGTAACATAATTCGAAAAATTGGGCCCGTGTGTGTAATTGGAGTTAATGTCCTGGACTTGGATGACCCTCTGACCGTTGTCACCTCTTTGAAATGCAAAAGACTGGTAAATGAGATTTTAATCCAGCTGCAGAGCTTCGTGAACAAAATGAGATCTTTTAAATGGCATTAGTCGCTTTTCCAAGTGTTCATTTATTACATTTATTATAGTCCGTCTAGTTCCAAAAAGGGAAATAAGCGACTGCTTAGTCCAGATAAAAATTGGACGACCATCAATCAAACAAACGTAAAATCCTGCTCCTACTCGTTTTGACCCCATTCTGACTTACATTCTTGCCCTAATATGGCACAAAAAACGATTTTTTGTGACTGTAGGTGCTCCAGTTTTTACCCCGATTAATATCTTAGCACGGTTTGATTGAGAAGAAACTTGTAACTTGATTAGGGACATTTCTCCTTTGAGAAATTAATTCAATTAATAATGCAACCAATACAATTTGACGCCCTAATAATACTAATGGAATAAAGCGCCACACAAAGGCGAATTACTAGCATTTTTCCCGGTCGTTTTGTATCACCTCTGTCATTAGGACCAACACTTCCGCATAAAAATCCAGCAATTTAAAGCCGGCGTATCGGAGTAAATTTGTTTAGTTTGTTGGTGAAAGCGTAAACATTTTTCACGAAACTTTATGGTTTATTGAGTTATTCTATTAAATTCGGGACAAACTCGGAACACATTGTATAAAAGGCGACCAAAGTTTCTTTCACCCTTGCTGCTTATCTCGGCGAATGAGGGATTTGCGAACTTTTCATTATTGCAAAGTGGAACTTAAGAAAACTGGTTAATTTTCGAGGCGGTATGTGCACGTCTGGCATGAATTTTCTACAACTTCACGTTTTCATTTTATTGGCTGTAATTGTCACGTGGACGGACGTGGTAGAGGAGACAATTTTCATATGGCTTTTCTCAAGCTTTGCGATTGCCAAATAAAATCAATTGCAATGTGAAGGCGTACAATGGTCTTAAAACTTCCCCAGCCTCGAGTTTTTCCCCTTCTAATGAATTTTTTGAACAAAATTTAAAGTTTTATAATTGTTTCTGGAATAAGTTACGTGTGTCAATATTGGCAAATTGAAATCGAGTCATTTTATGAACTTTCTATAATTGTTCGATCTACGGTCCAAATAGATAAAGTTTAAACAGCTTTTACCTGAGCCCACACTTTATCCGACTTCTGATTCGGGCGGTTAAACCCGGAAATAATCGTTTTGATATATTTTGCAAAAATTCGATCCTTGTTCACGAGTTTATGCAAGTTTTGATTACTCACAGATCGCAGCTTTCACGGAGCTTTGCGAAGAATAGAATATTCACTTCAAATAATTGAAAACGGTATGAGAAAAGTTTCGCGAAAGCAACTTATGATTTTGTGCGAAGTATTCACGTACTTATGTCTGGTATTGTCTAATGTGAATTAACATAAAAGCTCTTTGCCGAGCGATTTGAGAAGAAATTCTCGTTTTAACGAGAAAAGTAAACTACTTCATATCCCGATTCTTTGTGCTATGAAAAATAACTGGCGAATTTTGGAAATAGTTGGGAAAAATTGCACTGCCTCGATTAAAATTTCTCTTTTACTTCTATTGGTAATTCTGCAACTTTATCTCTCGTAAAATCAAGTCCGATTTTATTAATCGGCGTTTTTAAGTCATTAGCGCTTATAAGGAAAAACTTTTAGTGTTTTTAAGTTTAGTGCCAATAACCCTTTATCGTAATTGAGCAGCTTATAAAATCCGGGAAGTCTTCTTAAATTCACATTTTAATGGCCTTTCGCGTAACTCTTTTTGATATGGCTTTATAAAAACGAAAGTAGCATATTTGGTTTTTAGGGGGTGCTTACGGACTAAATGGAAAGTTTGCGACCACATAAATAAATTTATTTTCTCGATAAAGCGTGTCATTTCGGTTTAGTTGGAAGAATTAAAACCGGGAGTGATTTAAATGGAGCGTAGGTGAGGTTTGAATCATCGAACTGGGGATTTCTAATGTCGACCCTTGATCCTTTATTAAAATTTAACGCTGCTGTTATGGATGTGGCAGGCAAAAAGGAAGACGCATCAAAAAGTTACTTTCAGGTGAAATTCAATATCATAGGTCGAGTATCCACTTCCACTAAGTGATTTTTATATTTGTGGAATATTTTCCGCGTTTCATTAATATTCATTTGGGGTTCGCGGCGGGAAGATAGCGTTTCTCTTCCCTAGTAATAAAATAAACAGCAGCGAAAATCTTCATTTTTATACATTTGGGGGCGGAATCGATAAGGCGAGATAAATACGATAAATTGGTCTTCCGTTTCGTTTTATTAGTAAAAGTTATAAAGTAATGATATATGGCATTTGGGGCTAAAACAAATATCCCTTATGAATAGAGACACAGGATTAAACTTTCAGATGACTGCCAAGTTGCAGATTTATGGTTTTAATGACCAGGATTATGCCGCCCGGTTCTTGTTGTCGCCTGGACAAGGGATTTTTTTTAATTTAATTAGTTTATACAAAAATTCATTTTGCTTACACGTGCTGCATTTGTCACACCAGTCGAGGCTCTAATAAATTTCAACATACGAAAATTTACTCTTATGGAACTTAATCGCCATAAAACCGCATTCGTGTCGCAAACTGGAGCGAACGCTAAATTACGCGGATTGCATTTTATTTATTACACCAACAGTATTTGCACATAGCGTAGTGCAGCCAATTTGCACCCAAAGGCCTAGAAAAATAATCTCAAGAAAATAACGCCTTCAAAACTGGGGAATGCGTCGTTTTGGGAAAAATTCGCCCTGTTATGCGTTGGCTGCATAGTATCGGTTATCAGAAATTTCATAATGAAGCCGTCGATTCGATCAGCGGCTAGTGCAGCATTGTTTGGGGTTCGTGTAGGGCATGCAGGCCAATGACGTGACGACATAATAGAAGGTGATATGGGGCTCTAAGGGACACTAACCGCACTCAAAACCGCGAGGACGCATCATTATCACATCCACGCTCACTCACGATTCAAAATAGACAGTGAAATCGATACCTATACTCGACTTTAGGGTCAAGCACGTCCTCGACTCGATGATAAACGATTCGGATTTAAATTCGCAAGGAAAAAATCAACGACCGCAACGCTGCAGCGGGACGGAAATAGCACAGAAACGGGGCGAAATGGACAGACTGTCGCCTAAAGGAAACATGTCAAAATATCGAATGATATTTGATGCACAGGAATTCGACACGGCTTCACACAGATGACACCGAGCGCTGAAACAACTAATTAATATTGACGTGTAAACTGGGCACATTTTTTCTACGATGGCTTTAAAGGGCCATGACCACAACTTTTTTTAAACTGCTAGATTAAAATCTCGCACTGCGAGTCTTAAAGTGGCACTGCGAGATTACGCACCTTTAATGGGATTTTTCGATTTCAACCAAATTTGCATCGTAAACACAAAATACACCCCTAATTTGTGCCCCCAACAATTCAACTCCATATCTGTGACACAAGGACTAGTTTGTGGAAAGATAAAGTATTAAAAACATTGTTTTGCATAATTAATACAAAATTAAATATGTTTATTGGCTATATCGATATGTCTACAAGGAACAAGGAATGTGTGAATAAATAAAGATAATTAGCGTTGCCTTTTTTTATTTTTTTAAATATTTTTTCAGCAAGTCAGCATATCCCTGAAATGCGGTACTTTCGGCACAGACTGTATTTGCATAAATTATAAAAATTAAACAAAATACTAGTAGCAAATCGAAATAGGTATATTGCATAAAAATTCAACTCATTTACGAATTAGTTTAAATCGTATTCTGATCTAACAAAGCAAATTGAGTTATGCCAAAAAAATTTATTTTTTGTTGAATTAATCTGCCCAATCAGATTCTCTAATTTTTACTAAGTCTATTATAAACTGATTACACTTTATAACATAACCCAATATTCAAAATATGATATAAAAAAAATCTGATGTGAAGCAGTAGTAGCAGAACGCTATAGAGGGATTTTCCCAAATCCCTGATACATGGAAGTACATAGGAATGAAAATATAGCACTAAAGTAAACGTAAATACCTATCTTCATTTAATTTCTACTTGCTTTCAACACGTAAACTTGAACAAATTTGCTGATGAAACAAATAAATATATTTGGATATTCAAATTTTTTGAGCAACTAAAGCGATGTCGATTTAATTTATTGTTGGTAAATTGCACTTTTACGTTAGATAAGAAAATTATAAACAACAACTTAAAAAGTCACCGTTTTCAGCAATTAAAATAACCTCGATATTGAACGCCGTACTTCGGATATTATGCACTAATAAGTAATAACGCAATACTTTGTTTTTGTTTTTTAAGTTTAATAATAATTTTGCTTTATTTAAATACGTGGGAACATTATTATTTCTATAAGCAAATCCATTATAATCTATACAGGGCGATTCTTTTAGGGCCTACATTAGAAACTTTTTAACTTCTAGTATAGATAGAAGTTTAAAATTTAGTATACGATCCAAATCGACCATTCTGAGTTCAACTAAATTATTTTCAAAATGGCTGAACTTCCGGAACGTGGAGAAATTGGCGCCAACTTTGAAATTTTAAATAGTAACCACCTATTTTTATTACATTTTTGAATTCGCCTTTTGAAACTGACTAAAATATACCCTAGTTGTTAGTACTTATCTGTCATAGTTTTTGACGTATGTCAATTTTTTTTTGCAAATTTTCATTTACCGGGGTTTATTTAAAATATCACAACTCTTGAACCCTTTACAGTAAGTGAATAATTCTTTTTGCATTTGATAACCAAAGGTTTGAAGGATCTTCTAAAATCTTCAGAATTTTGAACTGTCAAATTGCAAGGCTACTATGATTTTTTGAAAATGATGATCAAGAAATAATTATAATTCAGTTTTTTCAAATGGAGTAACCTTGTTTTTTCAATGGCAATCAAAAGAACATCGGAGAACATATGGAGACTTTTATCAACATCTTCTATATCTATCTCTTAGAGTTTTTGAAATAATCGCAAAAAACTGATTTTTAGATAATTATTTTCATTTTTAATCGAGTAAACTTTCAAAAAATGCGATAAAGTTGTGCTATTAATTAAAAGAAATGTTTGATTTGTCTACCATTTTCATTCAAGAAGTTCAAAATTCGATGGCATACTGACTGAGTTACTTTACATAATTCACTAAGTTATAATAAACCATAATTAAATATTATTGTTTTACTGCTTATTCGATTATGAACCATCTAATAACTAAATAAAATGTTGAAGTTTGACAACTGTTGACCATTTTACAAGACCTACTTGATTAACGATGAAAATTACAAAGTAAAATTCGTTTTTTGTGATTTTTTTCAAAAACTGTACGAGATAGGTATAGGACATGTACATAAAAGTCACCATAAATGTCGATGTTCTTTCAACTGCCGTTAAGAAAATAGTGTCGTTCCATTTGAAAAAACTGAGTTATAGCCGTTTTTTGATAACCATTTTGAAAAAATTACACTACCCTTGAATTTTGACAGATGACAATTTTGGAAATTCTAGAAGGCTCTTCAAACCTTCTGTTATCGAATACAAAAAAATTATTCACTTATCGCAAAGGGTTGAAGGGCTGTCACATTTTAAATACACTCCTGCAAGTGAAAATTTTAACAAAAAAATTGACAAATGTCAAAAACTATGACAGATAAGTACCAACAACTAAAGTACATTTTAGTCAGTTTGAGAAGGTGAATTCAAAAATGCAATAAAAATGTGGGGTTACTATTTAAAATTTCAAAGTTGGCGCCCATTTCTCGTAGTTCCGGAAGTTCAGCCATTTTGAAAATAATTTAATTGAATTCAGAATGGTCGATTTAGATCGTACACAAAATTTTAAAGCTGTAGTTATATTAGAAGTTAAAAAGTTTCTAATGTAGGCCCTAAAAGAACAGCCTGTATAACCTTAAAATTGAATTAAGAAATAATTAAAAGAATGATATAATGTACAATGGTATAAGATAAAATAAGATAATTTGTCGTATATCACACGTGATCGAAATGCCATTATGAAGCTCGCATATAATGATGCATTTGTACAGGGTGTCTCAATCTCAGACTGTCGAGCCTGATATCTCAGTTATTTGTCAACGGATTTTTATGAAATTTAAAATGCAGATATTTCAGAAAGTAAAGATTAAAATGCGCACACTTTTGACAGTTTTTTTCAGTGTGCATTCCAAATTTCATAACAATCCGTTGACAAATAACTGAGATATTATAAGCTCTAAAGCCTTAGGTGAGACACGCAGTATATATTTCTATAACTAATACACTATAATGCGACGTTTAGCTGACATAAGAATTAAAACATTTTTTCATTATGTAAAAGCGTTTTGCTTTGTCAGATAGGAATTCCTTAAAAAAGGCAGTTTCTAAGACGAGGGATGTGGTTCGGTTAAAGGGTAATTTTGCAAGAGAATCTGATTGGGCATTCAATTCAACAAAAAATAAGAAATTTTTTGGCATAATTCAATTTGCTTTGTCAAATCGGAATACGATGTAAACTAATTCGTAAAGAGTTGAATTTTTATGGAATATTTATTTCGATTTGCTACTAGTAATTTGTTTTAATTTTTATAATTTATATAAATACTGTTTGTGCCGAAAGTACCGCATTTCAGGGATATGGTGACATACTGAAAAAATATTTAAAAAAATCTGACCTTCTATTTAGAAAATATACGCAATTTAAAAATTGAAAAAAGGCAACCCGAGAATTACCTTTACCTAAAAATACTTACTACCTATTATTGAATACCTAGGCCATTTTGATGCACTGGCTATGTTGCTTGTGGAAGTGAAGATTTTATTAACGATTTTAAACCCCAAATACAATACTTTCTTAATATTTTTATTTTATGTTCTTCGAAGCTATACATTCAAAATAATAATTTGATATGACAAAGTTAGATTATTTGTATATTTTAACTTTGATTATTTTCGAGAGCTCAAGAAGATTATGGTGAAGTTTATCGTTGTGTTTAATACATAATAGTTTCGATTGAATTTCTGAGTTATTATGAGTGACAAATATACCTAAGCGTCAAAAACAGAAAAACAACAATGAATGTGACACTTATTTTTCATTTTATCATGAATAAAACAGTACAGTACCTAGATAAAAAACCATTTTATTGTTTAGAATGGAATATAACATTATTAATGATTTATTATTATTTTTATTTATTCACACATTCCTTGTTTCTTGTAGACATATCGATATAGCCGATAAACATATTTAATTTTGTATTAATTATGCAAAACAATGTTTTAGTCCTTTATCTTTCCACAAACTAGTCCTTGTGTCACAGAAATGGAGTTGAATTGTTGGGGGCACAGACTAGGGGTGTATTTTGGGTTAACGATGCAAATTTGGTTGAAATCGAAAAATCCCATTAAAGGTGCGTCTTTAAATCTCGCAGTGCAAGTTTAAATCTCGCACTGCGTGTTTAAATTTTGCACTGCGCGTTTTAAACTCGCAGTGCGTGTTTAAATCTTGCAGTGCAACTTTAAAACTCGCAGTGCGAGATTTTAACCTTGCAGTTTAAAAAAAGTTGTGATCATGGCCCTTTAAAGCCATCGTACATTTCGGAATTGGCCAACGAAACCAAGCGAAATTTGTAAAATCAAAATTAAAAGAAAAATGTAAAAACATTCACACTAAAGGGTGCAGTATTTTGGCTCCCTTCCCGTAAATGACGCGATTACAGGAAATAATATTTCTGCTACACTTTATCATTATCTGGCTAATCTCGTACTTATTATTCGGTTAATCTCTTAAGGCGATATTATGAGTTTAAATGGATATAATGCAGCAGAGAACTAAAATAATAAATCTGGAACAACTTACTCCGAGAAACTTTATCTTTCGAAAAAGAAAATTGTTAATTAATATTAATTTCTGCGAGCGTTAATTCATTTAGGTGTCTGGAACATCAACACATCGCGCAGTTTCCAGCTTAATCAATAAATATTTAACACAAGTTTCTGGTTACCTGTACTTAAATTTAATCAATAATAATTTAGCCAAATAAGGTTTGTTTCCAGTTAGTTGCCAGTTGGATTGGTTAAATTTCAACTTTTCAGTGAAATTCGACGCTTGCTAATAATACGTACAGTTTATGCAAACCGTGAAACATTTGTTGTTGCTTTTTTACAAATGAACAAACATTTGTTTTACTTTGTTTTACTAAAGCTTAAAAAATTCGTTTTATTGCGAGCGTATATACGGATTAATTGGTTTTTAATTTTATGGCCCCACTTTAATTACGTTGTTTTATTTGATGAATGCGTCGCCATATTTTTGATACGTGAGGTACAAATAGCGCAAGTAAAATCGCTGTCTATCGTACCTATAATTTCATAATGTTTGATGCTTCCACAATTTAATATTGCCCACATGATTTATTTATAGAGTTATTGACTGAAAAATTCCTCGGGGATTTACATGCAGGTGGTGATGCCAACTATTCGCTACTAGTTCAAACAATTTGAAATCGGAAAGAGTTGACTAAAACAGCAGCGTTGAAATGTGTCAAAATCCTTTGTAAAATCTGTCTAAATTGTGTCGAGTATCAAGAACTTTGCATGTTCCTACCTATATTAGTTGCTAACAATGTTTGAAACTGTTGAAACGTAAGATAACTGCTGTGTTATCGGAAGTGCGGTTCGCAAATTTAATCAATAAACAAAAAATAACTCTCGAAGATTTTTCTTAACGGTGCAGCACTTATTTACCATAATATCAGTATCATCCATTGTCACATAAATATCCTGACAGTGGTGTTCCATGCGCACTAGGTCCTAATGGGAAATCTCACGGTGCTCCTTTTATCGTTCGTTTTATCGATCTAAAAAGAGTGTTCTCTCGTCGTTTATTTATGTGTGGGACTGCATCTACATAAGCCTCATTTCTTAAACAAGCTGTAATGGCTTTCTTTTACACCAAAGTATTTCCACATTTATTCAAACATTTGCCTTTTGAGCTGTTGATAGGTTTTTTCCTCGAATCATTGTATATTCCTAAGGGGAAGTATGTTTTGTCAACCCTTTCATAGGTGTCGGCCAAACTTTTCGGATAAAAATTTAATGAATTTTCTTTGACACTGTTAAACACTGAAAAGCTTTTACTTTGATCATAAAAGAAAATTGAAAAGTTTCAATAAGTACTTTTTTCGAAAAGCCATATTTCTTACACGATTTATTTACATTACGAACTTTTAAACGATTTATTGTTTCTTAATGCATTTCACACTCCAACTGGAATGAAATATGGACGCGTTTTTATTTCTGATTGATTCGTAAAAACCAACGCACAATTTTACGTCTAATTACGATATCAATTGTTTAATTTAAGGGAGGTATTCACTGCTAATGTATCTGTTGGCCATCCAATTACTCGAATTAGTCTTTTTGATCAAATGACTGGTTTTGTTTATGAGCGTCACTAGGCAATTACGGAATCAAATCGAAAATCACAGAGGTCGTTTTAACTTTTTTAGTTTAATTAAACGCTTTTATTCGATTCCTGATAGGTGCAGGCCCACCAAATGAGTGCATTCAATGCTATTTAGTAAATTGGGAAGCTCACTGCATTTTTTAAACACAGAAATATTCTTTTTTCAGCACGATTCTCGATCTATTTTAAACCCAACTTTGTGCTATTTCTAGAACTGCGATCCTCCTAAATTAAAATGTTCACGTGTTGTATTTTTGTTCTCGTTTAGAGATAATTGGTTAAAGCTGGAGCCTCATTGCTTTGTGGTCTTAACTCCTTAATTATGAGACCAATTTGCGTAATTTTTCCAATCCGAAGAGACTGACTGATTCAATGAGTTTTTCCCAAGACGTTGGCTAGCTGGAGATTTACAAGTCTGGCGCTTGTTATTTTGGTTCCTTGCTGATATCATACGTCGATATTTCGTTTTCATGGCTGCAATCCTTTCTCAAATGTGATGCTTTTATTTCCGTTGAAAATTAACCGCATTTGCTTGAGTAAATAGAGGGGAGTTTTAGTCGAACATTATCCACGCGTGTGATATGGAATTCCAACATCTTAATTAATCGATTGTCGTTTGTGATTACTAACCAGCTTGACGCATTGTAAGTATATTTCGGTCCGGTTGCCCTGTTCCGGTAATTTCCGGGTGAGCTTGTTGCAACAACAGTCAACAACTGATGAATTCTAAACAAAACGGTTTGCATGAGCAATTTGTCCTTTGACCCCTTTCCTGCGTAAGAAATTCTCGGTTGAATGCCGAAATATGGTTTTGATTAAGTCGGACACCGTTTGTGATTTATCGCCAATAAATCGGGGGGCGAGTTGTGAGTGCTTTTGGCCGATTTCATAGAAATTATAAAGCGGGTGCCCATAAATTAAAAAAGCTATGAATACATAAACCGGCACTGCATGTATACGCTAAGTACGGCTAAAAGAAAAATTCCACATGAATAAAATATTAGATTGTAATTCAGCATACAGCGTTTTTAATGTTTTATTATCTGCTTACTCGTTGTTTCTTAAGTAACGGCCTTATCTCTCCTAAATGAGACAGAGTAGGGAATCTTTTAAATTTAGTAGCTTTATAGGGGCACCAACATAATTCACGCGAATTAAACTATTTAAAACTTTACTTTCTAGTCGGAGACATTATTACCTGAATTTATAACGGCCATATATAATTTGATATTTCAACTTTGTTCTAATTTGAATAGGATGTTATTTTGGAAGTTTTTAAAACGCTTCCGGCCGAAATTAAACGCATAAATTTCGGGAACGGATGTCAAATTCTATCTAATTTCCCTTCAGACATAATAAGTTTGCTCACTTGAAACTTATTATGCTATTGGCGAATGCACAATTAGCAGGCTATCGTTTCAAAATGTACACCTTGCGCCAACACTGCTTTAAACAAATTTCATTTTCCATCTCCGGTAGTATTATGATATTTAATTAAAGAGCGAGTTGTGCACAAGGGTCTTGATTTATCAGATTAATTGAATTGTGAAGTGGATATTGTAAGTGTCGAGGGCAAGTAGTATTAAACTCGATATTGGTTCGGGGATTCACAAACTGTAGTAAATTATGTAAACTGATTCGAATCACCTATTTTTATCGGACACATGTGGTAGATTAGGTTAGGCCGGCATCCAATTGATTTATCCATTTTGGCCCAACTAAAATCATTAATAACGTCGATAATAAATTTACAGCTTTTCGTTCCATTCCGCGTAAATTATCACCAATTTCATCAGCGAAACTTCTCACGAACAATTTTATGTATAAAGGCACGGCAATCGAGCACAACTCAATCCTATTACAACCTTCTTAAAATAATATCGGAATTTTTACCGAATCAGAACGCGCAATCAATCAATAAATCGACCTCGGCCAATACGGCCCTGATTTCTCCGAGGGGCACTTGATATTTCAATAAATTTTTGACAGGATAATTTACGTGTATTTCCAAGTGTTTTCACAAATTGAAATTTTGTTTTTTTATACCGGTGCAGACGGAGCCAATATTAAACTTTATTGGCCAAAACGCAACCCTTTAAAATGTAACCAAAATTTCCTCTATTTCAATCAATCAGGCCCTGAGTTACGGCCCAAGTAAGTGGCTTTACTGCAGTTGGGAAAGTACAATAACTGGAGAAAATGATTTACGAAATGTGTAAACATTTACACTTAATCATCCACTTTCCCGTAACAGACAATTTTTCTCCAAACTTATTGTGGAATTATTCGACGTGAAACCCAAACCTTTTCGTAATTATTGTAATGTTAAATCTCGATGAAATTTGATAAGGCTTTGTTGTGCAAAAACAGCTTTGCGTTCTTTGTTTTCGCCCTTAATTTGGTGCCGGCTTGACGGATCTTTACACATCAAAACCTGATTAATTTAATTAATTTAACAAGTTTATGGATTTCGGTGTTTAAGTAAAAAGCAGACTGAAACGTTTTTCCTGAAAACATTTGCTCATTTATTGATCAGTTTTGTCAATAACGTTAATGGTCTCTGCTTTATTTTTCTATTTCGGCATTTTGGATTTTACGAGCCAGGATATTAAAGCATTGAGGAGCTCGTCAACTAATTTTATGTACTTCTTTGGAGATCAAAAACAGAAATACTCTACATTTTCTTAACTAGAGGCAACCGAGCGTGTAATAATCTACCTACCAAAAGCCTTTAATGTGAACAAGATGAAATATTATTAATACAGTTGTTTCAATAATCAAAGCGAAGTAAATAACAAAACGTTCCCAACGAGATTAATTGAATTTCGTTTCTTTGGCAGAGAGAATAAAATTGAGAACTATTTCTGTATATTAAAAGTATGTCAAAGCAGTTGGGGAAAAGTAGGTGTCTGTGTGTTCTCAGCAAACCGAAGGAACGCTTGAATATTTACAATTACTGAAGAGCTTCCAAAGTTCACGTTTTAATTACTATCTGGACACGTAAAAGCTTTGCTACGTGTTTGTCGTCTTTAGATGCAGAAACAAATAAAGCAACCGAAATGTACATGTCTGCGACAGCAGGAATGGAAAGGTAGTGGGATATTACACTGAAAAATGAAAAACCCGCCAGATTTATGCAATTTTTATAAAGAAATACCCAAGTTATTGATTTAGTCGAGCGTTTCAATTTTTTAGGAGCTGAGAAATGTTGATGGTGTTGGGATGAAGGTATGGCATAATTTACATGAGGTTCTTTTCAAAGGCGTTTCGAGAGCTTGAAAAGATAGACTGGCTATTATACGTTTATCACTTTTGTCATTAGAGGTGTTTACAATTCCTGACGTTGAGCATTTAAACATAGAGTGGGATAATGTGTGACGTTGAAATGCGAAATATTTGATGGAAATGCATATTTTATGTGGCGGAACCCACATTTAGAAACCAGAATTTCCAATTTAATTTTTATCAGGGACAATACAAAATTTGCTAGCGAAAATGTGATTGATTCAATTTTCAACTATATTGTTTTTTCATATTTCACTCGATACATAAATTATAATAATTGTCTGTGACATTTTTCATTAGGGCCTAATCGAAATTTATGCACAAATTCACTTTCAAGTTTTGAGGTAAAACAGTAACAAAGCAACGTTTTTGCATTAAAGTTTAAGCTAAATTAAAGTAAACCGAGATTCTCCTGCTAATAAATTAATTTTTAAAATGTGAATTTTTCTAGGATTAAATTTAACCACACGGCTCAGTTACTTTCCCACTTTCACTGGCTTCTCCCTAAAAATAATTTATCAACTCATGTTATTAAAGGCGTTTGTGGGTTAGCAAGTTCTAAACTGTGCCAAATATGAACATGAAAATTTTTATGCTCTAGTAAGCTGACCTCTTTAACGGATTCTCCAAGGAGTTAAGAGTTAAACCAGCCACAAATATGGAGATAAAAATATAGTGAATGTAAATATGAAATACAAGAACAGTATGCTACATAAAACCAGTGTAGATAAATTCCAAGTCAGCCGATTTTTTTATTTATTTTTAAAATAAAACTGCACAATTTGGTATTTGTATTCATGGAAATGTGTTGCTTATAATTCGGAATAAAAGATCATTGATGATGATATCGATGGTCAAAGCACATACCATTATGCAGTAATAGTACGGATATTCCAGTAAATATTAGTGTAACCACTGTGTAATCAAACTATGTACAATGCAATTAGGGCGGCATAATAGATTGAATGTACAAATAGTTAATTTAGTAAAATTAAATAAAACCAGTCGCAATTTTATGAAGATATCTCGGATACGTGGTTCATAAATCTCATTAAAATGTGAGTTTAGAACTTTTGATGTAACTATCGTGTGCTTGACTGAACGTTCAGAATTACCGCAAATCTATTATGTAGGACTTATCTTGACTTGAAAAGTGATCCAACTTTAATTTTCAAAAAACTGGAGCCCGTTTAATTAAAATCACCGACATTCTGTTCTGTTCCAGAGGAATATCAACTTTTCACAAACAATTAATTATTGTGGAAACAAGCATTTACTAAATTCGTTTTTGTAATCCTGTTATTTCATATTAGCATAGTTGTGGGAGATTGCAGCTTTTAAGGTGGTTAAACAGTTTGATTACAACAAATCGTAAATTATAATAAAGCCATCAAAAATGTGTTTGCTGTTTACAACCGCACATTTGTTGACACGGCGCAAATATTCATGATTTTTTAAAAGCTTTTATTTAACAATGTTGTCTGTCTGTCGGTTATTTTTTCGGAGCCAAATTTGAAAGGGTTCCCGTTGTCCCACTGAATTGACATTTTGCATACTTACTTAATCTGCGTGACAATGCAATCCTATGTAGTTAAATACCCCCTAAAGGGGTAAAATGGGGTTTTGAAGTTTTAGGTTATGTTTACAAAAGGGTTCTCGATTTGTACATACCGTAACTTATACCGACATAGACGGTATGTTGGTCATTTGGACGTCACGGTAGATGCACAGAGTAATAACAATAAATAAAGACTAAAAAACAAAAAATAAAAATATATAAAAAGTGTTTTTTAAAAAAAGCTTTTATTTAAAAGATGCACTTAAAAGTAAAAAATAATGTATTTCAATCACAGGAGAATATTTTTTCTTACAGGTTAAAATTCTAAAACTTATAAAAGCTTTGGGAGTTATAAAACTACGGCATTACAGTATTACTTTGTTCAGTTGACAACTTCCCAAGCTTTTATAAATTTTAGAATTTTAACCTGTAAGAAAAAATATTCTACTGTGATTGAAATACATTATTTTTTACTTTTTAGTGCATCTTTTAAATAGAACCTTTTTTAAAAAAACATTTTTTATATATTTTTATTCCTACGGAGCAGTCATTTAATGTGCCAAAAAGTGGCTGAAATTTTTCTATTCAGAATTATAACTTAACAATAGAATAAACTCGTGATGTAAATTTGCCTTCTATAATTATGCTGTTATACATTAAAATTCGTGCGTTCGATATTTTATATCTAAGCATTCAGGTTTACCTTAGCAAGCAAAACACTTGCACACGTAGATGCTCTAATGTAAATATCGTTGCGTGAGGATTTCAAGTGAAATCCCGTCGCTTGTTACAGGTTTGTGTATTCATAAACAAGCGAACAAAGGAAAGATTTTTTCTCTAGGATAATAGAGCTTTTGTTCCACTTTCTTGCTATGAAAATCTAATTAGTTTAATTGAAGCAACTGTAATATTTTAATAAACATAATATTAAAAAACATGACTTTAATCAAACGCAGCATTTTAATACAGATAAATGTTTGAAAAAATAAAATTAGTGTATAACTTGTGCGTGTTTGTTTTATTGTATAGTCGAGGGTCGCTTTTACATAGTTTACAGTACATTTAGCACTTTATGCCTCACATTTAATTTTGTTTTTTATTACTGAAGCGAAATTCAGCCATTAAGTCGACAAATGCAACTTTGTCTTGAACGCTCTATTAGAAATTAAGCTTCAGCTCGGTGGAATATTGCATGACCTGAGATATTCTTGCACGAAATCAGAACGCTTTGCTCTATATATTTCACAGCATGTTAAACAGATCAGAAATGAAGTGATCGATACCTCCACGTACTGCGCTATATAGCAGCTAGATTGACCACATTTTTTAAACGAGTTTAAAATGCAATGAAACGTTTTCAATTTAAATCCCTCGGACCCACCCGAGTGCATAAATCGCTTTCTTCTAAATAAAACATTACAAAGAAAAAAATGTAACAGAGAATCAAATAATCTTGTGCTCCCTATTGATATTTTTCCTTCTTGTTCGAATTTTATTAATTAACAGACGCCTATTGTTGATAAGTGGTGTATTAATAACTCTCGAAATCTATTATGACCTCACCTGGGGTGATAATAACCTCTCGACACCGTTGTCGAGACTAGTCGAGAGCCTGGAGGATATCTTAATAGCTTTTCGTATTGTAAAGCATAATCGCTTTTTCTTAATGTTTTTACTTGTGTTAAATTATAAAATGTTATAATTAAAACAGGATACGAAGCTTCTGAATTTAATTACGCTTCTTGGCTGTGTTTTTAATTAAATTTTAATATTGCCATCGATGAAATTCTGGGTGTAAACCGAAATATTTTTAATTTTCCGGCAAGTGTGTGTGAAGGAGGAAGGAAGGTTTTCGATCGGTGCTGGAATTGTCTGAAATTTGCATTTTAAAAGTTGGTATTAGGATGCAAAATCTGGAACGTTTGTCTTGTCGGATTCAAAAAGATATGATATCTCTCTATTTGCACGACAGCCATACGATATGGCCGAAATAATTCAGAGTGAGAGTTTTGGTGCAGCCATCGAAAAGTCATGAAATCGAAACGGCGGCAGCAGCAGAAGGAATTTATTGTTTGTTCAAAACCGGTAACCTGACTGCCACTTGTGCGTTTAAATCAGAACAGTAATAACCTGCTTGTCACTGGCACATGCTCTTGTGAAATCAACGTTTAAGATTAACGTCAAAGCTCTATAAGAGAAACAGCGAATCTCTATTAAAATACGTCCCATTGTGCAATTGGTATTGACGTTGCTGTTATTGGTTACCGTTTCGACTCCTCCATCATTTTACTCGAATGCAGTTAAGAGGAACAAACACTGATGATGATTGATCCATTAAGCCCGGACTTTTTGTCTTTTCAAGTAGCTTGACGACTAATCAAGCTAGTAAGGTATTTTTTTAAACTTGATCGATCGGTGTGCAATTACTGCCGAAAAATTTCGATTAAAAATCGGTTCGTACTATTTCACAATTAACCATCAGGAATCCTTTCGCCCATTTAACCTGGAAATGTTAAGAATGCCTGGTGAAAAGCAGCAGACAAGTGAGTGACGTTCAAACTCGAATGTTTGGGATTGTTGATTGATCGATGGTTGAGTCAGATGTTTGCGAAAAGGGTTCATCTTGGTTTTTGACTTATCGAGTACTCGGATGGAATAATCATCACTTGCTAGTAAACCGTGTCAAACGGAGTTTGAACTATTTGACCGGACTTTGTATTGAACTCATTACTCCGGACGGAACAAGTCTATAAAGGAACGTGACTGCGGACGTGAAACCGATGCCTTTCATCTGCCACCCGACTCATTTAAATTCGAAAAATCCTCAATACGACTAAATAAAGGTTAATAATTAGTTGGCAAAAGTTTTAATAGCGCCAATTTCGAAACAGAAACTCAATTCTTGGAGCAAATTTCATATTCGTGGCACGTTTTTTCCCTCCAACTTATTTAAATAATTACAGGCAAATATTGATCACGAAATTACTTTTTGTTTGAGACGTCGCGGCTCGCAACTTTTTCCAAGTCGTTCTCCCTTTAAAACGGTTTAATTACCATCACTCTCACTTGTCCTCGCAGCCACTGCCGCAACTGTTGTACACCATTTGATAACAAGGATGAAAAATTTAGATAAAACTTGAGATGATTTATGGCGGCTACATCATTTGTCAAGCGAATTCGCTTTGCAGAATCGTTACTCTTCTGTCCACAATTAAAATTAATTAATAGTTAGAAAAACCAGTTTGCTGGTTTCGACGATTTGCAACAATTAGACACACTTTCGAAGTAACCAACCAAGTTCCGCTTCCCGGTTCTAACTAAGATGCGAGCCCTGGGAATATGTTGCGGAGCTCGGGAGCAGTTTATGCCTAAACTTGTGGAGTGCATTACGTTGTAATGTGTCTTTTATACACGTATCTTTACACCGAATCGATAACGCTTTTATTATCATTAAAGAGGAGCAACGCTAAAAATCAGACTAATATTTGGACGCAACCAAACCACTGTTTTATCAGCAAACTCTACCGCTCACAACTTTATTATTTTATTTTGGGAGTTAGACAACAATTAGCTTAGTTCCACTATTTCCCACAGATGTTTTCTAACGGAAAATAAGCAAACAAAACGGGGACAGCGTTAAATAATTGCTTCGCTGTTCATTAGTTAGAACGATGTCAAGGATCGCTTTCGTTGCTTCTCTGCAGAGCATATTTCTCGATTTTGAAAAATTGAAAACTCAATAGGTTTGGTGATTTGGCCTCTCAACCTTAATAGTTTTGTTTGTCCATTATTTTTTGGTAAACTAATATATAATTGATTTGATTATAACGACGAGGTAATAATTTTTCTATGTGTCAAAATAAGGATAGAATTATTTAATTATGCAAAATTTTCCAAGCAATTTTCAAGCAAATATTTTTCTTATTTTATTTAGATTTTTCTATTATTCCTTGTTTTTGTTAGTTGTTAGCTAGTCTAGAATTAGTAAGTTTATTGAAATAGTTATGCTTCTACAGACTTAACTGAATCACTCTTTTGAATTGTAGTATGTGTATTGATTTCTATCGTAAAGATAGTTTTTTAACACATTTGAACTGGAACCACGAATTCCAAAAGTAAAAAGTTTATTTATAAGTATACGATGATCAAGGTAGTCAAATGCTTTAGATAAATGACAGAAAGTACATCCTACAAATTCTCCTTGTTCGAAATCATTAACTATACCTATTCAAAATTAATTATTTATTGCATCTCCCGTGCTTCCTCTTTTTATAAAACCGAATTGTGGTGAAGATATCAGATCTAATAACATAAGTTGATTTACTAAGCTTTTGTGCAACAATTTTTGAAAGATTTTACTTAAAATTGGTGTAATGGAAATTGGACGATAGTTTTGTTCATCAATATTGCCTTTTTTATGAATTGAATGAAAAGCGTTTGGACGCTTTTAAACAATCTGGAAATATAACATGAGATTGAAAATATAATGAATTAGAGTAAGCCTTGGAAGTGAAGTGTAGCCTTAGCCACATCTTATGATGTGTAAAACCAGCAGAAGACAACATAACTTCAAAAGTGCGGCTTTAAATAAGCGGCTAAAATGTGGCTAAATTGTAAATAAACGGCTAAATGTGGCTAAAGTTCAGCAGGCACAGCTTGCTCTAATTCAGAATATTTTCGATCTCATGGTACCTGTTTTGAATGCAATATTTATTAATTTAGATAATGGTAAGATAAGATTTTCAACATTTTTTATTAATTTAGTGTTATTCAGGGATGGGCGCGTAAATTACTTGACGTAAAAAACATCGTTTTTTACGCGTAAAAAATACGTAATTTACACTCTCTTTAGGTGTAAAAAACGTTAAAAACGTAAAAAAAGTAAAAACGCTAAAAAATACAAAATTTTTAGTTAAAATACATTCAACGATTAGCAAAATAACTCAAATAAAATTCTTAAAATAAAAACAAAAATATTATTCTAAGAATCAACGAAAAAACAAATTAGCAGAAGTTTATTTTTAGTTCCAGATCCTCGTATATATTATTTCTTGGTCGAGGCATAGTCGTGAGTTGTATTAAAAAACGACAAAATAAAGAACTCAAGATACACACACACCGACAACATTGCCTGTACCTAACCTTCAAACCAAAGATTTTATGTTTTTTATGTATTTTACGTTTTTAGGCATTTTACGTTTTTTAGGCATATTTTACATGTAAACGTAAAAAACGTTTTTTACGCGTAAATTACCATCCCTGGCTGTTGTTACCATAAATATCAAAAGTTGTATTTTAAAGAATTAATCAAATTTCTCATTTCAATAAAAGCCCATTTTTCAAAAATAAATGCCGTCGTTTGCGAATTAAATTTTTTTACATTTCTTAAGGTATTTACTGTTTGATGAAGCACACTTACAAAAAAGGTATTTAAGTGGTTTGCATTGAGTTTGTCGCTCAATATTTATTCCATGCTATTTTGGGAAAATTATGTGATTTTTTGAGGAATTTATTATTCGCGTCTTTTTTTCTTTGTTAATTTTATTTCTATACAACTGCTGATAGTATATGTGATATAAAATGGAAATATAATTATTGTTATGATTTGATTTGCTTAAGAAATATAAAAATTTTAAGTTTTCTCTCATCTGTCTTAACTCTTAACCACTGTTAACTTTTATTATTTATTTCCTTTCGTAGATATATTTTAAATGTGTAAAACCATTACTTTAAAATTTGTAATAGCACCCCCAGCATTTTGAAACATTTTATGTTGGTTTTGAACTCAAAAACGAATCGAAAAAAAATTTTTGTTTTTACAGTTAGATAAGCTTTTTATCTTCTTTCCAAAAATATTTAAAAAGTCGGGGGTGCTATTTCAAATTCTAAAGTAAGGATGATTTGAAATTTGGGGATGAAATGTAAAATGTACTTTATCTTGAATTTGAACTATTTCATTGTACCTCTTATTGACAAATTTCTTATTTAAATTTTAAAAATAAAACCGCCCCTAATTAAAAAACGAATCAATAAATAAATTTTTTTGACACCTAGAAACACTCATTTGTTCCCTTTCCGAAATTGTTTCAAAAAATAAGGGATGCTATTTAAAATTTTAAAGTAGGGGTAGCTAGCGACTAGGGGATGAAACCTAAAATGTAAGTAATGTTTTATTATTGTATTAACTCTCTCATCGCATCTATAATCGACAATTTTTTTATTTAAATTAAATTGGCTTCAAATCAAAGGCTACTAGGATTAAAAATTTCAAAAATAAATCCACCCTTAACTAAAAAACGAATCAACAAAAAAATTTTTTTCTTTGACAGTTAGATACGCAAATTTTTTCTCTTTCTGAAAATGTTTGACAAAATAGGGGGTGCCATTTAAAATTTTAAAGTAGGGGTAGCTAGCGATTAAGGGATGAAACCTAAAATGTAACTAATGTTGGTTTTGAACTTCCCCCTCGCGATCCTAATCGACCTGTTTTTGCTTAAAAATAGATTTGCTCAATGTCAAAACTTATTGAGACTGGCTCCTTTTGAAGTGAAAGCACTGTATGTGTTTTAATTAACTTAAAATTTAAAAAAGTTTGGTCTGGTTTGACGGAACCGGTTTCCCTTTTCGCGCTTTGTGTCTTTTTGAGTGGGACCTTTGTCAAAGTTTTGCAATAAATTAGCTCTTGCAGGTAGCATCAGCAAGTGAGCATGACCGATTCAGTACACGGTCGATTAGGCGTTAGTTTACAATAACCGTTTCGTCGATAGGTCGCCGGAGTACTGAATAAATTAATCTGTTTGCTGTGTCAAGCAAACTGTTTGACACCAAACATTGCCACAAACAATCGTCGGAACAATGGACAAAATTGCGTAGGGTGTGGTCTTTGGCCATCGTTAATGATATATTGCATCAAGATCGTGTATTCAAACTTTGGTGGCGGAAGTGCAATAAACGCCCGTTTGAATGCCGATAGGGATATTCCGTGTCCAAAACTTAAATTAGTTTACATTCTGTGGAAGTTTATTTTGGAGAAAAATGCCGTAATGAGCTTTAAATTGAACGTTCGCTCCTCAACATGATCGATACATCGAAAAAGCAAGTCTAGTAGAAAAAGGGTTTCGCAAACAACTAATTAGAAAAGCGAGCGAACGTTCTGCGGGATGATCCAGAACCCGAATAAACTCGACTTTTATAACCCGCTCTAAGGCGAGCTTTATGGCCTTCTGCCCGTATATCACTTTATTTTCAATAAAAAAACGAGTAAAGTGCACTCGCTGGTACAAAGTAGCGGCCGAATCTGGAATTTGATTTAATTGCAGCGACACGTTCCAGCCATTTCCGCCAATCTATACAGGGAAATGTTCATGATTCAATGAAAAGCGCCGCTAAAAGTGGTCTTGTTGTCTCCCTGCAATATTTTATATTTGATAGCGTCTCGTCAACATTTCCCCTTGGGCCTATGTGCGAAATTGGAGTCGGCGCGGTTTGAAATAAAAAGGAAAGAAGTTAGGGTCTTGTTTGCATTCTAAAGTGGACTCGTTTGTCCCTCAGGATTTTCTGATTTACAAATAGAATAAATTTTCGAAAAAGTTTGGCGCAGACTCACATTATCCCCTTTCTTTCATTGTTTCGCAAACAGTGCTTAGCTTTATTGCATCCAATAAAGCAGGATTGCTCTCTCAATCTGCGCGGGAAAGATTCCTTTCCAATTCTTATCGACGGACTTTTGATAAACACTCACAATTACTTACTCTTGAAATATTTAACGACTCGACAAAAAGTAAAGAAAAATTACGACGCGGAGTACTTTGGGAAGATATCGACGGAATTCTGATCACGACCGAAATTGATTCAATTTATGAAGGATTTCCTTCTCACTATTGTCAAGAGACGTGTTTTATTGAAGCAAAATCACGTGCGCTGTGTTAAAGAAGCCTTTTTAATCCCACTATAGACTCTCATTACCTAATAGGGCTTCCTAAATCCCGACAACAGCCCTGAAAAAACAAAACTACTTGCATATATACACACTACTCAAATATGTTTGTTTAATAAACTGTATTTATTTTAGAACTAGTAAATGTAAAATTAACAAGACATTCCGGAATTCCAGATGAATTACTGTGTGTTTGAGTTCGAAAGAGTAAACCATTTACGCTTTACGCTTTTTTAATAATTGCTGTTATAATTGCATTATCGAACCGGAAACAATCAGCTGCATTTGCAGTGATAACAATTTACGATTTGGGTAACTAGAGATCAATCTAAATTGAATTTTGTGCGTTTTCGATTTTTGTCCATGAAATTTTCAGGCATACGGTGTCGTCTATCAGCTACGGTGTGAAATGTAATTTATCCTCTCAAATTTTTCTAGGGTCACTGTGTGTTTGTCACGAGGACGTAACATAAAGCTTTGCTTTACAAGGATAGATTGGGTCCTTTCTACCTGACTCAACAGCAGTTATTGTGAATATTTGATGAGTGGGTTTCGCAGCTCCGAGTTGGTTTTTATTTTTGGAAGTGTGATGTTAACGTCGATCATAAAACGTCGGAAGTTTTATTGTTAATTTAAGAAGTGAAAATTGCGAAGCGTCGAGCGATAAATTTGGAGAAAATGGATCTGGCCGAACTGGAATTAAATCAATGATCTCTGCTCGGGAAAGATTGATGAATAACTTTAACCTCTTCACTTCTTGATAAAAAGTTTCGAGCGGCATATTGTGCTATTTTCGCTCTATTATTCGATGGGATTTGAATCTTATTAATCTAATTTATTATCGGGAAAGTTTGATACAAAAATGTTGATGCGCTGAAAGTTTGGAAAGAATTCGTCACTAATCCGTTTACCCTATTAGACGGGCATGAGGTTATAATCTCTTTGAATCCCCGGAGGATTATTAGAACGGATTTTGACTTTTTTTAACTTTGATTATTTCAGTCGTTTCTTGAGTTTTTCCCTTTTTGCACTTGATTAAGTAATTACGTGGAGCAAGAAATATTTAATGCGTTATGTAAAACGAGGAAAATTCCAGTTTCAAATCCTCTGTAGATCCTTAATCCCGTGTAACGAACGGCTGAGCCATTATTTTAAGCACTGATGTATCTGTGTGTCTCACCAAAAGCTTAAAACGTCACACTTTGTGCTCCTTTTGCTTAATAAAGTTAAAATTATCCACCTTTCTATGGACATTCATCTCCAACTCACATAATTCCACAAAGACTAGACACTAAACAAACGAAAATAAATGTAAAATGCAAAAAACGTGCCCAAACGCAATCATTCTCTGTTGTGCGGTCATTCATTGAACCAGACATCGTTTGAATTGGAAATGCTCCCCTACACCGGTCAGCTTCGATCAATCCCAAGCCATTGTTAGGGCACAGAAAAATTACAAAATTCGACCCAGTTTTCTCGCTGAATTTTCCTTTAAACACCCCCAATTTTCATCTAGAGTAACACTAATATTTACTTTATTCTAGACAAACACACGTCAAAACATCGTACACAAAATTGAAACAATATTTTATTCCCGTTTCAATTTAAACCGAATGAATTGAATTATCTGAAACACAATAAAACAGACGAGTAAAAATATGAAAACTATTACGTTCTTTTCACCACGATCAAAATTCAATAGAGTTTGTGTTAATGTCGGTTTCGACAAACATGCCATTATAAATTATTTATCGCATTATTCTGCGCTTCAAAAATAATTTGTGCAACGCTACGCCATGATTTATGGACTGTTTCGGATTGTTGTGCATTTTTATTAGAATTTTTGTCCCCAACTTTGTAAATAAATAGGAAAGAAGTCTTAAATGGAAATAGTTGGAGCGTTATGTCTTAGCGAAAGTTTTAAGGTGTTCTGTAGAAGAAAACTTGGCAAATAACTTATACAACGAGTTGTATCTGTAAAAACACGTTATTTAAAATTTAAATACGATTTCTTGTTCTGTTTCAGGGTCGAGTGATGGAAAATGTGGTTTTATTGGTTGGTCTTGGTTGGAATGCTCATTGAAAGAAGCCTCTCATGCCCGGTTTCTTGTTCCTGCAAGTGGAAAAATGGCAAGCAAACTGTGATCTGTTCCGGTAAAAGTCTGACCGACATCCCCGACGGTTTGGATCCGGGTACTCAAGTCCTGGATTTCTCCGGCAACTTCCTCAGCAATCTCCGTCGCGAACTATTCAGTAACAAACAACTGATTAACTTGCAGCGCATTTATTTGTCCAATTGTCAAATAAAAATAATAAACGAGAAAACTTTCAAGGGTTTGTCAAACTTGGTCGAGCTCGATCTCTCTCGGAATTTGCTTGAAACGGTGCCTACAAGTTCGTTTGTGGACTGTCCTTCTTTAATGAGACTAACTCTGAGTTCGAACCCTTTAACGGTTTTAAAAAGACTGGCTTTCAATCATTTATCGTATCTCAGCACACTCGAGCTCGATAAATGCAAAATTGTGGAGACTGAGGACGGGGCTTTTCAAGGCTTGCACAGTCTGGAGTGGCTACTCCTTGAAGATAATGCTTTGAGGACGATTCGCGGGGAATTACCCCCGAGTTTGAAAGGTGTGGAGTTGCGGGGGAATCCCTGGGAGTGTGATTGTCACATTAAGGAGTTGCACGTTTGGTTGGGGCGTTTCAACGTCCCCATCTCCGAAGAGCCGACTTGTTCTGGGCCTCCTAGACTAGCTTCCCGGGTTATTAAATCGATACCGGTCTCAGAACTCGCTTGTCTTCCTGACGTATCCCCCACAACGTTTTATCTGGAACTGGCCGAAGGCAAGAACGTATCTCTGCAATGTCACGTGCACTCTATCCCGGAAGCTTCCGTCTCCTGGTGGTTCCGCGGCCAGATCCTCCAGAACAATACCATCGTATCCCCGGGAATCCACTTGATTTACTTCGTGGAGGAGGGCGCGGAGAACAAGCGCAGTGAACTGTTCATCTATAACGCCAACTCCGAAGACAATGGTACATTTATCTGCAACGCCGAGAACGCCGCTGGAACATCGCAATCGAATTTTACAATCAAGATAATTATTAAAGAAGATCCGATTGTAATTATCGTTGAGTTTCCTTTCGAATGTCTCCTAGCGGCGGCGATCGGAGCTGTCGTTTTAGCCCTCCTAATAATCTCCGGTATCATCATATCGATCCTGCGATGCAAACAGCAGAAACAGCCCCTTCCAGGAAAAACCGAAGAGGACACCAACCCCAAACCCACCCCCACGGATGACACACTTTACGTCTGCGAGGATCACCCGGTTGCTAATCACCAAAGCTCAACTTTGCTCTTCCAAGACCAAAATCCCGACCTTATCAACCACCGATGGCTCGACTCCGAGGGTTATCCTCTCGACTACGGGCTCCCGAAACTACCGACGAATTATTACCGAACGCTGCCGAGTAGGCCGAAACGACAATCACTCCAAAGAGCGAGATACTCGCAAGAAGCCGAGTTCCTGGCTTATGATCATTACCATACCGATGTCCGGTATACAGCTGACGGATATCCACTGCCGTCAAATGACGGAGCTCCTTGCTGTTCGATTCAGTGGCCGGTTTGTGTGCCCGCGAATCTGCACATGGTTAATAATAATCCCAATGAGATGGTTTATGAGCCGCCGGCTGGAATTATCAAACGCTGCGTCGGAGCGCAAACCGAAGATGAAAAGATTGATTCCAATGAGGCTGGAAATGAAGCCATGACCGAAAGTCCAGATGAGGGATATGAGGGAGAACCGGCCGTGGTATAGTGTTAAGGGAGCGCGAATGCAATCACAGGGTAATGTTTTAGTTAGGTTTTGTATCCAGATTTATTTATCTAGACTGTGTATATACTGTAGGATTTTAGAATTTTTTTTCGTAATTAATTACTTAATCGGAAGCGTTTCCAGTTTTATGCAATAAATCACGATATTACCATAATGTGTAGAGAGAATATTGTTCAACAAGCTCTATTGTCAGCGTCGAATTTAATTACAGTTTTTTGCTGATTACTTTTTATTTAAAATCGTCTTTAAAATTTCACAGGGACGTTGAATTTTAAATAATTAAATAAATAAATAAATAAATAAATAAATAAGTAAATAAACAAATAAATAAATAAATAAATAAATAAATGGATTTTGGACAATACCAATGAACTATTCCCAACTGTTCTTCAGAAGTCATTCCGTTGAAAATATTTTTGATGGTGTACAAAACATTTATGAGCAAAACTCACTCTTTGACAGTCAATTTTGAGATATTTGCCAAAAACTGTTTCGGAAAGTTTAAGTGGCTTTATTGTTACTCAAAAAAATGTAAATAATCTAAATACTTAAAGCAAGGCGTAATAAATTAAAACAATTAAAATATTATTAAGCTTCAGGTAAGTTGTATAATTATGTTGAAACAAAATTTCTTTTTAAATTTTCAAGTCAATAAAAGACGTGAGTGAGTTTTGCACCCGATGTGTCAAATCGTACAGTGAATTTTGCGCCAAACTCGAAAGTTTTGTATAGTTTCACTGTATTAAAGAATGTATTTTGTAAAAAGACAATATAATTTAATACAGGGTGATTCAAAAGTGTCGAACAAACTCCCGTGTGGTGATAAAAGACGTTAAGTTCAGTAAGTAAAAGATGTCAATTTTTTTTCGAGTAACTTAATTTTTATATATTTGTTTTCTTTAGCAACGGTATCGACTGTAGCTCTTTTGTTTTCTATGATGTCGAATTTAATTTATTGTCGAATTTGCAAATTTTTTAAATGTTTTGCACATCACAACACATTGATTGGTGATTTTTCCAACAGGTATTTGTTTAAAGTTGCAAGAACTGTCGTTTCCGCTAACTAAAGTCAAAAACATATTTTAGCAATTCCTGTTCTGCTGTTCTGTAAGTCATCATTCACTGACAAATATCTTTCATAGTAAGCGGCACTTTTTAGTCAGGTGCAAATTTCCATGGTTACTGTGCAATAATATTTTACTTACAGCCCGTGGTCTGTAAGTAAATATTACATACCAACGTATGCCATTCGTGTTCCATGAAAAATGATGCACAAGCAAACCTTGCAGCCTCTTCAATATCATCCATTTTTCTATTTTCACTTGAAATACCTTCAGAACAGTATTGAAGCGTTGATTTTGCAACAAATGTTGATTTGAAGTGATGTTTTTTTTGTTTTGTATCCCTAACACGAAACAAACTTCACACAAATTTTTAATTTGACAACAATCTGACGTTTTTTGATTTTTCATAAAAATTCATTCAGAAAATATTTTACTTTTTCTTATTTGTGCAGGTATTGCTAAAAATAGCTTACTATCCTCAAACTGTAAGTTCTTCTTTTGGTCTCGAACGCTTAGGAAACCTCAGTACTCTCGGTTTCCCAATATTGCATTCTCGACCAAAAAAATTGCACTTACAGTTTACGGTACGTAATATACTATTTCAGAAGTGCCAAAAATTTTGATTTTTTTGATGTCCTTTATCACCACCCGAGAGATTGTTTGAATCATCCTGTATTGCTGTTTAAATTCTAAATATAACACCGGAGAAAGCATTTTTTGACAAAGAGGAAGTTTTGAATTTATACAGCTCATATACAGGGTGAGTCTGCTAAAAGTATATCTCTTCTGTATCTGAAAACTAAGTGACCACACAAGAATCAGAGTTTGAGATTAAATACTTTTTTCTATGCGTGTGAGTTTTTTCAAAATTTTTCTATAATTCCTTACAATTAAAATTAATTAACTAAAAATATACGTTGAACAGACTTACGCTGCAGTTTAGCCATAGAAGCAATTGAGCTTTTAATTGATTCAGAACTTTTTCCATAAGACTTTTTTAATGTCTTTGACGAAAAATAACTCCCTAGATACTAAATTGAAGTCTCAGGATCATTCATTGGATACATTATTAATTCAGTAAAAACCTTATTATTGATAATGCTCTTAACTTTGCGTGTTACGTGAAAATTTAATTGTTTTATCGTCTTATCAATACACAATCACTATCACCAATCCTTTGTGCTTGGTGTTCTCTTCTTATTTCTTTCGTTTCCCTGTAACTATTTTTCGCTAAATTGTAACAAATAGAACAACTAACGAAATTTTGTCTCTGGCCTAACATGGGTCACTAAACTGTGATGTCGGTGATCATTTGCTTCGAAGTAAGTAAAATGTAAAAAAGTTGTTCCAATTAATTCATGGTTTAGCGATTTATTATTTCGGGTGAGTTGCGTTTTTGGTCGTTTAATTAGTTAATTAATCTGGTCTAATTCCGCGTTTAGTGACTCTGTATACAAGGCTTATTTAATTGTTGGTGTCACATTAATTGCAAAGCTACACCACAATCAAACATATTTGCATTAAATGTGATTTGTTGCCTCTTCAAAACCATTTCCAAACAGTATTCGTAACAAAAGTTAATCATAGAAATCATTCAGGTCGTTCTAGCGATTCAATTCCATTTGTTGATTCAGCTGCTACAGACATGATTTTTCAAACACTGATTTAATAACCATAAATCCTTTATATTCAAAGCTTTTGTTAATTAAATTTCTTTCAGCATGTACCTTATATTCATTTTGTTCGGCCAAACGTTGCCGCGTTAAGCTTGACACTCATCATTCTTTTAAAATGACCGTTGCCCGATTTTAATTAAATACTCGTACACAACCTGTTGGCGCAGAAATTGTGATAAAAATCCGGGTTTAATTGAATTCGCTGATTCTTAATAGACAAGTACTGATCTAATGTACGTTGGTAATTAACAGTGTCGGGCATGAATTACAATGGATTAGAGTTAATGCTAGATGGAGCAAGTCAGCGTAATTGTAACGGACATTATTGTCAATGAGCGTTAGTTTAGTACCCATCTGACTTTAGTCACTGTCTTGAGAGACGAATATCAGACGCCAAAATTGTTAACATGGCAATATCTCCACGGAATTTAGTGCAGAATAGTTTGCAACAGCTTTTTGCTTTATTAAAGTTCGTCTACTTCAACGAAATTGAATAAAATGATCACCAATTAGTTAAAATTCTTGCCACGGAAGTGGCGGTTTTTATTTTAGGAATAGGAATAAAGCAGCGTTTTATGCGTCCTGTAAAATTTTATTGGCTATTTCAGCAATGACCCTTCATATTAAATTAAAAGCTTTCCATTTATCTTTCTTGTCATGATTTAAACTAAATCCATTTCAAGTAGCATGTCCCTAGTTTAAACGCACATTACCGAACCTCTATGACTCCATAAAAATCGCGTTCCAATATCTTCAAGTCTTTATCTTCCACTTCTCGCATCGTTGAAACACTTTATGCGACAAAAGTTTGAATATTAAAATCTCCATTCAAGTCAATAAAACTTACAAAACAATAAATCGCATGTCTTAGCAGAAAATGAAAGCGTTGAAAAATTAAGCCATCAGAGGAGAGCTCGTGAATGCCTTTTCATTCGTCTGGACAGTTTTGAAACTTTAAATAGGCAAATACCTTATCTCGAGATTGAAAAGGCCCGTGAATGGGAAGGCTCATTCGATTTGGAGCTCATCGAAATGGCAATAAATAATTTATCATTCGAGTTTTATTCAATTTGTTGTCCGTCGACTTATGTAATTAGAAAACTTCTCGATTGTATGGCATCACCTGTATTTATTTTCTTATTTCACAAGTTGTGAATCTGGGCAAAAGTTTGAACTCGACTCTGATAAATCAGCTTGTTGGTGCATAATTCGTAGTATCAACCTACTCCGTGACGATATAGACTGTTTATCTGTTAAATTTGTACTCGTAGGGAAGCACACATGTGGGAGATGGTAATATTAATTTGTTTAGTGAACCACAGGAGGGCAAATAGCGCGCCTCCCCATTAGTATGTACTGTAGATACCCGTGGTGCCATATTCTAGTCACTTAAGACGTAAAGTAATGTTGATGTTGTCACTTTTGTAATAAAATTCAATAAAACACTTGTGTTTTTGTCAAGTCCCTTTTTTCCTCTCTCAGTCTTTAAGCCGTTTGCCAAAGTAGAGCACTCGGCATAACGACTATCAATAAAATAAAAATGAAAGTTTTATATCTTTTTTAAGTAAGTAAAAACCTGTGTGACAATGCATCTAGGTTGGAGCAGATAAGACACTTTAAAGCTTGGAGAGCAATAACGTCCGCGTAGCGATACGATATATCCCCAAACCCTTCTTGTGCGCCATCCCTCTTCCTTGCGGCTTCCGAGATAATGGTAATGTAATCTTGGGACAAATATAATTCACGACATAAATCCCAAGCATGATTGTTGTTAGTTTACTTGCTTTTAGGTTTACTAAGTTACCTCCAGAAAACGCGAACGATAAATTTATTTCCGCGGACGTGGAAGAAATCTTTTTTATTGACGAGATAGATAACTAAACATTTTGCAAGTTAACATGAGTTCAATAACGGGAAGATGTACGGCAAGAATCCCACATGTCCGGAAGTCAAATGGAGGCTATTATTTAGTGTCCTCTAAAAGCGGACGAGAAACTGCTTTCCATACTACCGAAAGGTTGCCGCTTGTTTAGGAATAAACAGCTTGAAGCACACTCGCCAAACCCAAGATTAACCACTTTAGGCCTAGCTGCCAGCTACATTTTTCGACATATTAAGCGAAGAAGGTAAGTGTGTGTATCTATCATTTTCTATTTTATCCAAAATATAATAAACACATTAATTTACATAATCTTTTGTCAGGTAAATTAATAATTTGTCATATGACATAATAAAAACAATACTGACTTATTTATTAATCAAAACTATCCTCATTATCACTGACCTTCCGATAACTTATTCAGCATTTTTTTAAAATTCTTTGTTGTGGTTAGATTACTAACAAGAATCACATTACGAAGACAAATAAGAGCTGTATGGGAATTTTGTCTTCATGAAATTTCTTTCAAAGATAATTGGGTTCATAACTTAGAAAAATACGAAATGAAAACATTACTAGATGATATTGGCAGTCATTTTAATGTTAAAATAAACTTTGAGATGTGATCAAATTTTTTTAAACCATAGATAAATCTGCAACAATTATATTGAATCTTCTGCAACCTGTAACTACCAAAAGCATCTAAATATGGATAATAGGTTATAAAGCATTAATAGTTGAAGCGAATTACTAAAGTTTCAACAAGTTTATTTCTCAATTTGAAATTTAAGTTGTGATAATTAAAATACAGGGTGTTCTGTCTAAACCCCACATTAAAAGTATTGAAAGTTCTAATAAAGATGTTTATCTGAAAGTTGTTATTCAGGCGTAATCCGTTGAGTTCTGCTCAATGAAAATATTTCTAAGATGGCAGCACTTCCGGTTATACCGGAAGTCGCTATTAACTTTCGTATTTTAAATGGAAAGCTATGTTTTTTACTGCGTTTTTGGATTATTTAAGTTATTCTAAGGGAGTTTTTATCAGCTTTCCCCATACCCAAGTTTAACCGTTTTCGAGATATTTAGGATTTTTTGAAAATTTTTGGATTTGCACCTGCCACTTAAAAAATCGGTAACTCGCCTAGTTTTAGAGATTTCGAAATCATATTTGGAGAATTAAAAGAGAAAGCCCATATCTGTTGTTCGTTGTGTTCAAAATTGGAATTGAAAGTTAATAAACCCAAAAATTTTAAGATTAAGTTTGGCCAACTTCAAGTACTCATAACTTAATTTTTTCAAATAGGATGTCCCAATTTTTATTCTACTAGATGGAGGAAAATTTTTTTCTGCATCTATCTGTATTAGCATTCCATATACCTATCTGTGATAATTTTCAAGTTATGTTGGTTTTTTTGTCATTGTAGGAAATTTCTTACTAACCACAGCTATTTTTGCATAGTTTGCTATAAAAACATTTCTGATTAAACTTAAACGACAAACTTAGTTCAAAATTGTGTTATCAGACCGTGAAAACAAAATAAATTCATTGGGTGTTGGTTTGAAAATCTTTAATTTCTCACCTTTTTTCATTCGTTTCCATGGTAACCTATAGGAAAAGGCATATGGCCAATGAATTTCTCAATCCCAACAAAAAGTTATTGTAACTTGAAAACTATTAAACATAAGTATAGGGAATGTTAGTACAGATCGAAGCAGAATTAATTTCTCTACCATCAGTTTTACATAGTGAAATAAAACTTTCGGCATTTCATTTGAAAAAAATGAGTTATGGATGCTTAAAGTTCTGCAAACTTAACTTTAAAAATTTGGAGTTTGTTATTCTTTTTTAGAAATCTGAAAACACCAAAGGAAAGATCCAGGCTTCCTCTTTCAATGAGCTCAAAAATATTTCCAAATTTTTAAAAATGGCAGAGTTATCGATTTTTGAACTGGAAGGTGCAAATCCAAAGAAATTTTAAAAACCCTAAATATTTCCTAAACGGCTAAATTTAGGTATAGGGACAGCTTATGAAAACTACCTTAAAATAACTATAGTAATTCAAAAACGAATTAAAAAATATAGCATTCCATTTAAAATAAGGAAGCGACTTCTGGTATAACCGGAAGTGCTGCCATCTGGAGAATATTTTCATTGAGCAGGACGTAACAGATTATGGTTGTATACAAATTTTCAGATGACTATGATTATTAGAACTCCCAATACTTCTAATGTGGGATTTAGACGGAACAGCCTACAGGCTGTTATACATAAGAGTTTTGATAATGACAGATACATGTGCATTCTAGGCTCTAGTTTAATTTAGTATAGGTAATATAAATGTTAATATTATTTTTCAAAAGGTGCAAAAAACACTTTTTTTATTCACTTTTAAGTTAATATTGCTGCAGTGCTAAAATCTATTGTTATAAGATTTCGGTTGTTTTTGATTTTAACAAGCTTTTGGACAATTTAAGAAAATAGAACGGTTTGTAGGAAATAACCAATCCGGAAAACTTTTTCAATTAACTAGAACCAACCAAATTTCGTAATGTGCTGATATTTTAGTCCCAACACACCTAAAATTTTGAGTCCAATTAATTTAAATAAGTTAGTAGTTTTAAAAATAAAATAAGCTAAAACCCGGCGCATCCACCATTTTTGATTTTTATAATTAACATTTTGTTTTATTCTTTTGCTACACCATTTTATGAATGCACTAAAAACATTTATTTAGGTATAGTTTCGGTTTATTAAAAAAAATATTTTCCGTGTTGGTTAAATATGCTTTGGTGTTAAGACGGTAAGTAAAGTATTTGTTAATTTTGTTACCGACATTACCACTTAAAGAGCAATTTGATGTCATACAGGAACTTACAGAATTTATAATTACATCAATAATTATTGTTTTAGTCGGGTTATTTTTAGTAATATCTATTCTACATTTTATTATCTCATCAAACAATATTTTAATTTTATTTTAGAGCCAATTATATTTTCCGTAGAAATATTTATAAATACAACGTATATGTATTTTGTTAAGGCAATTTAAATTAAATAAAATAAATTTTTTAACATTTTAAAAATTAATTACAATTTTAATAGAAATGCTGTATGCGACGAATTTACCACAAAACAGAATTCACATCAGTTTATAGTACGAATTAAAAGTTTGGAATAAAAGTTACACATCGTTAGCGGAGTTATGAGAAAAGTCCTTAGACAGATAAAATTTGTTTTTTAATTAATTCTGTTTTTTTTTATAAACGTAAATGAAAAACTCGCATTTTTTCGCATAAAGTCTTTACTTCCTATGACATAAGTGATAATAATAATAATTTTTTGTGGAATATTTTACTTCAAATTATTTTAATTGGAACAAATTTTGTGACTTGACATTTTCCCAGTTAGTTACTTCCTTAAATTTTTGTAAATCAATTAAGTTTGTTTGAGAATACTGAATCGTATCAGTCAGTCTGCTGGCAAGTTATGGAAATATCAAAAATCAGATCAATCAAGCAAATAGCGGTAATACACTGTGAATAAACATGTTCACAGCATGATAATTTAGTATAATGCAAACTAAATATTAGTTTAACTGCGACACTGCTACATGTTCGATGTTATAGAGATTAGTTGCAAGTTTAACACTGTTACATGTTCTAAATTCCACTTATTTGCAATACTTTAACACAAAAGACTTTCGTCGTGATTAAATGTTTTGGATTCTAATCAAAATTCTGTATTTGTTTTTAACACTTCAGGCCTGAGAGGGATTCAGTGATTCTTCTTCTATAATCCATGTTATTGATGAGCTGACATGAACCCCTCTTCTAGGATCTGTAATCGGTTTCACTCAAGAAGCTAGATAATCTCGCGATTATAGTATTTTCATTTAATTAAAATGATCTGTCGAAAATGCAACCAATCAATAACTTTTCATATAAACGTTTGCAGTTGCATACAAGTAGGTTGTCTCGATGCAAGACGTATCGTATCACTTGGCAAACTTTTGTTTAGCAGAAATGAAATTGTTTCTCTTTGTTTGGTATAAAGTGTTCGTGAATGCGAACCTAAAGACGAGGTATCACATGACAACTTATTTGTTTGAAAAATAAATGTAGGTCATGCGAAGCCCGAACTAAAAAATGCTCGCCACTTTATCACCCACGAAAGCTCTCTTTTAATTCAAACTTTTGCTATTTTGTTGAATCAACGAGACGTGATTTATGTACAAGAGAGGCAATGTCACAATTACGCAATTCCTTCAAAAATGGGTCGGTTGTTTTCGATTTCTCTGGTCAAGTATTCAAGTATGGTGCAGGCTCCCATGGGATGAAATTGCTCATCCCCGAGTTGATTCACAGTGGGAAAAATTCCAAGCATCCTCCAAAGACTTGATATAAAACAGGCGGTGGGATTATCGGGTTTTGTTTCTTTTTTCTCGATTTAATTTTTGATTGAATGAAATGTGTCGTGAAGGCGCTATTATAGCTCCGGTTTAGATGTTATTCAATGATATTTTAAGCAAGCGGAAGGTAAGGGAATCTCTGAATAATATATGGCTCACATCATGCATGGGTAGCACATACGAGAAAAAGGGATATAAATTCTCAGATTGTCAAGAAAAATTTTCAACTCAGCAGTAAAATGTTTCCCTTTATATTTGAATATAAAATAAATCTTCGTTATAGTAGATTTGCCGTTTGTTTTATTAAGTGACAAAGAATCTTCCCCAAGAAAACGCACGCTAATTCTCTTTACCCGGTTCCATTCCACTGTAAATCTGACACGCCACGAATTAATGATTATAATAATTATCCTAATGAGTTGTTTACTCGCGAAATTTCTTGTCCGTTTCCGCCCCACCGATGAGTTTATTTGATAGAAATTTAGCCAATCCGAACGCTAATGAAGGCAAACATGAAATCAGACCTGCTTTAAACTTGTCCTCAATATGAATATCTCCATTATGCGGCTGGAGCCCGGGAAATGTCCCAATTTTGGAAGAATATTGGGATAAAATAAGAAAACCCAACAAAAATGTATCGATAGTGAAGCTTCCGGAACGCTCGTTACAGGTTAGCTCTAATGGTGTCAACAAGAAATGTGTTCCACGCACCGGTAATAGCGAGATTAGGATTTGAAGATTGCTCGCTCGGGCTCAAATTAGACTGCTATTTAATCCGATTTTACGCGTTTAAACAATCAAATAAATAGCGACAACAACATCTAATCCAAACCCAATTTCTCTACTACTATTTCTAAAAAATTACTTCCCCATTTCACTTATTGCAAGACTGTATAGGAGCTTTTGTTATTTAAGCTGAGGAAAAATAACGAATACAAAGAACAAAACGGTTTGAAGCTTCAAGTTTGCATGAGTTAAGTACTGTTAAATTGATTTCTTTTGCTTAAACTCTAGTTAAGTGTGTTTTGTTTGTTCGGTAACAAAATTATAAAACAAGTTCACTCACCGCTGCTACAATAGTATGACAAAGTTTCGCTTCCAAAACTTGTTGGAAAATAATTTACTAAAAATTTTTATTATTTTTTGAGTTGGAAAACCAACATGAATCCAGGACGAGTTTATTAATTCATTCTTGGAAATTAAGTTGATGTTTTGAGCGCCCTTTGTGAAATAATCGGTATGTGTTAACCTCTAAACCGTCCATTTTTCTGTGTAACGTGACCAAAGGCAGTTGGGCGAAAATATAAATTATCTTACATAAAGTGGGTATTTTATCTGGCGTTAAAAGCAAATTGCTGGTCCATTTTTTCTGGTGTGGGAATAGAATAGTGAAGCCAAAATAGCACAAAGCTAAACTAATAGGTATTCTGATAATACGCCCAGGTATAATTGCTGAGGATTATGTGGAATATTGCATTGTGTCGTCGCCACAATAATCAGTCACTGTCGAGCTGCAGACATCTAAACGCTTTATTAAAGAATCAGCCTCGTCATAATTACTTGCTGCATTTACACTTTCATATTAAAATAACGATTTATCTTGGCAGTTTGAATCACGGTAAGAATTATTATTAAATTTGGGACGTTGATAGATAATTTTAATTAAAGTTATTGAAATTAAGTCCGGACTTCATTAGCTCGTTAATAAATCATTAAATGGGGGGTGGGATATGGATTTGTTCTATCGACACGTTAACTCCTTTCTAATTAGAATAGTTTGCGAGTTTTTTGATTCACACAAGTCGGGAAGTTCTCACCGCAATTTATGTGGATGAAACAATACGACCATTCCATGTTATTTCAGATTTATTGTCATAATGTAATTTCAGAATTAAACTAATTACAGTATCATTAAAGTTAGACGTACAGGACAACAGTAGTGTCGGCTTTGTGGTCCTAAATATCACGGGACATATTTATTAGTTAGCAAAACTGGAATTTCGCTCGGCTGGCTTGAGAAATACAATTATTTAGTTAATAAATATGTAATTAATGATGCATGGATGTAGTTGGGCGAACTGAGTCAATCATAATAAAATTTATTGTGGAGAACCTGATGAATGCTTTTTGCTTTAATGAAGACTATCAACTTAACGCAGCTCAGTTAGAACTCGGTTGCGAATTATAAAGACGAAATTAGTATTCATTATCGTCTCTACTGCGGTTTTCTACTTAGTTGTCGAGTGTATTAAACAATACTACAAACGGTTATTTGCGCCATAATTCAAGGATTTTTGCCTTTTAATCTTGTTAATAAATTGGCGATTTGACCGTATTTAAAATTCCATCAGAGGTGGAACGAACGAATCTCTGATGCATGGACGGCAAAAATGATTATGAGAGAATGCGGCTGGCAGATGCGCTCACCAAAATGGTAATTTATAGAAGATTGGGAGCATATCGGAAGCTCATCAAAACCCGCGGAATTAGGACGCGGCCTGGAACATCCGTCTCCTAGAGTGATTTATTGGCAACCGTGATTGGACAGGAAGAACCGCACTCGTTAGCTAGACCCACACTATTTCTGACAAATTCATCGCAGACTCACTCACTTTTATATTAATAATACGCTCTGCGAAATCATCAAATTTATTACCAAAAATCGAGTGAAATTCAACCGACAGAGTTATCACAACACAATTTGCTTTTACAGCTACATACATATTTAATACTTCATAATTTTAATATTATTGGGAATAAAATAAATTAAATGCTAGTTTATTAATGATGGATAGGTAATAAGTGAAGTAGGTAAACCAACGATAAATAAAATGTTTGAGAACGGCACAAAAGAATAATGTACGACAGAATGCACGACCAAATAAAGTAATGCACAGTAAACAAAACCTAAATTCACAATTTAGGAATTTCCTTACAATATTTATGTCTGCAGCGTCTTTACGTGAAAAGTTCTTATTATGACTCCTGTCATAATTTTTTCTAGTCTTTAAAACTAGTAAAAACTATTAAATATTTAGAATTTCTCAACATAGAATAATACAATTAATCATGTTATGTGTTATGTAATGTTTAACGAAATAAACTCTACCATATAATACACTAGCAGTTGCCCACGGCTTCGCACGCATGTCCACAACCACTTTGAAACACAGAAAAAGAATGCAAAACTTAATATAACAAAAAGTAGAAACACAAAATTTTATTGTGAACTTTAAAACCGTGACCCAATGCGAACCCAAGTAAATTTAACTTGTTTTCAACTCATTCCCTGTTTAACCCTCTTGTGGATGTAATTTTCAAAAATTCTGAAACATATTTTCTTTATTTTTAACCGGAAGTCCAAATGCCAATTTTCTTGGATATGACTTCAAAAATGCAGGAGTTTTGCGTTGAACTCTTTTGGGGGTGGAATTTCTAAAAATCCTGAAATATACGCCTCTTCCTTTTTAACCGAATGTCTAAGATATCAATTGATAACTTCAACAATAAAGAATTTTTTATATGTATAACTTCAACAATGAAGGATTTTTTGTTTAACCCCCTAGGAGTGGAGTTTTCAACAAACTTGAAACACGCGTTTTTTATATTTAGACGAATGCCCAAATACCAATTCTCTTGGTTATAACTGCGAAAATGACATATTTTTATATTCAACCCTCTTGGGGGTGGAACTTTCAAAATCCAGAAACACGTCCTTTTTCATTTTTAACCGAACGATCAAATACCATTTTTCATTAATATAGCTTCAAAAATGACGATTTTTTATGTTTAACCCTCTTTGGGGGTGGAATTTCTAAAAATAATAAAATACCTGTTTCTTTATTTTTCACCGAATGCCCAAATACAAATTTTTATAAATATAAGTTTAAAAATTATATTTAACCCCCTTAGGGGTGAAAATTCCAAATGTTCTTAAACACACGTTTTTCATCTTTAACCGAAAGCTCAAGTACCATTTGCATGGATACAAATTAAAAATTACGGATTTTTATACAAATTCTAACCCGTGTTCAACTCCCTTGGGGTTGGTATTTCCAACTAAACACGTGTTTCTTCATTTTTCACTGAAAGCCCAAATACCAGCTTCAATTAATGTAAATTCAAAAGTTACGAATATTTATACAAATTTTATTACGTCGTTTAATAACCCTCTTAGGGGTTGATTTTTCGAAAATCCGGAAACACGTTTTCTTCATTTTTAACCAAATACTAATTTTCAAGGATGTAAGTTCAATGTAACTTTAAATATGACAGATTTTCTAAACTCTAATTCTAAATTCAACTCTCCATTTAACCCCTTTAGGGGTTGATTTTCCAAAAATCCTGAAACACGTCTTTCTTTATTTTTAACCCAAAGCCCAAATACTAATTTTCAAAGATATAACTTAAAAAATGACGGATTTTTATTCAAATTTTAACACCCTATTTAACCCTCTTAGGGGGTGATTTTCGAAAAATCCTTTCTTAGTACACCCCTACGTTACAAAAGCTATCTACTGTAAAAATTTCAAGTTTCTATCCTTAGCCGTCTAGGCTGTGCGTTGATTGGTCAGTCAGGCCAAGCAATTTTGTATATATATAGAAAAGATTTAAGAATTCTAATAATGCATTGACATGATTTTTTTAAAACTGAACATAGGATTAATAGTGTGTAACGTTCCGTTTATACTGCCCGGAGTGGATGGGCTTAGGGAATCCACTAATGCTTGGGGACTAAAAATTTATCATTTCTAACATCTGATAAAATGAAATAATTTCGTAATTTTCGACTACCACACTTGTGGGCTCCCAGATTTCAGGGTACCTGGGCCACTTTTGCCCGTATTACCACCCTGGGGGTGTTGGTCTTGGCCTCCAATGCCTCAATTTCATTGCCAACGTTTCTTTGTGTTGTTTGTGTTCGTACTTTCCCTTTCGTGAAAATTTTGAGTAATTTAATTAATATTTTCTTCTGTCCCAGGATCTCCTAAAGACAAATGGACTTTAACTTTCCCTTTCCGTTATCTTCGACTTTACCTTCTTTGAATTTTCGACCCTCATTCGTTATAACCTCCAAAGGTAAACAAACCACCCGTCACCTTTGACCTCCAGAAAGTGACCTTTACCATCTGTCTTGGTGAATTTGTTTCCCTCAAATTGGTGGTACTCTTGAAGTTCGAAACCGCGAGTTTTTTTTACTACCCCTCTCTTGAGAGAACTTCTGTCAAATTTCGGTCAAAAATCTCCCTTTTTGGTGCGTGCTAGTGAAGCGGTCAGACGTCTCTCCTGCGCTTGCCAGTACCTGGAAGCTGGACGGATCCTGTTCCTTCTACCGTACCTGTTATCTTACCGATTTCTGGGAAAGGATTGTCTGGTCCAGCGTTCCCATATATTTTGTGGCAAATTTGGCCGTTTAAGCACCCACCGATTCCCTCATAGTAATTTAAGGGAAGCCATTTTGAGGAAGCCATTTTGTAATCATCCCGCTTCTTGAAGAAAACCCTCGAATTCGAGGTAGGTCACGATCTAAGGGTAATTCTAGGGTCTAAATAACGTTTCTATTAGGGTTTTCTTTTCCCTTTCTTTACTCTTGGACGAGATTTATTTGGAATCTCAACATTCCGTACCATTCCATCGCCAGGGTCATTTCCACGTGGTGGATTTTGGATCCCATCCCTCTGGACTAGTATCTACTACCTGTCCCTCTCGTCAGAGGGGTAACTCGTACTCGGAGCCACCGTCCCGATTACCAATACCTGGACCCGGAGTGACTACCCGGAGTTTGTCAAGCTAAGTCGATTTCCCAATTTGTCTACATTGCCCTTCAGGCTTAAATAAAACAACTACTGCCCTTCAGGCTCTTTATTATTAATTTGCTTAATTTAAATTTCTAAATCCTGTGAAAGAAACAGCGCTCTTTCTTGTTGTCATAATTTTGTTAATTACTATAAATTTAATTTCGTTTGGTTTCTGGCTTCACCAGAAAAGCCAGTGGCGCCCATTTAATTTTGTAGCAAGTTTAATTTTTATTATACCGGGGTTTATTAGTTTGTGTTTTCTTGGAACCCAGTCCCAGCCTCCTCGAACTGAGCCCGTGCAGTGCGCTCAATTTAAAATTTACGCGACAAGTGTTATGTGTTATGTGTAATGTTTTTGAAATATAGTAGATATAATTTTCGCAAACTCACACTTTGTATAAAAAATGAATTTGTGGAATTATTTCACAAAAATGTATTTACAAATATGCGAAAAATCGAATATTAGTAACAACAAAAAAATATTTATTGTTATTTTTTGAATAGCATTTGCGAAATTCGTAACCACATTTTTAAATGATACATTTGTGAATAGCGTTTTATAACAAAAAAATATTTTCCTGACTGAAAAACTAAAAATACCTCGCACACATCATTCACATTAAGAATCTTTGCACTCCCATAATGCGTTTTGAAAATATGAACGAATATATTCCGATGGATTTTAAATTGAATAAAAGTGTTGCCGCGCCCGTTTTTAAGACGACGAATCAATTTTCCAATTTGACTATATCACGACCTAAATGTGAAAACTCGAGAAATAGCTCTCGAAAATTATTGAGAGAGTCAGAATGAAGTTTGAATACTCTGTTCTCGACTAAATGATAAATATCGCAGACGTAGGAAAAAATTTGATGTTATGGCATATCACCGATGTATCCTGAAATTGTTTTCGTAGCCTGCCGTCTGTCTCGTATAATAAGCGGCAAATAAAAAGCGAATTGCGGCAGAAGTTTAGGGTTTATAATATAACACTTCCACCGAAATATTTTTCAATACCCTTGTTAAAAAACTACGAATGGGCAAAAGTAATTACACCGGCGCATCCACCATTTCGGTTGATTAAAAACGAGCTTCACATATCACGGCGTTATTATTAGTGTGCAAAATCATTTCGTAAATTTCGCAAATATGTAGTCCGTTTTGTTGGTAAACTTCTGGTTTATGACTTAATTGTTGCTTGAGATAATAATGGTGAGAAAAGCGCAGCTTGTCTAAACTGGGATAAGGCGCAAGTGCTAGAATATGGAATAGTGTCGTCTGTATTTTAAACCAGTATTTAAAAAATGAAATACGAAAATTAGGAACGTTGGCTAACATTGGTTCGTTCGTAATACGGGTTTTGTCGCAGGATTATCTCCTTCTTTTAAACTGGTTTCAGTAAGCTTCCCGCCTTAGATTATTTTTATAAAATTAAAGAAGCAAAACGAGTCGTGAATACATTTGCTCTCATCTCGACTGAAAAATCCAGGAAATGAACTAATGAAGGGAATCTGCTGACGAGGGACTTGGCACAATAGTTAAAATCAAATGAAGGTAGGAGCAAAACGCTAGCAATTTTTTCGTCAACACATTAAGACAGGGTAGCACCTGCGTTCGGAAACTTTAATCAACTTGCTACTTTTACGATGGCTACTAATTAGATTAGCCTAACCCGCGGAACGAGCTTTAAAAATTAAAAACATCACAACAAGTAAATTTCGGAGTGTTTTTGCGGGGGATTTCTCCGGTAAAGAATGAGTCAGCGTTTTGTAGTAGTTATAAAACGATTTATCCTTTCGCATATCAAAAAACAGCAAGGTCTGAGGCCCGTGTAATAGCAATCCAATACCGCTGACTATTTCAATTTTATTTGTTTTCTTCAAATAAGTACATTTCACCAATCCGCGTGTATACATTAGTAGATCAAACACAAGAGGGTACGTAGATTCGCAAGCGAAGCACTTTTGACGAATCTTCAAAGCGGCAATTACTGTCTACGATTCTCGACGCTTTTTTACGGATTGCTATTGATAACAAGCTCGACAATACGGTAAATACAGCTTCGATGCTTGGATGCTTTTTTACCTAACTATTTCGAAGCCGTTACTGTCGGCACACGTAGATAATTTACATGAAAAAGGAATGTTTAGTTCTTTTGAGTGGATGGCTTGTTGATCTATTCCACACGGAGTTATTTTAATTTCCACTGCTCTGACTTGTTTTTACTAGTTTGACCTACATTTTTACGCCCTGTCGCACGTAGTTATCTCAATTAAGCCAAACATAATTAAATTAAGTGTCAACATTATCACTTGGAATTTTAAATTATAAATCAATGAGCAGTTGTAGTTGATTTGTTTACAGCGCGCGGCGGAAATAAAGAAATAAAATCCGTACAAATCTCGCAGTTGATTAAGTATTCAGTGACCCATAAAAAATAACTAGGAGTCTCTAGTGGTTTAATTTAACTGGAAAGCTCTAGTGCAATTCAAATGTGGTCTGCTATACTACGTGCTGAATAATGTTTACCAATAAGGCATCTAACTTCGTGTTAGACCACAGCTGAGGTACTCGCATACAAACCTGATATAGATATGATAAATCACATCTATTTCCACACGTTCCCTCCATTACTAACTTGACAATGATTTATATCTTCTTTTTGCGCAATTTGACCATGTCTATCAAACGCTCGCATTTTTTATGCAAAATGACCAAACACAAGATGGGGAAAAGTCGCCTAATTTTATTAAATGCTTGACAAACTCGCCGGCTTTGCCAAACTTTTCGAGACTTTTTCCTAATTAAATTCTCGTCAAAAGATAATTAATAAAACGCTAAACGGTAAACAAACACTGTCAAAAGGATGCCCAAATTGTGTCACACACAAAAAACGGATGAAGTAATTTAAAATATGGAGAAATTCCATTTTTCCGATAAATTTAAAATCTGTCACTTTCAACGAAACTGTTTTTATTCCACGACTTGACGAGATACAAATGTTGTTCAAAATACTACTTTGACCAGCTTTCGCAAACAGTACAGTAACACAATATCGCTGCGGTTTGAAATATTTGAAATATACACGTTATTTAATTCCAAATTTGTTTAACCGCGTTACCGCTCAAACATTAAATAAATTAAAAAAGCTCTATTTGCGAAATCATTCACGATATTATCTCAAATTACATTCACACTTTTAATTAAAAAAATGTTTAATACTATATAACTCGTTGCCTTTGACTCGCATTTACATCCATGAAAGATTTAATATTCTAATTCAAATCCGTTTTATTAGTCGTAAGAGATGTAAAGGAACATTTCTAACCTTCTTTTATAAACTCTTATAAAGTTCATGGTTTCCGTAAACTTCACGTTTAAAGCACTAGGGAGAATTTTTTACTATTTGCTCTCCTTACACATAATTGAAACTTGTACGAAAGTTTGCTTAATTGAGCAATAACTCGTTTTCAAGCATTATTACGCAAAAATGAGACTAAAGCCCTGTATTTGACATCTAATCCCCAGCCGGATGAAAACTAGAAATAAAATCATGCTTGTGCAGTAATAGATGTAAACAATCCTCGCGAAAGCTCGTTATAATTACCCGAAAGCTCATCGTCGCAATTTCCTTTCCAGTCACGTGTTTTAAAGTGCTGAGCATTTTCTGAAATGCCTTGAGCTAATAGACCGGGTCAAAAGTATTTTATTTGTTAACGTACAAGTACAGATGGGTTTTTTATACGATGGGTCGTAAGTAATATATACGACATAGTCTTGGCTTTCTTTTTTCTAACTTTGACCTCTCGGGTCATTTGTACTGGATAGAAGCTTTCAGCTTGAAATACTACCATTTTACGTGAACTTGAAACAGCTATCAGGATTTTCGTTTTATTGATTTCGTGTGTTTCACTTGAGCTTTGATAAATAAAAGTGTAATTAAGCTAAGAGTGGAGGAAATCGTGTTCGATCGAATAAAATGAATAAATCAGGTGAAAAGATTCTCAGTGGCGAAACAATTTGTCATAAAAGCTATTACACTGAAATGGACCCCAAGGATTGGAAATATGCCATTTGAAACGTCGAATTGCATGCTAATGGAATTAATAATACACTTGAACATTGCGTAGCATTTTAGGCAAGCAAAACTTAAATTACACAGACAGTTATTTTTGCAAAGTAATTCATAATTTTATTTTTAAATTTGCTTTTAGTTGCAAACTTTTAACAAAGTTGGAGCTTCTGTTTGTTTTAATGATTTAACTTTTATATGAAGTAGGTTTACGAGCATGTATCCATACTTTGACTAAACTGAAAGTTCCAAACCTACGGTAAATACGGCAAACATTTACGTTACAATGTTTATTGTAAACAAAGTTAAGACGTATTTAGAAAATAGTGCTAAGGAAAAAGCTCTAACCCGGCGCCTCCACCATTTTTGCCCACAGCTCAATTTTATAAACCAAACCCCATGAGTATGATTATTTGAAATCTAAGAACTATTTGTGTTACAAAATTTATTGTAAACAAAATTAATAATTTTGCATTCGGTGATCCTGTTTCTGCAATTTTAAGTAAACTGAGAGCTTTCGCTTGAATAAATTACAATTCTACTTCAATACAAGACGTTATATCGGCGTTACTCAATTACCTTCTAAGTTTCCTAATTAATTATTGATGTTGGTAAACAGCATTTTCGTATGAAAATCCTCTTCCACAACTTTCAACATTATCAGCATCTGGTATTTTCCGTCGATACGCCATAATTTCTCACATGTTGGGTCAAAGGTAATTCAAAGATCAATGGCTGTACTGTCAACACTGTTTAGCAAATGGCATTAGGTATTTCCAACATATGGTGCTTTCACTTAACCTAATAATATTGCAACAAATGTTTTTTCTTTTGTGTTTTGCTTTATGGGACGCGGAATGGAAGTTTGAAGCAATCTGGATGAGAGCAGGAATAGAGAGATATCTGATTAGGAAAACAAGAAGTCGAGTGCGGGGAAAGAGAAGAGATAATTAATCCTCAACTTCTCAGTGTCACAGACAGATGTTCCAAGGAAAAACTATTTGGGAGAGGATAAGCCGTCTCTCGGCGAATTGAATATTAAAAGTGCTAGTTTTGTGATTATGTGTGAAGGAGGGAGAATATGGAATTAGACTGCCGGTCACGGGGGAGAGGCAATCCCTCAACGGCTGAGCACCCCGATGAGCGATGATAAAGATTATAGCGAGGTAAAACGACTTGATAAGAAGGTGATAAACGGCACGGGAAGACAAGGAGAAAAAGCGGCTATTGCTCCAAGACGATCCTACTTTATTCTTCCCTTACACATTAAACTTTGAAAATTTTCGCCATATCTTTACGACAAACAAAGCAAATAAAAATACTTAAGTGTCCTTGTGGAGATTTCAAAGTAAACTTTAACTTATCGACGATATAACTTTGGAAGGGCGTCTTAACAATATATTATTTTTGACAGATTTTTAAATTCATACCAAGTGGTTTCCAACATTGTGTAACTTTTCCAAACTTTACGTGTTTTAAGTCAATATTTGATCTGCTGTGAGATACGGTTAGTGGGCTTATTTATGACACAACTTCACAAACTTATCGTTTCAATTGACTCACATATTTGTGCAATTTTGTCCCAGCACATCGGTTTTAATCACAGCGATATGAATACCAAATTTCGGAATCAATAACGCAATAAATTTTAATTAAGTCATCGAACACTTGGAATACATTACTCGTATTTAAACATTACGGAAAACGTGCGTGAAATTAAAAAAGTGAAAATCAATAGCAAATATTTACGACCCAGTAAATATATAGCAACACCATTCAATTCTCATTGATTCAGATATATTCGACGTTCGAGATTTATTACGAAACCGAATCCCTAAGAACCGGATTCCATTACTTGAAACAATGCAATAATAGCAACAAATTCTACTAAATCAAACCATTGATTTATCTAACAATAAATCTATGTTGAAGCCTCACATAATTATTATTAGATATTTTGATCAAAATCTCTTACGTAAATGTTAAAATATCTGCTAAAAGAATTTTTTATTAGGTAGGTATATTTCGAAAAATAATACAGACAGATCCAGAAGTACTGAGTCTGTTGGCAATACTGAATTTAAATTTTAAAGAACACCAATGGAGTATGCTTCCACTTAACAATAATTCAACAATTTTGTGGGGTTGTACGTCAAATAATTGTCAAAGAAAACCAAATTCGGTTACAGTGTTGCAAGTTACGAACAAAAATATTTTCAAATCTGTTGCCAACAGAGTCAGTTTTTCTAATAATTAGTCTGCAGTTTCACAGAAATCAGCGTCTGCTCTGCTGTTAATTAAAATTTTAACTATGCATGTAAATTTATACAACTAGAGTGGTCAGGTCACAGTGCCTTATTTAGTTCTTCACTAAAACAATTCATAACTTGAAAACTTGAAAAGTCCTAAAGTAAAACGGCTTATTCCATTATTTATTATTATTTGCCTAAACTTAATTCACAGAGGCAGTTTAGTTTATCACAAAAAATTCATAACTCAGAAACTACAAATCGTAGAGCAAAACGGTTTGTTCCAGAAAATTCTGCGGTTCATTTAACGTATGATTCCTAGGGTTTTACAAGTTTAAAAATTTCAAATTTTTTTACCTAAAATTAAAAAAACCATTTCATAATTCTTCAACAAAAAAATTCATAACTCAGAGACTACAAGTCGTAGAGCAAAACGGTTTGTTCCAGCAAATTCTGCGGTTTATTTAACGTATAACTACTAGGGTTTTACAAATTTAAAAATTTCGATTTTTTTGCCTAAAATAAAGAAGCCATTTCATAAAGGAATTCTTCAACAAAAAAATTCATAACTCAAAAACTACAAGTCGCAGAGTAAAACGGTTTGTTCCAGCAAATTCTGCGGTTCATTTAACGTATGACTACTAGGGTTTTACAAATTTAAAAATTTCGATTTTTTGGCCTAAAATAAAGAAGCCTTTTCATAAAGGAATTCTTCAACAAAAAAATTCATAACTCAAAAACTACAAGTCGTTGAGTAAAACGGTTTGTTCCAGCGAATTCTGCGGTTCATTTAACGTATAACTACTAGGGTTTTACAAATTTAAAAATTTCAATTTTTTTTCCTAAAATAAAGAAGCCATTTCATAAAGAAATTCTTCAACAAAAAAATTCATAACTCAAAAAATACAAGTCGTAGAGTAAAACGGTTTGTTCCAGCAAATTCTGCGGTTCATTTAACGTATGACTACTAGGGTTTTACAAATTTAAAAATTTCGAATTTTTTTGCCTAAAATTAAAGAAACCATTTCATAATTCTTCAACAAAAAAATTCATAACTCAAAAACTACAAGTCGTAGAGCAAAACGGTTTGTTCCACCAAAGTCTGCGGTTCATTTAACGTATGACTAGTAGGGTTTTACAAATTTAAAAAATTCTAATTTTTTTGCCTAAAATAAAGAAGCCATTTCATAAAGGAATACCTAATTCTTCGACAAAAAAATTCATAACTCAAAAACTAAAAGCCGTAGAGCAAAACTGTTTATTCCAGTGAATTCAGTGGCTCATTTTTCGTATTATACCAGCTTTTTACGAGATTTAAAATTATGAATTTTTTTGCCTAAAATTTCAGTGGTTCACAAAAATAAAAAATAAAAAAATTTCTTGAACTCGCTCTAGCAAAGTTTTATGGACTTTTTTTATGTCTTTACAACCCTCTCGAGTTCTTAATTAAAAAAGATAATGATAATGAATGATAATGCTAATGAATCATTTTGTCTAAAAAAGTATACATTTGTTTGTGATTTTGTATACATTTTTTTAATTAAAATTAATATTTAGACATAGGTAAATTACCAATATTCTAAAATGCAAACAATTGTATTCGAATTCGAAAAACATTTTAATCCTCCAAACTTGCTTAAAGACGTCACAATTAAAATAAAATTGATTGTGATGTAGTATTTCTCAAAGGATAGTTTAGCATAATTTCTGTTCGGTTTTAGAGCGAACTGATCTGTTGCAAAACTAATTTCTAGTTTTGCCAAACACGAGTAGCGTTTGAAGTTTATTTTGTCTTTGTTTTAGTAAAAGTTTTGGGTGTTTTTTCTCCGGTGTGCATTAGCATCACCATTTCGTTTGTAGTTATGTTAATTCAAGCAGCTGCAGCGCAAAATTAGTCGAAATCGACTCTTAGAGTGTGCATAGCGTCTGGCCCAGACTGTTTTCCAAGTTTCAGTAACAGAGTTGCATATTAACGAGTGCAAATTAATAAGTTTTTAAGAGTTGTCAAGATTGGAAAATGTCCTTCGGCTCGTGTAATAAATTTATTTACAACTCTATATATATTTATTAGGCGGTAATAGAACGTCAAATCAAGTCCCAAGTACAAATTGCAACAATATCTCAGGAACAGGCGCACGTATTCGAAGTGACATTTATGGAGGATATGGCTTTAATACCCTCATATCAAATCTGGGAAACGGCGGGCTGTTAATGTCTTTGGGGTCAGGTGAATCGAGGTAATTATTCTGGATCACGTATCGTATACCTAGGGAAGACACCGCGCTCTGTGACTTAATGGAGCCGTTGAAAGATCACGTGGAGTGCTCCAGGCCTCAGTTTGAGTTTTAATAATCGAATTAGGGGTGATGCCAGCGTGGACAGTAAACATTTTATGGTTGTATGTTCCATTGCTGACATAATAAACTGCATCAATTCCATAAATATCAAAGCGAAGATCATTTATCAGAGGAGATTACGGAGGTCGCCACTGTCATCCCTGCTGAGTTTACGGGGAACTTAATGTCATCTCCACTACCACGGCCACTAATAAAAATGTTATTATACGAACGTGCTTTGCTGATCATGGTCGGCAGGGCTTCGTGCACGTAAGGCGGCAAATGGCTTTCACCCTTTCTCCGCATTCCCAACTGATAATGGAAAATTTCCGGAGAAAAACCCGGATTTCGAGCGTATTATTAAAACTACTTTGACGAAGATTTCTCCCCGGTCATAATCTGCGTTATAGGCAGGTTATTATGTGTTTTACGAATACAGAACGACTCTCAAGTCTGACGGATCGATACAACGCCGGAGGCGCTTCACCAGAACGGGTTACATTCTTACAACAGTAATTACTGGCAACCGCTCTGTGTCGCTTTGACTCCGCCACATTTTTACCCACTTGGTTTTTCGACGCAATTACAGCAATAATATCATAGAAACTTAAAGATTAATTGCTTTACTGCTGAAACTTGTTCGAAACTTAGCGACCCTTGCTATTTCGCGGTTTGTGGTGAAAACATTTCAGCCACTTTGTAACAATAACATTCACTCGGAATATAAATGAAGTTTTTCGCTGGGGCTCCCCAAGTTTTTGCTAGATTATTTGACAAAGGGAATACTAAATTCGGTTTAAAAGCCTGAAAATTCCTCGTCTATACTAATTTATTTTTAATGTAACGGCATTACGATACGGGAGCTTCCCTTATTTTATTAACTAATTTTATGACTTCATTCTTCTTCGAGCCAACTCGTTTTTATCGACTACGTCCGCTGCTACACCTTAATTGTTTGATTTGCAACACCTGAAGCCCGATTAACTGTGTGCAAAATGGTGTGCAGCTGACTAAAGTGGCTATATTTCACGCATAGTAAACGCCCTCTTTTACAAACTTGGACAATTGGAAACCCCAATTTATCAACTTATCAGGCCATAAATAACCAGCTGATATTAAAACAACAAATTTATTTTACGTTACGTACAGTATGTACAAAAGTAACACAACACTTAAAATTACATTGGTTCTTAAATTACTCTACTTTCGGCATTATTTACGTAGGATTATTCTATCATACTTTAAGGACTCTACAAGGGGCGTGATTATGAGTACTAGTCTTGATAGAAAATTCTACAAACGAAAGGAACCTCCAATTTTGTACTATACCACGTGGCTGCCATCAATTTTGGTGCATTCCTCGTAGTTGCTGAAATACCGCAAAGACAAATTAACTGCGATCCATTTTCATACATCCTCTTCAATTAATATTGCATTAGTTGCATATTAATGGATTCCGGCACTAATGACAGATACGAATTTGATTACACCATTATCAGGTAATCTTTCGATGAAGTTAGAATAGTTTATGACTTGTACCAAGAGTAAAACCAATGTTATCATCTGTGATGGATTCACTGAAAACGACCTCATTTTCACACTTGAGACAGACGTCTAGGATATCAAATAAATCAGAAAGAAAAAAGCACAGGGTTCCTATCTTTTATAGTTTTTACACTTAAGGTTGTCGGAGGAAAAGAATTCAATAAGAATGCAATAAAATATGAATTCACCAGCAAAAAATATATGAAGGCAAGGACATGTGTTCATATGGCGGCGTCTGGACGCAAAAAAGGGATACACCTTGGCTTATACACTCCACTACGGGCCCAAAACAAATAAATGTTTCATACATATATTTAACTGTTTCCAGCTTGAAACTACACAAATTTATTTAAAAATTTTACAAGCTCTTTTTCAGGTTTTGAAAGCCAGAAATTTTAAAATACTTGAGTGCATTTAATATTTTACAGGTTTTTAATAGAATAGTTAAAACTGCTTCGAGCGTATTTATAAAGAAAAAGCTTGTGACTATTGTCACTATATGAACTTTTTATGAAAATTATGCTAAAAATTAAAATTGAAATTGATTGAAAATTTACCTCAAAATTTTAATATTTTTATATTTTTTATATAGGTATATTATAGCTACTTTATTATTGCCGTTTTTATTAAACATAAGCGTCAGACTGTATTATTGTCTCAATAAAAATTTGTCTTTATAACTGTTTTTTATTATTTTTTTTAAGATGCTACTAATAACAAATTTTCTCTAAGCTTTTGTATTGTCCAACACTAAAATCCTCCTCCGACAAAAAATTGCACTGTTTTGCAACGAAATCCTCCATTATATAAAATTAGTAACATGAGATCGAAAATAAACTCAATTAGAGCAAGCTGTGTCTGCAGAAGTTTAGCCATATTTTAATCGTTTGTTTACACTTTAGCCACATTTTAGCCATTATTTACGGCCGCACTTTTGAAGTTATGTTGTCTTATGTTGGTTTTACACAGCATATGATGTGGCTAAAGTTACACTTCACATTCAAGGCTTGCTCTAATTGAGTATATTTTCGATCTCATGTTATAAATACGAAAATTTGAACGTGCTGAATTTATATCTCCATTCAGTTTTCTGCTACCCCGAATGTTTTTTTTATGATTTTTCTATTTTTTTTTCTAAATTCAATATTTCTTGTGTTTCGTTATTGCATTTACCCTACTGTACAGGGTGAGTCAATAGTGGGTTACTTCTGACATGTCCTAAGATGCAACCAAAAATACTAATTGCACTTATCACTGGATACTTCGTTTGATTTTTTAAAACATTAATTGAATCAATACTGGTTTTTTAACTTTTAAATAATAATAGTCCATAATGAAATTTTAGAAAAACTATCAAGACAAACTTGACAATGCCCAAAACAATGTAATCGTGGATTAATTTTAAATTTTTTAACCATTACCGATCTGGTAAGCTGGAATCAGTATTATTGGTTGCATATCTAAAAAAAATCAGAAATAACCCACTATTGACACCCTGTAGTCCATCAAAATCGTACCTGTACGTACATATAAAAACGATTTCAGTTGATGGGATGATAAAAAAGCTGAGAACTACCAGAACTTTTTTCTTCTTTTAAAAAAGTAACATGTTCTATCAAAACTTAATTTTTTAACTGTCGTTTAGATATATTACACACAGGGAAATAGTCAAAAGGTCTTCAGAACGAATGATAGCAGAAATTTGTTGTAAATTATTGTCGCAATCATTAAATTTACAGTTATAGCTATAAGTAAATTCAAAGATTTATATAAAAAATCTATTACTCAGAAAGTTTATGTGATAGCTATAATTTTTATGATTAAATTTCGATTAAGAAGCATTAAACTAACAATAATCACGCATAATACTCGTAATAAAAAGGAGGAAAAAAGTTATTTTTTGCAGTCTAGTACGTGTTGTTAATTTGGAATCCGCTTTAATTTTCATTCGAATGCTTTTGAGAAAATTGTTGTTCTAAAATAAGGTGTTTTTATTATTTTCGGGTGTTTTTTTTAGCACTAGCTTTTTCAGTAACAAAGGCAAAAGAAGGTGGTGCCGTTTGACTCACTCCTTCATGCAGAATCCAAATTTGAAAATAGTAGATTATTTTGTAAGGAGTAAATGTGATAGTTTATATGGGGAAGCTGAATGTTTATTTTGCCGACTGCAATGAGGCAAATAATTCAGCTGAGCCACATAAACTCACATTTACTCCGAATAAAATATACTATTTTATCCGCAAACGTATTCTTGAGCAATTTTGAGCAACACTAATTTAAAGGTAAATGAATAAAATTATCAGGAAGCTTTGCACATAAATCATTACCATAACAATGTTTATTAGCAAACGTCAGTCTCGGATTTTTGTGTTGAGATTTTCGAATGTGTTGAGTATTTTTTAATTTAACTAGTGCAGTGACTCCCGTTTCAGAATGAGGGAATCATCACCTCTTGAGCGAAGCAGCGAAAGACACAAGCAGTCATGATGACAGAGAAAAGTAAAAAATGCTTTATCAAATAAAAATGATTTACCACATGTCCGAAAAAAGTGGTCCGAGAACTAGATCTTTTACCTGAACCATTCTGTCACAAATGTTGCCAGTTTTGTGACGTTTGCGGATAAAAGTTTTTTCTCTGAAATTTTTACGTTTTTGTGTAAGCACCTGTTCAAATCTTTACATTACAATAAATAAAGTAATAAAAGTGTGGTCTTCTAAAATTCGAAAATGTCGATATTTGTAGAATTTTCCTTAGAAAGAAAGACAAAATATTTTCTGCCACGAGAATTCTTTTAGAATAATTGTCATTTCTTAGATTTCTCTTGGTCTTAATTTGAAAGCAAACCTTAGAAAACAAATTCAAGTCCATTTTCTTTATATTATACGTTGTAATTCCTTTATGTGGATTAAATCTTGTGTTAATTCTCGTTGACCAAATTTAGGAAGTGAAACATATGAGAAGTTTTAATGGCCACATTATAGTAAATTAGAGCCTGTAAACCTCATAAAGCCATTAAAATTCTAAATGCAGTGAAAATTTGTAATTTAATTAGGCAGTATTTCAGCCTTATTTAACTTTAGCCCTCGAAAGATGGCAGCCGTTCTACTCAACCAAAACCCTATCAAACATTAAAAAAATATCTCCGAGTTATCACAATGTGCAAGTCAATGATTTTCCACACTACCCTCCGCCCCTTCGCCCTCGTACCCCTCATCCAAACTTTCCGCGAACGTCTCTTTAATCGGCTCACACTTGGTGTTTGTGTCCTCAGTCTGAGCACCCACACTCTTAACACAGTCTTTCGCAACAAAACTCGCGGGGACACACGACGGCCAACTGACCGTAGTAGTTGTAGAACAGCAGGGCTCCACAGCCCCCTCGTTGGTCCTCACCGGATACCCGTCTGCCGTGTACCTCACATCATTGTAGTGCTCATACGAGGGTTGAATCGTCCGTTGCAGGAACTCAGCTTCGCGGGAAAACCTCCCAGCTGGATTGGCAGCATTGGAGCGCTTATTCCTGTTGTAAGGGAGCGTTTTGTAGCAGTTCGAGCCCGAGTTGAGCAGCCCCACTGGGTTGAGGTGAACGTCGGGGGCGTAGACGTACAAGTCGCGTTTTTTCAAGGGGGTGAACCGCCCCACACTTTCAGTGCCGTTGATGAGGTCGGGGTTTTGCTCGAGCTGGTACGGGGTGAGAGTCGGGGGGATTGAAGACACGGGGAGGTCCTCAGGAGGGGGGTTGTACAGCATGGTTTCTTCCTCCTGAGTTGGGGGTTTCTCCGAGTAGTCGTCCACGCTTTCTTGGAGGAGATTGTCTTTGGTTGTGTTACTGAGGGCTGCTTTCGAGTTGTTTCGTTTCTTTTTGAGGCGGGCGTTTCGGTGGCATTTTATTATCGATAGGAGTATTACTACCAATAAGAGGAGGATTGAGACAGCCGCTGCTGATAGCGTGATTAGGATGAACTCGAAGGGGAGTTCGTTTGTGATTGGTGGAGTGTCGTGTTTGACGATTACTCGAATTGTGAAATTTGCTTGGACAAGGCCGGCTGCATTTTCGGCGTTGCATATGAAGGTTCCGTTGTCGTCACTGTTTGAATTGGGGAGGAATAAAGCGTTCAGTAATCAATTCCACTTTGTTGAGTATTAAACGATGAATAATCAGGATTTAATTGTTTCTTGTACGTTAAAAAACTATGAATGGGTTGTATACAAAGCATACAGGGAAAGGCGATATTAACTTTTTAATTTTATATACAAAGCCATGTTTTTTATTGTCTTTCTGGATTACTCAAGTTATTTAAAAAAGTTTTCATCAGTTTAGCATTTTACGAGATAGAGAAAACTTAGATAATTCCTGAAGCGTTTTCCAACTTCGAAAAAAGTCAACATACTCCAATTTTAAGAGTTACATTTGGCGAATACTTAAAATCCATAAACAATTTTTTCAAGTAGAATTAAAGTAAAATTAAAAAAAATCTAACTCTGCTTCGCTGCATTGACATTCCTGCAAGTTAAAATTCCTCATTTAATTTTCAACAGTAATTATGGAAGGGGTGGTAATTTTAATTAGATGCACGAATCTTTTTCTTATAGAGTACACGGAGTCTTAATAGCAAAAAGATAAGTGCTAAAATTTTCAACTTCGCTCAAATTTTTCGCAGGAAATAGGTAATTAAATCCGTTGAACCGTTTCGGAGCCTATTCGAGACAAATACAGAGTGTATCAGAATTACATGTGTCAATTTTAACAGATAACAGAGCTCAATAAATAAAATCTTTTTTTATTTGTAATTTTTCAATAAAAGTTTCGACAATTTACTTAAAATTTGAAAAAGATAACATCTTAAAACGTGTACCCGTCTATGGGTACAAAAATAAAAGTACCGAACTCTTTTCCTTGTGATAGAAACTGACAACTTTAACAATTTAAAACAACAATGAAAATTGTTGCTATAAATACAAAGTAATTATTAAACACTGACCGGCTCGGTTACACAAAAGAAAGAAGGAAAACAGTGAAAATAATAAATAAGAATTTAGCAAAATGTTATATAGAAAAGTTTTAACTTGTTGTACTGGATGAATTTTATTACGTGGTAAAAATAACACACCTTTTTTTGACACACAGATAGGCAGACAGACACTTTAATTTTATTATTGGTATAGATTACTATAATCATGTAACAAGATAATTATATAACTAACTGATTATTATTATTGTCTTCGTTCATTTGTCTTGAAATAAACGGGTTAAACAACCAAGCTGAAGTCAAGTTTTGTTGTATGGACACCATAGTATGGTGGTGTCATGCACTAAACATTCTTTGGACTATGTTGCAGGTGAACTGTTAGCAGATTCCACAGTTGCATTGGCAAAACTGTATATTGTCAACTCAAAGAAGTGTTTACCATGGAGTGTTTTGTGAGCTCATATTTTGAGTTCATCGAAATCCAATGTTACATTGTAAAATTCATCTTGTACTAGACGAAGTGGTGCAAAATCTATATCTACAGCAACTGCAGCTCGATGTAGTTCAGATGTTGTTTATTTTTGTATAAAATATTTTTTCAATAAATTTTTCTGGCCATTGTGTAAGTTTTTTAGTACCACTAGTCCTCTTCCTTCTTCAGTCCTCTTTGTAGTAAGTCGTTCTATTGCGGATTCTATTGAGTTCTATTGAGTATTGTTTGTGTCTGTCCAGTCATTTATTCCAAATGATTAATAGTACTGATGCTGCAAATGTAGGTATTATTAGCCTTTTATTATTATTATTATTATTATTAATATTATTATTATTATACTCCTTGTTTCACAGTATTTCACTGGGGCATTCACCAGCTCTGGGATTACATTTTTCATCAACATTATTATTATTATTATTATTATTATTATTATTAAGGTATTAGTTTCTTAAATTTATTCGTAATGTCCTAAATAGTACTTAATTAATTATTGTTAATAAAATCTATACCGTATTTTTGGAAAAAGGAAGTAGTTATTATAAGTTAAAATTTATTTTTTTATTTTTTTGAAAATTTATTACTAGATGTATATTAGCTGTTTTTACATAAATATCTGTAACTGAATAAACAACAAGTTCTGTTAAATATTTTGTTATACGTTCTGTAATTACAAAATAAATCAATAACATTAAGGCTTAAAAGCCTAAAATACTTCGATTCCCCATAAGTATATTTCTCTATAAAAACAAAAAGAACTTTAACTAATAAATTTGTCGAAACGTTAAAATAACTTGAAACCTATTAAACATAGATAATAATATGGCAAAAACTAAGTAAATCGATGCAGAACTAACTATTAAATAAATAAATAAAACGAAAAAAAGGGACATCTTATTTGGAAAAATTAAGTTATGAATGACTGTTATGAGTACATACTTGAACTTCATCTAACGTCATCTTTTTGTAAATTTGAAAACATCAAAAAAAATCTAACCATACTCTCTCAAATGCCGAAATACGATTTCAAAATATTTCAAAATCAAAAAATTATCGACTTATAACAATATCTTTTCGTAATATCTGGAAAACGGCCAAACTTAGATATACGGAAAACTGATAAGAAACATTCTTGGAATAATTCAAAATATCCTAAAATACAATAAAAAACATAGCTTTTCATTTAAAATATTTTTAGGACCTAACAGAGTATAGACACATAGAAATTTCTATATAAAACTTACAATACATATAATGTGTAGTTTAGACGAACTGTATTCTATTTAATTGTTAAAGACAAACTCGACGGTAGTTATTTTGCCGTTCTAAAATGGTAAGTCTGTCCATTCATCGTTTTTACTGAACAAAGAGTTGAGTTTTACCGTGCAATGAATTTTTACCTGTTAGAATTGTAAATGAAAAGTTCGCTGCGTTTTTCGACGGCTCCCTCCTCGATGAAATACAGGAGATGAACCCCTGGTGCAATCATGGAGTCGTTCTGTAGTAATTGTCCTTGGAACGTCCAGGAGATTCTCGCTTCAGGGATTGCGTTAACTTGGCACAAAAGCGTGACATTTTTGCCTTCCCCGATTTCGAGATAGAACATCGTGGGTGAAACTTCAGGTAAACAAGCGAGTTCTCCCACCGGCACCGATTTAATTGTGCGACTCCGGAGTCGAGTTGGTCCATTACAGAGCGGCTCGACGGAATGTGGCATGGTGAAAGCCCTCAGCCAAGCGTGAAGTTCAAGTATGTGGCAGTCGCACTCCCATGGATTTTCTTGGAGTTGCACCCCTTTCAAAGATTTCGGCAGATAGGTCGCTCCTTGCAGCATCGTCATCTTGTTTCCGTTGAGGTGCAGCCACTCGAGACTGTACAACCCCTGGAAGGCCCCCTGTTCCACGTTTGATATCTCGCAATTGCTGAGCTCGATGGTGTTTAGGAAAGACAGATGGTTGAATGCCGCCCGTCGGAGCGTCTTTATAGGATTAGCATTAAGTGAGAGCCTCATTAGCGAAGGGCAGTCCAGAAACGTTTCACTGGGAACCGTCTCGAGCAAGTTACCGGACAAATCCAATTCGACAAGGTTTGTTAACCCGCGGAACGTCCGATCGTCGATGCTTGTAATGCGGCAACGACACAAATATATCCGCTGTAAGTTAATTAAGTCCATTTTGAGGAACTTGTCGCGTTGCAGTGTTTGCAAATTGTTCCCGCAAAACTGGAGCACTTGAGTACTGGAATCCATACCTTCAGGGATAACAAGGAGGTCCCTATTGATGCATTCGACTGTCTGCTTACCGCTCTTCCACTTGCACGAACAGAAAACCGGACAACCACTACACTGAGTCAGAGACAATATGAGAAACACAAGTGCACCTCTCCAAGACATTCTGCATCTCATCGACGGTCAACAAACCAGCGCAATCATCGACCAGCGAGACCTGCAACAAAAACAACCCTCACAATCTCAATGCATTTATAAACAGTGGCGGAACTAGGGGTGGACCCGGGTGGGCCAGTGCCCACCTAAAAAAATCGCTGGCCCACCCTTGTGCCCACCCGAAAAATTTCCAATAAATTGTTACTTATTCGCATGAGTTCAAAATTTCAAAGAAATGATACCAAAAGCTTGCTCTTCTCGCGATACCACGACACGAAATGACATAGGATATGTTATTCAAAATAGTCTTAGTTTGTCGTTAGTAAGTCGAAGATGCTGAAATTTTATAAACACTATTATCGTCTACTCTACACTACAACTCTTGTAAGTCATGTTTAAAAAAATATTGTATTTACTTTATCTCAGTTTTATTTCGGACGTCGCAAGCAATACATACGCGATATTTTGAATCTTTACAGCTTTGTATAAAAATAAATTTATATAAATAAGTAAACATTACCTAAGAGTTTGTTCCACGGTTTTTGTAAGAAAATATCTGCTAAAACTTGGAAAACTTGTTGGTTTCCACTGAAACCGATAATAAGAATTTTGCATCAGATTCAGATTCGACCATCATCATGTCGTACGGCATTTATTTGTAACTCAGTGACAAACGAAAGACTTGTTTTTTGGCTCTGATTATTACAGAATCGAATCAGAAATAGCGAAGTCTATGTAAACTGCGAAGATGTTTAATTCTTTTAATTAAAATTCTTCTAATCAAAATTATAGAATTTTGTTAGGGTAGGTGAGTAATTATTCAACGTAATTTATTACTTTAATAATTACTAACAATAGTGTTAAATATTACAAACTAGAAATTAATAGTATTTTAAGCAAGTAAGGATTAAGACCATATTAAAATGATGAGTCAAAGAAAACTAAACTGCTCGAAAAAAGTTAGGGATATTGGTGATTCAATGTATTCCAAAGTATCGTCTACATTTTGAGATTAATCGTTTCTAAGCCCGAAAATTTTTACTTTTAATAAAAAGTTTCAGAGAAAACACATAGGATATTATTTTTCAAGCTTTTGCAGATTTTTTTTTTTGGTAATAGACAAATTGAATGAATTCTTGATAGTTTTTAAAGAAAAAAATTTTATGTGCCCAACAAAAATTTTGTTGGCCCACCTATACGCCCACCCAAAAATTAAGAGCTAGTTCCGCCACTGTTTATAAATAAAAGTCTAATACAAAAAAATCAAATTTAATTAGTCAAATGGAAGAGTTGAAGTGATTAGTGTTAATTAACACTAATTAGTATGTGCTAAAGTGTCCATGTTTGAGTTTGAAACGACCGTTCTGGTTTTTGACACTTTTCTCTCAAAATAAACGTAAAATAAATAATGTGGTTCCACCACTTGTTTGGTGATTTTGGGTGCCATTTGAATTTTTTTCGCACAGTTCCGTCCTTTAGTTACTGCACGCTTTTCTCTTGAGTGGGCGTATTTCGAAATTAAACGCCAGTTTGCGCTAATTCAATTTTGTGTACCGACTAGTGTAAGTATTGATTTAAATAGGACAGGTAGCGAATGAGGATTAACTGGATTAAGGCAAGTTGTGGAGGGTTTTGGGTGAAACTAAAATCGCTCACACATTGAGAGAATTTCAAGTATTGATGATCACTGAGAATTCCAAGTCTTCAAAGTTGAATTAATTACTCAGTTCCGCCACTAGAAAATTGCTTTGGTCGACGGTAAATATCCCTTTTTGTCTATTTTTAATGTTGCTTATGGTAATATTTTTGTGAGAAAAGATTTAGCTTTTTACAGTGAAATATTCTTCTTTAGTCTAATTACAACCACTAGACCGGCTCGTAATATCTTATGCCTAGCTGCTTGTTAGCGACATTTTATTTTATTTTGCATTATAAAACCGAGTACTACTTGCATAATAATTATGAAAAACAAAAATAAAGCTTACCTTGGAAATTAAATTATAGTCCAATTAGACCATATTATACTTAAAAGTAGGTTAATTTCCGTTGTTATTAAAAATCAATGTGCATAAATAGCGACTTTATTCACTTTTATAATCAATATAAATGAATAAAACTTCACGTCAATACTGAGGTCACTTCATCCATAAATTGTTTTCCAATATATTGAAGTTTTTATATGCGTGATGTGACGAGATATTGTTGCAACAGTTTAAAATACTGTTGATAGGTGGTATTACGGTTTTTGAAGTGAATAATAACAGGGTGAAAACATAAATCGTGTAATGATTTATTGCCACCAAACCATTAATTTTAATAAAAATACTCTGCTTATAGTAATTAGATTAAATTAATCGGAATTAAATATGCACTCTCAATCATATTAGCTATTAGCGCAATTTACCAACACACAAAATGTATTTTTTTTTTTAATAAAAGACTAATAAATTAGTGGTTTTTATTACATTCATAAAATGGTGTAGCGAGAGAATAAAACAAAATGTTAGTTAGAAAGATAAAATATGGTGGATGCGCCGGGTTTTTAGTTATTTTATTTTAATATTTTATCAATCTAGTAAAAACCATAAATTGTTGTATTTTGAAAACAACTAACTTATTTAAATTAATTGGTATTGAAATTTTAACTTTAGGCGTGTTGCGACTAAGATAGTAGTGATAAGAAGATAAGAATGTAAAATCCGCCAGCCCTATATAACATACGAAATTTGGTTCCAGCTAAGTGAAAAAGTTTTTCCTGTTTAATCCTCTTAATCCTGAAACACATTTTCTTTATTTTTAACCGGAAGTCCAAATGCCAATTTTCTTAGATATGACTTCAAAAATGCAGGAGTTTTGCGTTGAACTCTTTTGGGGGTGGAATTTCTAAAAATCCTGAAATATACGCCTCTTCCTTTTTAACCGAATGTCTAAGATATCAATTTATAACTTCAACAATAAAGAATTTTTTATATGTATAACTTCAACAGTGAAGGATTTTTTGTTTAACCCTCTTGGAGTGGAGTTTTCAACAAAACTGAAACACGCGTTTTTTATATTTAGACGAATGCCCAAATACCAATTCTCTTGGTTATAACTTCGAAAATGACATATTTTTATATTCAACCCTCTTGGGGGTGGAACTTTCAAAATCCAGAAACACGTCTTTTTTCATTTTTAACCGAAAGATCAAATACCATTTTTCATTAATATAGCTTCAAAAATGACGATTTTTTATGTTTAACCCTCTGGGGATGGAATTTCTAAAAATAATAAAATACCTGTTTCTTTATTTTTCACCAAATGCCCAAATAACAATTTTTATAAATATAAATTCAAAAATTACGGATTTTTATATTTAACCCCCTTAGGGGTGGAAATTCCAAATGTTCTTAAACACACGTTTTTCATCTTTAACCGAAAGCTCAAGTACCAATTGCATGGATACAAATTAAAAATTACGGATTTTTATACAAATTGTAACCCGTGTTCAACCCCCTTGGGGTTGGTATTTCCAACTAAAACACGTGTTTCTTCACTTTTCACTGAAAGCCCAAATACCAGCTTCAATTAATGTAAATTCAAAAGTTACGAATATTTATACAAATTTTATTACGTCGTTTAATAACCCTCTTAGGGGTTGATTTTTCGAAAGTCCGGAAACACGTGTTTCTTCATTTTTAACCAAAAGCCCAAATACTAATTTTCAAGGATGTAAGTTCAATGTAACTTTAAAAATGACAGATTTTCCAAACTCTAATTCTAAATTCAACTCTCCATTTAACCCATTTAGGGGTTGATTTTCCAAAAATCCTGAAACACATCTTTCTTTATTTTTAACCGAAAGCCCAAATACTAATTTTCAAAGATATAACTTAAAAAATGACGGATTTTTATTCAAATTTTAACACCCTATTTAACCCTCTTAGGGGGTGATTTTCGAAAAATCCTTTCTTAGTACACCCCTACGTTACAAAAGATATCCACTGTAAAAATTTCAAGTTTTTATCCTTAGCCGTCTAGGCTGTGCGTTGATTGGTCAGTCAGGCCAAGCAATTTTATATATATAGATTATTTAGTTTTGGTAGACACGAATCCATTTACATTTACTATAGACGAATTAAGAATGCTTTTTAAACGTTTGATTTCTCCGATTTCTGTCAATATTTTGATCTCTTAATCCTGGTACAATAAAAGCATTTCTTGCCGGCAGCAAAGGAATTAATTTTAAGTTAGGCATAGAAAAGAATAAAATTAAAATAAATAAAGTTAAAGGGTACAATCCTAAAGTTTAAATTAATATGGGTCAAATATTTCGTTCGGTATATTAGAATAACTTATGAGTTTTGTTTTTATGTGTGTGGTTGAAAACATATAAAATAAAAATACATAAAATGACAATAGAACATTCTTGTCATGCCAGCGATCGCGTAATGAAGTCGCAACTTTTTTTTACAGCGTCGTTTTTTGATATTGCTGATCAATGATCACATATGTTATTCACAAAGCTACATAATCGCAGAAAGAAATGTGAAATTTCTTCTTGGTTTTCAATTTAAGCGTGGTAATAGAACGCCGCCCAATTCCCTTTGCATGATTCTCTTGGGAACGGAACACGGATCACAACGAAATACGTTTTCCCATGGCAAACAAACAACTCTGACAAATTTGTCTATACGTGGATATGTACATTTTGATCGACGTCCTCTGCACTCTGTGTTATTTTAATTACACGTCGGCTCATCCCAACTTTCCAGCGGCAGTGTCGCGTAAATTGAACTATATTACAGCTACATATGGCGTTTCTCTCAACTCCTGAATCGTACCGGAAACCGCAAGATCCACACAATTGAGGGTATTGTTAAGCTCCTTACGTTGTAAGCTACATCTGCAGACTTGATCCAGCAAGCTTTTAGCTACAATTAATTCCCTTGTAAAACTTGATTATGGAAAAGACACTTAGTTTTCATTGACGATTTCGCGAAAAACAAACACACAATGTCGAAAGTCAATATGTCTCAACGGGGACAATTAGATTAAATAATGGCGTTGCAATGCCAAGCACGTTTTAGCGACGGAAGAATTCTTTCACTAACGCTCGAAACAGTTGCCTATTTAACGATATATTTGAAGGAATATCATTAGGCGGATTTCTCACAGCTTTTCATTATGTTCACGGATATTCGGACGACATGTTCAGACTCTGTTATTTTCATTCTGGTGCGTTTTTGTCGCTGGGTTTCTAAGCCCCATTTATATTGTGTCTTAGCGTTTTCACCAACAAAATAAAGAGGAGATAACGTTTAATACGGATGCGAGAAGCATAAAAAATCAAACCAAAAATATAAAAGCCAAAACTTGTACAACTGCTAAGCTGAAACTGAAACATGTAAAAAATATAATTTTATTCTCGCCCTAAAAGCGGCGTTTTGTAACAAAGGTGGAAGCCTCAGTAAATATGAACTTTGTGTTTGAGGATCCTTTGCTAATAAAAAAGTCTTTCGCGCAAAACTATTTGGGATTTTATTTATGAGTGGTTTGTACAACCGAAAAGCACTTCGCTCCTGCTGAAATTGAATAACATGGCAAGCAAAATGTTGTGTGCTAGAAAATTTATGGCATACCCTTATTCATTGGCGGCGTTTGAAGTCGAGTTACAAATTAAATCAAAACAAATAAAAATTGAAACGTCTCACTTTGAAGCGAAATGATCCGAAAATAGTAGGTTAGAGATTTGGGTAATTTTAATATTGACATTCCAGACGTTGCAAAATAAATTTCATGAGTCAGGAGGAAAGTTGATCAATAAAATGTGTGTAGGCAGTCGGAAATTTTCGGTTGTGGAGAAACTTATGTAAATTTGTTTTATCTACGCCCATGTCCAAGGGCTCGCCGGTTTAAATCAGGATTGTAATAACCTTGTCAGAGACACGTGTTCAAAACACGAGCTTAATTTGCTAGATGACACCAATCTACGATATGTTTACGGATGATTTTTTCCAACGATTAATCCCGAAACAAAGTTACAAGTGACGCAATAATCAAACTTAAACAAAGTGCCGCCGAGTTGAGTTGAAGAGGAAAAGTTCAACACTTGCCAAAGAAACGAAATTAATTCGGCAATTGGCAAAATTGGCCCAATTAGCATATAATTTTGCAAAACAAATTTACTAACTGTAACGGCGAAAACAAGTATCTGACAGCTATAAGATTCTTTAGAATTTCTAAAGAACTTTACTTTTCTCTCTCCAACAAAGCCAAGTGTATTTAATCACTGAACCAGCTTTAAGTACCAAAAACTTTCTTTGTGCTGTTGCGTTCTAGGAAGTTTCGGATTCCTAACAAAACCGATTCTCAAAGAGTTGTGTGCCTGGAATTCGCAATGTTATTCCAGTTTCTAATTATTCGCAACAATCCACAAACAGATACGTCAATATTTCGCTCAACATATGCTATTCGCATTAACAGCGAATTCATTAGCGCCGAATCCGGCCATTCTTAACAAGTCGCTCAATTAGAATTGTGGTTCTTAAACACTTTGGAACTTTCTTAATCTACTCCAGCTTTGCACTGGGGCTTAAGGTTTTAACAATTTGCTTAAATCACGCAAAAATGGACAATTCCTTACACCAAATTGAGAAATTCCCCTCAAAAAATCCAATTCCGACAATAGTGGATTTGCTGAAATTACCCCAGTACAGAAGGTAATGACAATTTAAACTTGTAAAACACGAATTAAGAAGATAAGTCCAGTCGCGTCTGTGGGACCATTAAAAGGGTATTGTTTACGTTAGAGAAGTAAACTGTCAGAGTAACTTCTAGAGAAGGGTTCAAGACGTCTGCGACAAATCCATGCCATTTCGAGGTATTTGTGGCGTTATACGATTCCCCAGCAAATAATTTTTATGACTTGATAGAACTAATTGCACAAACCCTTAAAACACAGTCATTAGGAACATGAGAACAAAATCCCTCCCCTATTTTTTGCCCGATCTTTTTTATTGTAATGGCAAAAGCCAGGAAGGAAAAAAGTAATGTCATTTTAATTATCGTAAAGTACGGCGAATAAGACAGGTAAAAGCTCGGTTAAAAAACAGTGCCTGACGACACCCACCCACATTTTTGTCTTGATTGATTCGAAACCTTATAAATTGTAATGTAACGCACTGGATGGTAAAACAAAAATTTACATAACAGTTTTACCCAAAATCAAATTGGACTGAGATTCTGTTGCATAAAATTTGTTTATTTATTTAGCATTAAATTTTACAAGCATCAAGATATTATAATGGGGATGAAATTGCTGTATTCCTTTGAGAAATCAATGATCTGGTGTTGTGCTACAAAACAAGACGGTACATATTTTCAAGTTGCATCACACTCTTTGATGTTTTTCGCCATCTAATGATTCAAGTTTCGCATGCACTAATGAATTCATAATGAAAACATGCTTTTAAAGGATTCACTCTGTGCTTAATTACTAGGAGCGTGAATTCAGTTAACTGCCTTCACTTTTTCCGAAAATGCCGTTATCGACTAACAATTACAATGCAGTTTAATTAGGGTTTGAAAGTGTCTTTTTGATCACTTTTCGGCCTTATCAGCGAAGCCCCGTTTAAGTTGATGGCAGATCGAGAGTCCTCTCTTTAATCTATTTTGTTTAAGTCACGATGGGACGCATTGATAGGCCTTCATGCGATAATTTCATCGAACAGTCCCGTATATGGGTGGTCTAATAAAGACATACAGCAGGGTTAAATAAGGAAGCGTAAGTGAATCTTGGGCGTCCAGACCAAGTTTTGAACGTTTGTAACGAGGCAGTTCCTACTTTATGGTTTGGACGGTCGGACGAAGAACTGCCCCTTTTAAGCGATTGCCGGCGGACGCTGATGGCCACACTAACAAGGGAATGTTGGCCCTTTTAGCAAACACAATGCCAACCCTCGGTATAAGAATTATCAGAGCCCAAGACTTGCAACAAAGAACTGGTCATTACACCCCGAAGACCATTTAGCTCTAATACCCCAAATCAATTAACTCTCGAAACAATGTTTAAAAAAATAAATAACTCGCTTGTTCTTATTTTTATGATGCGCCAAAACATTTATCATTCATTATGCAAATGGAGCAGCCAGAGTTGGATATGACGCTCCGAAAATGCAATTTTTCCGAATAGATTCGAGCAATAATTAAGCGCGCAAGAAGCTAATTTTTTATTGGTTACTGCAACATTTGTTTCCCAGTAAAGTTACCCTCGGCAATAGTAAGAAACACCATTAACATAAATTCAAGTCCAACTCAACTTTTTACGGTCTTGCTTTATTTCACTGGAAGAGTCGCGATTCTTAAACGAGTTTTTATTTTCGGAATACTGGATATTACAAATCTCTGTACTTGTATCATTTTTCCTATCGCAGATTTTATGTTAATTAAGATTTTCCGAGTCGCTTTATTTGCGTGATATCTAAATGAATTTTTTCAGTTCAAAGAATGTATTTTGTTTTAAATATCGCTCAAACATTTATTTCCTCACAGGAAACAATACAGACATCGGAGTGCATTTGTGTTATTAAAATTTTATACAGACACAATCGCCAATAAACATTTTACTTTATCAGTATTTTCTTCTATTAAATTAAATATCGATGTCTCGACTGCTGACTCTAAGCCTGTCACTGTTACATTGATGTTTCCAATAAATCGCCATTAAAAGCTGCAAGCATTGACACCGGAAAAAAGTTCAGACGGATTCAACTAAATATAACATCATTTCTTTATTTATTCAGTCATTACTCAAATGTGTTTGCTCATAACGCAGATACAAGTTACAAATTAAATATCAACAAAACATTAATTCATTACGATTTGACCCAACTCCTCACTTCTATTTATGCAACAAAGCCAGGTATTGAAACGTACTTGAAATTGGACAATCGAGTTTCCAAAAGTTAAAAATGATACGAGACTATTATCACATCGTTATCGTGAAATGCATTTGAGTCGAGCGCTTTCCAATTATGAATTTGAAATATTAACACTGAATTTTCCATTCACCTGTCACATGCAAGCCTCCACCGGAAAGAGTACTTCATATATTAGCAATTACAGGTCGCCAATAATATAAAATACACTAACAAAATTAAAGATGTGAGGACCATTTCCATTATTTCAAATTAATTTGAATTTATAAAAATGCAAGCATACAGATACACCTACTATATTTATTCCAGCGTTGTTTGGCACAGATTCAGATATTTGAATTAAGCCAGGTTCAGTTCCGCTCTAATATCCGAATCTAGTTCCTCCAATGTGGATTCGACAACAGATCTATGCACTTAAAACCGGATCTCCTGCAAATCTCCAGATCTAGCAAATTTTGAAGTGAATCTAGTAAATTATTCAAGGTGACGTGCACCTTGTTTTGAGTAAAAGCACAATAAAATTTACTAAGAAAAAGCTTGATGCATTTTACGAACTAAGAAAACGGTTTTATTTCCAAAAAAGCCCCAGCGATTTTTTTTGCTATAGAAAGGATAAATTTATTTAAACGTATGTTTTCTGGCTGTGTTGCCCAAACAGTTGTGTATGATAAGGGATGCAGTTAATTAAAACCATTTAAAGTTGAAATGAACAAATTTAATTGAAAACCAACCAAAGAATACAAGTTCGACATAAAACAAATTACGGATGCAAATATCCAGGTGGTAGATATACAGAAATATTTTAAAACATTAATCCAAAATGGGCACACAGAGAGATTATTGGAATTAATATACAATCTGTCTATAAATGAAGTAGGATCGTAGTAGGTATTAAAATTTTGCCGCTTCTTTCCAGAAAAAGCAAACAATGTTAGTATATGAAAAATATGGTTTTACTGGTTGCCTGAGTCGATAAAAATTGGTACTTTATTTTAATATTTAATTAAAGGAGCTAATTTACATCATAGTTTTCTTTATTACAGTAAACAAATATCTTTACAGTAGGAGTATTATTATTATTTGAATATTACTAAATATTTCTGCACACTTTTCTTGATCTAATTCGTGACATTAACAAATATTACAAAATTATGTAACACATTTAACATTAGCCCTTCTAAAGAAGATAGTATCAATTATGACACAACATGATTTATCTATTAAAAATAAAAACAAGTTAAAAAGTGCCCAAGGCATCAATCATTGCTTCAATTACTAACTAAAAGTGGCTCAAATTCTCATTATTTAGATAAGCTGTACTAATGCGGCTCATTTTTATCAAGTCTAAGTCTAAGAAAACAATTAATTGATGATTGATGTCCATTTATTGTTGTAAGTTAATAACCGCATAATAAAAATATATAAAAAATGTTTTTAAAAAAAGCTTTTATTTGAAATATGCACTAAAAAGTAAAAAAAAAATTATTTCAATCACAGGAGAATATTTTTTTCTTACAGGTTAAAATTCTAAAATTTATAAAAGCTTTGGGAGTTGTCAACTGAACAAAGTAATTCTGTAGTTTTATAACTCCCAAAGCTTTTATAAATTTTAGAATTTCTCCTGTGATTGAAATACATTATTTTTTACTTTTTAGTGCATCTTTTACATAAATGCTTTTTTTAAAAAACATTTTTTATATATTTTTATTTTTTGCTTTTTAGTCTTTATTTATTGCATAGATTTATTGTTATTATTTATTGTGTGCATCTACCGTGACGTCCAAACGACCAACATACCGTCTATGTCGGTATAAGTTGCGGTATGTACAAATCGAAAACCCCTTTGTAAACATAACCAAAAATTTTAAAACCCCATTTAACACCTTTAGGGGGTAATTAACTACATAGAATTGCATTTTCACGCAGAATACGTAGGCATGTTAAATTTCATTTGATTGCGACTACAGGAACCCTCTCAAATTTACAAATCAAGGACCCCTTTGTAAACATAACCTACAACTTCAAAAGCCCATTTAACCCCCTTCGGGGGTATTTAACTACATAAGATTGCATTGTCACGCAGATTAAGTAAGTATGCACAATTTCAATTCATTGGGACAACGGGAACCCTTTCAAATTTGGCTCCAAAAAAATAACCGACAGACAGATAACATTGTGAGTTAAATAAAAGTTTTTAAAAAAGGACTTCGCAACCATCAACTTCACTATATTTTTGCACTACCAACTCACAAACTTAATGTAGCACAATTTTTACCAATCAAGAGTTGTCACATTACTTATGAATTCAGACTTGTTAGCTCGCAAGTTTGGTCAAGATTTTATAACCATTTTCGCCCCTCTTCTGTTATCTATTGGCACGAGTTCCTAATGATTTATGGATCTGTTTTTCGCGGATTTAGAACATTTCCATGAACCACCATCCATAACCTATTGCGTTATTATGTGAAATTATAAACGATGGGTGTAAATTTTCTTTGTTTGAAGCAAAATTTTTGGAAAATAGGTTAACATGATCAAATTTTATGTGGTTTTGCTTCGGTGTATTGCTTAATTTTTAACTAAGCAAGGACATTTTGTCCCGTTACAGAAATCTCGTCATTACAAACAAAAGGTTCCTTGTGAATTGTTTAATGAAAAATTAGCAAGACTTGTTGGCCATAAAGGAGGATGTTTGAGGTAATATTTTACGTAAATTTGGAATTTAGCGATTTTCGGTTTTTCGTCTCCTTTTGCTTAAGCTGTGCGTTTTTGTGTAGCTTGCGTTCTGTTCCCACTTTCATAACAGAATATATTAAAATTTAATAAGACGTTTGCAGGGCAATCCGAGCGGGTCATTCGAACAAACGTAGCCCGAGTACGCTACCTTATAGAATATTAAACGGGCATAAAAACGTGCTGTGGGAGAAACAATATGAAATGGATTTTGAACTAAAAAATTGTAGCAAGCTGCTTTGTCCGCGCTCTAGTAGCTCGCAATTAAAATTGTTTACGAAAGCAATTTAAGACTGAAGCAGCTTAACCTTAAATTGATTACTGTTCATCACAACTTTAAACACACTTGGGCGTTATCAAGGTATGTTTAAAGACCGGAAATTGCACTTTAAACGACATTACCTATATACACACACTTAAAATACGTTTTTCGTGAAAGCTGAGCTTGGATAAATGTTTGCGATAAGCTTCGATCCGGCCTAATTTATGATGAAGATTCATCGCTTCCAGTTGACGTGATTAGAGCCGGTTTTATCTCGAGGAAGGACACAAATATTTACTGGTCAAGACAATGTATAAATATAGTGTGATTATTTAGTTTAGTTGGAGCTTCAAATTGCGATATATTTGAAGGAGTTTTCTCCAAGTCGAGAGAATTGCAATTTATGGTCAGTTGAATAGATAAACTTCTACATGGTAATCCCGTCGTAAATTTTATCGCTCCCAAAATGTAAAACATTTGTTTTGGGAAAGTTTGGCGAAAAAATGTTGTAATGGAGATTAAATTACATCTCCTCCTTGGATCTTTTATTAATGTAAGTCCGAGTTACGTACAACAAAAAACACATTTTCAATTCTTACAAGATTAAATCTCTCCGAAAGCAGACCTTTAATCTTGAAAGAGTTTAATTAAATTTAGTTTCTTTTAAATTGCTGGAAATATTTTGTATTGGGGAAGAAGTCGTCGCGATCTGCATCGGCAGTGATGCGAGTCTAATGGTCGATTAATGGCTGACTTACCTCCAACTTATCGATCAAGTCTTGTTCGTTTCGTTCTTTCGGCTTAAATATGCTGCGACGTGCAATTAGTAAATTATTAGGGCCTTGCTGAGTCTTGTAATAAAAAGCAGAATTTATATCTGGCATTGTTTCACTCGGCATTAACATAACAATTAAGGAAATGTCGGGTTTTAATAATTATTAGGGGTAGTTGTGCGGAATAAAATAAATAGAAAGGAAGCTCCGGCCATAATTCGTCCAAGATGAACGAGTAAAGTTCAAGAGCTTATCATTTGCGGCTAATGTCTGATAATGGTGTGACAAGAGTCGACTGGAGCTACATCATGTCTAGCAAGGGTCAGTAGCGCTCTTGTCACAGTACATTACTTTACTTTGATTCCCTCCCAACAAAGACAGATCGCCGAATTTATTTTTCTCGCGTTTTCCAGCTGACAAGTGATTTAAGATAATCCCATATGCGCAGTTTATTCCCTCATATTATGTAATTAAAACTCGACTAATTAGAGCAGTTCACCCCTGTAATGCGCCATGACACGCACAGTTTATCAAAGCACCATTTTCACTCGAGGCCATTTATTCCAAATCCTCAGATTAAAACAAATAATTCGAACGAGGAGCAATCAATGTAAGATTCCGAGAGCCGTGAAATGTATTTTTAAAATTAGTGAAACTGTCAACCGGAATATTGGATGTTAAAATTCAACGCGGTGTTAAATTAAGTTTCGAAAGAAGTGTAAATACAAGAGAAACAGCAGGTAGTGTAAAATGCTCTTATTTTGCATATTCACTGTCATTAGCGAGTTCCGGTTGTATTTACTTACATAAAAGTTCGAGTTAAGTACGACGTGGATTTCATTATAGCAATAGCGTGAACGGAATTTTAACTGTTTCTTTTGGAAAAACAAGGAAGGGAAATCCTCCTGATACATATAAATTTTACCTGTACACCAACTTCAAAAGCTAATTATATTTAATGAAAAAAAACTTTCGTGACGTACAACTTAAACAAGTCGAATTCGGCCATTCCACTCTCGGGAGGAAAAAATATTTCATCGAATTATGTAAATGATACAGGCATTCCCTTGAACGTTGCAATTCCATCGTTTGTGATTTCAAACAGGAAATAGTATTATCGTCGTTCCATTTGTTTGTTTTCTCTGGAAATCGCTGAAAATTATTCCTTTTCCTTGGTAATCCCAAGCTGGCAGTTTTTCTTTCCCATGTTTTGCGAATAAAATTAAGCAACTCTAAAAATTTCACCATAGGAGAGCCCCTTGAAATTATCCTGTAGGTTAAACACAAGGGATCGCCTTTTATTATAGAAATAGAAATAAAACTTGGAAGTTTCTCCGATCATCAAATATATTCGTCGAAGTTGTGAAGAGAAGAATAAGAGATATAATCAGGCTAATATCTTCCTCTTACTCTTGGCTCACGTCACATTTCTCCCTTCGAGAGTTCAAGTCATCCTTCATGTCTAGTGGCTAAGATTTACTGCTATTCATCTTCCAAACAAAAAGATACGCGTTTCTCCTCCCCTTTCTAGTAATTTGCTCCCTCCGCAGAGTTCCACGTGTAATTCGCGTCACTTTTTGCCAACATCGAACTAGTAAATAATTTAGAAGCACTCGTCTAGATTAATTACGAAGTTTTTTAAATTAGTAAAGTTTTTACCAATCAGCCGTGCTTATTACATCATTAGCAATAATCGCAATTATTTATCCGAGCGAAATTTCACGTTGGACTTGCTAAATTATCATATTTGAATTTATTGTGCAATGATTTATTAATTTTTGGTCCGGATGTGTTTTGTTGTTTTTGCGATTTTTGTTTGCGTTGGCAACCATGTTAAAATTAAATTGACATCCCCAGGGATAAAATTATTGAATTACGTTGGCTGTAAATGCCCTCTTCTCGGCTAATTCAATAATAGGTAAACACAAAGAGTTGAGGCAAAATTATTGATTGCACCGGAGGGATTCATCGGCCAAATCGCAAGTGTATTAGTTGCGTAACGGCGTGATTAGACAGATTTTGATAACACTGCCGTCATTACAAGCCAGTCTATATTCATAAACGTCTTCACCGCTTTATAAGGTGGTTGTTAAATTTTGATTTAATCTTCTCACCCTTGATGTCACGGTGCTGCGTTAACAGATTGCATTATTCAAACAGACAAGAAATGTAATTTCCGACAACGTGATTTTTCACAAACCCCACTACGCGAAATTAAAGCCAATCCCTTTTCGACATGGCTTAACATTCTTGTATTTTTCTTAAAAGATTCTCATTTAAAACAACGACCCTGCAGCGACTTATCTGCAAATTAATTCGCATTATTAAGACCTTCAGACACCTCATTAGGGCCCCACGCAATGAGACTAAAATTTTAATTTGTCCTCGAGATTCCCCATTACTTACTTTCAGTCTTACAACTTCATGCCTTTTCCAAACTTGCCTCATACATATTAATAAAATCCCAATTAATAAGTTTGATTTAGTTAGGAAACACAACTTCACTGAGTGTAGCTACCTGAGTACGAACATTAATTTCAACAAGTACTCAACAGTTAATTGAAAATCGGTGACTCAGCTGGACATGAATTTAATAACTAAATGTTCCTTCGGCATAAAAAATGCAGTGAAATGTTAACTTCCTCTTAACGAGGTGCTAATGACCAAACTTTTAAAAATATGTAAATGCTTGCCGAGATACAAATAATCCAAATTTCCCTCTTTGGACACTGCAATATAACAAATAAATTGCCACCACTTTGTCACGTTATTCTTCAACTCCTAATACCCAGAGATGTTTATGTTGGTAGGTTTATTGACCGTAAAATGTGTCGTTTAAAAAAACACATGTTGCTAACAAAAGGAAAAGCTTTAGTGGAACGCATGGTTTAAAAAGTAAAACAGGTAATCCTGTCAATTTCTTTTATTTGCTCCAACCACAATGTTTTATTTAAAACACAACTGTTGCTATTGTGTATTATTACGACATTGCGTGTTTGGCTTGTTTATTTTTACCGAAACTTGATTCTTAACATATGCTGACTGTTCCGTAACAAGATAACTTTTGACGAGAAAATGTTTCCGTTGTTAACACTTCTTCAACATGTGGATGTAAAATCTACTAACTTTTGCCTGTTATGTTGCTACTTTTTTTACTTATTTCCGTCACTATCGTATTAGATTTGCGCTTGTTACAAATCATTACTTTCAAAATGTCAAGTATTTTGAGCGTTTATTAAACTTTTTTGCAAAAAGCTTTTCTGTGATATTGCCTTTATGCTCACTAAACAAAGAATCTTCAAATTAACTTTCTTTTTACAAAAAAAATTATTACCTATTAACGTTCTTTCCTGTGCTCAAACTAAATTTAAAAAGTTAACTAAAATAAATAAAATAATTAATAAATTCGAAACTCATTTATAGGCAATTACTAACAACAGAGCTAAATTGTAAACCTTCATTGATCAAAATGAAACTGAATTTAAAAAAAACACAATTTATTTTTAAAATATCAATAACAGCAAAAAGCACTTCAATTTATAAAAAGAGGATTATGGTCTATAATATGAGTAATGCAACAGCGCTTAACCGTTTTTTTTTTTATTTTCGAAATGTAATGCTGTGAATGTTAGCAAACTTTTATCATGTTTTTGACACCACCTTTTCATTCAATGGAGATAATGTTCATAGGTTTGCACAGACGTATGTGGCCTCAAGTAAGATAATGTATTTGTTATTAGATTGTTTTAAACCATTATTAACAGTTGCAATCGCAACCCATTGGGCACGTGTTTGCAAGATTTTAGATTCTGAAGAATTGTCAGCAAAAAAATTAATTAATGCTCTCACTCACTCACAAATTTAAACACGATGAGAAAATGAACTCGTAACTTTCCTTACTTTGAATGAAAAATTAATTCAACTTTTGACTAAATTAAAATAAAATGGGTAGATATTGGAACAGTTTCTCCGACCTAACAAAAACAAATCACAACTGTCCTTTACCCGAACAGATTGTGAATAGATTATAAGTATTTTATTTTTTCTATCAACAATTTGTTATTTATCGGAAATATTTTGCTAACCCGGCAACAATTTGATACCACAATAATTGTTTATTTAGCATCTATTTTGGTTTTACAACAGTCGAAACATGCGTAAACAACATAAATAAATAACTAATTTAAATACGCTTTACAAAGGATTAGTATAACTGTTGTATCGAATAGAGTTTGTTTCTTTGTTTGTGCGTAATCGCTATCAAGTGTTAATGGTTTGCGTTGAAAGTGGGCAAAGTTGTTCCTTTCAGCAATGCATAAAGTACTCGTCAGAAATCCGTCAAGAATATATTTCCACTGTCATTCTCTCGGTGAATTTTCCGGCTTTATCTCATCATTTTCGGTAAATGTTCTCTGACGGGCCTTGATTATATCCCTTTTCCTTAATGGAAGTGCGAGTTTGGAAAAAATTGCGATTTTTGTTTTTCGACACAGTTTTGCTTTTCCGTAGATGAGTGCAAGAGTTGCTTATTGAATTTTGTTTTAAATAGAATATGTGGTGGGAGTGATGGATCGATGTTGTGTGAATTATTTAGAAGGTAAAGAAAAGGTTCGTTTGCTGGGAAATCCGTAAAATTTTGCTAAATTGTCGGTCTGAAGAGAGTTTAATTTAATATTTGGCCAAATGAAGGAAAAACCGGGCTTTAATTATTTAGGCTTCACTCATTCGTGGCTATTACTTAAAGTTGGGTCCGTGGAAGCGTACTTGGTTAAAAATGTATGTTGCGAAAAGTTTCGGCTACATATCTGACCTCCATTAGCAATCGCAGCACACACTCACTGTTCCAGATATCTTTCCCTTTCTTACCAAGTTGGAATTCACCCGGCGACCCCATCAACACAACTGGTAAAGTTTACCGGTTGAATTTGAATGTTCGTGATTAGCTCAACTTATCAAGGCGGAATCCTTCAAACTTTAAATGACTCTCTACAAATTTACATGTCCAACTGCGAATTACTCCAATACTCCTTAACATCCATCTATTTACCGTCACTCTGCCGAAATTTCATCGTTTTACGGCTATTATCGCAGAAACGTCCCAAATGACAATCCGCTCCTCAATTACTTGCCACAAGTCCAAAGTTTAAACCGCTTCCACGCAAACAACACGCCCAAATCACTCTTAATTTAATCATTTCAATTACACACCTATCCACCCCATTAATATTCTTCAAATGCCTCCGACAAGGCTTTTGATGTTTTTATGACGCTAACCTATTACAGCCTGCTCTATTGTTGTCGGGAATACATAATCTATCAAGAAATTACACCGTATAAAAGGTGTTTACCGTGTAAAAAATGCGTGACCCAAAACTACTCGAAATTAATTTTTGCACACACAATGCCTCTAATTACATTAATAAAGGCAAACTTTTACAACTACAAACATGAAATACTCACATATTGGCAGTTTGCGACCCGAATCACAAAAATTCCAAATTGGTGTTGTTGCTAGTTTAAAATTGGTGGATTTTTGCACAGATTCGACGCGATATGGTATTAAGCGCAGCGCTTTCGCTAGACTGATCCGTATAACTGTGACGACCGACGCCCCTTGGCGCCGGGTCGGAAGGCGTCACTACGCCGGTCCGCTGGATTATTATCTTAGATTTGGGATATTTCGATAACGCATGATATAAACAAACTAATACGCTCACAGCAATTGCATTAATAGCTGTTTAATTCGGCTTAGGCATTTTTAGACCACTATCGGAAGCTATTACTGTTTGAACTGCAAAATCCCCTTGACAAACTAAAATTATACTCGTTAAGCTACTGCATCATGCTAGTTAGATGATATCTGTTGGAACGTTCGCAATTTGTGTTAATAGAACCACTTCCCGTATAACAGGAGCTAGAGACGCAACGAAATTTTTATCCGCAATTTCATGTTGTTGCTCAATTTAATTGGGAATTTGGACCCGGCGCATCCACCATTTTTCGTTGGCCACCTTAATAATAATCACTAGTTTACAGTATATCTGTTGCCCCAGATTTTTTGGTGTTCTTAAGTAATCAATTATAGAGTTTATTAATTTAATTTCTTTATTTTCTCCATTCAAAATTTTACAATTATAATGTCTAATTTTTTTTTATCAACAACACATTCTCCATCAGTCCGGTTAGTAAACTTGATATACACTTAAAATTACTACCACAATTCGGCCAATGTTTACATCAATTTTCATAAGCACAACGAAATTCTCATAATGCCCATCAACATTCCTAAATTGAACTAAGTTCACATAAGAATAAGAGATAATTGAACCACTAAGTTCACATAAGACAAATTGAACTACCATGTTCACATATTGAACCACCATGTTCACATATTGAACCACCAAGTTCACATAAGACATAAATATTCATAAACTGAACCTATTAACTGTTTCAAAATTATAAAAACGCCAACGTCGCATTTTCTCTCAAAATTAGCTGTTATAAATTATCCATGCACTTCAAAAAAGTAATAGCTAATGTAATTTATACTTTCAATGAGAGATCTAATCGTTAATAACTATTTTAGAATTTTATCAATCTTATTTAAAAAAATAATTCTTTAAAATGCGACGCTAACATTTTGCCCCTTTTACGGCCACTTTCACAAAACTGTAGTCGCAATGTTTTTTCCGGAATCATCACAAGTAGTTGAAGAAGGGGTTCCGGGTGAATTTTCCGGGACTACAAGTCCAGCGACATCCTCGTTGTCTTCGGAGCTTCTTCGCCATTAATTTCAATTTTGTACATTAGAACAGTTCAAAAATTCAATCAAAAGTTACACATTAATTTTGACAGTTTGGATTGAAATTACTTCGTGATTACTTGTTGATTCTCCATTCTATGTTCTCCATCGTACATCCAGGCACATAATTTCTTCAGTTCCGCAAACATAAGTTCTTCAGGCACTGCTCACAATTCCTTTACCACTGCACATGAAATCCTTTACCACTGCAATGGAATCCTTTACCACTGCACATGGAATCCTTTACCACTGCACATGGAATCCTTTACCCCACACCTGATTATTATAGAGTTTATTAATTTAATTTCTTTATTTTTCTCCATTCAAAATTTTACAATTATAATGTCTAATTTTTTTTTATTCTCCATAGTGATCATCAGTCCGGTTAGTAAACTTGATATACACTTAAAATTACTACCACATAATGGACGCTGATTTAGAAAGTGCGAACATATTTTTTATCTGCTCTAGTTTTTGATATTGGTAACCCAAAATAGCCATTATCTGCTCTAGTTTTTGATATAAAAATAGCCATTCTTTAAAAAAAGTCACAACTTTTAGTCATTTACTTATCTGTTGTGGCTGATTTTTTTGCTGTTGGATGCAGATTTCACAATAGTCAACAGATTTTTTCTAACAGTTCTAGTTTTCGAGATACAGGTAACTCATATTAGCATTTATTTAGAAAAATGCACATAGCTTTTTTGCTCATTTACTTTTCTTTTGCCTTAAATTTTTTTTTGGTGTTGTTGAGTAACTGTGGGATGCAGATTTCACAACAGCTAATAGATTGTTTCTATCAGCTCTACTTTTCGAGATATAGGTAACACATATTAGCATTTATTTAGAAAAATGCACATAGTTTAGTCATTTACTTTTCTTTTGCCTTAGATTTTTTTTGCTGTTGTTGAGTAACTGTGGGATGCAGATTTCACAACAGCTAATAGATTGTTTCTATCAGCTCTACTTTTCGAGATATAGGTAACACATATTAGCATTTATTTAGAAAAATGCACATAGCTTTTTAGTCATTTACTTTTCTTTTGCCTTAGATTTTTTTGCTGTTGTTGAGTAACTGTGGGATGCAGATTTCACAACAGCTAATAGATTTTTTCTAACAGCTCTAGTTTTCGAGATATAGGTAACTCATATTAGCATTTATTTAGAAAAATGCACGTAGCTTTCTTAGTCATTTACTTTTCTTTTGCCTTAGATTTTTTTTGCTGTTGTTGAGTAACTGTGGGATGCAGATTTCACAACAGCCAATAGATTTTTTCTTACAGCTCTAGTTTTCGAGATATAGGTAACTCATATTAGCATTTATTTAGAAAAATGCACATAGCTTTCTTAGTCATTTACTTTTCTTTTGCCTTAGATTTTTTTGCTGTTGTTGAGTAACTGTGGGATGCAGATTTCACAACAGCCAATAGATTTTTTCTTACAGCTCTAGTTTTCGAGATGTAGGTAATTCATATTAGCATTTATTTAGAAAAATGCACATAGCTTTCTTAGTTATTTACTTCTCTTTTCCCTCAGATTTTTTTTGCTGTTGTTGAATAAGTGTTGGATGGAGATTTCAAAACAGCCAACAGATTTTTTTTGTCAGCTCTACTTTTCGAGATATAGGTAATTCATATTAGCATTTGTTTAGAAAAATGCACATAGCTTTCTATCTTAGACATTTACTTCTCTTTTCCCTCAGATTTTTTTTACTGTTGTTGAATAATTGTTGAATGCAGATTTCACAACACCCAACAGATTTTTTCTATCAGCTCTAGTTTTCGAGATATAGGTAACTCATATTAGCATTTATTTAGAAAAATGCACATAGCTATCTTAGTCATTTACTTTTCTTTTGCCTTAGATTTTTTTTTGCTGTTGTTGAGTAACTGTGGAATGCAGATTTCACAACAGCCAATAGATTTTATCTTACAGCTCTAGTTTTCGAGATATAGGTAACTTATATTAACATTTATTTAGAAAAATGCACATAGCTTTCTTAGTCATTTACTTTTCTTTTGCCTTAGATTTTTTTGCTGTTGTTGAGTAACTGTGGGATGCAGATTTCACAACAGCCAATAGATTTTTTCTTACAGCTCTAGTTTTCGAGATGTAGGTAATTCATATTAGCATTTATTTAGAAAAATGCACATAGCTTTCTTAGTCATTTACTTCTCTTTTCCCTCAGATTTTTTTTGATGTTGTTGAATAAGTGTTGGATGCAGATTTCACAACAGCCAACAGATTTTTTCTGTCAGCTCTACTTTTCGAGATATAGGTAATTCATATTAGCATTTGTTTAGAAAAATGCACATAGCTTTCTTAGTCATTTACTTTTCTTTTCCCTCAGATTTTTTTTGCTGTTGTTGAGTAACTGTTGGATGCAGATTTCACAACAACCAACAGATTTTTTCTATCAGCTCTACTTTTCGAGATATAGGTAATTCATATTAGCATTTATTTAGAAAAATGCAAATAGCTTTCTTAGTCATTTACATCTCTTTTGCCTCAGATGTTTTTGCTGTTGTTGAGTAACTGTTGGATGCAGATTTCACAACAACCAACAGATTTTTCTATCAGCTCTAGTTAGCTATTCTAAAAGATAAAAAAATCAGTAGGAAATGCATTAGTTGTGAAATTGCGAGTTCTCGCTTTGAGTTTGTTTCCTGCCTTATTTATGCTAATGTTTATAATATTGTGATAAAATTTTTATTGCATTAGCATGGCTCCGAGCGCGAATAACTTTGATTTTAATAAATCTTTGCAAAGTTCTCGAATCTCATAAATAATTTAAATAAAATTTGGCGTTTAGTCTATCACGTTGTAGTTGGTGTGGGTGCCAGTTCGCATTTGAAAGTTTGCATCTCCGTTCGGCCACGTATCCAGCGTGTCAGTTTAGTTAATGAGTTGCGGAGTTTGTCGAAGCAGGGAATTTTTCGTAAAGGTATCTTTCCATTAGAGTGAAGCATCGCGGCTATTATCTTGTGAACAATATAGCGCCAATGTTTTTCATAAATCAGCAGTAAAGTTGTCTGAAGCTAAGGCGAGGCGAGATACAGGAGGCCTACATGAGCTTTTGTGCTTTCCTGAAGCTTTTCCAGCTTTATAGTTGCCTATTCCCGGCCACAGTCGCCAGCTCAAGCGCTGTAATGAAGTGCGAGGAGTGAGCGCACTGTTATCCTCCTCCACCTACTCCATACATGAGTTATCCACAAAATTAAATGTGACGACTGTCTTACGGTGAAAAATTACCATAAAGAGGCGATTCCAAACGGAACGAGTAATTCGTATAATCAACGCTTTCGGGTCTTCTAATTAATAAATAAATTTCCTATTCTTGAGAGGCCATTAAAGAGAACGAAAGGCGTTTTAATAAAACCCTTTTTCGTGAACGTCTAACCTCTTACCTTGCAATCAAGCAGAATAAGGTTAACGTGAAGGCGCGTAAACATTTCCAACGCCTTAATTACACGCTGTTCTAGGTGAGGATGAACGCCATGACACGGCCCTACATTCGGAGAAATGAGAAACGGAAAACTACCACGATTGCATTCTATCGCAATTCCAGATACAATTTTTAGCATTAAAAAATTACAATGTCACAGGGTCAGATTGAGAAACATGCTAGTGATTTTTATGTAAAAATAGTTGACTCGGCAAATATTAAGTAATAAGTTAGTTATTTTAGTAGAAAAAGAGTTGAGGTTTTAGTACATGAAAATGAGTTCATATTTTATCGCTGGGTGTGATAATTTCGTGTTGAGAGAGTAGCCGGCCAATTGCGCATTCGATCCATCATCGGCGGTCAAAAAACTCCAATTTCAATATAGATGGGCGAAATAAGTTCAACAGATGTCGATAAACAAAAACCCGCTTGAAACGGAATTGTAAATACTCGGAATCAATTATGGTTTTTGGGGCCTTTGACGTTTTAATTTTAACGAAGAAAATTCATTTAAAGTATGATATTAAGTCGGTGAGGCAATCTCTGTGGGTAAAATAACAAAATGCAAATGAATGCCGCTTTACGTGTTTCTTACAAGTTTGTATTCATAATCAAGTTAGCGGTGGCCGCTTTCTTCAGTTCTTGTTGTCTCTTGATTATGTATGTATCTATTCAATACAAGAGGTTAATCAAGTTTGCCTTCATGTTAAACTCGGGGCTTAATCGTGCTAAAGCGAAATTTTCACTCCTCCATTCAAATAACTCAGACTTAATTTACCTCATTCATGCTGTCTTCCGCTTAACATTTTTGACGAGTGATGATGCATTTATATTTTTACGCCGATGAAGATTGTATCTATAAAACGAAATTTTTTCATGAAACGCCAACGACGAGACAAATTTAATTCGGGCCGTCCTTTTCACTAGAGATATCAAATAAAAAATACTTTCAGCGAATAATTAATAAAATCGGATGACTAACCTCGAACGTCACAAACCTTTTAGCTGTTTATGAAATTGAATTATTGAATTAGGTGCCGTAAACGCTCAATAAGTTCCGCACCTCTCACAAAGCGATTTTTGTGCACAATCGACACGTTTTATTAGCAAATAATCATTTTGCTCATTTCCTAAACGTTCGATAAAGCGATAATGACAAAACATGCATATTGCAACGGACGTCGACTAAATTTTCCTTTCATATTCTCTCCACGTTTTCAAGTGCAACCGGTTCAGATATGTATGTGTCAATGAAAATTTTAACAATGTTTGCATTCAAAAAGTTTTTTCTCACTTGCGATTTTTACGGACAGCGCGTTTTTCCAACAACGTAATTTGCATGATACTGTTAATATGGAACGCAGGTCTTTCGGACAAAGCGACGAGTACTGAAAATAGAAATACAACTTCATGACAACACGGTGCACATAAACAAAGGCGCGATTGTTTATGAGCGGATTTTTAATTTTTATCCTCACTTCAAAGCTCTTTTCCAAAATTAAGCCAATTGTTCAATATTTAATCAAGCCTAAACAATATTTTGAAAAATAGTTTTGTTTTATCTTCCTGACTTCAATTTTAAGAAATGGCGCACTCATTCAAGCGTTAAAAGAGCTCAAATTGTTACAAGTTGGATTTCAACTCAACTATCTTCCTGGATTATATTTTTTACACGGTGAAATGCGTCCAAACTGGCGGCCAAATTAGCTAAATACAGGTATTTACGCCGCCTGGAATGAAGAGAAAACCTATATAATTTTGGTCGCAATTTGTAATAAACTTGCCTGACGTTCGTATTCACACATAAATTTCGTTCCATCTAAAAATAAAATGTGGACCATTTAAAACAATGTAGCATTCTTCTTGGTTAATTATATGGCAGTTTCTAGCTTGGGTACCTAAAGGATACCTTCACGGTTGTAAATTTTATTGACGTGCTGTTTTGCGAATGTGTAATAAAACTGTTTACGAATTTTTCTACTCACACGAGTTGTTTTGTACAATTCCGTCAAGAAAAACATTATTGTATGCACAAAAGACACAAATCTGCTTTTCCGATTGATTATCTAAATACTTAATTCAATCTTTTTGTTGTACTTTCGCTCTCAACGTTTACATTTCGCCCCGCTTTCTGTTATTGTTATTACTGATAATAGCAGAAATCTCTACTTTCACCTTAGGTCTTCAATACTTCCCCTTTTCCTTATTGAATTTATCATTGTTGACTGTTGACTTTGCGCAGTACTTTGTGACGCTTTCTCCCTCGCTCAACATTTTATTTAAAAGGACCTCCGCCTCGACTTTTGCACCAATCCGGGCCATTATCATACCAAACTTTTTGTTTTCTTTAAGACTCCACTTAGTTAATTAGTTTCGCTGCTATAACTGATACGCTGCCAGTGCACTAGACGAACATCTAGCCAGGCTTATTATATTGTCAATAACAGGCACAAGGCATTTCATAATTTTTTCGAAACAAATTATGTGTAGTTGACCCGGCGCCTCCACCATTTTTCTACCTTGATTTGCATTAGAATTTTTTTCGATTGTATTACATTGTTTCAACTTTTGTTTAATTTATACTGTATGTTGCAAATTTTTCCGCTTGTCGTGTATTATTTGTGGTCATTTACATTATTTTCAACGAACAGGGAGTTGCTCGGAAAAGCTTGTTATGCAAATGGTTGATATGGCGTAACTGGACTATGAACTTTGTAACAAACCGCTTTAATAACTTTTATTATTGTAAATAACGACGACAAGGGCTTGTATACATGTCAGAAGAGCTCAAGAGCTTTTATTAAGATATAATTCGAAGCGGCAACAAATTAAATTAATTGTATGGAAATTAATTTAAAAATTAGCTCCAATGTAATGTAATTACGTCTGTCTAGACTATCACGAGTCGTAAACAGAATATCTGGAATTTCATGTATCTCAAAACAAACATGTGATACAAACAATGCCCTCTCAGAAGTTCGCTCGAGTGTTTATCTAATTCAGTTACCAAAAATAATTACAAAGTTATTAAATTAAATTAATAATTCGTAATGTGACACACTCGAAATGTACTTACATCAACTGCAAACCTGAAATTACTTCCAAAAGCTTCTGTTTTCTAGAGTTTCTACAAAACATTAAATTTTGTTTTGCTCCCTTGTGACATACAACCCTTTCCTTGCGTCATTCAAGCGAAACTCCACTTAATGATATTTTTATTATTTCATCAAGATGTTTGTGGATCGATTAAGTTTCTTCCTCTTTATTCCCTCAACGTTTTCATACTCGATAATTTATAAATTCGATCTCGAGTCGTTTATTAATAGCTTTCGATCGAAAGTCTGTCAATAATTCACCGATTTTTTACAAAATGGCACTGAACTAATTACATGTTTTGAAGAGACACGTAAGTTTTTAAATTTAATAGTTTAAAGCTTGTTTTTTTTATTAAAACCTATTAGATCAATTACCTCGAACTTAGCCACACAAGACCATGTAAAAATGAAATATAAGTGCATTTTGCTATTAATTATTTAAAAGCTTTTGTAAAGTATTGATCGATTCTTTTGTGATTAATGATGCGAAAATCTATAAATGTTTAATAAGAATTTGAATACTTTACGAGGGAAATACTTTAGTATTACAATGTGTCGCGTCCATTAATTAGATGTTTTTTCACAAATGTCACAAAAAACGCCAAGAAAGCTTGATAAGAAAGTCGCAATCATTTGTGATCATAAAGTCTAATAAAATAACAGCCAGATGGACAGAAAAAGATAACTGGTAACAACCCCATTATCGCTATTTTGTCGTCTGTCGATCCGCCCGATGTATCATTGTTAGTTCAAACATAATTTTTCCTTGATAAATGTAATAAAATAAAAATTCGAAACACGGCCAAGTAAAACAACAAATTATTCTGCTTCGCCCCGGGTTCCAAGATAAAAATAACTCTTCTCCTGATTTTGGAGTTGCTTAATTTTAGCGTGGCAAATTATTTTTTTAATTTAGCTCGCCACGGAATATAATTTGCCTCAAATTATTCTTTTGCTCATTTATTTTGCTTGACTCGAGGAATTCTTAACTGGGGGAAAAGGTTAGTCAAACCTGAAGTAGTCTACAATTTTATGCCTTGTTTATTGAGACAATACTGCAAGAAAAATTGTTTAAACGTTCTAGCCCAGGGTGTACCAACATTATTTTAACGTTGCTTGTTCTGAAATAACAAGTCGAAGTTACTTGCATTTAAATTTGTAATAATAAATTGTGTTTGTTATTTTGGCTGGTTGAAAAGCCAATAAATAATCTCTGCAATCAAATTAAAAGCTCAAGTTTTATTGAAAACCGCACAGTGTATCAAGATTGGTTGTTTAAAATCCCTGCTATAAATTGTAAAGGTGTAGATAACGAGGAACTTGATGTTTTACGGCAGGCAACTATGGTTTCACAGTTAAATTCCCTGACAAATAATGATCTGTTGAAATTTTAGTTAATCGCCAACCTTTGGCATTCAAACTGCAATAGATTTGTGTTTATCGCCGAGATTAATTAACATTAACAATTTGTATGAATTTATAAACGCATTGTGACACTAAACCGGCGTTTTTGAGGTTTTAATCCTTTGTTATGTTGTTTTGGAAGGCTCTGCATGAAAATTGTGTTATTGGACACATGTTGTAAATTGTGGTGCATTTTGTTGAAACAATTTGATTTTATAACCGCCTCGGTCAAAAATCGCAATCAGTGCCAGTGTCTATATAAGTCAGTTGGGGCCTTGTTCAGTTAACTATGTAAATGTAGCAATCAAGTCGAATCTCCAGCGACCATATTAGCATATCCGTGTAATATCGGCACTTGAATGACCAATTTCAGGATCGACAGCCATCGCAGCCAATATGTCCTGTATGAAACCCATTTTTTGCCGCATCAACTTTAAAAGATTCATTTATTTCGGAGCCGAGCAAATTAAGTTAGGTTAGAGCGATTAGATTCGACAGGAATCACCGATATCTATCGTGGCTTTTGGAGCATGTCCAAATTCGGAGAATAGTAAATGCATTAAGCCCTCATTTGAACTAAAGAATATTTATGTAACACCCCAACGGTTTAAATATGTAACGCGCTGGAATGCCATTAATTGACTTGTTTGGCCAAATTTAAATTATCCTTGAAGGTTGCCGGATTATCTATGGGGGTAATTTGTCCGCATTGAATAATGGGCTCGTCAAGATGGGAGCTCGTACGTCAATGTTGGGTGTCAAAAGCAGATGCCAAATGGACATCGGCAACACGATTCATCCGTGACTGTAAAATAAAAACTCCAATAACATTCAGAGTCAAATCTTGCAAACTAATGCGCTCCCTCCGGAAGGGAGAATAATATTGTTCCTATTAATAAATAGCGCGGAATAAGACCTTGTTAAATCCCGCTCCTTTGAAATATCCAGATTGAATTCAAGATTGAAAAGCAAATTTATTATAACAGACTGGCACAGAATTGGATTTTATCTTATTTTGCCTGTTACAAAATAAAGTTCTAATTTGATATCCTTGTTGAAATAAAGAGCTTTGAGATTACTTACAGTGCGCAATTTGTTAGTAACTAAAGAATTCAGCAATCGTTGCGATAATAGCGATTCTCGTTCGACCTCAAAGCTGCTTTCAGCGACAAAAGCTTGTGGTAGGACAGCAGGAAATTATGTACTGAAAAGTGACAAGAGTATCTACACATTTCCGGCACTTTTGCAGCTGTAGGTAATAAAAAGAAACAGATGGGGACTATACATTGAACTCAGTTCCGATTGTTTTAGGTTTGGGGTGCGAAAATATACGAAATTATTGTTTTGATATTTGCAACTCTATTATGGCCATTATAGCCATAATAGAGCTACCAGATAGTGAAACAAACTTCGATTTACTCCAAGATCCCTTGCCTGATAAATACTAATAGATTTACCAACTAGTCCTATCAAATATTAGGCTAATCGCACTTAATATTACATCCACATAAATGAGACATCAAACAAGCAATTTGAACTAGTTGTAATAACACGTTTTGAGAAAAAGACGTCGAGGAAATGAAGATACCATCTACTATCTGTTAATTATCTTGCTGGCTCATCAGAGAGCTAAAATCCCATATAAAGAAACTAGCACAAATAAGTATTTCCAATATTTCTTCTTTTATTCCCATTACAAGTTGCAATCTTAGTGCTTTCTGTACGTCCATTGTTTACCAAAATCAATAACGAACTGTTATTACCTCCGAGATGAATGACATAATAAGTCAGCAAAACCGCGCTTCAATGTAAATACAACCCCAATCAATAAAACGGATTTTATCATACATTCAGAAAATATTCAAGACGATCCAATCAGCACAACTTTAAATTCTTTCACTGTCTTAGCGCTTCCTCCGTTAAAACTTTAAATCAGATTTTAAAATTTCGCAAAGTTTTAAGCAATTATAACTATGTTGCAATAAGCGGGTATTCAGAGTATTGAAATCAAATAGAAAATTCTACTTCGTGCAGACTTACACGTTATTAATGAAGCACTCACGACTAAATCTCATCAAAGCATAGTTTGATTCTTTTTCAGGCTATATTTCAGGTGGCGCGTTTTAAAGTTTTCCACCAACACCAAATTGCTTTTATGGTGCTTTAAAGTCCATTTAGGCTGGTATTGTCTGTCGATGAAGTATTTACGAATTATTCCAAAAATGCTCAAACAAAAATAACATTCATTGATTTTGTCAACAGTAAAACCATTTTTTAATTAATTCGAGTCGTAACAAACTGAACAGTGGGTAACAGGAACAAATTAAAGCTAAGGAGTCTTTCTGACTAGATGAAAATAAGCAACGCTACAATTTTTAGTTTAAGTTTGTAACACATAATTCAAAGTTAAAGTTTTTCTTGTCAAAGATAAGAAGTCACTGTTGTCTTTTTTCTGAGGCGAAATAATGTGTTTGTGAGCAATGTCAAGCAAAAATGTGTAATTAAAACTTAGATTGTCTTGGGCGTCCCTCAAAGCTTGCGTTAAAATTTGGAGCAGTTGGCGTTAAATCCGTAAAGTTGAGTGAGAATAGGGCCGTGGGCCAGAGCACCGTAAATATTTTCTTGGCATTTTCTTGCAGGCTCTCGTTGAGCCCAGCCGTTTGTAGACGTAAACTGCGAAAAACTTTATGACAAAATGCTGGTATTAATGACTTATGTCAGCGAAAGCAAAATTTAATAAAGCGCATACAAGCCGAGCTTTGGGCTTAGCGAACTTTTCTGTTAATAAAGCCGAGCTTAATATTTGACGCTAATGATTGCTATGGTTCCGTAGCCAAACTACGGGCGAATTCTCTCTCTCTCTCTGTCGATTCCATTTACATCCGAAAATCGGCCAAAAATGGACGATACCTGTTTAATCCATTTTGCCTTTAATTACAGTGCCGGAGGTGGGTGATAAATCCGCAATATTGAATGCATAAATCGGGAAGGACTTTTGATGGGTCTTAATCTGCGCGTTTAACATGAACAAATTGCATTTTTGTGACTGTAGGCGCGGAAAGAACATCCGGATTTATCTTCATTTTTATTGTCGAGTTTATCGCTGCAAACGTAGCAAACTCGAGCTTTCATATTCGGCGGGCCATTTGTAACAGCAAAACCTTTTATCGAAATATACAGTGACCGTTGCCTAGTCCACCGAACAAGCATAAAGGCCTCGAATTTTTCCTTCGCAAGGATTAGGACGCTTTTTCCAGCCACCGCTGAGACAAAAACAACCCTCGATTTGTAAACACTACAGCAAATTGCTCACGAGACGCCCCACTATTATGATTTTTACTTGATAAATTGCGGTTTAGAGGCTTCAGCCGCAATTTCGCCACATTACATGCCCAAACTGGCTCTGTTTTCAACACTGACCGAATTAATGGCGGTTATAACTATAACATACAATGTTGGGGGCAAAAATTAAGCCGGACGTTACAGCCTCTGATTAATTCCAAACATATTAAAAGTAAATATTTTACGATCATAACGCAAAAGGGATGATCAAATTTTGATACGGAGGGTAGTTGATATTTCATAACACAAAATGATCCCAGGATGTTGTAAAGTTAGATGGCACTACAGTCGCGCCGTAGGGATATCAGCTTTAAAATTTGTTATAGCAATAAACTTGAGTGATGCATTATATGAAAGCTTTTTTAGCCGCAATCCTTGTACACATCCACTATTTGCTCTATCTCACATGCAACCAGACTCTCGACAGAGATTTAAAAATATTAGACTCAACAAACCTAATAAAATAACTTAAACCCTTGTCTTTTGATAATTTATTTAAAGAATCCACGAAATAAGCTCACAGAAAAAAAACACACTGAGAAAAAATCTCACATGGAAACAACTTCACAAAGAAAAAAGCCCACCTAGAGTAAAACTCACATAATTTTTCCATTAAACACAACTTATTGTGGGCTTCTTTCTCTGTAGGTTTTTTGGTAAGTGAATACTTTTCTGTATAAGCTTTTTTCAGTATGGATTTTTTCCATGTTGGTTTTTTCACTGTGTGTTTATTTCCTTGTGAACTTTTTTCGAGTGAGTTTTTTTTGTAACCTTTTTTCCTGTGCGCATTTTGTGGGCTTTTTTCTGGTCACCGAATTCAATAAATATATATAAAAAAATGTTTTTTTAAAAAAGCATTTATTTAAAAGGTGCACTAAAAAGTAAAAAATAATGTATTTCAATTAGTATTGGGCACAATCGAATGATTTTGACTATCGAATAATCAGTTATCGAATGATTTCAACAATCGAATGAATCATTCCTTAAAATTCATTCATTCATTTCATTCGTCTGACCAAATGAATAGTGGTAGAGTAGCGAATGATCAATCGTTGCATTGCAAATTGAGGATTTCTATATAAGAAAAGAATTCTATGTTAAAGTGAATTCCAACGACAAATTTTGAGCAAAGAAAACCCATCAATTCAAAAAGTAAAATAATTATGAAAATTCACAGTTATTGCTAAAGGTTAGAAATGGACCATGGGCAATACGCGGATGTACTAGGCTAAATTCACTCATTTAGAATGATTAGAGCGAGATAAACATATTAAGCTCACTGTACGTGAGAAAGAAACGATGAGAAACGAATGATTTTATTCGATAGTGTGGTCGTATTCATTTCTTTTAATGAATGATATTGAACGAATGAATGAATTGTCTACTATCGAATAATTCGAATGACAGACAACTATCGAATTATTCGTTAAAATCATTCGATTGTGCCCATCACTAATTTCAATTACAGGAGAATATTTTTCCTTCAGGTTAAAATTCTAAAATTTCTAAAAGTTTTTTTTTAAAAAACATTTTTTTATATTTTTATTTTTTGCTTTTTTGTCTTTATTTATTACATTAGATTTATTGTTATTACATTGTGCATCCTACCGTGACGTCCAAATGACCAACATACCGTCTATGTCGGTATAAGTTACGGCACAGATTAATAGGTTTACAACCTATTACTCTGTGGTCACGATATGTACAAATCGAGGACCCCTTTGTAAACATAATCTAAAATTTTAAAACCCCATTTAACACCTTTAGGGGGTAATTAACTATATAGAATTGCATTGTAACGCAGATTACGTAAGCATGTTAAATTTCATTTCATTGCGACTACAGGAACCCTCTCAAATTTACAAATGGAGAACCCCGTTGTAAACATAACCTAAAACTTCAAAACCCCATTTAACCCCTTTAGAGGGTATTTAACTACATATAATTGCATTGTCACGCAGACTAAGTAAGTATGCAAAATTTCAATTCAGTGGGACAACGGGAACCCTTTCAAATTCGGCTCCGAAAAAATAACCGACAAACAGACAACATTGGGAGATATATAAATGCTTTTAAAAACGTCTTGTAAGATCTTAAAAATTAACAAAGATAAGTAAAAAATCTAGTCTGGCCAGGTCAGGTCAAGATTTGAACACTGAATCCAATTTTTCAATTAAAAGCAAAAAGTTCAGGCGGACTTAAGCGCATTACAAGGTATCCACTTCCCCTTTGATAATGAACTCCCAATTAACAAAGGAAATGAGTGAAAAAGCTGATCAGTTTAAATTTGAAAATTCCGTGCCCGACATCTGTAAATAAAAGACACCGAGTTGTATTTATTCCACTTTATTGAATAATTAAAGTTTGTAAGAATTTATTATTGATTTTGCTCGCAAATTCGTCATGTTCCAGAATCACGTAGGAATGTAGTTTGCTCTCGCACTAGTTTTTCCTTGTGAATCTTTAACGATTTCCGATGTTTGAGCAGGAATAAAAATTTCATTAGTATTCATTTCTGCTCACTTTTACTGTTCCCACGAAATAGTTTCCTGATGGCTGCTTATCACGTAGAGGATAATTTACAGCCAAGTCATGAACCACCTAATTTACTGTTTATTGTTACAATTGGGGCTAAACACCAAAACATATGCTCCAATCTCTCGTGGAAAGCCAATGTTCTAGTGCTCAAAAACCCACAATCAGCTCGAGTGACTGAGTCTCTTCGAGAGCTTTTCCCATACGGTAAAGCTCTTCAAGTGTTTGGAAAATATCGTGACTGTGCGAGAGAAATTAAGCAATATTTGCCTTTGCATTTCTCTCATTTGTTACAAGATTTGACATGCGAGTAATAAATTTCAGACATATCCGGCGAAATCCTTGCAAACTCCTCTAATTTATCAATTTTTTAAGTCAAAATCAATAGCAATGGATTCGCCAAACAAAATCGTTTCCCTAAACAAAACCGGGTCGCATTAGTTTGCGCGAAAATTTGGTTTGAGTCAACAATCAAGTTAAATCAGCCCTCAAGGCAAGCAATCAATACATAACCCCAACAATGCATAATCAGACATGTCAGACTGCACATGTCTTTACCCCTGAGTTCCTTGCAAGTATCGATTTGTTTTCGTTGTTATTTGGGGCTTTGTCCTTTCCGGTAACCTCTGACCGGCGTCCGATCGCCAAAATGTTATCATTTTGCTTCCGACGGCCCTCTAATATTTCAGTCAAGTTGTGTTTCTTGTTGTTAGAGATTCCCCGGCGTGTAAACAATCCTAGTAGCGAGATACACACCACATTAGACTACCAAATTATTGTCGAAAGCTGAACTTAGATAAGGAAACCCGAGCTGCGCTGCATTACCTCAAGACACGTCAAAAACATTAATTTTTCGCAAAACTAGACAAAGCTCGGAGATTGCCTCCCGAGTCGGCCGCTCTGATAAAGCAATAAGGACTGATCGTCCTAAGGGCATTCCCTTTAATATAAACAGCAATAAGACGACGAATCTATTTGTGAGGAACGGGGCCAAGTATATGAAAGTTAAAAAAGCGCTTCCTTGGAACCGACTTTCAAACTTAACAATCTGAGATTATTATCTAGAATTTAATAGCAAAAACTCGTGTCGCAGAACGTTTCAGTTAAAACTTGGGTAATTACTTTCCGATTCAGACAAGAAATTTTCAATTAAAATCGAACATCTCCAAGATTTATTGTTTCTAATCCCCGCAAATATTTAGCCAATAATCGCAAAATTCTCACTCCTAAATTAGAATATGAATAAAAGTATAATTGAGGTTGTATTCAATATTGAAAAGCTTTATGCGGATTGAAAGTTTCAACAAAACCGACAGGAAATTCCATGAATATTCATACAAGGCCGAGCATTGTTTAAATTGGTATCATAGTAAATTAATATCGATTTTTAAAACCCCCACTAATCTTGATAGTTTGTGAAGAAAAACTAAAATTAAAACGTGCCGCGGAAATTAAGCTCGAAATTTCGGCTTAATTCAAAGCCACTTTAATAAAAATGGAAGCACAATTGGGGCATAAGCTCAAAACTGGTAATCTTTTTCTGCAAAGCGAAGGTAACTTAATATCCTCGAGTCGTGGAGTAATCAAGCAACGTATAATAGCTTTCTCTTTTTTCTTTGATCGGAAAATGGCCATTACAAAGCCTAGATCGATTCCACTATTTTCGAGTAATAAAATTCAAACTCATGTTTCCAAATTTGAAGCGGACTCATTAACAGAAATTCAGCCGCAACCTCCCACGCTCTTATTAAACATCGAAACCCGAATTAAACTTTTTCCTGGCAATTGCTTTTTACGTCAAGTGTGTATAACAATGGGAACTTACCTTTCAGCGTCTGACGCTAATAGAATCATTGACATGATTCAAGTTGGCCCGAGAAAAGCTGATGCGGCAACAAAATGTAATATTGCATAAACGTTATTTCGGATAAATTATGTTAGAACGTTAATGTGACTTGGAAAAATGTGCTGAAACGATGGAAATTTTACGACGAGAGCGCAAATCAATGTGAAAATTAATTAAGCGGGGTCAAAGTCACGTCTATTTTGACGCCGCGTCCGAAAACAGACCTTTGACATCTGTTTCTTTAAATAACAAGAGGGAAAGACAAAACTGTAGAATAGCAAGGCACCAAAACGGGAAAAATAATCGACTTTATAATCCTTCAAAGGGATTAAGCAACAAGTCAATTTTCTTCTTATCTAGAGCCGTCACAATCACTTAGGAAATGAGTTATTAACACAGGGCTAAAGACATTAAAAATTTTCTTTATGTCGCTCTTAACGCAGTCTGTTTTTAACGCGGTTCTCTCTCCCACATCTATATTTAAGCCAGTATGTGAATCCGAGATCAAAGTGGGATATAGTACATGAGCTTGGGTACGTTCGCTTTACAAAAGATTAAGTTCCACAAAGACATAGATTTAAATGTTATTCGTCTCTATCGATTACACTTCTTGAGTACTTGACAGCAGATCCAATAACTTAGAAGCATTCTGTTCCTTTTTCTCGTTGGCACAATAAAGCGAATTAAGCTTAAACAGTGAGATGGAAATTATTAGATACAAGCAATGCTCGATTTGCACTTCTATATTCATATGTGTGAAGCGAGTTGATGTGCAATCGCACTGTGAAGAGCTGCAAACATAATAGTCGCTCGAATAGGGTCATGAGACTCAAGAATTCAAACCCTGGAGTACTCAAATCTCTATGTCGTCTACATGTGTCCTTACAAGCCCGAGAATACAAATATTTTATTTAACCGGACTCGAGTCTCGAGATTTAATTTTGCTTGACCATACCTTAAGTTAATTCTGGTTTAACGGACGAAATCCTGGCATTGCTGTCGATACATTCACGTTATTTCCGTACGAAGCGAAGTGCAATAATCGCGGTTTTAAACATCAAAACGCTTCCTCTGGAATTCTTTTCTGCTTCAATTGTGCTCTTGCTTGTACATATTTCGCCGTCAAACGTTTTGATAAAAATCGGCAAATGTAGTACAATATATCAGTCGTCTCGTGTTGTTTATCTGCATTCAGCGAAAAACCATTAAACATATGTGTGCTTCGTTAATAATTCATGAATGACAACGGAATAATGGATCGGAAAATAATTTTTCATTCTTCTCCGTCATTTCCAAGGGAAAAAATCCCAAATGAGTTTAAAGATAAATTCGAGGAAATCAATTCGAGCTGACGGAAATAAAACAACTCGGCCTAATTAGCATTTATTATAAGTAATGTCAATCAAACATTCCACCATACGGTCTAAAAAATCGTAATCAAAGCGAAAACGCCGTAAAGTAGGGCACAGGGATAAAGCACTAGGGGTTGTTGATGATCCATGGCTAGAGCGGTGACAAACAGTTTGGAAGCCGAAAGACTGCACCACAAAATCGCCACACTGGTCAACACAATACCGACGTAACCTCTGCAAAAACAAACATAGATTAGAAAAGCTCTTTGTAATTCTGAAACTTACTGTAAGCTCAGGATTACGTTCACTCCTGAAAGGCCGACCATTGGAAGGAGACAGTAGCCCAAAACTGTCACAACAGTGCCTATTGTGACACCCTGAGCCGACATCAGGCTCAGGAGGGCCCACATGGACAAACACCCCAACACTCCGATACCATAAATGTAGCTGAAGTGCACTTTGCCAGACTGAAACACAAATATGCTTTACCTTCGCTCGAATTCAATCGATTTGAGCTCAAATGAAAATTTAACTGCGTCTAGACGCGACAAGGTCGAGAAAAACCGAAAGAAAATTCTAATTTCTTAATTTAGAAAAGCAATTTGTTTAGTTGACTTTTCATTTCTTGTATTTGGGTTCTCTGAGTTGAATCCACAACTGGGCTACGAATAAAAATCTGATTATCTAAATTCGATCCCAACGAACTGCACCGCTTGTAAAAATCTAAATTTATTGCGCTTTCCGTCGCAATCCGCATTTTTTCTACTTGCTATTTTCCTAAGTGGTGTAAATTGTGTATGTGACACGATCAACAGGTTCAACTATGTGAGCCTTCTTTAGGCGTGTACTATATTAAAATATCGACCATTAAATTCTTTCTGGATGCTTAAAATTCCACATCTATAACATCGCGCAAATTATTTACGATATTAAAGCTGGTTTTAATTTGCTGCACAAACAATTTAACGAATGTATGTCCTAATGCAATAAAAAAGCAAAATATTTTCTCCACGTTCAAAGCGCTTCGTTCCATTACAAATTTATAAATGAAGCCCACAATACTTTGAGCTCCATTTTCTATTTTATCTTAGATTATGTCGTGCTATTACCAGTAAAAACTAGATGCTTTCGCAAACTCAGATCTAAACTAAATAAAAATAGGAAAAGTCGCAAACAGGCGATTTGCCTTTAAGCGGCAAAGTTGCAAACTTCAAAAAAGCGTCAACTTTTGTGAAGGCAAATTGAATTAGTATGATAAAAAGTAAATGAAGAAAAAATCTCCATTCGGAGAGTTACTAACGAGAAGAAAATATGATATCATGTAAAAACTTTATTATCTTTTCTTTGGTTACAATTTAAGCGTCGCCGCAAGCCGGGAAAATTCTTACTTTTTCGCCGGGAGTTACAAAACAGGTTAACGTATCAGCGAGACAATTTAACAAAATGTGTAGTCTCTGTTTACAGAAAGCTCGCAAGGGTGGAGGGCGAGTGCGGTAGCAGGGTCAGCGCAGACCCCAAGGCATCCAACAATCGGACCATCTAAACTTTTATTTTACCTTGCTTTCACAATAAATTTCACGGAACATAAAGGCTTAATCGTGCCCCAAAACTCGCAATTACATATTTGAAAAAAATTCCAACTTCATTAGCCAAAAATGCTAAAAGAGAAGTCACCCTCTGCCTACTAATGGACTCCACTTTAGCGAATTACGTAAGGAGAGGGTGAAATACAGTGGTTAATAAATAAAGCGTTTGTCATTCAACCCCTTTCTACAATCAATGCTTTCCCAAATTTCAGGAGCAACAAATTCCAGACTCGCTTCAATAGAGCTTTAACCCAAAACATCTCGCAGCTAATTAAAATGATTTTCATTTAGTTTCACGCTTGAAAAATAACCAAAAGTCGAGCGAGCGGAGCTGAGCTTTTACATTTTTATCAGGAAACGATCACTCTGCCATTCGCTGCTATTGACCAGGAACATTATTTCTCCTGGGCCAGCCCATGTCTTGAGAAAAATTCATTAAAAAAATTTAAAAAGCTGTTACAACTTTGCCATTAACCTAATTAAAACGCGAAACTTTTTACATTTCTTCTTTAAATTTTTTATGTACACAACTGGGAAAAGCCTCCACATTATTTCGCGATTTTTCACACCCATGCTGACTGCTCGAAGCACTGGAATCGAATCCCGAAATTTGAATATTAGAAATTCAATACGCACCACCATTTAGCATATTTCAAAGCTTCGACTTGTCACCTTACAACTTGTAGCGACAAGAAAAGTGGAGGAATAACACGTAAATTTTTGCCCCGCTCACGGTTTAATTAGCCAAAGCTGTGTCGTAATAACTTCATAAGCTGCCAAGTTTCAACTTAATTGAATCACAACACAATGCAGTATTTACTTGCAAACAAAGAATGCCGAGTGGATAATTTTTTTGATATAATTCAAAGGTTGTTGGCCCGCTTTCCAAACAAAATTTGAGTAAAAGCATTTTCAAATATAAAGCTTTTCTGTGTTTTCGAAAGTAAATAAGCATTTGTAGAGTGAAGCACTGTAAAAGTTGGATTTTGCAAATTATTATTTTAATGGCTAAACTAGCAGTTTATTCCGATTACATGGCCAGTTTTCACATTGATTAAAAAGCAATAATCAAATAGTGATGTAGAATGCTAATGAATTACAACTAATTTGTTCAGTATTCTGCGCCATGAATCAATCACTAATTATCCGAGTCGTACTTTTTGAGCACAAACTTGCGTAAATTCTCTAAGCCCCGCAAAATTAAAATCGTTGGAGACACAGGTGAGTGCAGTTTAAAAATAAAAATTGGATAACTTAATCTTGTTATAATTAAATTGGGAAACTAATTAGAGGCCAAAAAAATAATCTCCAGGCAAATGTAGCTCGCTAAATATAAATTAAGTTTCCAAATGCGAATTATGATAATTTTGCAAAGTTGCTTCAACATATGTATGCAAAAAATTGAGTTTATAAGCCGCTTAAGCCAGACAACAACAGCAAAATGTGATGTCACTGAAATGTAAAAACACCTCACCTAAAATGACAGAACTTTTTGCAACTTTTTAACAAGTATAAAATCATGCAATTGTGTGATGAAAATTTCATGTTTAAGCCAAAGCCCGGTTTAAATGAGCAGTAAATTATCCACGAACTAATTTCTAAATCAATTGTAGGAATTGAAGCCTGGACTTTTTTTATATCCCTGAATAATAAATAACGTAAAAGCCACAATGTAGTGAGTTCGTAAACAGCTCAATGAGAGAAGTTAATAGCCCCTAAATTTTCTGGCACAATGTTTATTTTACTGTTGTAAAAACAAAAAATAAAATTTTGGCCACAAATTCAAGTCGATTTTTACTTTTAACTCTCGACTCAGAATCAGTTTGTCCGTTATGCTCAAACTAATAAGGGTAATCGTCCGTGCTGGACGATTATTGGGAAAATTAAATTAAACGAAGTGGTGTTATTGTTACTTCAGACGCAATTCTACTCCCTTGAGGGACAAAACAATATCATTTTCTTTTCGATAACAAAGCAGATTTTATTCCACAAATAGAATTAAATCGAATTTTTCGACACGGGGCAAACAAATCAATAAAACAATTTCATCACCATATTTAATTTAATTTTAATTCAAAGCGCAACAGAATAACAAATTATTTTAGCAAGTTCCGCGAAATTGTAGTATTAAATTTGTATATTATAATTAATTTGGTATTTGCATAATAGCAATTAATCAGTGAGTTATAAATAATCCAGTGGGACAAAATGTGGAAATTGTTCGTTGTATTTACTTAAAGCTTAATCCCCAAAATAATTCATAACCAATAAACAATTACCGGAACCAAGTCTCCCGAATAATTATTTAAATGAATTCATAACACGTGAAACGGTGTTTATGCAAGATAAAGAACAACATCGTTATAGCAAAATTTTCTTCTAATGGCTCCCAAGTTCTAATTAAAGCAAAATATGTATGCGGAAACTGGGCGAATTTCTGCGCTTGTCACAAACCCATACTATTCTAATCCCGTGTGTTCACACTACATCATTTAACATTACTCTCCCTGCTAGTGGGGTCGGAATAAAAATGATTTATTTCCCGAGGAACATTTCATAAGAAAGGAATTTGAGCAATTCGTGCGACTAAAAAATATTTTCATTTTAATATCGTTAAAATTAACCCTCGCTTGAAGACACTTTGACATCTAAAAAGTAGTTAATTAATTCAAGTGTCTCCGGTTCATTATAACTTAAGACAAATATTATTAGTTCGGGTAACATCTGCGAAAAGTTGGGAGTAATTTCGCAAAGTGGACTCGCCCGATACCCTTCCTTATCAATCGATTTTTATCCCTTGACATTGATGGGAGTAAATTATTCAATAAAAATTCGGTAAAAAATAAAAATACTCAATACTTAACTCACCAAAAGAAGAAATCCTCCGAAAGCCAAACAGAAGACTAGAGGACCGGCCAGGTCAGTATCCTGCAAAGCGGCCACTTCAGGAGTATGAAAAGGATTCAACACTGTGAGAGTCTGAAAATAAAAGCCCACTGTAACTCCTGAAAAAGCTAGCGAGCTTTAAAACTGGGCCAAAGCTCGACTCGATCTACCCTCAACCAGAGGGCGCCAAATAAAATCGATACCGCCAACTAAAACCGCATGACAATTAATCAAAGAAAGGCAATTAACTTGCCTGACACTAATCAACCGTCTGATTATTAAAATTGATTAAAACCAGATTTCAAAAAGCTGAAAGTCGCACTAAAATCGATCGATTTATTTAAGTGCGAAATTAATTGAAAGACGGTCTTAATATTTTATTAATCACTTGGCCTAGTTATTTATGTACAAAGTCGATGATAATTTTACCGTCTAATGGAATTAATTTATAAAGAAATAATTACCGGTTGGTCGTGACATTTTAAGCACACGCTAGTTGTTAGGTAAACTCGGGACTAAACTTAAAGCCATAAATATGGGTTAAAGACGGAAAAATGTAAGCTGTAATTAACATAACGCAAAGAGTTAAAACAACGGTACTATAACGGCCAAAAGGACATAAATTATAACAATGTAAGTGCCGTTTTTTTGACGTTGCAATTATAACAATCAGACTGTTATTATCCCCAACTGGTTGCTTTTTTTGGTCTCCCTTCTGAGACGCTCAGGGAAGGTCAGTCAGTCCTTGCAATACTGACCCTTTGTGAGCATTATCTGTTGTGCTTTGCTCTTATTTCCTCCGACAAAACATGCTTGTGCACAGTTTTACGTTTTTGTTGCTCCTCAGATAAAATTTCTTCGGATTTTCTGGCTCCCACGTTGAATAAAATCAAAAACAGAAGTTTAACCCATTTAAGGATGACAGCAAAGGAGTAGATAATGTAGAAACTTAATTCAAGTTATTCCGTACAAGTACACAGAGATTAATCCAACATGGATTTTAAGAACTAATAATCAGACTACAAACGCTGATTCCTATGTGATTATTAGATTTTACCTTTTGAGATAAATATCGTCAGAGTAAATAATAATTAATAAGCATGAAAAATTATCACATTCTGTCCATTACTTATGTCCAATGAATCTACTTATACTCAGATAATAACTGTTCTTAAAACAATAGATTATGTTACCAAATACATTGTGTCAGAACCCAATTACGATGTATGTTTCATTTTTATGGTGTTAGCAAGATAGTAGAAACAACTTTCTATAGTTTAATAAACAGTAAAGGAAAATATCCAAAAGTAAACATATACTGGGGATAGCCATTCATTAAATCAGTAACGGTAAAAAAGTAACTGCAATTCATTTTGTATAAATAATATTAATAAATTTTTAATATACTTACTTCGTAAATATTATTGTAGTTTCGGGTAATCCTTATAAATTGAGGACTACAGGGGAGAAACAAAAAAAATATTATATTTCTCGTTTTTGATATTTTTTGCTTTTCTTTAATTAATAAAAATGTAAAAAAGTAAATTTAAGTTCATGTTGTATACAAAATCTTTGTAGATGTGGCAGTTATAGCACTGCTAAAATATATTAGAGTAATAAGTTAATAACATTTTGCCAAAACTGAAATTATAAACTGCCAAGTACAAGTACTTTAACTACATTTTCAGAGACTAAATAAATTCATCGAACATAATTTTCAAAACTAATCTAATTATCATTTGGTAACAAAGAATGTAATAAACTGGCGATGGCGTTTAACGTGATTTTACTTATTTTTTGCTAATTTTTTAATCACTAAACTCAATTTTGTTATTGTTTTTCCCTAAAGATATAGAAATGTGCATTTGTAGATATTTTTGCAGAATTTGTCCTCCCGTCATCCTTTATTTTCGCTTTATAAGTGAACCGCTTCAGGTGTTATTAAAAGTCTCTTCAAACTCGCTTGATTTTGGCGCAAATTGTTTATTTTCCACCCGCGAAGTTTGTTGTGGTGTCGGGTCAGAACTGTTGCAGTCCGATGGCATGAAATGCATAAAGCGTGAAAGTTGTGCAAGTTTGTTATGATCAGTGTTCCAGCCACGTTGTAGCAGCACAAACTTGATGTGGTCGAAAAAGTTTAACAGTGCAAATGTGACGAACACGTCTGTGCGCTGGACAATTCCGGTGTCCTCTTCCTCTTTCAGAATTCTAATACCAATTTCGAGAAAATCCCTCCAAGTTTGAGAGACCGCGCAGGATGTGCTGAATGGTGCATAAGAGTGTCGAGAGTACAGACCGTGAGCTGAATAAAAAATGCCAACATTCAAACAGGACCCGTGCAAACAGGAAAGCAATAACATTGTGGTCACCCGAAATGAGCTACTTGTCCGGAATCATTCGAATCGAATAATATCCCTGTCGTGAAATAACCGCAAAAGATATAAAATATGTAACGGGAGTGGAATACTAATGCGAGGGTGCGTGCCTACGCCACAGCATCGGAATAATCTCAATAAAATAATTAAACACTACACAAGTGCTTAAAATTTTTTGTTTCCAAAGTTATAAGGAGCCCAAGGACCTTATTAATATTAAAAGAAAATAATGATGGCTCATCGTATCGTAACAAGGATAATGTGGAGGCGCCCAAGGGTCTGTCAAGCCATGTTTTCCTAAGTGACACACATAAATACTGCCATATTTGGAGATGGTTTTTTAAATCTCGGCCCAAATTGCAATTCACGGTGCTTCGAAATTGGAGCGATCGATGACTATTAATTTTTAAATAAAATTCATCATACCAGTCGTCTTCTAAGCAAACAATTCATTTCCGTCTCATAAAATACGAAATATTTAAATTTGACAATCAGGAAATAAGCTTTTGCTAAAACTGAAAAAATCATTCTTATCTGTTGTGCCTTACTTCGCTCCACTAAAGCTATTATCCTTTGTAGTAGGAACATCTGTGGCACACTAATTGCCGCCTGAATAAAATAATAAACTTGCACTAATTAATTGGATGCTTTTTATCGGTGAGTCTCCTAGTTGTATTTTTAAAGGCCATAAATCGCACAAATCCGGAAAATATCTACTGCTTTATGACTCAATAAACCGAAAATAAACTGTAATATATCTCGACTCGAACGTCTGAATTTTTATTCTAGGAATGTCATATCTTGATTTTCATTAAATTGGTAATATCAGCGCTATATCTCCTCTTGAAGCTGTCACGTAAATTTACTCTTCGTTTTGAAAATTACAACAAACGCGAGAAGGGGTAATAAACCTTAAGCTTGGCTTTGAGTCAGTCGAAATTTGAGTGGTTAAAAACGTGAAACGTGTTGCAGCTGCAATCAGCTAATAATTTTAAGTTGAGCTTTCAACTCCAACAAGTTTCCAACAAATTATGATGAGTTGTGGCATCGTCCATTGACATAATGGTAATTGAAATAGTTTGAGAACAATAATTATTATTACCATTACAATCCCTTAATGTTGAACTGGCTCGCCGTTTAGTCAATCCAGAGGGTTGCCTCTGTCATCAAGATTCTTATCAGCCATCAGGATGCAATCAATGGAAACAAAGCCCTAATAATTCTATTCAGTGGGCGAACTGCATTGTCATTATAAAAATCACAAAAACACGATTTTCCCTCGATAACACTAATAGATATTGCCCTGTTAATTTTTACAACGTTTCAAAACAAAGTTCATTTTGTAAAAGGGTTTAATTACACCTACAGCCCCATAACTGTTACTGTTTGCAGATGTTCCTCGTTGTTTATCGTTGTTATTAAAACTGTTATTGTTGCAACCCTAAATCTTTCGCAAATTACCAAAATTATTCGCCTATTCAAAATCCAGACATATCAGAACTAATCCCCCGCAAGGCATTTTCCGCTCAAATCGCGCCGATAAAATTAAGCATTTGCTCGTAAATATGCTCTGAAGACGAGCAAATTACGCGAATTATCCGACAAAAATACAGTTTTACCAACAAACTGCATTCGCACAAAACTAAGTTTAACGACATGATAGCCTAGTTATGCTACTTCAAAGTGCTTAGCAATATTTTACTGCTTTAGTTGCTTTAGAATAACAGTAAAGAAGGTTTACGCTGCAACACATAACTTGGAAACCCACTTTAACGCAACTAATGCACCAAATATGGTAATGAGTTATTAAGTTATATTGTGTTCAGCAGTTAAATTTCTTTCCCAATGAGACAACAGCAAACCTACTAAACAGAACACTAGCCATTGTTGTCTTTAATTAAACTTAATAATACGTAAGCAAAACTACAAGTTATAGTTGGAACCAACAATATTTGAGACTCATTATAGAATAAGCCGATTGCCCCTCACAATGGTTTATGTCCCTTGCGGTAAAGATGCCATAAACAAATTTACATTTCTTAGGGCAGGCACCTTTCAAACGTTTGTACGGAGTGATGGACCGTAACAGAAATTTGTGTATGGGCTTTCACCAAACAAATATTTAATACAGTTTTATTAATATTTAGGTATATTTTTAAAATGTTTGTTCACAAATAAAGTGATCTAAGAAACTAACTAATCTAATGAATTTTGAAACTTTAGTTTGGAATAAATGAAAAGTTTACTATGAAAATTACTTAATACGGCTCATTTGTGAATCTTCAGGGTGGTGCCACAGCTGTGAAAAATTGTTACGGTAACCGCAAAGCTGCTTAACCCTCAATAAAGCTTGGATAAGTCAATCTCAAATATTTCTGGTTCCTACTATAGTCAGTTGTTGATATTGTTATGCCATGGGTGTTTCCCGATTTTTTGTGTATTTTGCATTGCGATGTCTGCGAATGCAAACAAAATCCAATTATTCGGTGAATGAAACCAAGCTCTCCGTAAGCAAGGAGAAATTTTAGGTGGCAAAACAGTAAACAATTCCCTCGAAATGCACGTCTTTCTACATATCAGTAGGAAACTTGAACAAAAAGCACATTCCGAGCAAATAATTAGAGGCTGTAATCAATATTTGTTATTTGCAGCCGTCAAACACTCCAGTCGTGCAATTTAGGTAGGAGAATATTGATTGGTGTTGGTGTTATTAAACGCAAAAGCAATTCCATTGCAAAATTAAGTATACAAGAAAAAACGCGAGCAGAGTCTTCCATTTATCAGCGAAGACACGACGGGTTAAGATAATAGTGATCTACACTTACTTAGAACGTAATTTGCGGTTAGAGTTAGAAATAGCTGTCTGCCACATAAAATAAGAAAAGCGAAACAGACTTGAAATACTTTCGGGGGGAATTACTCGAGTTTGCCTAAATGATTTAATCAATATATTTGCTGCAAATGGCTCTGGTCGAGATTTATCGAGCAGCTTCAGAATCAGAAATGCCAGTAATAAAGGAATGTATTGCTTGTCGATAGCGATGTAAATTTCCCTTAAAAAACAAAACGTTAACAAATGGTCACACTTTTTCTTTTATTTCGTTTAGAAAAATTGTTCTCATTTCTGCTGGTAGTGGGCAATTGCCTGTATTTGTACAAATGATTACGTTATCGATTTCTGCACAGGATTGCATTCTTTGGTCCGCAAGGAGTCGTTAATCCTGTTTCAAAGATGCTTGCGATTAATTCGGAAAAGTTCACTCGAATAATCTGATTGAAAAATTACAAAAACGTGGAATAAACGACCGGATATTATCCAAACTATGTGAAGAATGTTATTTATGAATAATAGATGTCCCCCTGGAAACATCAATACGGGCGAAAGCCCTCCAAAGAAATCATTAAGCGAACAAATTGGACAGAAAACTTGCTCGCCTAATTTAACATATTACCGAACTCCAATGAGAAGGGAAGAAATATGAGAGTGATTAAAGACAATCTTGGAGAATATTACATATACATAAATTCCGCGTCGATGCTTGAAACCTGCAAAATAAATTTCCCCGGATCTTGGAAAAACAGCACGAGTGGGGAATAATACCAACCGGTATTTAAGGATTTTCACTCATTAGATGGTGCTGGAAAAAGCGGCAAATCTCATGAGGACGATCTGAAGCGTTTTTGCGGGAAATAAAGCAATTAAATACTTTACCCTCCCCAAAAACCCACTTCACATAATTATAAAAATAGAAAACTAAACATTTTGACACAGTTAAAACCTTTCAGCCAACGCGTAAATAAATAAATACAGTTTTATTTTGCAGCATTTTCTAGTTTTTCCATTATCGTGCAAAATTCATTTCAGCGTCCAGAAATCAATACGACTTTAATAATAATAATTCGAGTGTATTCTTTAATCATTAATCTAAACAAGTTCATCATTGTCACTTATTAAAAGCCAATTATCGGAACACATTTGAAATTAATAACAAATTAATTAGTTCAGACGTTGTTACTGATCACATGCTTACCGGTATCAAGTTATAAAATAATAAATACGGGTTGTTTACTAGCGAAAACCATTTCTATGAATTCTATAAATATTCAAGTGAGATAATTTGAAATTTCATAAAACTGAAGTCAAAAGTAATTACACAAACTTTCTGGGAATTGAGGTGTGTTTTTCTCGTCATTTATTTATTGCAGAAAGTAATAACTAACATATTTTTATATTTCTCGTTCGTAAAGTTCCCTTTTTGAGATGGCCATCCAACCAACTAACCTTTTTCATAAAACTTCGTTACAATAAGTCGTTTAGTTCAGCTTGGGGCGCAATTACCAAAAAATTGAATAAAAGCTTAGATTTTTTGATTAAATCAATTTATAAACTGTTTCCGTTATTGATCATTTAGATAATGACTTTGGACACGCCCGCCATCAAAACAAATAGCCGAGATTTAAGAAGTAAATGTAGCTTATAAAAAGGTCATTAAAAGTGTCGCCATTTACCACCAATTGATTTTTACGGCCCGCTTTATGTTTATTCAATTTCGATTTAAATTAAAAATGTGATTCGCGGTTTGCCATTCAACAAAGAGATAAATAAAATTTTTCGTATGTTTATTTTATTAAATTTCCGCAGATTTTAAATGATGAACATTTTTAAATTGAATCTGGACCAAAAATTTTCAACACCAAACCGTGTATTGTGTTTGTTTGCTGTGTTTGTAGGTAAATAGCTTAACAACGCAAAACAAAATGAAAAAAGCTGCTTTGTTTGCAACCACAACAATAATTATATTTTTTATCAATTGAGCCGGACATGTCCTATTTTCGTTGCGGATTTGGTGACACAAAGCGACATGTTCATAAATTTAAATCTTGGCAGCATTAGTAATCACGGAACAAAAAATAAAATTATTGATTAATTTTCAGAGCTATTGAATTGCAATTAAATCACTCAAGGATTCAAACTTTAACCCAGTATGGGAGGGTTGAATGTCGCCATTTCAAGTTTATATTTGTTAATGTGCAACATCCGCCCCTAATTGCCATTTCAGGGGTCGATGAATGTTGGCTGAACATTTTTCCATTATTCAGTGACAGTTTATATTAATAATTAAAAAAATCCGCATTCTCCTAAAAATATTTCACGGCCATTTGGCCCGAATGTTGTTTTAAAATTTAATTGGATGTTTTTCCAGTTTAATTAAAAAATGCACAAACGCAATCAAAAATCCTGAATCAATACATCACCCTGAATTGTTGGTATTTAAGCCGGCCACAAAGGGTAAAAACAGCCGTATGTAAAATTATTCTCGGCTGAGAAAAGTTGTTCGATCAATAGAGGGTGGAATGTTCAAATGTTTTTAGCGCGGGCTAACACGAAGAAATTATTAATCGGATGGTGACGAGGGATGATGGAACATCACGAATTCGCCACTGGGATATAAACAGGTGTCCTCGGAATGAAAGATTAAGGACTCATAATCATCGTGCTTGAAAAATACACGAATTTATTTTTTCACCAAATTGCGTTGCTCGCGAAACCACAATTGTAAATTAAATTTAACTGTGCATTAAAAACGCTTAATAACTGAGAATTTATTTTTTGCACAAAGGGAGTCGGATTTGGACAATTAATTTTTAAATTTACATCACTTTGAAAGTGGGCCGATCAAAACGGAAAAATGTTATTTTATTTAAATACGTAAATGTCACTTTCTGTTCGTTTCAGTGGTAGGTGGAATATTTTACCGAAATTTCCATTTTCGTATTGATTCGGTTTTGTGGGAAGAATTAAAATCGTTTTGCAATAAATGCAAGACAGATCTCTATAAATTTTTGAAACAAAGCTAAAAGGGTCCCAATTAACTATCCATAAGGAATCCCGGGCTTTCAAGTCTTGCTGAAATGCTGTGGGTAAGTAATTCAATCCGTTCTGGCCACAAGGAACAAAATATTGACGTTAAAATGGGTCAAACTACCATTAAACAATAAGAGCTTGCTAAAATACTGAACCTAGAGAGAATTGCACCAAGTCCTAGCCCACATTTTACTTTTATTTAACTTTCAATGACACGATGGCCAAAAGTTGCGTTCGCAAACTTTCCGCATAAAACTATTCTCGTCTATTTGCAAATTCATAACACGTTTGGCCCTAACAAACAAGTATTTGTCTTAGATACAAAACTTGGACCATTAATACAAAAATTATGAGAGTTCAGAAATAACGCTCTGAGGCGAATAATGGAGTGATTGAAACGTTCGAAACTGAGGCTTTAGCGAAATTCAATTTTACGTTTTTCTGCCCCGAGCTCACTTTCAGTATTTATTTTAGGAAGATAAGCCGCTTCAGCCAGTTAAAATATATGTTATTTACATACAAAATATTTTTTAAATGTGGGTGTAGAATGTCGCAACGGACGCGTTTTTTTCTTATGTTTCTTTGCTTTAATTCTATTTACTTATTGTAACCACTTGGTACATTTCCATATTTATTCAGTTGTATGGAAGAAGCGGTACTTTCTTTGTGCACTAGATAAATTGAAACAAATTAGTCAGGTTCAAGCAGGTAAGTGCGCAGTTTAAATACAGGTAGATACATGATATCCTGTGAGAATTGATGAAGAGCGACTAAATTAGCTAATTTAATAGGAGCAGGAATATTTGTCCTAATTATCACGAGATGCACGCGACGGAAACGTCAACAAAAACAAATTTGCTGAATAAATAAAACTCTTCCACTAGGTCAAATATAATTTATTAAAAGTAAAACAAATGTAGGGTTGGCATATACCCTAGATCTTCCCCAACTTGTCTCACCCCACTGTCTGGCCGATCTTCCGCCATGCTCCTATTAGTTAAATTAGTTACTATTAGTTAAATTAAACTGATGTGGTCAGGAAACTTACGAACAATATGACATGTTCCCAACAAGTCAGAGACCGCTTGAAATAGATACAGGGGGAAGAGACCAAATTTTTAATAAAAGGGGCCAGTCCGTAGTGTAAAATTTAATGAGCACACCCATCTCGTCTGAGAGCATAATGTAGTGCTTAATATTACACAGGCCTCAGTAAATGGGACAGTTTCATTACCGCACCGCTATCACAATGATAACTGCGTTATTAACTAGAGAACCAGATAGATATGTAGACCTTTCGACATGAAGCTTACACCAACGCCAAATTGGGACTGCCGAGATAAGGACCAATTCATAAGTTGTTCCCAAATGAACTTTATGTCCCAAGGACGATTATATCTTATCTGGTTCTTGCGGCGTACTGCAATAACGCTAATTTTAACACCTAAATTCTTACGTTTTGCAAAATATCAAACTAATTTTTAACGCTCGCTCTTATCACTTGTGAATTATACCGCACCGGCGACCCTTTTATGGATTATGCTAATTTATTAGACATAATCGTATTTGCCTTTGTTTTACTTTCCTCTGAAACATTTAATCGAACAATTTCCAAAAAATTCAGCACGTTTACGAGCTATTTATGACATTCAGTGTAGTCATAAAGTCTCAAATAAAATTAATAAAATAAAAAAGGGTCTTCGCACACATAACAGATTTAAAGACTATTCGAAGCGAAGTGACTAAATCCTAAATCCCTCGATCTTTTATTTTATTTATGAGCTTTTCACACCAGCAGTATCTCGATATTCCAGAATTGCATTACACTATACATAAATTCAAGATGTGGTGCTTGTTAATTGTAGAGCACTGTAGATCACTTATCAGCTAAAACAAGAAACATCAATAATGTTTGGATATTAAACACAATGAGTAATGTTTAGCAATTCATGGCCAAAAATACTTAAACTTTAAAATCGTACAAGTTCTAGTAAACTTGGGAAAACAATATAAACTGATGGAGGACGATTTAAGTTCTGACCGATTTCACAGATTTAGATTTTATCTTGGACATTACGTGTGGAAGAAAACGCGATCATAATTAGTACATAATTGTATACCTATTAACTAGGAAGTTAAATCTAAAAAGCAGTTAAAATTACAAAAAGTGGTAGAATTGTTGTTTAGAGTACACAGTAAAAAATTTTCTGGTGTTATTCACTAAAATAACACTAAGAGTGGTCCCCAGAGGACAATAGTCTAGACGGTAATATTTTTTTGTATATGTACTTTTAACACTTTTATAAATGTTTTACACACTTCCCTTAATTTCCACTCTAACAGAAAATGTTTTTCAGTTATAAGATATTCTGTAAAAGATGTATTATGTTAAACATAATCTAGTGTCAAAATTAATAGTAGAAAAATTAACCACATGCGTAGATCGAGTAAAGTTATAAAAAATAAGGAAAAAGAACATTGTATTTTTTTTAAAAGCTTTTATTTAACTCACAATGTTGTCTGCCTATCGGTTATTTTTTCGGAGCCAAATTTGAAAGGGTTCTCGTTGTCCCACAGAGTTGAAATTTTGCATACTTACTTAGTCTGCGTGACAATGCAATCCAATGTAGTTGAACTGGGGTTTTGAAGTTTTAGGTTATGTTTACAAAGAGGTTCTCGATTTGTAAATTTGAGAGGGTTCCTGTAGTCGCAATGAAGTGAAATTTAACGTGCTTACGTAATCTGCGTGACAATGCAATTCTATATAGTTAATTACTCCCTAAAGGTGTTAAATGGGGTTTTAAAATTTTAGGTTATGTTTACAAAGGGTTTCTCGGTTTGTACATACCGTAACTTTACCGACAGAGACGGTATGTTGGTCATTTGGACGTCACGGTAGATGCAGAGTGTAATAACAATAAATCTATGCAATAAAGACTAAAAAGCAAAAAATAAAAATATATAAAAAAATGTTTTTTAAAAAAAGCTTTTATTTAAAAGATGCTCTGAAAAGTAAAAAATAATGTATTTCAATCATAGGAGAATATTATTTCTTACAGGTTAAAATTCTAAAATTTAAAAAGCTTTGGGAGTTGTGAACTGGACAAAGTAATTCTGTAATGCTGTAGTTTTATAACTCCCAAAGCTTTTTAAATTTTAGAATTTTAACCTGTAAGAAATAATATTCTCTTGTGATTGAAATACATTATTTTTTACTTTTTAGTGCATCTTTTAAATAAAAGCTTTTTTTTAAAAACATTTTTTTATATATTTTTATTTGATATTCACTGCAGCGATATAAAATGAAAGCTTTTCTGGATTTGCTGTTTCGGAAAGAAGCTGGTTGCCAGTTTGCTGTAAAAATGGCGATTGGATTGAGACCTAATTATCGCTTAAGTTTGCCTTTTGCTGAGTTTTGAGTTGGGTCGGTAATTAAGCACGTCGCAATAGCCTAAAGTTTTTCCTCGCAAAAAGCTCAACCCCTTCGATGATAAATTTGCGGCGTTGGAATTCCCGATATTTATGTTGATTCACCCTCTTTCATTCCTTGCCAGTTGTTTAAAACGGTGTAAATTGTAATTGTAGGTGAAATTAATTTTTGGTAACAATATTGTGCAATAAATTGTGCGGGAATTCGCTTCTTATCATTTGAAATAAATTACTTGACTCTTTTTGTGGATATGTTAATTTATTGTTGGTGCAATATTTTACGTTCAAGTCTCACCGGGTTACCTTAATTACAGAAATATGTAAATGGACATATTTGAATATGAAATAACTGTGGCAATTTATAGAATTGTCTGTTTGGTTGACTGGGGCCGGATGCACATATGACTGGTTGTGTTTTACGGTCGCGTGCGACAATTTGAGCTTCTTGTTGAAGGTGGTGCAAAAAGTAGCCTCGAAATAAGTTAAATTGGAATCGTAAGAGACAGTAGAATTGATCACTGAACCAAAACTATGCGCAAATCATTAATTACAGACTGCAATTTGCTCTTTTGTCGTTTGGAAACTATTCGCCGCCTTTATTGAATCTCAGTCATTATTTCAGGCGGCTTAGTGTCAGCTTTAACTTAATGGTTTCAGGCTTCCGCCTCACTACTTAAACCCCAGTGTCTTAAATATGCACTTATAATAAAATAGTTTGTTATTTGAGAATCTCTAATAGATAAACAAAGCTGACATAAAGGCCTTGGAGTAGTTCTGTTAAAGTTTCCGATCGGGATCAGTCCACGTCTTAGTAAAATCCCTTGTTCAATTTAGTCGTGAAATCCTTAAATTCCCCTGGCATGCAGACTTTATTCGGGCGAACCATTCTTAGTAAAATATCTCAAAACCCTCACTAATAAAAAATTGCCCGCGTCAGCAAAATATTAATCGGAAGCGATCGTTTTTTCCAGCAACAAATATTTATAGGGGTGAAGTGTGTATAAAACCCGGAAACACTTCATTAGAAAAGTAGCGGGGAGTTTAATTTGGCGAGGTCAGACCAACTCGCAAACTTAATGGCTCCAAACCAAAAGGAAGTTAATCAATAAAACCTTTAACTCGACTTTCCCATTTCCTAGCAGATCCGCCGCCTGAAAGTGCTCTCGTTGACAATAACACAGCTTCATAATGTGAAGCGAGAACTTTCGTTTGCGAATTATTGAATTACAAATCGCAAAGCGCTGCTTTCAAAATTTAAGGGAGGCATTTAGAGTGGAATATGGAGGAAACTCAAAGAACGACAGAGTACAATTACAATTTAATATGCCAGCGCCAGATGATGGAATTTTAACATACAGCCACTCTTCACGTGCAAATTTAATTTCACCAACAACTGCACGATTTCCAAAGCTTTTTCTTATCCGACCCCAATCGCTCGAACGACTTTGATAAATTCTTCGATTCCCTCATGTGCAAGCATAATTAAGCTCGTTATATTCATGGCGAAGATCATTACTACAGAATGATGCGTTTGTATAATACACTAGATTAACACGTGGAGACCTGACAAGGGTTCGTAATTAATGGCGTGTAATATTGCTCAAGACTCGTACGCCACATGCTTCGAATTACCTTAACGAACAGTTCATCACCTCAAAAGTTCAACCTTTGAAGGGACGGAAGCTGCGACAAAGAGATTCGACCATAATTAAGAAAGAAAGCTCATCGCCATTCCATTATCCTCATGAATTAAATATTTTTCAATGTATAAGCAACGATTTCTTCCTCCTGGGCCAATCCTGTGACGCTCAAAGGCGCTATTTGCGCCAGTCAACAACCGCACAAATAGCCCTTCAATAAAACCAACAACTCTGTGGCAAAATATTTTCTTCGCAAAGATGCAAGCTTGATAAGGAAATTTATTACAAACAAATTACACTGGTTTGCAAAATTTCACTCTTTGTCTGTTGTCGCAAATTTAACAGTTATTTCTTTATACTTTTGTAGTGTCCGCTCGAGTTTCTACTTTAGAGTTTATGAAAAGTGCGAAAAGTGCTAATATAGTTATTATCCGTTCACGATTGTTTTAAACACGCAGCAGGCCTAGATATAGTTTTGTTAGGTTGGCTTCAGGTCCTGTCAGGTGATGTCTTTATGACGTTGTCTTTTCAAAGATTCGCCTCATTGTCAGTTCTACTTTTTGTTATTTTAAAATGCCGAAAATAATTTCTGTTGATAAGAAAATGTGTATCGAAAGATGCTTTGAAGAATACAAGAAAGACGAACCGGACTTTTTATCTAATAATAATGAGTGAAATACAATAAATAAAGTATTCAATTATTTATTTAAAAAATGAAGCAAAGTGACAACAACGCTTGGTTGTCATCAATTATAACCTAAAATAGATTTTTTATGCCAACTCACAGTAGTGCCAAATAAAATGTCAGATTTTCATAGATATCCCGAATTTGAAACAATCGTGAACGGTGTATACCTATATCTCCAAAACTATAGATCTGATAGAAAAAAATCTGTTTGCAGTTTTGAATCAGCGTTCAACAATTACTCAACAACTGCAAAAAAATCTGGGGCAACAGATATACTGTAGACTAGTGTAATTTAATAAAATCTCAACATTTTCACAATAATTAAAAACAAAAAAATATATAAAAAAAATGTTTTAAAAAAAAACTTTTTTAGGCGTTTTTTTTTCATTTTTTGTACTCATCTGTCAAATTTTGCTTTTTTGTACACTTCTGTCAGTTTTTTGGACTCATCTGTCACTTTCTTGGACTCATCTGTCACTTTCTTGGACCGATCTGTCAACGCTATTAAATTTGACAGATGTCTTTTTGGTTTGTCTTGTTATCAAATTTTTTAATTCTGTTGTGATCATCGCCTAAAAAACGTTGTGTGCACCTCGGCCTAGGGTGCTTTTTTGGCCTCACCTGAATTTCAGCCTCGGTTAACGCCTCGGCCACAAACAACACATTCGGCCAAAAAAGATCACCTTTACGGCCTTGATACACAAATAACTGTATAACTGTTATTTAAAAGATGCACTAAAAAGTAAAAAATAATGTATTTCAATCACAGGAAAATATTTTTTCTTACAGGTTAAAATTCTAAAATTTATAAAAGCTTTCGGAGTTATAAAACTACGGCATTACAGAATTACTTTGTTCAGTTGACAACTCCCAAAGCTTTTATAAATTTTAGAATTTTAACCTGTAAGAAAAAATATTCTCCTGTGATTGAAATACATTACTTATTACTTTTTAGTGCATCTTTTAAATAAAAGCTTTTTTAAAAAACATTTTTTTATATACTTTTATTTTTTGCTTTTTAGTCTTTATTTATTGCATAGATTTATTGTTATTACACTGTGCATGTCCCGTGACGTCCAAATGACTAACATACCGTCTATGTCGGTATAAGTTACGGTATGTACAAATCGAGAACCCCTTTGTAAACATAACCTAAAATTTTAAAACCCCATTTAACACCTTTAGGAGGTAATTAACTACATAGGAGTGCATTGTCACGCAGATTAAGTAAGTATGCAAAATTTCAATTCAGTGGGACAACGGGAACCCTTTCAAATTTGGCGCCGAAAAAATAACCGACAGACAGATTACAATAGCGCGTATTCTGTAATGAAACCGTTAAAATTTAAAGGCAATTAATCGTTGTTGTTGTAGGAACAACCAATAAAATTCCTAGATTTGCAATTTTAACCAGTTTCACCAAATTAGAACCAAATTCTAACAGCCCGTTAAAAAAGTTACAGAATACGCGCTATTGTGAGTTAAATAAAAGCTTTTAAAAATTGAAAAGAAACAGAAATTTTGTGGCTATCGAATTTTATAAACCTCGTTCGTGGCGAAATTGCGAAATAAGAATTAATGGAAATTATAATTGCCAGCGCTTTGCTTACAAATAGTCGCTCCTCTGGTAATTACAAAAGTAAAAGCTAAAAGTGAGTTTATATTTGTCACTTCAAAGGGTTGAGTTAATAACAACAACAGCTCAATTGTCTCTTAGAATTTACCGGAGGGTAACAAATTTAGTGTCAGGAACCCGACTGTGGAGTTTTGTAAAAAACATTGTCCATAAGATAAATTCGAGCGCTTATTATTTCGATGGAAATAAATCCGAACAAATACAGATTTACCGACTTTAAGCTGATGCGAGCGCACAGCTCGTAATATCTGGGGTTTATTCAGAAATTTAACCAAACAATTGTTTTATATAGTGCCATCAAAACGGCAATAGATATGATCCGTTGTGTCTGGGTTACATTCTATTTTGTTCACGCCAAATTAACGGATATAAAATATTTTATGGTTTCGACGTATAAATCCGCGTCGTTCTTGCTTTATGAGGGGTAAACAGAAGTGTTGACTCACACAGTAGATGACAATAGGCGGCTAAAACCCTTGCTGAGCAGTTGCAAGTGGCACGTGTCGTGTGCATTGCATAAGTCCACGTCATCAAAATTGAATTTGCATGACAATTAGAAATAAAAAACGCCAAGTAAACATGTAAATAATGGATCAGTGCCTCCGAATTTATCCTCTTAGATACATAAGGGAAATTGATGGCTCTGTGCACAATATCGATTAGAAACCGGTCGTACATTATCCCTCTATGATATGACGCTATCATCTCGGCTAATAGTTTACTTACTCATTTGCGTCCTGTCTCTGCATGTTAGTTTATTGAGAATATTTGCTCTCCTGCGGCTTTCAGCAATTACGGGAGGACACCGGAGAGGCTTGACCTGCGGCTGACTTCCCAACACACTAGCATCCTCCCTCTAGTCCCAAACTTTATTGCAAGATATTAAGTTTACTCGTCAAATCGGAACAACACAAACAAAACTAGATACCAAATCAATGAAACACTCATAAATTACTTCCCTAATACTACAAGAGCGTTTATCTGTAGCAAATATATTCACGTAGTGGATTTTTCTCCGACGCATAAATAACGAGATATCTTTAGAGGAGGGCGCTCACGCCAAAATCTATGCTTTAATCCACCAAACGACCGGTTCCCTCACTTTCAATTTCGATCGTCTGATCTACACAACTATCTAAATCTTTTAAAATCCGAGCATTAAACTCCAAAGATTTAGACGCGCAGCGACTTGTACTCGAAAATGGTTAAAAGCCGCCATAAAACACAAACTTTACCGCATTATTAAAACGCGAGCTTGTCACTAAAAAAACAAATAAGCTCTCAAACAAACTTTAACAAATCGATTGCCAAAGCCATCCTTCAGAGTTGCAAAAAACGCAGTCTTTGTTAGCCCAGATTCATATACTGAATTTAAAACTATATGCTTTTATTAAAGGTCGTGGTTAGTCGTCCGTACATTTGTGCGGACTACTATAACTTTGTATTATTCGTCCGCACATTTTTACGGACGGATATTATTCTGGCTATCCGTCCGTACAAATATGACCGGTTCAAGCGTAAGGCTTGAATAGAACTTGATAATGACATCACGTTTGAGAAAAGTTATGCTTGCTTTTAGCCGCTTTTAGCTAATTAAATCATTATTATATTTAGTGGTAATTATCTACTTAATATACAGGCTGTTTTGTCTAAACCCCACATTAGAAGTATTGGGAGTTCTAATAATCATAGTCATCTGAAAATTTGTGTACAACCATAATCTTTTAGGTCCTGCTCAATGAAAATATTCTCAAGATAGCAGCACTTCCGGTTATACCGGAAGTCGCTATCAACTTCCTTATTTTAAATGGAATGCTAAATTTTTTAATGCGTTTTTGAATTACTAGAGTTATTTTAAGGTAGTTTTCATAAGCTGTTTCTATACCTAAATTTAGCCGTTTACGAAATATTTATGGTTTTTAAATTTTTTTTGGATTTGCACTTTCCAGTTCAAAAATCGATAACTCTGCGATTTTTTAAAATTTGCAAATATTTTTGAGCTCATTTGAAAGAGGAAGCCTAGATCTTTCCTTTGGTGTTTTCAAATTTCTAAAAAAGAATAACAAACTCCAAATTTTTAAAATTAAGTTTGCAAAACTTTAAGCACCCATAACTCATTTTTTTCAAATGAAATGACAAAAGTTTTATTTCACTATATGGTAAAGAATTTAATTCTGCTTCGATCTGTGTTAACATTCCCTATACTTATGTTTAATAGTTTTCAAGTTAAATACCTTTTTGTTGGGATTGAGAAATTCATTAGCCATACGCCTTTTCTCATAGGTTGCCATGGAAACGAATGAAAAAAGGTGAGAAATTAAAGTTTTTCAAACCAACACCCAATAAATTTATTTTGTTTTCACAGTCTGATAACAAAATTTTGAACAGAGTTTGTTGTTTAAGTTTAATCAGAAATGTTTTTATGGCAAACTATGCAAAAATAGCTGTGTTTAGTAAAAAATTTTCTGCAATAACGAAAAAACCAACATAACTTGAAAATTATCACAGATAGGTATAGGGAATGCTAATACAGATAGATGCAGAAAAAAATTCTCCTCCATCTAGTAGAATAAAAATTGGGACATCCCATTTGAAAAAATTAAGTTTTTGGTACTTGAAGTTGTCCAAACTTAACCTTAAAATTTTTGGGTTTACTAACTTCAATTCCAATTTTGATCACACTGAACAACAGATATAGGCTTTCTCTTTCAATTCTCTAAACATGATTTCGAAATCTCTAAAACTAAGCGAGTTACCGATTTTTTAAGGGACAGGTGCAAATTCAAAAATTTTCAAAAATCGTAAATATCTCGAAAACGGTTAAACTTGGGTAAAGGGAAAGTTAATAAAAACTCCCTTAAAATAACTCAACTAATCCAAAAACGCAGTGAAAAACATAGCTTTTCATTTAAAATAAGAAAGTTAATAGCGACTTCCGGTATAACCGGAAGTGCTGCCATCTTGAAAATATTTTCGTTGAACATAACTCAACGGATTATGCCTAAGTAGCAACCTTCAGATAAATATCTTTATTAGAACTTTCAATACTTCTAATGTGGGGTTTAGACGGAACAGCCTGTATACCAGTAATTTTTGTTGTAAGTCTGATGGGTTTTTTTGAGTGAATTTTTTTTAGTTTGATGTCTGTGGAACAAAATCACAATGTTCAAACAAAACGGGTATTCTGACGACAAACTTAACAGAAAATTCGAACGAAACGTCAAAAACTAGTCTTTCGAATATCGCACGAGAGTGAGAATAAATTAGAAAATTATTTTCCAAAACCTTTCTCAAACAATGATGTCATTATTATTAATTTCCATTCATTCCAGCCTTACACCTGAACCGGACATATAATGTGTTTTCTTATGATTCTCATCTAGTTAACATTGAAATTTGTTCACATATAAAAAATTTGTGCCGCTCTGCTCAACTGAATCCTCTGTCAATAAATGTCAAATCTGTCAGTTGTGAAATTCAATTAATTTCTTTTAAAAATTTCGTTAAAATGCAACTAAATTGTTACAGTGCAACAAAACACTTTTATTTATTATTATTTCCGAATTAGAGACTTAATAAATGGAGAATGGTAATATTCGATGTCTAAATGCCTGTCATTGGTTCTATAAAGCGGTATTTTGCGGACGGCTAACGCCAAGTTATAGTCATCCGCACAAATGTGCATTGTGCGGACGGCTAACCACGGTCTTTATTAAAACATATAAAAACCCTGTCTCACGCTAAAAACTCATGTATTTTGCAAGTTATCCCTAAAATGGCATTTTTGGCTAAAAACTCACTATTCTCCCAAAATTCCAAAACAGATCCAGAAATTAATTATCAATCAAAGTTAAAAATTACGTTTTGCCTCTTTTGTCCGTTTTGTTACGTCTTTTTGCCAAAAACCAAAAATCAGGAGATGAAATCAAAAATGGTATTATTTCTCTCTTTGGTTAGAGTTATATCTTGCTAACTCTATTATTTTGTAAAATTTGATAAAAAAAACGACCAAATTTCTTTTAATTACATTATTTTGTACTAAAAACTTACTTATTGTGCAAAAATAAGACGCAAAATGTGACGGACGGCTGAGACAGCTTTAAAAATAGAATCGAGAAGAAGGGAATATTATTAAATTTTAATTTATGTGTTTAATGTATTTAGCTTTTAGGTCAAATGTCACCACATCTACTTCAGCCGGCGAGCCTCTGGTTATTGAAAAAAGTTGGCAGATGTCTAATTCCGGCGTTCCGCCATAACACACCAGAGCTTCGATTAATGTATAAAAAAAGAAAATTTGAAAGTTTCCGGAGCAGTGCCGTAAAAAGTTTGATGATTGAATACGTTTCATTTTTATCGATCATACTTTGTTAGAAAAGCAAGTGCTTTACGAGATTTCTTCCGGCAGAAAGATTTCACAGAATTCGTTCGACTTGTAACCACACATAAAACCCGTCTCGATCTGTTGCTCTAAAACTTCTAATTCAATACAAGTAATAAACTCCCGGATGTGAACACCTAACCTTTCGTGAATTTTTTCCTGTGTTATTAAAAGGCCATACTGAATGTCAATTCAACAGCCATCAGCGATTTCATATCGATTTCCTGCTCGCTTCTATTTGTTACAGATCATTGATGTATATCAAAAATAATGCTCGAGATAAAACTCCAACTTCTGCTCCAGATATTGTTTGGTTTTTTGCTCATTTTCACAGTGGAAGATTCCAACCGATCTCAGATTATTGTTTTTAATCCTGCGACATGGCCGATACGTGATTCTCATAACAGAAAAATGCGCTCTCGGTGGAAATATTTACATAAAAGTGTGAACGGAAACAAAGCAATTTTGGATAAATTTCTAAATCATAAATGAATTTCCGAGGAAAACCGTATTAATTTTATTTACTGAATCAAAAAGCAAAGTTTCGTATTGGGAAGTTTGAACGACAGCATGAGAAATGTGTCCGGAAATTACATTCGCAAAACAACGTCAAAACATGAAACATGGGCTGGAATTATTTAGTTAATTAATTTGATTGTCATTTCAATACTTATTTTTAATTAAAGCAGAGCGCAAATGAATTTTAAATTACGCAATAAAGTAATTTCAAGATTAAAGCTATAACTAGGCAAACAAAATTTCCACACAGCACGCATTAACCGACAGTAATGAGATGCAAATAATTTGATTAAAGTTTAACTAATAAAACAAAAATACGTCCCGGAGCTAGCCATTATCTCGATGGTTTAGGTTGGGGTTCGATCCTCCCCATGCATATTCAATGGAACAGATATTAATTTTGCAGAATTTAAAAAACACAACAAAAAATTAAGCCGCCAATTTATGTTTGAAAACAGTAAAATGTTTGTAATGGTCGTTGGGGCCGCCTCAATTACAGAAAGAGCTGAACAGGCTCAAATAAAATCATGGAGTGAATTGTGCCTCTCTCACAGAAGAAAAGATTTCCTATAAATCGGGTCCGCAAATGCTTTTTTATTAAGTTACAGACTGTCGAACAGTCTGTTCAAAGTGTTCCTTTGTCGGAAAGGTCGCGTTGAATTATGCACTAATTTCGTTAAATAATTTATTGCAAAGAAAGTACGCAGTAAAGAATAAAAGTTTGATGTCCTGGTTGGTTCCTGTACACACAATGGAGCTTTCTAGAGACGAGCAGAATAGTTTCGGAATTTCAATTTTGGAAGAAAGATGGGTGGTCACAAACTGGATCACGGCATGCTTGTATTTTATCGAAACAGCCCAACATGTGCCTCATTTTATTATTTTTTCCTCCCCGAATTAGATTCGAGTGCGATAATTCAATTACCAAAATGATAGGGTGGTGGCGAAATAAATCTTCTTCAAGTCTTTCGTAAACATCCAGACACAATAAATAAAATGTAACTGTCAACTAGCCGTAACGAATAAACCAATTTACTAGGTATCTACTGGAATTAAATAAATGTTTGTTTCATATTTCACTTGTGTTTTTGACGTGCGTCCAATTTAAATTTAAATTCATGGAATAAAGTTTGGTTAAAAATTGATATATGTGTGGATACAATCCCATTGTGTACGAAAGTGCTATGATTAAGGGATGAAAACGAAAGATATGTACATGAAGGGCTCGACCATTTCGTTAAGTGAATCACTCAGCTGGTCTCCCCCTGCAAAGGGGATGCTTGATTTAGGGTGAGAGCGAACTGAAGCTTAGCGGTTAACGCTCCCCACATTCGAGAATGCCCCAGCCATCAGCTTCTACTATTTTCAAAGCATTACAACTAGATTTTTTCAATTCGCTACAAAGCGAATAAATTATGTCTTTTTCCCTTATTTCTTGGTCCATCCGTTCCTAAGCCACAAAAAACAACTTGATAAATCACCGACGTTCATCTGTACATTGCATATTTTCCAATATTTTCTCCAAATCTCGACTTTATAAAAGATTAAAACATGGTTAAAAGCTCTGAAACATCAAAGTCAGTTTTTTCAATTTCGATCTCAGGTTTATTGTTGCCATGACGACAAATGCCAATATGTACGGGTACAGGCTTGCATTACAATAAACTTTGTCTAAAAGCACGGCAGAAATACGCCAGAGACATCATACATTCACTCCAACACCTAAAAATTAGAGATGGAGCTCTCTGCCAGAAATGAGAACAGAGAGACAACACAAAAAATCCCTAACTCGATTATTTGTAAAAACTCGAGTCATTTTTATTTTTTATACACCAGTTAATTGTCCGTAATTATAATCGAAGTCTTGACACAAATTCAGCAACGATTTTTAATCGCACAACTATTTTTAAAACTATCAAGTTACGTTTAACCGCCCTATGGAAATTTATAGTGGTAATCCTATCATAATGAGTTCGTTGTTAAATTGCTAATTTGCATTACTTTGATAGGTAACGAAGAGATGGGAAACTTCATGTACCGAACTAGATTATAACTTATTAAATAGTTAATTTACGGAGGAACTTTTTAAAATATCGTTATTTATTGGGCAAACAGCGTTTTTATTCTTTGAAAGAAGTTATCTAATTAATGTCGGGCTCTTAGTTCCGAAGAAATTCCTGTTGAATAGCCCCCAATCTTGCTGAGAGAAGATATTTCAGCATTTATCCACTTGTACGTTGCAGATGTGTAACTAAATAATGTAGCTCCAAACTCTCTAGTCAATCGTGCAAATAGTGCATTCGCAGCAAATCTGCTTCAACTAGGTAAGTACGAATGTATGTACATATTGCATTATCGAACAACCGATTCAAGAAGCTTTCTCGAATAGAACTTTAAAAATATGGACTTTGATGGAATTAAATTGCTTTTAATTTGATTAAGAGAAGCCAGAAATTAAGTTCGGAAGCGCCACTAGTTTCTAAAGATGGAACAAACAATAAAGAGCGTTTTTGATTAGTACTAAAGACAAAATTTTATCAATACATTCCCCGAGTATTTCAGGGAGAAACTTATTCGTGTGTTATATTTGTTTTATGATAAATTCCAGCGCTCGCTTCCTTGTTGCTTCTTGTAATATCTTCATAATTACATTAAGCACAATGCGAGCGAGTAAAGCAAACACAGATTCAAGCCATATAAATTATTTCTAATTAAACTCTCAACGCACACTTTCATTCGGAATTAATCTTATCGCAGTTTTTCGGCCAATCGAAACACTTTTGTTCACATAGTCCTAGTTCTAGCTAAAATTGTCTTTAATAGTCTGAGAGGATACACTTGTGATAATTTCTTGGTGGCTTTTTACTGGTTACTGGAAAAATGTCTGGAAAGCAGTTCTGGTGCGATGTGTGCTTGGAGAAGACGTAAGTAATAAATCATAAGGAAAGAGTTTGGGAGGCGCGTATGTTTATAAAGCCGCTCAGCACACAATCAGCTTGACCTATTACGTACATAAAATGCCCGTGTAATCCCTTTAGGTAATGCAATCTAAGCTAAGTAAGAGGGTGTAAGGAGTGTAAGGTAGTGACGGTGTGATAAGCGAGCTCAACTAAACATTGAGCCCTTGATGAATGGGAAACTGGGCAGGCTTTCACTATAAGCTCCGCTTGCACACTTTGTCACCTCGTGCTTTATGTCTTTGATGGATGGCTTCACACCGAACACAGCTGTTTTCTTCGACGCCTCTATTAATGTCATTTTTATTGGGTATTCACCGAAATTTTCCTTAAATTTTTCAGCGAGCGACATGACGTGACGATAATTGATCATGAAAACCTACAATCGACACTAATCGACTCAAAATTAAGACACTTTGGGCGTAAAAAAGCCCCCGAGTTTAATTTTTAACGCTCATGAAATTTTCATAGTGAAGAAGCGACAGCTGGCTCAAATTGCTAATCAGAGCTTCGCCCGAACCGATAATAAATAAATACAGGGCGTGGAATGATCAATCGATTGCTTTATATCTCACACATTGAAAAGTTTTTGCCCGTATTCTTGAATTTGACAAATGGTTTCAATAACTTTCTCGACCCGGAACGTGTATTGGAACTCATAGCAAAAACGTCCATATCTCCGAATACATTTCTCTTGTCATGTTGCTTGACTTTTCGCTGATTTATTTTCTTATTGTTTTATTACTGACCAAAAAACGCAACTCCCCTCACAATTAACCCACAATTATTGCGAGTAATACAAGGGATTTTTACGAAACGCTGTTTCGAGCTATTGCTTCGCTAACCCTTGGGCATTGCCAGCCAAACTGAATTAGCTTTATTGGACTTTCGTCGGCACTGATGTTATTAGCTTCACTAGATTGCTGATCTATTTATCCGCGATACACCCCTACCTCCAGCACCACGTTAAAGTAAATAAAGTAACAACTTTCTCGATGGAAGCTCCAGATTTTTTAACTGCTAATCTCGTAAGCTAGAAAGAATCTCTCCGATGTCGCACTTTGTTTGCTAATCTCCTCGCTCAACGTCTAATACTAGATGAAGCCCAAATTGAAATTTATTAGCACCAAGATTTACAACGCTTAGAACGCCTACACTCGACCCATAAAACTTTACAATAAATCCTCTCATAGCCAAATAGTTATTTGAAAGTGGCTTTAGCTAAGAAGCCTCCACTAAATCTAGGAATGTAACAATATGTATTTGTGATTAATGAGGGAACTAGGAGATAAGTTGGCGCGTCGGCTTTATAATCGGAAAACTTGTGCAATTCACCTTGAAATTTGCGAATGTTGTTCCGAGTGGTAGTAACGATGTTTCATTGTTGTAGTAATGTCGGTTGTGGAACCGTATGTTGGTTAGGTGTCGAGTAAACAGAGATACCATCAGTCCACAGATTACAGATATGAATAATTTCGCAACAATTAATGAAGTGCGGTTGTTAGCGAAAGCTCTCAAAGCTCTTTATGAGCTAGCCTGCGAGGGATTTAAGTTAAAGTCGGAACTATTATTGTTTCAGCAGCGGCCATTCATCACTATTTTGATATGCATATGACACGACTATACAAATTTGTTCGTCGAGATTGCAATCTTTTGTGTCTTTTCGCGCCAGTCCATTTCTTAAACCGCCATAAATAACTGAAAGCTCATTAATTCGCACAATAAAACCATCGCCGGATATTAGTTTTGAGAGGGCAGGTGCCGCCAGATAAACAACTGTTCAATTTAACAAACAATTAACATTTCACATTGAAACTGCGACATTAACAGCAGCCCTCTCATTTCGAAATGAGTGCAGGAAAACCACTAGCGACCCCAATTTTCTGCCCCGTTGTGTAACAAAGTGATGACGAGGATTCGTATCGAACGGAAGCACTCGACTTTTACAGAAAACCAAACAGATAGACGGCGAGACATTGTCCTAAAGCTACACTTTAAAGCACACTTTAAGAGGACGACGACCACCACTTGCTAATATCGGCATTAATTGCCCGAAACCAGTGTTAATTTTCTCGTGAAGGCTGCTGATTTCGTAGGCAACGAATGTAAAACGAGTTTAATTCCGCGTATAAAGGACTGTTTTTCCATGATGACTGCAAATAAAAATAAACCCGAGCTCCGTCTCCAAATAAATGCCTTCTTAATTAAGAAAATCTTTATTTCGCCCTTCGACCCGACATGCATTTTCAAAACAACAAAATCTTCAAAGCTAAAGCTCTACATCTTTATATATACAGGGTGTTAGGGAATGGCTTAGCAATATTTCGTATGTGAATTTGTCATGATCAGACGAGTTAAAAACCCTTATACCATTTTCCCAAAAAGTGTTTACTTTTTTTCAGAAATTTTTATTAACCCGTCTGTTGAGAGCCACTGTGTGGCTTATGGTAGTTTACTAGCAGTTGATTTTTTTATCAAACGAAATGGAGATGGTGGCGCATGAGGTTTTCCAGAACTTTTCAAAATTGTGGCTAACATATTCATTTGTGTGGGAGGTTCGATTCCCGGTCTTGACTTTCATAAAATTTAATAACAAAACACAAATTGAAATAGAAGAAGTGGACCAAGAAGTTAATTTAGATACCTCTGCTGCAATAATATTAAAATTTACGCCATTTTTTATAAGTCTAGTTCAGCGGTTCTCAAAATTTGGGACTTTAATTTAAGAACGATTTTTTGGGAAAACTATGCATTTTTGATTTACATAAATTTTGCTTAATCGATTTGTCTTGCCATTCTCTATTTACCTTTAAATTTTTGCTAAACCATTCCCTAACACGCTGTATATAAAATTGCTTGGCCTGACTGACAAATCAACGCACAGCCTAGACGGCTAAGGATAGAAACTTGAAATTTTTACAGTAGACAGCTTTTGTAACGTAGGGGTGTACTAGAAAGGATTTTTGGAAAATCACCCCCTAAGAGGGTTAAATAGGGTGTTAAAATTTGAATAAAAATCCGTCATTTTTTAAGTTATATCTTTGAAAATTAGTATTTGGGCTTTCGGTTAAAAATAAAGAAAGACGTGTTTCAGGATTTTTGGAAAATCAACCCCAAAAGGGGTTAAATGGAGAGTTGAATTTAGAATTAGAGTTTAAAAAATCTGTCATTTTTAAGGTTACATTGAACTTACATCCTTGAAAATTAGTATTTGGGCTTTTGGTTAAAAATGAAGAAACATGTGTTTCCGGATTTTCGAAAAATCAACCCCTAAGAGGGTTGAATGGCGTAATAAAATTTGTATAAATATTCGTAACTTTTGAATTTACATTAATTGAAGCTGGTATTTGGGCTTTCAGTGAAAAGTGGAGAAACACGTGTTTTAGTTGGAAATACCAACCCCAAGGGGGTTGAACACGGGTTAGAATTTGTATAAAAATCCGTAATTTTTAATTTGTATCCATGCAAATGGTACTTGAGCTTTCGGTTAAAGATGAAAAACGTGTGTTTAAGAACATTTGGAATTTCCACCCCTAAGGGGGTTAAATATAAAAATCCGTAATTTTTGAACTTATATTTATAAAAATTGGTATTTGGGCATTCGGTGAAAAATAAAGAGACAGGTATTTTATTATTTTTAGAAATTCCACCCCCAAAGAGGGTTAAACATAAAAAATCGTCACTTTTGAAGCTATATTAATGAAAAATGGTATTTGATCTTTCGGTTAAAAATGAAAAAAGACGTGTTTCTGGATTTTGAAAGTTCCACCGCCAAGAGGGTTGAATATATGTCATTTTCGAAGTTATAACCAAAAGAATTGGTATTTGGGCATTCGTCTAAATATAAAAAACGCGTGTTTCACTCCAAGGGGGTTAAACAAAAAATCCTTCATTGTTGAAGTTATACATATAAAAAATTCTTTATTGTTGAAGTTATCAATTGATATCTTAGACATTCGGTTAAAAAGGAAGAGGCGTATATTTCAGGATTTTTAGAAATTCCACCCCCAAAAGAGTTCAACGCAAAACTCCTGCATTTTTGAAGTCATATCCAAGAAAATTGGCATTTAGACTTCCGGTTAAAAATAAAGAAAATGTGTTACAGGATTTTTGAAAATTACATCCACAAGAGGGTTAAACAGGGAATGAGTTGAGAACAAGCAAAAATTTACTCGGGTTCGCATTGGGTCACGGTTTTAAAGTTCACAATAAAATTTTGTGTTTCTACTTTTTGTTATACTAAGTTTGGTTGTGGACATGCGTGCGAAGCCGTGGGCAACTGCTAGTTTTTTATAATTAGGCGTAGTTTACTACAAATTCGGAAAGGTGCAAAAAAGATTATTCGAAAGTGTTTTGGTATGCCAGACTTCTACTAAAAAATTCCAGTCCCACCGGAAACAAGTCGTGTTAACATGAAGCAAAAAGCAAAGCATTATCAATTATTTATGTGTAAAATGTACACAGTTGTAGTTAAGTCTAGTTGACAGTTCAATGCATGGTTAAAATTTGTTGTTTTGCATTTAGTCATTAAACCGAGTCACATTTAGTTATATTTTAATTATGAATGTGCTGATATGAACGTCAAAACCGACACAATTCGGGATTAACTAATCATTTAAAAAATGTAATAATAATAAAACAATGATATATCTATTATTTGTCAGAACCGAAATTCTGTTTGAAATCAATCTTCATTAAGCTCGAAATTAAATGAGGCCCACAATTAAAACTTAATTATCATAATATTTTTATGATCACGCCAACGAAAAGTATCAACACTTGCCTAATTTAATATCGCTCAGTTAGAATATGAGGTTTTACAATATCAATTTAGACTCATTTACATGCAAAGTGACCGTTGCTGGTTTGAATATTAGGGTTCCCTTTATGCTCTTGTAGTTTTACTATCCCTTTGTGTATTTTATGCCGGCTCTTTTACAAGCTCGCTTGTAAAGTATAACATCTCTTGACATTTGTCGCCGAAAGCCAGCAGGGCAAAAACAATTTCGGCTTGTAGTTGCGATTGAATAATTGTTATAAATCGTCCCTCGAGAAATGTAATTACCAACAATTAGGAAGTTTGTGCAAAATTAGCAATTGATCGTTACTATCCCATTAATATACATGAAAACGGATGATAAATTTAATTATCATCCATTCCAATTACATAGCGCCAAACTGACTTTGATTGACGGCAATCGCAGACGCCAATTGTTCTCGGAACTATCAATAAATAAATCTACCACGGTGTTAAACAATGGATGCGGGACTGTCAATCACGTCAACATTGTGTAGCTTAAAAAGTGTTAACACTTGAAAACAACGAGTGATTTGGGAATTTAGGTTTCGCTGGTGTGTTAAGTAGAGGCAGAATGGCATTGTTCTGTAGTTGTCAAAATAACTCGTTTTATTTGAGTTTATACGAACGCAAAGTCCGACTTGCAGCATTTAAAGTTCTAAGCCATAGTTTAATTAAGTATATTCCCGAATAGGATAATTAGTAGCTGAAACTAACGAGCACTTTGAATATATTTTCAGAAAGTAGTTAATGCAAACTCCTTCGACTCAAGCATTCACTTAAAATCGGGCTTATAACTAATTTTGGTGTATTGTTGGCGTTTGATACATCATTAGCCGGAAGCAATTTCCCCGGAACGGTTTTTTATCTCGTTCGATTTATCTCGGTCCGTGTCCATCTCAGGTTATATTTAAAAAAGCGGCCATTCGGCCGTGAAAATGACCACGAAAAAGAAAGTTAAGTTCTTTAGGTGGTGAGGAAACGGTGTGCGAAATGAGCTACTCGATTTGAGACCAATGCGGACATTGGAGTTTATCTTTGAAAGAAAGTGACTGCAACCCCCGAAATGGCTCGTAAATAGCCCAGTTTGAATATCTCGAACCTGAACGAGCCATTCAGTGTTATTAACACAACCTGGAACTATTCAAGCAGTATTTTTACGGCTCCCATAACGAAAACAATCCCAAATAAATCCACCGACACAAAACACATGTGTTTCATTAAACTAATGATTGTAACGAATGCCACTCGTGCGACCAATAATGTTTTCCTCGAAAGCTTTATTTTCATCATTAACTAATCTGGATGGCCGAATGGCCAAAAAGGACAACACAAAGTCGCAGCATTTGTCAAAATACGACCCAACTTTTGACAGAATCCAATCGCAACTTTTAACGAAAGAACCCCGACAATCGACTGGAATTTACAATCGATACGTGAAGGAAATACAAGTGGAAGAATGATTCAAATTAGGGCGCCGAATGCCGCCACTTTTTCTCAAGATGCAACCATTAATACGCACGTGTGTTGGGGGGCTTCAAGTACGGAGAACTATCCGAAGCGCTCGTTTGAAGTCTAACAGGATTCAAATGGCAGAACGCCATACAATTTCACGGACTAGGGATCACATGAACTTGTGCAGTTTAAATGCGACACCAACGATAACCTCAAAGCCGCAAAATATATATTAATGGGGAGACTGGCATTTGCCGACACTCCACACTAATAGCACCGGTTTTAATTCTGGACACCAGCATTCAAAAATCGCTACACTTTTCGATTTTCTTACTAAAACCTCCTAAACTTTGTTCGCGTTTCCCCGAATTTGTGGAACGTGTCGGTAATCATTTTTCACAAAAAAAGAAAAAATTCGACACATGTTGCAAAGTGTACGTGTTATTTGTTCCGTGACAATTGTTTTTGGTACGTCGTAATCCTCCAAATCAATCGACACAATTCAATATCGCACAAGTTTATTGTCAAATGTTTACTATTTGACCTGAAATTGAAAAATTTTTATTCCTGTTTGAGTCAATAATAATTGAATTATATCCAAATAATTATGGAAAAAAATACGAACTCTGAAATAAATCTTCCTGAGATTAAAGATCAGGAAGGATATCGAAATGTACATTTTATCGGATATGCACGTGCATATAGCAACTAAAGAGGAGATAAAACGTTGCAATTTTACGTCCAGGTCTTTTAAAATAAGCTCTAAATACCTATTAGGGTAATAGCTATATTGTAACACTTCAACAAAAAAGCTTTTCTCTCCAAACAGGGGATGCGAATATCCCGCGGGATACTGAGGACAATTGGCATATTCTCGGGGATCGTGTCTGGTAATCTAGGCTTGATACAGACACAAATATTTTAAAATAAAAACCCTAAAGATTAGTCCACATGTTCACATAATTCATTACATCAACGTTACATCGCAGGGACAATTAGCCTCTTATAAAAAACTAAACTTTCTTGAATTTCTCCAGTTCGAGCTTTTGAATAAAACAAGGAAACAAAATTAGAGAAAATTTTTAAACGAGAACATTAATCATTATCTAATTTTAAAATCAAATTAATTACAAATTTTGTTATTATCTGACTGCAGATAACTTTCTTTAAGAAATTTTACAAGCATCAACGTTTAAGTGGCCTAAAAATAATTAAAAAAAACATTTATACAAAAATAGATGAAAATAAAGTCGGATCACTTTTGTAATATTGGGAGATTAGAGATTTTTATTCTGTTATATTCGGACCAAGGTTTGTTACTAATTTTGACAGTTGGCAATGCTCTCACTACTGTCATGAAAATTTGAAGTTTGTCTTTGGCATTGTCAAAATTAACGAATTTAAAAGAATTAAGCAAGCAGCAACGAACTAGCCCCTTATTCTGTTTGTGTAACCCTATCGAATTGGCATGGGGGCCCACCAAGACGCTTTGCAACCACTGACAAAGGTTATTTTCAATATTATGGCGAGAGAGTTTAAATCAATCTGCGGCTCACAAAACAACGTAAAACACGCCGAAAAGTCTTCAAAAGTCTTCTCTACTTACTTCTCGCAAGGGTTTTTGTCAATTTCTAACGAACAATAACTAATTATTTATCTAAAATAACTTGTAAGGTAGGTTTAACCGGTCTCCTTTTTTTGTCCGCTCATATTTTCAACACACAAGTTTGTTTGATTAGTAATCCTTTAATTTATTTAGGTTTGTTATTACAGTCTATTATATTTGATAGTTTTCGCCAGTTTTTGACTGTTAATAAGCTTGAGTGGAGCAGTTTTATGATTCGCTGAATGTCCCTTTTTGGCGGCTAAAAGTACTCAGATATCTTTAAAATGACTAAAAAATGCTACTTACTAGCAGAAAACTGAACTGACTTAAGGTATTTTGCAGGATTTCCACTTAAAGAATTCAATAATTTGATACTGACATATAACGTAACCTATTTTTCAGAGCCTAAATTCGCGGTAAATGACGCAACTTACAATGCCAAAATTTTCAAGTTGATGCGATTTTGTTTAATATTACAAAAGTGATCCGAGTATAAAATGATTCACATCTAGTTAACTTTGAATTGGTTTACATGTAAAAAAAAATTGTGCCGCTCTGCTCAATTGAATTCTCTGCCAATAAATGTCAAACCTGTCAGTTCTGAAATTCACAAATTGTCAATTAATTAATTTTAAAATTTCGTTAAAATGCAACTAAATTGTTAAACTGTGCAAGAAAATTATCGAAGCTTATTTCCAAATTGGAGACGTAATAAATGGAAAATGGTACTATTCGGTGTCTAAATGCCTGGCATTAATTCTATAAAGCGGCATTTCTGATTTTATTTGGGAAATTCAGAGACGACTAGATGAGAATTATTTAAAAACACATTGTATTTGTTATATTCTAGCCAAGGTTGATTTATTTTCTGTTAAAATGCTTTACCATATCCCATTTTCATTTATAAAATCAATTGAAGCAGTTTTGCCAGTTAAAGTATTCTTATTATTTTTACAAGCTTAATTGGCGCAGTCGGTGTGTTTTTAACTTACAATTTCAAAAATGTTTGATAATTTAGCAAGCGAGCAACAAAAAAGTTTTATTAATAAAAAATAATACTTTTTCAAATAACAAATCCTGTATGAAAGGTTTGTAAAAGCAAGATTATGAGCACTCACAGACTGCTACTGTTAAGTAAAAATTCTGAAAAACATTAGCGTTTCACCTCGTTCAAAATTGTGAAATTTCGTTTTAATGAAGTGCCCCTTTACGTTTGTTTGTTGAGTGTGGGTCTAGTAACGTTAACTTGAACCACTTTTGTGTACATAAAGACTGCAGCGAATTTCCCAACTTTGGGCCTATGCAAAACAAGAGCCACTTGAAGAAGAGTAAAATAATCATCACGCCTGTACGCGAATTCCCAGACATCCAACCGGAAATGTGGGAAGACGTGCCTCAGAAACACATTGGTAATAACCACACAGTATGCCGCAAAGGTGCACATTAACGACATATACTTCACTCGATTCCAAACGGCTGATTACACAAAATTATCCCAAGAGCGCTTTAATTAATTACACGTGCAAATATAACTACTGGTAAAAAGTGTCCAATTTTCCGAAAATAAGGATATCAGATCGGGAATTGGGGGGAGGTTAGTTAAGCCTGTAAGTGCTCCTCGTTTGAAGCACTTTTCATTCAGATTCCACATCCTAACAGCCCCATCGTTCGATGTTACAAGCAGCTGCTACGTGCTACGAATTTTGATCACCTACAAATATTCTATTGACAACGTTTATATTGGCGCGGAATGTTAATGTCTTGGGAAAAATGAACAATAATTATGTAATTTCGCGCATAATTGGATCAACGAGTCCCTCGAGAAAGGAGATGCCTTAGCGGAAAATTTTCGACAATATATTTGTTTTTAAATCAAGGTCCCCATATTTCATCTAACATGCGAGGTTGCAGATCTGCCTATTTACATACTTTACACGCATGGCTGCTCTAGTATATACTTTAGGTTCAGTTTGGCCAACATAAAAGTGATACACGACCCCTGTGTTTCTGCATAATGCCCCGTGCGTATATACAACGACTCGTCACATTGTTTCGCAGATATGTAAAGCGGCTTTTACATTTTTTAACTCAAAGCTCTGACCCCGCCACCAACACTTTTCCTATACCCACTCATACTTCTTTGCAGTTGACCTTAAATATTTCAAAGTTACAAGTAAAGTAAAAAATTCTGTCTCTATTTTTGCGCCATAATTATTGACTTGACTTGACCTGACCTGACTCGAATTCCCTATCTTGCGGACGCTATGCTATAAATGTTTGATTTTTATCTTGAAAATTTACTATTTTCTTGTTGTCCCAAATGCCAATTAAGCGTGACCCGACAAAATAGCCCAACGACAAAATGGCCCAACGACAAAAAAGCCCCTGACAAAATAGCCCCCGACAAAATAGCCCCCCACAAAATAGCCTAGCGACAAAACAGCCCATTAATAAAATAGCTCATTCCAATCACAGACAAATTTTGGGATTAATATGACGACTAAAAAATTGTTCTATGTTTTAAATGGTGTAAACAGATAAATTAAAAATTAAACAATTAGACAAAGACTTGTAGTTAGTAAGTTCAAATTTCAAACGGATCAATAAATTAGTTGAATGAAGATATATTCAATTCTATAACGTAGGTAAATCTTGAGTTACCAAATGATAACAAAATGCCGTAATCATGTATAGGACATTTTTCATGTTTAGTAGGTATACCGATTGAACAAAAGTAACGCATAAAATTCATATTTTTGTTATGAGTCATTTAAAAAAAAATTCGAAAGAATGATTTTATATTCTTAAATGCTACATTTTGACACCAGAATGACATTTCTGATGTTATTTAATTTTCAGTAATGACTGCCATTATTTTTTTTTAATGAGAACTGACATTTTTGATTAGTTTTTTAGATAGTATTAGCTGTTTCAAAACTATGTAAACGCCAACGTCGCATTTTACCAAATTATTTTTTTAAATAAGGTTGATAAAAATGTAAAATAGTTATTAATGATTATTAGCTGTTTCAAAACTATAAAAACACCAACGTCGCATTTTCTCTCAAAATTAGTTGTTATAAATTATTCCTGCACTTCAAAAAATGAAAAGCTAATGTAATTTACAGTTTCAATGAGAGATCTAATCATTAATAACTATTTTACATTTTTATCAACCTTATTTAAAAAAATAATTCGATAAAATGCGACGTTGGCGTTTTTATAGTTTTGAAACAGCTAATAGATCTCTTATTGAAAGTATAAATTACATTAGCTATTACTTTTCTGAAGTGCATGAATAATTTATAACAGCTAATTTTGAGAGAAAATGCGACGTTGGCGTTTTTATAGTTTTGAAACCGCTAATACAGTGTTTTCACTTGGATAACGACCAGCTGTAAAGTTGTTAGGTTGGTACTCCGTGCCTAGTTTTTTTAAGTGTTCCGGTTGGCAGTACTAATTCATTGTCAAAATTTGACACTTGGCACAAGCGCAGTAAGAAAAATTGTAATTTCACATTGAAATTTTAAAAATGAGCAGCCAAAAGTCTACAAAGAAGTGTGCAAAACTAAATATTGATGTAACACAGGCAATTATAAAATGCCACGCAGAAATCAAGCAACTTTGCCAGCCGTTTCGGAGAAAACATTGGAGACGAAAAAAACTTTTTCTCGGTAATTTTCCACACATTTTCCCTTTTTTACCTACTACACCTGCCCGTTACCTAACCCGTGACCTAACTCTTGTTAATTCCTTTTCACCCGCCTGTGCTTAAGACCCCAATTCGAAAAATTTTAACGCAATATAAATTTTTATTAAAACAAAGTGTTGATACCCTGTCTTTAGACCAATTTCATAACTTCACAGATTTAATTTAAGTGAATAATTAACAGATTTTAAAAACTTTTAGAGCTTCTAACCTATATTTGTGGACTTTGTCAATTCTGACAAATTTCTCACTAGAAAATACCAGAAACAATAGCGCTCGATTAAAGACCGAGTTACATAAGCCAAATATAAAGAACTTACACTAGAACGTGGTTTTTATGAAAGTAAACCGACTTTACATGGTTTTGTCTTTCTGGTGGGTATCAAAAATCAAGAAAATAAAGCAAAACTAATTCAAAAATAGAAGAAAATAAAATTACAATGCTATGGAAACTATATATTTGGAGTGTTACACAAAGAGCTTTTTGATTTTGTTTTAGCTTTATTTTATATGGGCTGATTATTATTCTTTGTTTCTGTTTTTGTTTAGGTGTCAACAAAGTGCTTTTTGTGCAAGTTATATACAAAGGAATTATAAAAATCAATTGTCATTGAGAAAATAAGTAGAGAACAAAAAGATAAGGCCTATTGTGCTTAATTGTTAGTATTTTTTAAATTATTACATTAATTAATTCAATAATTTAATTTTTTTCTTTCGAAACTCTGTCAAGCATTCACCATTTGAATATTTCCTCTCCCCATTTATTTTTTCACCCGTTCGAAAATATGTTTTTGTAACGTAAGCTTTTTGTCGGATGGTAAACACTATTTCGGAATAATTTTAATAAGCAAGGAATCAATTTTTGAAAAATTGTTTATAAATTTTGATCTGTCAATTTTTGACCTTTCGCTAAAATTCCATGGGCACAATCTGCTCTAATTTAGTTCATTTTCGATCTCATGTTATTACCTCTCCAAATATTTTACATTTTTTCAACACCCAATATTTCAGTGGTGGGCTATTCTGTCGGTGAGCCATTTTGTTGGTGGGCTATTTTGTCGGGGCTATTTTGTCGCGGGCTCTTTTGTTGGTGCGCCCCAATTAAGAAATGTTTTGGTCGTTCCTCGAAAACTGACTGCTGAATTTAGAATGTTGTTAAAATTGGAATTGCAGATGGTGTTTCTTGGTAATTTCTGGAGTCGGATGGGAGGTCGTTGTATTATCGAGTGAGTTTTCAGTTCGTGTGGAAGAGTGTCGGGAATGAAAGGGCATAGAGATAGAACTCGCAATGTATAATAATAGTACATATCCCGGGAAGCGCCGGCCTCCTGTATCCGATAAAGACTCATAAATATCACATTAGTGGCTCACAGTTCTTCGACTGAGATGCGCAGCGTGAACATTACTTGCTCGTTTGCCGCAGCCTTTACCGCAAAAACCCACTGCGGCTGTTACGAACTGTTATGTGCGTCCCTGGTTGTGTTCGGGATTATGCCCTCGAAGATCGCTCCTTATTACGCACTTATGTCATATTCATGTTTCTATAGAATTAAACGAGACTCTATTCACTTCATCGCCAAGTCCGGCCTCATTAAGGTGCCATTTCAAGCCGTCCGTTTGACAAAAATTGTCTTAGCTGTTGCCAAAACCTGTGTAATTGCGCAATTTTGGGCCTAGGCGCGAGCTTCCGCTTACAAGTAAATCATATTTCGTGATAAATTTCACCAAGTGGTAAAAAGAAATAGCGTGGGGTGGTTCGCGTGAGAAACGCAACTATGCCACCAACGGTCAATAATAGAACTAATCCAGCACGACAACGCACAATCAATCTCAACTCTCAACTCATTTCACAGGTCATACGTTCCCGAATTCGAGAGCCACACACTGGAAAACTATATTTACACGTTGACACGTACACGGATTTACATATCGACTCACAACGAAAAATTTAATTGTGGCAAAGTTTCGAGACCAGAGCTCAAGCGAAGAGATTAACTCTTATTGCTAAATTAAGTGTAGCTTTGGCCCCGAAATATCTTCATCTGATAAGTGGCGGCAAATTATTTAAGAGACACGAGATAATACGAGACCATTTCTTGTTCCTTCTGGAGCTTTTATCGATTCAGACACACGGGGATTTTTCCAAAGCGAATTAACTTATTCTAATTTATACAAAGCGTAACTAAATAAATAAAGCCCGGATATCATTTATAACAAGTATTTTTACGAGAGCAAGCTTAAAACTCCAATTATACTCTGCTTGGCTAAACAGCAGTATGAATAATTCCACAAGTTTACTTTGGTTGTAAGAATGTTTCGCATTCGCCACAAAATTTGAGACTAATTAATTTTTTCCAATAAATTGTGCATTTTGTTGATTTAGATCGAACGAATGAGGTAACCCGTGTTTGATTTATTTTTACAGGAAGCCTTCCTGCTCATACATTTATTTATAAAGAAGATAAGAATAGCTTTATTTTGTTGAAAAACCAAAGGAGTAATTTTCTGCATGCAAGTTGGCTCGGTGAGCATTTATTACACTTATAGCCGGCTCAGTTTTCCTCAAACTGTAATAATATCAGACTATATTTTTAGGAGTAGCCTTATTAATCTTTCAGAAATGTAAGCCTTTGATGAAAATTAAATCAGCCATTAAATAATTAAATTCGTTTTGTGTCAACCGCCATCATTGTAATATTAGGGTCGGCATCGCGGAAAAATTGAACTAATCTTGTTATAAATCAAAAAAAGTGTCACTGCGAGGTGAATTGAATTAAGTTATTTTAAGAGCGAAAAGCAAATTAGGTGAAAAGTGAGTGAAAGAAACCCGCTCATACATGTATGCAAGTTGGCCATAACTTTATTTAATATCCGCTTTTCAGAGTCCATGTCGCACATTTTATGCAAAATGCTAAACACACGAAAATTTTATTCTCCCTTTTTCTAGTTTGATATAAGATTAAAAAATGGTAAAGAAGGTCCGAATTTTCCGGCTCGAGCAGCTTTAATTTGAACTCGTCGCTTAAAACATTTACCTCATCCGAAATGCGCAAATGTTTACGAGAAAGCTCTTGTATTATATTTCGATTTGATGACGTAACGAAATTCAATTTCTTAAAGCCTTTTGCCTTTATATTTTAAGAAGACGGAATGAGTTTCCTAATAGCACTTGGTAGCGGTAATCTTTTTCAATAAAAATTTAAATGCTCCCGAATGGAAATGAAATTTGGAAACAATAATTATTAAAGTCGGAGTGATAAACAGTATTGTTTGCGACAAATTCTTAAAAGAAGATGCCTGCATATAATGGAGATATAAGTATCGTTATTAATTCCGTATCGCGTGTAGCAGGGAAAGCACTCGCTTGTGCTTCACGCCTCGTAAAGTCGGGACAAAGAACCGAACTCGACATGCCATAGTCAAAGGCTTACTTTATGCCATTATTTCACTAGAGAAATGTATAGGGCATACTAATCACAAAACAATCCATTCAAAACGGCAAGAGCAAGTTTTTGCGTTTCTTGGCGAAAACGATAGATTTGGTGGCGAACCAAGAAGGAGGATTTAATTAAATTCCTTCGGTGGAAAAGTTGCTACCGCAAAAAGACGATCTCACATATGCAGCTTATGCCACTAATGAGCTAACGCATGAGCAAATAGCTCCCTATAATTGGATATTATCCCGGAGCTGAGGGGTAAGCCCTGGAGATTTGTACCCTAACTGGCTTAACAACCTGAAAAGCACCGAATCATTAGGACGTTGTTCCACGCATTGAACTTTATTTTTCATAAAAAAATCGAATGTTGTTTCGTGGAGCAATTTCATCGGCTTGGTGAAAAATGCGGCTGAATCGAATGTTTCCGCAAGCTTTGTTCTTGTCTATTGGGAAACAGGATATCATAAATTGAAATCAACATATATAGGATTTATATAAGTACTGAAAGTCAAGAGTAACAAATCTCTCCGGCGTAGATTCGAGAGAAGGCGTTGCCTGACAGACAGCCGCAGTTTCACCAACCCTCTTGTACTCCGAGGTGACATTTCATTTATAAGAGTCTGATTTCAACGTCAAATATCCGAACGAGCAAACTGTCTCCACCGACAGTTATGAAAATTTCCCCACACACAAATCGAATCCATTGTTGTTAAATAGAGCCCAGTTATACACGATCGTTGATGAACAAACACATCACGAAGTATTGGATAAATGTCACAAACAAATTCCTCTTCTGGGAAAGTGTGTAGAATTAATATCAACGGATAAATTCTGCTATAAAGCTGACTGTACTACAGATTAATTACAACTCATACCAGCAGAAAACGCTACAACGCTAATCCCAAATTACACAATTCCGGAGCTAAATTATTGCAAATATCGGCGCAAAAAAATCGATCAAGATTTCGCCTCGCAAGAAAAGCTTTCACAGTAATTGAGCTTCATCGTCTTTTTGCAACAATTCGTTAATAAAGTTTTGACAACGTATCATTTCAACGAAACCCTTTAAAGTAAAGAAACTCTAATCAATAATTGCCACTTTTTCTGAAGGAAAACAAGCTCTTATCTCACATTCTAGCATGTTACAACGATCAGATTTATATTTTATTACGAAAATAACCATTAGAGAAACAGGGATATAATGCGATTTTGTTGTGTCGGGTTTTAAAAATCGGACCAACGGTGTGTAATGGCCGTTTAGCGTTTGAAAGCTAGTGTTAATTTGGATCGGGTGCTGTAAACTGTCTTTTATTTGGCGTCAGAAAAGCGCCATCATGTCCACATGTGACCCCACTCGTTTAATTATCCGTAACAATAATCAAAGCAAATGAAATATTGTTGTAAACGAATTATACCTTTGAATTAGTGAGTGGTTGATGAACTATGGTGAAGCTCATGGGGCATGCGAACAATATAATTGAAACGGCGTGTTAGGAGGGTGGTTTAGTGAAAAATTCAATATGTAGGAAGCGGGACATTGAAATCCGGAACAGATCGTTACAGTTATAGATTTATGAGCATTGTTATCTCCGAAACAATGGCATCACAGGGATGATCGCCGGCAAGGGATGCAATTATTAAATTTTCAGAGAGTTTACGTGACTGACGCCACTTTTCAAAACATTAGCCCACAATCAAAATGCACGATTTAAAACCGAAAACTCATCCCAAGGCGACGTTTAAAACCATTTCAAGATATGAGAGGGCTGAAGGATACTGGAAATATGATAAATGTACCCAAGTGACGTCACCACATACTTCCTCTTCCTGAACTCTTCCGAATTCTTAACTTGTTTTGAAAGTTTTACGTGTTCGGATCTAATGGAATTACTTGTAATATGATATGTTGGCCAACTTACAACCGACGTGATCCTTTGTTTTAACAACAACCTGACAACGAACTGTTACTTCTCATCTCATTCCTCGAACAAATAATTTTTGCACCTCAATTTTTTATATATTTGGATTAGTCAGTCCTAATAAAATTAAATAAATCAAGCATTGCCTTATAAGTGAAATTACTATGGAACGATCACATTATTTACTTGCTAAACAAAATGAGTAGTGTGTTTTGTTATCAGAAACCTGCGCAACTTAGTGAATTTTCAAACCTTGAAAAACTACTATTATGCCTATGTTAATTCATTAATTAACTATGGGTTAGTATGCTGGGGGGTGGTGCCAGTGGCGTCACTCAAATTTTAAAATCACAAAAAAAAATTATTCGAACCATGACTCTTTTCCTGTAGAAAACTTTTTATAGATCTTGAAATTCTAAATGTAACTTCCGTCTATATCCTTGAATGTGCTTGCTACGTTAAGGAGCATTCGGATAAATTTTGTAATAATAGATCGGATAATATTAATTACTATCTTAGGAGAAACTATAATTTGTTATTACCTCAGCATCGATTGTCTCTTACAGCTAGAACAACGCATATAATGTTTAATAAAATCTTTAATAAACTGCCTGTGCAAATACAGGTTTTAAATAATATTAAAGTATTCAAACGAGTCTTAAAAAAATATTGTAGATGAATATTTCTCTTTTAATTTTTCTAATATTGGAGATATCAAAATGTATTAAGTGTATTCATTGTGTTTTTGTTTGTTTGTTTGCCTACTGACGTTTTCTACAACTGTTGTAAGTTCAGAAGAAATAAAGCTATATTTATTTATTTTAATAATTTATTTATTTCTTAAAACTACGTTTCAAGTTATCTAGCGATATCAATACTTATAGAGACAGAAACTAATGGTGCTATTCCCTAACTTCTGTTACTATGTTATTGCTCTATTACTGTAAAAATTACAGATGTTATTTAAATTCGTATTCCGTAAACTCTGTTACCCTCTGTTAGCAACATTTCTACAGTAACATTTCTGTTAAATAACAGCGGCAAAAATCTCGTCATAAACTAACAGTGACAGTGACAGATTGTGACTTTTTGCAATGTTTTACCAAATTAACAAGAAATTGTATTAAAAATGTGATAAGGGATAAAACTAGAAGCTTTGAATTACGCATACAATTCTACCTTTGGTTTTTGAAGTGTTAGAAAACGAAGAAAGAGAGATCGATCATAGAAAAAAATCAATTGGTATAATCCCCATAATGTTGCAAAGGTAATCTGTGGCAATGAACGCCACTTACAAATCTCCAGAAACGCGAAATTTGTATAAATAAAGAATTTAACACTGAGTACTCTTCATTTTGGTTACAGTATTCCGTAAAAATAAAACATACATTTTTAAAATTGTATTATTTATTTCAAATTTCATTTTTGGTTTTCAAGAATAATTTTCTTTCTTCCAACTTGTATTTCTCTCTTTAATTTTGCGTATAAGTTCTCTCCAGCACAGAATAAAATAATTTGAATTCAATTCAGTTAGCTAATGCGACACGAGATCCCACAGAAATTGTCCCAAAACAAAAAATGAAATTGTCCCAATAAACATAGATATTCTTTGTTCTGATCTAGACTCATCTTTTATATTCGCTTTCTTTTCACATTTTAGTGCAACTTTTTGCGATACCAAGCTCGAAATGATAATAATTTTATGAAAACTTCTTAACATTTTAGCAAAATATTTGAATCAGTCCTAATCAAGTAGTAATCCATACGTCAGAAACGACTTCCATTATCTCAAAAATTACATTTTCGAACAAATGGGAACACTATTACCCTTATTTTAACAGAAGCAGTTACAGAATCGCAAATTAGACAGCTCTGTTAAGCGGTGTCACAACAGAGCACTGTTGCTAACATTCTATAAACGTAACAGAATAACAGAGACATTTAGAGAATACCACCAATAATCTCATTTTGTTTCATAACAATTTATGATTTTTTTCTTAGTAAAGCAGGGAACCCCCAAAAGAAAAGTAATTTTCGACCAAAAAGCTCGTTGGCATAAACAAATTAAAAGACTATTATTTATCAAACTTACCCCCGGTTTCTTGAACGAGTTATCGTTAGATGAATACTATCGGTTTCATAATTTCTATACAGCGTGATTCTTAAATAGACCGACAAAATTCTACCCACGGTAGAGTACATGCTAGGAAAAATAGTAAAAAAATTCCTTTCATAACCGTTTTTGAAATAAATTTTTTTAATGTTATGTTAGAGATAAAGCGTACGCCACTGATGTGTTCGTAAAAAGTATTAGTACAGATTAGTACAGTTAGTATAAAGCATGATAATCATCTGATGACAATCTACTTGATCAATGCAACAATGATTACTGTTTATTATCGATATTCATAATGAAAACGAGCACATTTTTTCCAATACAATTAATTTGAACTCATGAGTGTCGTAAGTGGCACGGATTATGGGGTTTCTACCCCTACGAAATAAAAACGTAAATATGGTGCAGATCGTTTCTGTTTATTCTTGGAAAGTTGTGATAGAATTTTGTCGGTCTATTTATGAACCACCATGTAGAAACACCAATGATCATCTCTACCTTAGCAACTATCCAACCGATAAAATTTATCTAACGATAAATCGTTCAATAAACCGGGAGTAAGTCAAAATTTAAAGCTGTGTAAAAATTTTGGCTAAATTAACCAAAAAAACTGCTGCAGCCTTATTTATTATCAAAAAAAGATGGTACTGCAAAATTGTATTTTTTGTAAAATATATTTGTAAGTAACAACAAATAGGAGTAATGGTTTTGTTGGTTTTGGTGTAAGCCTGAGGGGTATTTTTGTGAGAAAAGGCGATTCCCGGCAGCGTCCGAGATTCTTAAATGTTTGAAAACGCGTCGTAAAATTTGATGGTTGTAGCAGCGTCACCTTTCGATTTTTATCCCTTAATATGAATGATATATCCCATATTGATCGTAGCATTAAAAGATGAATGGCCTTTGAGTACTCTGAATTACAGTAATCAAATCATAGCACGCAACGCCGTAATTTATCTTACTTAAGAGAAATTTTAACAACAAAATTAGTTTGTTTTGGTTGTGTTTTTAATACGGCGTATTATCGTACCTTCGGGTATTCCATAATTGAATAAAATCGATTCATAAATTGAAGAGTTTTATTTCGAAAGAACGAGCGGTGCTTCATGACCGAGAAATTTACATAATACCGTACGAGGCAACTTCCTGTTCCTTATTTTCTGCCCTGTTTGTCCACGAAATTGTAAAAAAGATTCGTGCAATTAAACAACGCGCAGTCAAATAGCTGCATGTTGCACAAAAATTGAAGACAGCGGACTTACAAAGCGTGAAGCCTGGCAACTCCTTTGCTTTGTTTAATGATAAAGATGAGATAATAAGACACCGGACGTCATTTCCTGTGCCTCGCCTAACACACTCCTTTGACGATTAAATGTAAATGCAATATCGGAGCAAAACATTGCATAGATAGACACATAATGCAGTGAGGGTGAATGAAGCCACCCTCCGATCAGAAGCAAATGAGATTGGAGACATTTGCCAGCACAGCATGCGCTTACTAAGCTCCAAAAAGCACGCCCTGCATGAAATAATTGAAGCGGCTTAAGCCCACTTCAAATGCTGCACCGACCGATGCGATTACAGAATAATTCCCTTTAATAAGCTGTTTGTGTCATATATTCACATATTCGTTACAGCCTAAGACCCGATGTTTCCTATCTGGAACGCTGCAAGTGCTCAACATCCGGCAAAACCGGAGCCCGAATTTGAATATCGGAAATCAAACAGGTTATCTCAGCATTCAAGTTCGAGACCTCTAATTCGAAAAATCGATTCGCTAATTTACTTTTCTGATAAGTTTCTAAATAGTTTGTCTCGACACAAGAAGCACGTACTGGGAAAACTCCCAAACGAAAATATCAAATACAGTACGAGATTTCTATGAATGCAAAACGCAAAGGTTGCGACTTGACTACGTGAGATATAGCAAGTCGGACAAATCGTGTCCAAAAATATTAATTAACGCCAAATACATATCTCAAAGTTTAATGAACTTAATTTATTTTGCTTCCGTTTTTTATTTCAAATAAATTTTAATTTAGCTCAAGTAGTTACAAACAAAGGAAGCAAAGAGCACTCCCGAGACGGAGAATTTCCTTATTTTAATTAAAATAATTAATTCACGGTACATAATAACATCCACTTCCATTACATTTCGGCAATCAATCATCCCATCCAAAAATTACACCCAAACTTTCACAATTTCGTAAACGCTTCAATCAAATCACACTCAATACTATTGACTCAATCAATACCACCATAAGCCATTTTGTTACAAACCAACTAGTTGTGCGTCATGTTTTATACATTTTTTACTTCTTTAAAGTTCCACATTTGCCCGACTCGCTTTGCTAATTTTTGTTTGCATAATCACGTTAGAGACGACAGAATTTTACATTTGTTTTTAATCAGTAAACTTTGTTTATTCTTCGACAATGTCAAAATTTACGGTTTTTCTCCTGTGTAAGAAAGTTTTGACAACTGTTTGGCATTTCTCAATACGAAACGTCAGATTATTTTTAACAGATTTAAAGCAATTTTAAGCCTTGTTGAGTCTAATTCGAAGAATAAAATGTTGTATTCAACTCGTTTTCGTGTAAATCGGTTCATTTATTTCACCTCGTGGATGATAAACCTCTCGCTATCACTCGACGTTTAAAAATCCACTCGTGAAATAAAGCGTCCGATTTACACTCAAACTCGTTAAATAATATACTATTAAAAATAAAATCACACAAATAGGCAAACCTCGTCAGGTCAACCATGCGTCACAAATGAATAAAAATGCGGGATTTCCCAACAAGAAACAACTGGAACTCTAATTAGAAGAGATTATCTAAATATTATTTTACTTTTCTTGAAATAATGAGTCTAGACGGTTGAAAATTGTAATAATTCAAACAAGCGTATTTTTTTCATTCTTGAACTGAGATCAACAATTTTATCAAAATTTGTTCCGTTTGTATGATAATGTGTTCTTGCCAGTTGCGTTTATTACGTGTAGAAAGTAATTTAACGAAATAACACATTTCATTTTTGAATTTCCCAACGAATGCGTGTGCTTGCTTGAAGTTGCGAGACATAAACTGCGTTTAAAATGTATCTGTGTGTTATTAAAAAATTACTCGGGATTCGTTTCTGTTTGACTGGTTGGTTCCTCTTTGATGTTTCTGCACAAATGTATGCCGTTCAGTGCTATAAATAAATCAATTCAGAGTTTATCCTGAAAGGTTAAAGTTTGTAAAGTGTAGCTAATCCATAGAAATGAAATTTTCGAAAGAAATTTCCTTTCCCTATTGATTTTTTGTCTACAAGTTGTTGTGAAATCAAGTTGTATTATTAAATTTGCGAGGTCTTTTAAATAGTAAATCAATTAGGGGAGCTCCGGCAGGCTCTGAAATTTGATAAAAGAACCGGTCAGGTCACACGTGGGACTCCCCTTAAAATATACGAAACCCCACACGACTCTTCACAGTACCTCTCTTAATTAAAGGTTCTCGATAAGTGAATCAACTTCATTTAAATACGCCGCCATTCAGAATATTAATCAGCAGTGGCCGGATAAAAAGATGAAACGAGAGTTTGAAAGTAATTATAAGTTGGACACACGCCATTTTTAAAAATTAGATTTTACATAAACGTAATTTAAAAGGTACTTAACTGTTTTCGCTGAAATTTCAATTCGCTGGGAAAGACGTACAAAGCCGAATGCAAACTAAATATTTACAAAGAGTATTGTTTCAGTCTTTTGAAATTTGAAAAATATACATTGCGAGTCTATTAAAAGTGAGCTTTTGTCGTTATTGATCACATTTTGCCGCTAAGTGACTACGCGATGATGATAATGTAATAATCTCCCGGGAAACTTTTCGAAAAATATGTATCCGGGTAGCTCATTTTAATGTTAACATAATCCAGCACCTTGTACTTAGGAAACAAGGTTATCCAGTTTGATGACTTTTGTCGAGTTATAAAAGAATTTTCAAAGACGTGACGCTAAAAAAGATTTGAGAATCTCGAAAACGAATGAATGAAAAAACAAAAGTAAACGGACACGGTGTTATTTCTTATTTCGTTTACAATTTGCCGCTTGATGGCTCACACACCTGCTGAACACAAACGATTATTTTTTTCATTTCCATCTACACTCAATTGCGTGTCTCCCAAACCTTGGATAATCATCACGGTTTCTTGACGATTTTAAACGCAGGTCAAAGCCTTCAAACACTTTTTTTTCTAATTGCAGATACCACAAACTCCCGTTCGCAGATCGATCCGTTCTACACCATTCACCAAACTTAGTACTTATTAAGGATTTAGAACTCGGCATAAATCACAGGGAAATGCATATTTATTACCAGGAAAAGCCAATTCCTTTCTACAATGAAACACAAGTTTTACGACGACACTAGGTGCTAACAAACGCAAATAACGCCCTGACGCAAAAATTAATTTAAAACTTTACGGCTTTATTAGTGATTGCGCGCCACACGATTTCAACAATTTCAAACATTTCCGAAAATGTGTTGTGAAAAATTTATATTTTTAACATAATAAAGTAAAAATCGATTTACATTCTCATTTTGCAAATTTTAATAAAATCTTGTCTGGCTTTTTATTGAATTTCCCCGTTCATAGATTATAACACCCCAGCCACTCGAGAGGCAAAGTGGCAAACTTAGGAATCGTACTTGTTACTTCTGCGATTACTGAAATCCTCTCTCTTCGATTTGGTAATCTATTTCAGCATTAAACTATTAAACCAATCGCTTTTACTATTGCTAGCCAAAATCCTGCCGACTCGAAGTTCGGAAAGTGTCTAAACTGGAATAAGATGCCAGCCGAAAATGAAATGAAGGGCTTTCCCTGCCAGTTTCGCAATCTCGGTTTTATTTACGCTTTGCGATGAATTTTTTGGCAATTTTTCGTCAAGACGTGTGACAAAGGTCTCTCTAACGAGTGGCTGTTATTAGTAGACCGTACTTCCTCCGAGTTTTTCAAGCGAAACCACATCGAAAAGATTGCTATTGTTGGTGCCGGCATTACGGCTATCCCGGCTTAAAACTGTTAGAGAAGCCACAATTTTTCTCGGAGTGAATAATCGATGGCTTTTTTATTGGATGTGCCGTTGGGTTAGTTAGTAAATAACAACTCCGGCCCTCTAATGGTGCGGTTGAAAAGATGAATGAGTTGAAACATTGCGAGAAGGAGAAAAGGTAAATAATTAACTCGAATGGCGGTCGTCGAGGGTCTTTTATAAATTCTCTTTGCATCGGCCTCCGGAAGCACAGGTAAAATACCTTCTGGTGCGGGTTTGTTTGCCCGACCCGAATTCTATTATACTACCAACACTTTTGGAATCGTTGCAACGGAAAAAATCGAAACGTATTAAAACCGAAATCCAGTTTTGCTTCATAAATAATTCCGCACTGTTATCAGCCGAGTTCACAAGAGGGATCCTCCTGAAACGGATGTATTGTACACCACTTGTTTTATAAAATAAGAGAGAAAAACGGCATTCTCGCTTTATGAGATAAGCGCATGCCACAGAAAAGCTAAAAACACGGGTCAGGGAAGCAGATGCTAGAAGGTCGGCATTTGCAACGTCTGGACACAACGTTGATGCGCCTCGTTTCACACAAATGTGAACCCACCCACCCTATATATAGCACAGATTCAACCATATTTTTTAAACTAGTATATTGAAACCTCAGAAATTAATAAACCACCACCAAGGAAACACATACACACTAAATTGCTCCATTATTAAAACCATCAGTGCGTATATAACGCGACTTCACATTTCAGAGCCCTGATTACTGAACTGGCAGAATCTTCAAATGTACTTTAGAATAAATGCTCACAGTTCAATCAACTGACGTTTTAAACCTAATTTAAAAAAACTCAAACAATTTTCATAATTACTTCGCTATGCTTGTGATTGTGCCATTCCCACCGACAAGTTTTGATTTAATTTTCTTTTAATTGCATCGAATTAACCTTGTGAAAACTACGATGAATGAACCAACACCTACAAGAATGCTTTCTGATCATTAGAATAGCGTCAAGTTTACAATGTTGTCATTCCACCGTGAAGATTTCCGTTTCCTTTTAAACACAGATAAATACCTTCGCGTATGATGCAGGCCCGGCCTGGCCCACAAACCTGCTTTCTAACAATGAACCCAAAACTTCTATAGGGGCCCAGACAGTGGCATATTTACATATGGGTTAAGTGGGCTATAGCCCAGAATCTTAAGGACGACAAAAACATTTTTATTTTGATTTAAAAATAGTAGTACCTAATAGACGGGTTGCATTTTTAAAATTAATTGATCAGATTTTTAGTTTTCGTTGTATTTTTGTTTGGTTAATGCGTTTTAAGAAGTTTGTAGTTGTAGCTTTAATTCAAGTTATAGAAAATTCACGATGAGGAATGGAAGAAAAAGCCTAAGTAGTACAAAATACAGAAAAATGTCTTTGAAAAAAGTCAGCGACAATGTAATATTACAGAAACAAGTTGTGTGATTTCGTTTTTTGGAAAACAAATTTTTTTTAAATAAAGTGAAGAGTGAATTTTTTAACAGAAATCTTAGTAAAAAACACATTTAACAATCTGGTGTATGTTTGGGGATTTTACAAAGAACTTTTTCAGGTTTTTTTTAATTTAGTTTTCTGAACTATCTTGCATTTTTAGACAACTTGTACTACTCGTAGCCGTGGACTTACTATTTCATTCAAGTAGACTTAAAAAAAAGTTGTGGATACTGATTTTAGAGAAAATAACTGATAGAAAGAATGAATTTAAAAGCAGATACATATTCACTGCTTTGTTATTTTTAGCTGATTCGAACGCTCGAACATTGATAGAATTTGTTTGATGTTATAACACTTCTTTAATTGTTGTACAGTAGTGTACATTGAAACACCAATATCCCTAACATTTTTCCAGAGTTTATGCAGTTTAGCAGTTCATTTGAGGTGTCACAAGAGGGGTGTACCATTTAAAATTTTGAAGAGTAATTTGTATTACAAAGGAGTTAAGTACTACAAATTTGCAAACGTACAACAAAAATACCTCTGTCAATAAAAATTGTCTTTCCAGAGATTGTAAAATTTCCCTTATTAGCCCATCAAATTAGACAAAAATAAGGCGATCGGTGGAAAAAATTCCTAGAAAGTTGGATTTTTTTAAACGCTTTCTTTACACTTGAGTTAACATATATCAAAAGTCCCCGAGGGTGGAGGGCGAGCTCGAGAAGAAAGCTGTCTTTTTATGGTTTTTTGCTTATATCTCGAAAACGGTCACTCCTATCATTTTTTATCTTCTTATCAAAATTAAAGCTAATAAAATTTGCTACAAGATGGTCCTATGCATTTTAGTTGTAGGACTAACCGTAAGCGAGCTACTAGATTTTAAAGTTTGGTGTCTACGTGACACTGCATTATTAAACATTAGTACATCGTAAATATTTATATGGAAATAGTGTGTGTAAAGCGTCCCCCAACTAAGCTAAGAGAGGGAAATAAGGGAAGAAAATACTTTCTTTCCTTGGGCTCTCCAGCTGAAGACGACAATTCAGCATGTGGGGATGTCCCAGAAGATATCATAGAATGAACTTTTGGGCTCAATACATTCAGTTTATTATAACTTTTATTCAAAACATCCATATTAAATCATCTATCTATTAGTATTGTACTGAACAAGACTGTAATTTAGTTTTCAATCTTTGGGTTGAAGACGAAAATGCAGCATATAAGGACGACTCTGAAGACATTATTGACCCTCATGCCTCCCCTGTTCACCTCTAATGAAGCGTTAGACCCAATAAATTCAATTTATTGTTAGCATTTCAAATCACAAAACATTTTGTTTTGAATCACATTTTTTTAAATGTTTATTTCTTTCCAGACCGATAACTCGCTTATTGTTAGTCCTACAACAAAAAGGCTTAGGACTATTTTATAGGAAATTTTATCAGCTTTAATTTTGGTAAGAAGATAAAAATTGATAGGAGTGACCGTTTCCGAGATATAAGCACAAAACCAAAAAAAGACAGCTTTAACACCCTCTCCATCCTCGAGCTCGCCCCCACCCTCGGGGACTTTTGATATATGTCTACACAAGTGTAAAGGAAGCGTTTAAAAAAATTCCAACTTTCTAGGAATTTTTTCCACCGATTTGTTTAATTTGACTGGGCTATTATTTTTTGAATTAATCAACCGCACATCAGCACAATAAAAAACAATACTTACCGCAATGTTCTGTGAAGTAGTGTGTAATTGTGTTTTAAATAAAAAAACAGTAGGTGAAATTTTTTATTAACAACATTGCCAGTTAGACTCTAATGTGTATTATTTTGTATCAACGTGTTTGTAACTGAAAAAATAAACCCATTCATGCCAATAAACCGTTTATAAAGCAATTGTTTGGTGAAAATATTTAGTTGGGAAATTTTGTTGTGATTATTTATTAATTCCTTTATAAAGCACACATAGTTATTGACCATAAAAATAATTTGTAGGATATTGCCTAATAAAACAGTGAAATGAATGTTTTTTTCATTAAGATCTTAAATATAGGTAAGTTAGGTATAATAAAGTCTCTCGAATCAGTTATAAGATAAGAACTTTCTGCACGAAATAATCTAATACAATTAAGCTAAAAATAGCTCATCTATAATAATAGTAATTCGCTTGAGAAATAACAACCCGCAAGTTCGTTGCATATTTATCCCTCGGAAGAAAAACGCTCGGCTCAAGTTTTACGAAGTTATAAATTTTTAAAATCCGGCTCTGTCTGTGCCGACTAAATAGCCAAATACCTCGGCACAACAAAGACCTGTTCGGTGTCCGGAGAAATAAATTAGTGTGACTGGGCTAGAGCCGACACAACAGAATAAAATCCCTTAACGTATTGAATGGTGTCAAAGCTCTACCTTGAAGCTTTCTAATTGGACGTTTCACGCCAGGTACCGAAATACCGATCCATTCACCTGGTGGGGTTTGGGCAAAAATAGTCGTAGAAGACGTTATTAATGAGAGCATGTAGTTTGGGCCTAGCAAAAATCAGTACGTTGATGCGGTGGTTACTTGTGAACCAGTGCGCAACGCCGAGATGGTGACGGGGCCCGAGGCGAGACAACGAGGAAGGAGTAGACAGCCCTCTCATTCAGTCATCGTTCGGCGTCCGTGATGTTCGCGCAAAGGCTAGTCTTCGTGGGGCTAACCACTTAATCAGTCGTCGTGCAACATGGTGTTGGTGGTGGGGCTTGTGACCCTCCTAGTGCTCACCCCCTGCTTGGGGGGCAACTGCCCGTCCCCTTGCACCTGCAAATGGAAAGGGGGCAAGCAAACAGTGGAGTGCACGGAGCGAGGACTCATCACCATCCCCGAGAGCGTCGATCCGGAGACGCAAGTATTGGATTTGTCCGGAAATAATTTGCAGATCCTGCCCAGAGAGACGTTCGTTCGGTCCGGGCTACTCAACCTCCAGAGAGTGTTTCTAAGACGTTGTCGGATCGGGCAAATCGACGATCTTGCCTTTAGAGGATTGACGAATTTGATCGAGTTGGACTTGTCGCATAATCTACTGACGGCGGTTCCGTCCGGGACGTTCCGGGACGTACCGTTCTTACGCGATTTGGTACTTGCGTACAACCCGATTCAAAAAATAGACAGTCAGGCTTTTAAAACTATTCCCGGACTTATTAAACTCGATTTGTCGAATTGTGAAATACAAGTTATTGCTTCGAAGGCGTTTGAAGGGATTGAAATGTTGGAGTCACTCAAGTTGAACGGAAACCGGCTCTCGGAGTTACGTTTGAGGACAGTGGAGACTCTAAACAGACTCCATGGGATTGAAATGCATGACAATCCCTGGCATTGTGATTGCCGGTTACGAGCGGTAAAAGAATGGCTCGTTAATAACAATATTCCTTACCCCATCTCACCGATTTGTTCCGGAGGACCGGAAAGACTCATCGATAAGACGTTTACGGAGCTTCACGTCGATGATTTCGCTTGTAAACCTGAAATCCTCCCTGTGAATCGCTACATTGAGGCGACTTCCGGCTCAAACGCGACGATTTTATGCCGAGCGAACGCCATCCCAGTGGCTAACATCAACTGGTATTGGAACGGACGTCCCCTTCTCAACAACTCAGCTTTCAGCTCACACCAAAGAATCCACGTTTTCGAAGAGGGCAAGCAGGAGAAACGCAGTGTTTTAGTGTTGACAAACGTCCAAGAGATCAATTCGAGTGAATTCTATTGTGTGGCGGAAAACCGGGCCGGCAATGCCGAAGCTAACTTCACCCTCCATGTCTCAATGCGAGCTGCAGGAATCACAACACTTGGCAGCGGCCAAATCGCTGGTCTCAGTGTCGCTCTCATAATACTAATAATCTTCATCCTCTTGGTCATTTTCGTGTTGCTTGTTCGCCTCCGCCGCATCCCCTTTTCCGAGAGCAAAACCTCCGGTCAGATTGAAGTCGTAACTGTGGTCAACGGAACCTCCAAAGTGGAGGAACCCTCTGAACATACCAAACCAACCGAGTTGAATTTCTGCAATCCTGTCCAGAAGCCGCCCCGTTTGAGCGACTCCACGATCCCTGCTTCCTGTTTCGTGTCTCCCTCGTCGGCCTCCGGGAACAACCCTGACCTAATCAACGACACCAAACCTTCGGAGGAGGCCGAAGGGCTGGAGAGGCCCGCCAGTGGGGAGTACAGTCGTAACGCTGATTCGCTCTATCCCTCGGGATTATGGGAGACGGACTATTCGCGTCAGGTGAATTTCTACGATGATAAGACACCCATTATGGACGGGATGAGTGGCGGAGGGTCGCTGGAAGAGTTGGCGTTCAGGGCACAAGGATATCCGGCTGATTATGGGCTTCCCATCGCTGACAAACAACAAACTTTGCCCACGAATGCGAAAACGCTGAGGGTGTGGCAGAAGGGAGGTGTTCCCGTTTTACCTCCGGTGACGGCACTCAAAAGAGCGCTGACTCACAGCAGAAATTCGCCGGATGAAGGGTATCAAGAAGGTTGCGGGACTGACGTTTAAGTGTGAATTTACCAAAGACTGCGTTCCTAAGACATAATTTAAGTTTTGTGTAACCGCAGAGCTGTGAGTACACCGGAAAGGGGATATTAGATAAGTTTGTATTTCCTTATGTGATAATTGTTTCGTAGCGAAACTTGTAAATATTGTGTATAGACTGTAGATAATGTTGTTTATGGCGTTATAAAATTCATAGACTAAGTATACACGCTCAAAAGACTGACCATTATATCTACCAACTCAAAATTCATTTCTAGATCCCCATTTCATTTATTTTTCTATTTATTGTAAATGTTCATTGTCAGCAGCTATAGCAAAGATTTTTATGTAACATAATAGTGTATTGTTGTTTGCAACAGACGTGTAAATGTTAATATATTACAATGTTATACCCTAAATTAACGGTACCTAATATCAATTAATAATAATAATTCAGTATTCTTAATGTTACCAACATGTATATAAATGTGAAAACGGTGCGTAACTTTTGGTAATAAACAATTTAAAAGAAAGTCATGTTTCATTCCAATTTCTCACACTGTCGATAATATCACTAACCCCAAAGACATCAATTTATCCCAATAGCTATTTTTCAACGGAAACAGGATATAACCACCTCCTCAAACGGGACACAGGATATGAAAATCCTATGTCAAACCCAAGTCCCGTTTCAAGGTATGTAGCGAAACAACACCCAATTCGGATTATCTCCGAAATTAATTAACACTGAAGTGGCGCTCCAGATGCCCTTGACTGATTACACTTTGCTCACTCCAATTGTAAATAATAATAAAAATCGAATTACTTACAGCTCTCAACAATCAAATTTTAGCGTGAAATTTAACATTTGTTTATTTCGAAAAAAGTACTAGTTTAGGTGTATCAGCTTTAATTTAACAAATTCTGAAATTAGTTACTGGCATTTTCAGAAATTGCAAAAAAAAACTCAACCTTTGTCAAAAGGGGAATATTGGGGGTATTTGGAAGTACTTCCTAATTAATAAGGTACGTAGCGAAACAACACCGAATTCGTATTATGTCCGAAATTAATTAACAAATTAACATTGAAGTGGCGAGATATCAGATGCCCTTGACTGATTACATTTTGCTCAGTCCAAATGTAAATAATAATAAATAATGTTATTCGATTATAACATCACGTTTTCGAGAAATTTAACATCTAAGGCTCTAATTACGAAAAAAATACAAGTTTAGGTGTTTCGGCTCTACATTTATTTAAATTAACTTAAAGGCATTGGCAACTTATTTTATTTATTTTATGTTTTAACGAAAATTGAAAATGTGATTCATTTTATGTCGGTGGGTCCTTTTCAACATTTTCTGCCATGAAAAATAAGCGAGATAATCACTTCGAAAGGAAGAAATCCTGACGTCACAACCGCCTCTCATCACAGAGTCCTCTTATCACTGAACCCTCTCATTCACTAAAAACTTGACAGATATTTGAACATTTTCCACACATCATCCACAAAATAAAAGATTAACTACTTTCTCGACTTTTTTCTGTTCTAAATTTTGTCTTGAACTTCGCGAAAACATCTCAAAAATTTTGTCTAGTTTATCAAAACTTTGTCAGTGTCACTTAAAAGTCAAAAACTATTTGATCTTAAAATTGAACCAAGTGCTTAAAAGGCGGTTATGACGTCATAATTCCAACTTTAAATCGAAATAACTCCAGTAAGAGAGCAGATACAGAGAAACGGTTTTCACTACTAATAAGCGTTTTCAGTACTATCATTTAAGACAAAGTTATTTTTTAAGTTGCCAATGCCTTTAACAAATTCTGAAGCTATTTAACGGTATTTTCAAAAATTGCAAAAAAAACTTTTAAATCGAGTGAATCTCAAAAAAACTGCAAGTTTTGTCTAAAAGGGACTAGTGTGGTGTATTTTGCAGTAACTTCTAATAAAATAATTTATGAAAATGCGGTGCTTCGTGAGGCGGAGCGGAGCGGCAATGAGATCTGTAATGGCCGAGCCGATTAACTTAAACTTCGTATGGCAGATTTGATGAAAATTTTTTAATGGCTAATTAAAGAAGTCTCGCTTTATTGCCACCCAATTAAAACAATCTTTGCGCTTCTGGCTCGGAATCAGACAAGGAATAAATTTGAGTGTTTTTTCAAGAGTCGAGTCCTGTTATGATGTGGTGTAAAATTTCAGTTCCAGATGGATTGTTGGGAACAATGAATCGGATACGACAAGTTTCTGGTCTGGTTACAAAAAGTTGTTTTCAATAGTATTTTTGTTTTATTTGTAAGTAGATCCACTACATTGCGGTTCAACTTCTCGTTTCAGTGACATTACAGATGCGCTTGATTTAATCTGCTCATCACTCAGACGGCACTGAAAATAGGCTAGATAAAAATCGAAAATGTTTTAATTTTGAAACATTGTCGGTGTAGAATTATCTATTACCCGCTGTTTGTAGGTCACAGCAAACGTAATCAATACGCGATGTAAAATAGCAACGATTTGAAAATAATTTTCAGCGGTGCGATACCAACCCTAAGTCGTTACCTCAAACACGGTATTATTTCCAGCTAATTTGGTAAATTATCGAAACAAGAATACATATGCTGGCGGAAGGGTTTCCTTTTTGTTTCGTGAATAGCGCCGAAAAACCCAAACTTTCTTTACAGCTCGAAAATGAATTGCTTTAATTGTTTTAGTACTAAGTGTACCGTAAATTTGATTTGAAACTTTTGCATAACGAGGGTGTAACAAGCCGTCGTGAGTGGCGCACGTGCTACTCCAGAACTTTCAACGACCTGACCAGCAGTTATGTCACCCTAAACGTGATAATAATGATAAATATGTTTTTCACGCTACTTTGAATTATGCCTTTTTAAGTAGCCTAAAGTGTATAACTGGTTGCCGACGATTGTTCAAACTATTGTGCTGCAACCGTCCCCTAAATCTGGCACCATGTGACCACTTCAGGAAACTGCTGACAGATGTCGCCAACACAAATGTAAAGATAAAGTAAAAAGTCCTTATTTGAAATTTTTTTTATTTAGTTATTTATTTAGCCATTTAAGCAGAGACAAAATTACGTATTCAATAAAAAAAATACAGTAGTAAATTGATAGCTAAAATATACAGTGTTATTCACATAAAACATAAACATAAGTCCAGATCCTAAATTTGAAAAATTAAGTCATAAATTCAAGTAGATACTAATTAATTGGCACATAATAACAGGAATCCAGTTAGCTTTATCATCTATATTTTGTCTTGCACTTTTAATTTGGTCAGGTTCGGAATCGTATGTGAATAACCCTGTAATTTGAAGTTACGTGCACAACACCTAGCAGCATATATTACCGACATAATTTGAATAATTGAATTGCTAATTTAGAACGAAACAATTATGCATTCAAAAATTTGGATTATAATAATTAATATAAATGAAAGAAACAATCTATGTTTTAATAGGTACCGACTTAATACAGTTAATTTTTACCTAAGAATGAATTCGAACAATAATATTTTTATCAGATTTATTTAAAGCCTGTTGCTACCTAATCCAGATAGATAAAAATCGTTTTAATTAAGGTATGAGATTTATCGGTTAAATAGATCACACAACAATTAAAAATAAAGACACTTTCCTCTTGAATGATTTTGGAAAACTATCGAAAACTAAATTTAGAAATGATAAAGGTTTAATAAAATTTTGTATTTATAGTCTCCGCACAATTGACACTGGCCCAAATAATAATAATAAATAAAATCCATAATTGGAAAAACTAGTTTTAATATTATTGCTCAATTTAATTTAAATAACAGTAAACAGTTTATTTATAATAGACTAATTAAAAAATTAAACACAAATAAATGTGTTTGCATTAATTACTCTGATTAAAACATTAATAAAAATAAAGATTGACAATGTACCAAAAACGTAATAGGCTTAGTAGATAATACCACACAATACCACACCCTAAACCTGATTTGATTACAGGAAGGTTTGTTTCTGGTCAACTTTATTGGCTTATAATTTAATAACGAACCGATAAATTACTCCATGACATGATCGCTACTTTCGGCGTAATTTTTCCTCCAAATGTGAGAAAAAAGTATAAAAATGTAGTTATTTCTCGTAAATTAATCGAGTATTGGTTTATCGGTAAAATGCAATCCCGTGTGGAACAAAATTGAAATAAAATAATAAATAGAGAACGGATCTGGGGCATAAATTGGGGTGCGGCACTTGGGATCCCGTACATTACCCGGTCTATAATCGGGTTATTATCTCCAATTGGTGTGATTATAAATTTCTAAAGTGAAGCTTGTGTGTATTATCACCTCTCGGTTGCAAATCCTGAATTACATCAGGTGGTAAGTTGAGTGAAAATAGGTAGGAAATTCGAGGTAATGGCTCATTATTTAGTTCAGATGGTGTACGTCCCTAATCTATATCTAAATTGTGATTTGTGGTGACGTTAGCCAGGTCAATAACAGTCCGGCGAGCTGAATAGAACGAGCAGAATCGTGACCAGAATAACTAGCAAGTGCGCTAACTGCGATCTATCTATCAAAAGTTTATCCTGGTCGATAATGTAATTTCCAACAGACCGGAAACGGATACAAACGGCATATTTACCGAGATACGGCCCGTCTCGGCCATTGTTCTATAATTTTCATGTTTCATATGAAAAGAAACGGGTTAATCCACTGATGGGACAGGATAATAGCTGACAGCGTAAACCCTAATTAATGGACGACAACAGCCACGATGGATAGAAAGATAACTTACAGTTCCAAATCCTTTGCGCACAATGAGATACGACGTTAATTTGCATACGTTTAGATTTTAGTCCGATTTAATACAATAAAGCGACTGCTTTCACTATTCAAATTGAATTGAATTTATATGCACATCCGGAGCGCTATGACGGAGAACCATTTATCCCTAATTTCACCCATTGCCATTAATTCCGGCCCATTGGAGAAATAATCGATCGTCTTGGCAAAAATTGGCTTTGACCGGTTGAGTATTTTTTCGGTGGGAGAGCGGCCATTTACCGAAGATTTCTTGTTGCTGTATATGCGGGTGGAGATACACAGTTTAAATGAGCAGAAAAAGTAAGCCATTCTTTCATCATTCCTCTTTTGTTGCTAAAGATCTTTTTACTCACATCGCCGGCCTGAATACAAATAATCCGAGGGGAAAAAGCTACACTTTAAATTAGAACTTTTGTTTTTGCTAGATGTATTTACCCAAATTTATGTGTAAAACTTTCTCTATAACTCGTAAAAATTGCATCTTTTATTACAATTTCGTTAACTTGCTGAACTTTATCCAAGTTTATAAGACAGGGTTGACTGCGAAATATGTAAAATTACAAAGGAACAGGCATTAGTCATCGCTAATTAAATTAAAAATTGTTTTCGGTAAACTAGGGGAAGAATATGTTGCATTGTGAATCATGATGATGACGAATGCGCCTAACATGTCCCACCAAAACGCATAAATATTGGGGGTTGAAATCAGGCTTAACTTGATTTATGAATAAATGGAGGGTGCTCCACTTAGTAAGCTTTCGTGACAAGTTTTAGAAAATGCCGGAAAAAATTGCTTTCTGGTCAAACACAATAGAAGTTTTACTTGAAAAGGCGGCAAGACAACCGATTTAATACGACCATCGATCCAAATTAAAATCATTCTTACAACTAATCGCATTTCGTCACACACAATAAACTAAGCTTTTACCTCCTCAAAAACACAATCTGATTAACATACAAATACTTTCGCATCTTACAAAAGACGGCATTGTACACTTGTCACAAATTCGAAAGATAAACATAGCGCAATTACGCCGCTTTTCCATCGAATTATTGTCAATTATCACTCTTTCAGATCGTTCAAAAATGCCAACACTTAATTAAAATCTTAATGAGAATTAATTGAGGTTCCGCCGCGTAATAACAATAAGACTCTCCGGGTTACAGGCCATTAGAACTAATGGCAGATCGCTACCTTCCATTTAGAACACAACCGGTGACTGAAAATGTTATATAATTATGGGCTGTAACGGTTTTAAGGCCTCACAATTTGAATGTAAAAAATCGCCTAAACAGAAAAATGCTTAGCAAACGCTGGCAGCCCTTCGTTTGTGCGAAAATGCAAGAAATACCAAAGTCACAGCTAAGCATTTGCCTTGAATTCCGGATTTCCGTCTTTTAAGACCTTGCCCGAATACTAATACATTACGAAATTTACGAAACGATCTCATTGTCTGCAGAGAGGTATAATTTCGATATTGCTATCATCCGCTAGTTATGAGCGAGCTTCTGCAAATTACAACTCCCCAATAACCGAAATTATTTCCAATTCACTAAATGAATTCTAGCAAATTTTTGAGTAAAACCAAGACGACGTGCGATTTAAAAAGCCTGGCTGACAGGTAATGGAGTAATTTCGTCGGTGATCAAATATGAAGTGCCTGCAGGCAAATAGATTTTCCGCCACACTTTAGCTCAATTATCGTGCAATATTATGCAAAAATTGGAGGGAGCGAGTTGTCCGGTGGAGCTGATTGAATATTTAAAGGAAACTCAGAGAAGCTTTCCACGCAAAGAAATGGGAAAATCTTGTTATTAAATTATTGAATCAAGCCTAGTTTGAAGCTGTTTCAAGATAGACGAATCAGGAATCACGTACAGCCCAATTATTGGTAGTCGTTGATTTAATTATGGCGTGGGAATCGCGATTCATGTTAAAAAGTTATGGGATAATTGATGATTAAATTTAAGCACTTTATTGATAAAAATCCGAGTCCTTTTATTAGCTAGTTCTAAAGTATGAAAAAATGTAAAACTTGGGAAGATTATGTACGATCAACGCTGGGATGGGCTCGAAAAGGCGATTTGGTGCACTGAATACGCCATTAAACACAAAAGAGTCGAACCTTTAAGAAGTTATTCCATCAAATTTTCATACAGTGCTCAGACTACGAACATCCGAAACTTGTAATTTCATTAACTAGGAGCAAAAAAGCAATTCGTCATTTCCTCGAAACGTAAACAATACGAATAATGGAAAATTAAGCACTTGAAAAAATTGCTAAATTCCCTTGATAAAAGCAATTTCCATTTTTAGCCAAAGTCCACCAAACAATTGTCTTACTATAGGTGCTACATATTTCCCTAAATGAATCTTATCAAATGTCAATCTTCCCATACAACAGATAAAAAATACTGCAAAAGATATCTGGGCTTTGAACGATGCAGTAGACTTTGCATTTTACCCTTTGTACAAACTTAATTCTTGAAATTTAATTGATTGATTAAAACATGCTCAAAATCGTTGACCATGTTTGGGAATAAATAATGATTATTGATTAGATACAAGGAATTAAACAGGCAACAACAAAACTTCAAAACAAATTTAAACGCTTTTTTCAAGACTGGTTAAACGCATAACAATATGAGACAAAAATAGATTTCAAAAAATTAAGCCATTGTCGAAACCACAATCAGTGACCTATTTCTCTTATCTTTTTTCTTCAATCATCTTCAAAAATGTTTGATTTGTAAATAATACTTAAAACGTTTGCATTTGTTAAGTATTTGTTAAGTATTTGTTAAGTACTATACCAAAAACATGAAAACTAAAATTTCGGTAAAAAACTAAAGTTTAGTGATAGAAGACATCCAACTGAGATAAAAGTTTTCATGGTAAAACATTGCTTGAGCCTTATTTCGCGTGATGTAGATCTTTGGGTTAAGTTTTTGACTGTTCAGATGATGTATTCGTGAATTTAGTTAGCAAAAAAAGGCAGATCTTATAATATTAAATAAATACATATGTTGAAATAATCACCAATTTGTGTTTTATTTTGTACAAAACATTTAACAAACTAGCAAATTCAACAATAAATTAAATCCGACATCGGAAATAGAGAAGTAATAAACTAATGTGCTTACGAAGAAAAAAAAAGAAAAAAAACAAAAATTTGAAATTTTATTGGTGAAAAAAAAGTGGACTAACGATAGCTATTTTGAATCGTAATGTTTCATCACATTAAACTCCCTAACTTGCACAATATTTCAACACTAAAATAGAATATAAAAGTTTTGTTTTATTAATTACTAATATATTTAAATTAAGACGAGTTTTTAAACATTTTTCAATAACAAATAAAAATCGATTAAATTTATTTAACTATCACTACGAGAGCTCTTATGATGTTGGTCATTTAAAATATTTGAAATCGAAAACAGTTTGTGGTTTATTATTTTGAATTAAATATGCAAACCAAAAATAAATACCAACCAATTACTTCAATGACTTCCCTTTATACAAAGCTAAAACCATTAGAAATTAATTTTATTTAGTAGTAAAATAAATTACGGAATCCATTTTATCGTTTATCGATTGTTTATTAAACGGTAATTAAAAAAACATAGCCACTTAAGATTATATCTACGTCAATGTGCAGGTGTTCCCATCGGAACACTAATTACTTTTACAATACTTAGCGAAACAAATAACAAAACATCCTCTGATCTATGATCATCTCTTATGTTTACGAAGCTCTTGTTGCTAACAAACACAATAAAATTCCGCATTGTGATTATTCCAATTCAAAGCATTATTGGATGCGAGATTCAGATTGAATCAATTTTATCAACTTCGTCAACATTCAGCTTGTGCCGATACAATATAATATGAATAATGAATGATCGTTGAATATCAATGTATTTTCCTTTAGAGTTGTGTTTCAAGTCCTTGTTCTAATAATTCCAAACAGTGTCTTTAAGCACGTTTCATGGTTTTTAGCACGTGAACGGGTCATGAACCAGTTATCAGTAAAAATTCAAGTAGCACTTGACAATAAATCTCAACCTTTTCCGATTTTTAATGAAAGATAAGTCCTATTGTGATCTTTGATTTCATCACAATATAAAAGAGAGTCGATCAAATCATCGCCACTTTCCAAAATGTTTGCTTTGGTGTTGTTGTGTGCACTGGTGACCTCGAGCCACGGTGCCCGAATCCTTGGGGTCTTCATGACCCCGAGCTACAGCCACCAGGTGGTCTTCCAACCCATCTGGAAGGAATTATCCCTAAGGGGCCACCAAGTGACCGTTCTGACGCCCAACCCACTCAACGACCCCAGTCTAACGAATCTCACCGAAATTGATTTAAGCTTCTCATACAAAACATGGGACAATTACAGCATCGCAACACTGGGGACCAAAGAACATTCAACAAGTGAAGAAGTGAAGAAACTATCAGAGGCGTATTTCGCCGTAAGTGAAGTGCAGTTGAGTCACCCATCCGTGCAAGAATTCCTCCAAAACAACACCAAACACCAGTTTGATTTAATCCTAGTTGAGTTTCTTTGGCCCATAATGTACGGCTTTAAAGACGTCTACAAGTGCCCAATGGTCGGGATTTCCTCACTCGGACTCACTGCAACCGCAATGGAAGCGATCGGAAACCCCAGCAATCCGGCCCTGGAACCCGAATTCACCCTCCCTTTCTCCATGAATTTATCGTTCAAAGAACGTGTGATTAGCACAGTGTTTAAAGTACTGTTCAAAGTGGGTGCTCAAGTCTCACTGCGGCCGAAAATGGAGAAACTCAAACAAAAATTTTTCGGTGATGTGCGCCGGTTGGAAGTCATAGCAAAGGACGTAAGTCTGGTCCTTGTCAACTCAAACCTGGCCTTGCAAAATGTCAAGCCCTTGGTGCCCGCTTTTGTCGAACTGTCCGGAATTCATTTGAAAAAACCCAAGAGTTTGCCAACAAAACTGCAAAAATATCTGGACGAAGCCAAAGAAGGTGTTATCTACTTCAGTCTTGGCTCCAACGTGAAGAGCAAGTTGTTGCCGAAGGAACAGTTTGAGAAATTCATGAGTGCCTTCTCGCAACTCCCTTACAAAGTCTTGTGGAAGTTTGAGAAAGAAGATATGGAAAATAAGCCGGACAATGTCGAGATTCAGAAATGGTTGCCTCAGCAAGACTTGCTTCGTAAGTTGTTTAACATAAATTTTGTGTTTTTTATTTGATGAAAAAATCATAGGGCACCCAAACATCAAACTGTTTATTACTCAAGCGGGGCTTCAGTCGTTGGATGAAGCCATTCGGGCCCAAGTCCCTATGCTCACAATTCCCTTCTTTGGGGACCAAAGATACAACAGTGACCATTTGGTACAGAGTGGAGGTGCCCTCTCGCTTGATTTCCATTCGTTTACTTCGGGCGAATTTAAAGAGAAAATCAGCGAACTCATCATGAATCCATCGTGAGTTAATTTGCAATAATACCGCCCCAAACAACTAACTGTAATTTCTGCAGGTACAAAAAGAAAATTACAAAACTGTCAAAGATAGCAAGCGATCAGCCGATGGAAGCTTTGGAAAAAGCCGTGTGGTGGATTGAATACGTTATAAGGCACGATGGGGCTGAACATTTGAGATACGCCGGTGTCGATATGCCATTTTACCAGTATTTCCTCCTGGACGTAATTGCTTTTATCATAGCTACACTCGCCTTAATATTCTACGTCCTCCGAAGAATATTCAAGCACGTTGTCGTGTGCTATAAAGTCGTCAAAAACGTACTCAAATCACTCACGACGCTTAAAAGCCACACTGAATAATCGACCAATCTCAACTAATTCTATTTATTAAGCCTTTTAGGCCCATTTTTCTACTTCCCCCTTAGTAAATAAAGTTTTAACACAGAAAATCGCTTTTTAATTCACTCCAGTCCCATATTTCACTGTGCTTTTGGCACAATTGAAACTTTCGATTCGTTCAATTTGAAAAATAGAAAACAGAAAGATCTCTGATTTATTGATTGAACGGCCCTTGAAATCCATAGATAAAGCTATCTGCTGGATAGAGCAAGTTATAAAGGAGCAAACCACTCGAAAAGCCGGCCGGAGGATATGCCGCTTTATATGGATACTCTGTATTTGAGTAATCTGATTTTTAACCATTTTTATAACTTCTAAATTCTGTTATACGATACGTATTGATTCAGGCTCGGGTCATAAATACTAAATGGCCATTTAAATTTCATATTCGGGAGAGCAGTGGCTTGTGCAGCGTCAATAAATATAAATAAGGAATGCAATTATTAAATATTTTGACATTTCACCGGCAGAAATAGTTGAAAGTAAAAATACACTAATTAACAACGAGACCAGTTATTTCCTTTTCTAGTTGTAGCTTACAATAAGAATTAAAGCGGGTTTTGATGAAAGTATTACAGTGGAGTCCAGTTATAACGAACCCGCTTATAACGAACTTCCGGATATGACGAACTAGATTTGACTTAAAATATGATGCAATTTTCCGTTTATAATGAACTTTTCGCCAAATTTTGAGGAATATGTTGGGGTTAATAATAACAAAGCACCAATAAAAGTGTTAACTTATGAACAAATTATTGCATTACTATTTGAAAACATTCTAACATGTGAAAACGTGTGTTTTTAAAGATAATTACAGTGTGAATTTGATAGTATTTAATGCTAGAAAAACTCAAAAGAAGTCAAAACAATTCAACTTGCTTTATCCAAATGTTTTTATCCACTTTTTAAAATTAGGGTAGCCTATCATAATAGAAAACTTTACTCTTTAACAAAAAAATTCATAACTCAAAAACTAAAAGCCGTAGAACAAAACGGTTTCTTCCAATGAATTCTGCGGCTCATTTTCCGTATTATACCAGTTTTTCACGAGATTAAAAATTTTGAATTTTTTTGCTAAAAATTAGGGTAGCCTATCATAATAGAAAACTTTATTCTTTAACAAAAAAATTCATAACTCAAAAACTAAAAGTCGTAGAGCAAAACGGTTTGTTCCAGTGAATTCTGCGACTCATTTTCCGTTTTATATCAGCTTTTTACGAGATTTAAAATTTTCATTTTTTTTGCTTAGAATTTTAATGGTCAACTTACCTTCATAAAAATTAAAAAAAATTTTTTTTTCAAAACTCACTCCAGCAAAGTTTTATGGACTTTTCTATACTTTTACAACTCTCTCGAGTTGTTAAAAGCAGAAAAAAAGTTAATATGTTTGATTTTAAAAATTTAGATTTTTGCAACTTTGGTCGATTTCCGGTACTCGGAACATTCATCGAGTAATAACTACGGAACTATTAGAGATAGCCCAATGAAGTTTATCATCGTTGGAAAGCTTTTTTAATTATTTATCTTTTTCAAGAAAGATTATTGTTCTCCAACTTATAGTTTTCCAAAAAATTTCGAAAAAAATCAAAAGTAGGTAAAATTTTAAAAAATTCATAACTAAAAAACTATTGGGAATTTGGCGATTTTCTCGACGCCAATCGATTCCCTGGATCATTTTACATAAGATTGGACCAAAATAGTTCCACATTTTTGAATAGTTTTGCCGTAATTGAGAAAATAAAAAAATTAAAAAATTTGTTAACACCCCCCCCTACAAAATGGTCAATTTTTAAAGTGTCTCAAAATCAATTTAAACCTATCTTATCTTATAGATTTTGATGTGCTCTTTACGATGGGAAAAAGCGTTTTCCCCTAGCCCTTTTAGTTTAGCCGTAATCGGCGTTTGAAAATTAATTTTTTTTGCGAGATATCGCCTTGAAACTATGCCATTTTGTAGCACTTTTTATACCAGTTTTAATCGATTTTGCCGTTTTTCTCTAGCTCTAATAGTTTCGCCGTAATGGGCGTTTAAAAATTAAGAAAAAGTGAAAATGGCAACTTTTTTGCGTTTTTCTCGGAAACTATAAGACTTGGAGCAAAAACAATGGACCATCGGATAGCGCTTGAAATTATATATTTTCTCGTCAAAACCCGAAGCCGCTCCGGGCAACGGTTCCGGGTACATAGGCATTCAAAGTTTTACACTAAAAAAATCATAACTTAAAAACTAAAAGTCGTAGAGCGAAACGGTTGGTCCCAGTGAATTCTACGGCTCATTTTACATATTACATCGATTTTTCACAAGATTTAAAAATTTGAATTTTTTTGCTTAAAATTAGGTAGTGGAAAACTTTATTCTTTAACAAAAAAATTCATAACGCAAAAACTAAAAGTCGTAGAGCAAAACGCTTTGTTCCACTGAATTCTGCGGTTCATTTTCCGTATTAAACCAGCTTTTCACGAGATTTAAAATTTTGATTTTTTTTGCTTAAAATTAGGGTAGCCTATCATAATGGAAAACTTTATTTTTTAACAAAAAAATGCATAACACAAAAACTAAAAGTCGTAGAGCAAAACGGTTTGTTCCACTGAATTCTGCGGTTCATTTTCCGTATTAAACCAGCTTTTCACGAGATTTAAAATTTTGATTTTTTTTGCTTAAAGTTAGGGTAGCCTATCATAATGGAAAACTTTATTTTTTAACAAAAAAATTCATAACACAAAAACTAAAAGTCGTAGAGCAAAACGGTTAGTTCCAGTGAATTCTACGGCTCATTTTCCGTATTAATTCCAATTTCAGTTCATAGTAGAATTGCAACAGCGCATTTGAAATTTTCGATGTGAAAAACAAAGCACAAATTGAAAGTTTGTGTAAAAGAAAAGAATTATGTGTTAAACTAAATCCCAGCGACACGTTTTGAGCTATAAAAAACACCAGAAATTCTCAATTTGTGCTCCATTTCACTCCAAGAAATGCAAATGCATAGTTGTAAAATTCTACTATGAACTGGATATATACTAGCTAAAACTCTTATATCTCAGGAACTATAAATATTCGGACAACGCAGGTTGAGATACTTTCACTTCTTTTAAGCTTACAATATTTGCGCAACTATAAAATTGACACAGTATACATATTCCCACTGTCTCAAAGGATTCATGATTTTTTACAATACTCATTTATTTCGTCTTATTTTTTATGTAAAGTAAAAATAACTGCTAAAAAGCCACCACTTTAAGCTTACCACTCATAGCGAACCTCACTGATTTTGATACATTTTCCGAGTTCGTTATAACCGAACTCCACTGTATTGGAATTAGAATTTTCGTGAGGTATGAAAATGTCAAAGTTTTGTAATTATGAGCAGCGATCGATGGTTTTATTATAACGAAATTTGAGTAGGTGCGGGTTTGTATGCAGGCCCTGATCAGAGTTTCAAAGGAAATCTATAATATTTCAGGTGAATGTTTGAGCATCACTACGACAGAAATTCGCCCTTGCTTTTGAGTTAATCAAGAGCAAAGTTTCCGCTGTTTAGCGAAATATCGTTTTACAAAATCATGTTGCCGGATCTCACCTCCGGCTAAAACAATAAGAAATTAAGGGGAAGCAGCACATGCTAATAAGATTGGAAGCGTACAATTAAGGCAGTCATATTTAATCAGGCTCCTTAGGCAAATAATTGAAACTGGGGCGCAAACCGCTTGTAAAAATGTAAATGTCCGTGTATGGGTGTCAAGCCGCGATGAAGCTCGTATTTCTAAGCGTGTTAAGACAACCTCGAGGTCCCGGATATAAATCTGGAGCGGAGGCGGCTCGACAATGCGGGAAGAGAATTGATTTCGAGTGAGATCGGAATGCTTAGATGCGATCTGATATATCGTTTCGCCCATATCGCAGACATTTACAACAACTCACCCTCATATTGTCGGATTCATTACTAAACATGAGAAATGTTTATTGGAGTTTCAAGTGGAACGGTTTAATTTCAAGTGATTTCAAGGAATGCGTGCACATCAAATTTTTCCGAAACGGCGTGGCTTTCAATAAATTTCAGACTCAACGTCATGTTTACGTAATTTTTTTCACTCCGATGGTAGAGATGTCAGCGTGGCTTAGGTCGATTCGGGCACTTTCAATTGATTGAATGGTTTGGCAAGCGGTAGGCCGCGATTTCTATTGAGAGGGTCTTTGATTTATTTTCTTATCCATATTCAGGAGATATGCCTCCTCGCACTAGCATTCCGAGCCAAAAGACTTTCTCAACCAAAGCTCTCGCATGTGGCCAAACTCAATCACACTTTTCCGAGCTTGCCACAGCTCTGTTAGTGCCAAGAATCTAGTTAATTTTAAAATGTTATTAAAAAACTGGTTACCCTTTTTTGGTCAAACAAAAGCCGTGTGGGTCGGAAATAAATTTGAAGATCAGCGCAAATCCCGCGATCATTAATCACAATTTAGATACAATGTCAAAGTTATTAAGTCAATGAAAACCATTTGTTAGAGAAAAACGATTAGAGGTAATAAATAACTTATAAGATCCATTAGCAGAAAACGAAAATTAATAGAGCTTAGTTCGCAGTAGAGCAAACACGGATTCGCAATCAATTAATAATTGTTGGACCATGCGGAATGAGCTTGTATGAATTTTTGTAAAGTTGTAGTATCTAATTCGTAGGTGGCTCATGTCTCTGTTAATAGTATATCTCTTGTTACTTTTAAAGTTTGATCCTGTTTAGCGGATGAAAGGATAAGCGTGTATAAAACTTGAACAACAGATCGGCCGGAGGAACTGAGAGCTTCAACGCGAACAGAGTAATGTAGCGAGCAAAACTGATGGGTGAATTTCAAGTTTCCTACATCTTAATGCAACGAATTCATCACGTGTGCTGTACTCGGCTATTATTACGCCCCCAGCCCGTCATACGAGCCGGCTTAACCGATTCAGCCCTAATTTTCCACGAATACACAGTCGAAATTGAATCGCGGATGTTTTATATGCAAAGCCCGACTTTCGAGGACTATACTAGAGCTTTTCCAAAATTAGAGAAAGAAATGGAGGATTAGTTGTCGCGTATTGCATTCTTACTAGCTCCAATTTCACGCGGCCTGGCCATTTGCCACTTCAATTTATTAGGTCTCACTGCACGTCACCATTTTTACATCAACAGCTCCCGAATCGTTAATCACGACACGAGCAAAAAAAGCACAGCTTGTTTCAGCTTGTCCGAAAAATTGCAGAGATTGACGCACAGACGGCAAAAGCCTATTTGCATTCTGCGACACCTAAAGCTCCAAGAAATGAACTCGCAAACGCCTTTGCCAAGACCATTTCAATCCAATTTAAAAAAGAAAAAACATAACATGAAACAACGCACTTGGTCCAATTGTTGACCTTTGAATATTGTTATAAAGAACTGAACAAGTTAAAAATTTATTTGGCTTAAATGAAGGATGATTTAGAATCTCAACGTCCAATTTTTAGAATGTTTAAAATGTGCAGAGAGCATTGTCGTAAGGCAGAAAAACTACTCTCAATAAAAAAATGTTCAATTTCAGCTTAGTCTGTTGAGCATCTCGAGAAATCGCAATTGTTGTCCGTTTTTGTGTTCCAATGTCTTTATGATCCTAAAATTCAGTAAAAAATAGCTCCCCGGTAAATAAATGACTCTTGTCTGAAAGTAATGTAGTTCTAGCCCGGCGCATCCACCATTTTTAAAGTTTTTCTATTTTGCATTTTCGATAAGATTTAATGTGCAACAACTAGCTTCTTTGCAATTGTTGTAGATGTTTCTAAACTATTTAATAATAAAAACAATTAGGTACTGTTCTAATTTTCAACTAAAATGTTGCACTGCACAAAAAAATAGCAAGAGCCTTTGACTTACCTTGCTTGTAGTCCGTAGAATGTTTGATGTTTCTTTCACATAATAAAGAAATAAAACAAACCGTTAGCAGAATAATGCTAGATAATCTCAAAGCCCATTTTTTGGAATGTTTTAAGGGTGCAGACAAATTTTCAAATTTTCTTAGTTTCATTAATGTTCAACTTCAGCTTACGCTTTTCAGCATCTCGAAAAATGCTTTTTGTTGTATACTTTTGTAAAAGTGTCTCAAAATAATGTATTAATTGTTTCCAAATATACTAAAAATTAGCTTTTCGATGTATGAAAAACGTTTACTCAAAAGTAAATTATTCCGGCACATCCACCATTTTTAGCGCAATTCAAATTTACAAAAACCTATTTTTTTTAGGGGTCATTCACGAAACTTATCTGCAAATCGTTAACATAACTGCAACTTGCAATTTCGTTACCGATGCTTATCGAAATATTTGCAACCTAATTCACAAAAAAATTGCAAGTTATTGGTACCTTACCGGATAGTTAACAAGTTGTTTATAGCCACCATATAGCAACGCAAGCTGAATTGCAAATCTAAACGTCACTTGTCAAATTTTTAAAACGAAAATAAAATTTATAAATAAAATGTGGTAAAAGTAATGGTGAAAACCTCAAAAGGCCAAAGAGAATCTAATTATTTCAGCCATTGAGACCGAGGTATTGACTGAAAAAATAGAAAGCAGCTGTTTGTAACTATTTTTTATCTAGTTTAAGGACCGCAACGTACACAGATCATGAAAGGCCGTTCGTGTTTCACAGGTCTTGAAACGTATAACGAGTGGTCTGTGGTGTCTCCTTTTGGAAGCTGTGCAAATATGTTACATCGACAGAAAAAATTATAATATTATATTGTGGGTTGTGACTGAGATGGAAGTAAAATGAACGAAGGAAACAGTTACACTTTTTTTAGAAACAATCTAAACTACCACCGTATACAATGTATTTGAATTATGAATAAAATAAGCATAACAAAATTTTTGTTTTACGCAATTTTTCAAATTATTAAAGAAAGTATTAAAGCAAAAATCATCAACGATATTTTTTGTGACTACTGGCCGAAGCCGGTAAAACTCTTGTAGCATTTTCCATCAAACACAGGACACCACTCATCTACTCAATCAGTCCAAATTTGTAAAAAAGTTTATTATAAAAAAATCGTACTCCAAAATTTTCACAAGAAATTTAATTAAAACCAATATTTCACTAAAAATTCAAGTCCTACATTTATTTCCAAACCCCTTCTACTTGAAATCAACTTGAAATTTAATGCAAAATTAAAAAGTTGATAAAAAATTCAACTTGCAGTTACTTTGCGGCAGGGAACAAGGTACCGCAAAATACAAATGCTTATCTGACATTTGCAAATGCTTGCAAGTTTTGATGAATTACTTTAACGAGTGCTAACGATTGCCATGAATACTAATTTGCAAATTTTTCAAGAATTACTTTAACGACGATTGCAAGTTATCTGACACTATCGAGCGTTATCGAGTTTCGTGAATGACCCCCTTAGCATATATAAGAACATATTAATATTTACAAAAATGCACAAACTAGCAAAGGGCTTTAAAAACAATTAGACTGTGATGCTAAAAGGCAGAATATTTAAACTGGTTTCATCATCTTGACTGAATCATCAGCTTGGGAAAAATTGACATAACTGTGATTGAAGTCAGTTCGCAATTCATTATGTAGCGTTTTGTTCTTTTTTATGGACTTTTTTTTTCACATAATGAAGAAATGAAGCGAGTTGTTAGAAAAATAATACATCATAATCTCGAAGCCCGCCATTTTTTGAAAAATTTTAAGACATGTTCATACGGCAAAAAAATGTTTTCAATAAAGAAATTTCAAATGTTCGACTTTAGGTTACTCAGTATAGTCCGTTTTTGTTAGCGTCTTAAATGCAGTAAATAAATAAATGAAGTGCATAAAAAAATAATTTATTTCTAGCCCGGCGCATCCACCATTTTTACATAAAAATATTTGGCTTAGATTATTGTAAATATTTCTATAGCGGATCTTGTTTCAAATTAAATATTGCAAAAGCCTTTGACTTACCTTGCTTCTAATCGGTAGAATTTCTGTTTAAATATGAAAAAAAACGGATGCACAAACTAGCAAAGCTCTTTGAAGATAGTAAGACAGTGAAAAGGCAGAATCCTAAACTTGGTTTCGCCATCTGAATCATCAATTCAGAAAAAATCGAAATAGAAGTGATCACAGTCAGTTCGCGTTGCGTTTCGTCCCGTTTTTGATTTTTGGTCTTGGAGTTTCGCATAATGAAGAAGTAAAGCGTGCCGTTAGCCAGATAAGAAGTTGTAGGGCAGCCTTCGTAAATTTAAGTAATACAATGTTAGCATATAGTAATTTAGCAGTTATAAGAACGTCTATATGTAAATAAGACGGAAATGGTAAAACTTGAGTTGTCGGAACTGGTGTGTTTCCTCTAGAGAGGTCGGTGTCAGTCTTATCAGCGAGCCTGCCACACGCACACTTTACAAGCCCACATTTCCCTATCATACCACCAGGGACAAGTCTTGTATTCGTATGCTCGAAACGAGCCATGATCCTAGACAGTCTGTACTTTCTAATTTAACTTTGTGCGATACTTTTCTAGCTTTAACTAAATAGAACGTTATAATTGTTACGGTTTCAAGTGCTAAGTAGTTTTGCGTCGTCGGTGGACAATGGCATGTTTAGACACACATTAGAGATGTTTTATTAAAGTCGCTTGATAAGTTAGTTATCCGGTTTGGTAATTAAACAGCAAACTAGCCAGTCAATCTTTCAAGTAAAATGGATTCGAGTCCAATTAAACGGAAAGCTATAGCGCGTCGGACTGCAGCCTGTTTAAAAGATTAAAGTGCATACAATAATTCTTTTCGGCTCATAAATTTGTAAGAATTATTTTTATTTCTTTGGATTATAGCAAGAGTCGCTTCTGGCTGTTAATAGAACTTCTAACGCACTTTGTTCATAACTCACCGTAAATGGGGGATTGAGGCACCTAAACGACTCTCGCAAAGAACAAATACCATCTCAAACCTCATATCTAATATTCTGCCGGCTTTGTTTTGCTCCGCAATCAATTGCGAAGTTAATTCACGAAATATTACACGACTTGTACCTATATTAACGTTATGTAGCCTAGTTTTTGATATCGTTCTGGCGCCGGCTGCTAAAGAAATTGTGACAAATGGCATTTAGAGAAACAGTTTGTTCCCTCTCAACTTTTCTCAATGTAGCGCGTGTTGGTGGCCATTTAAAACCGCGCAAACTTCTCGAACACCGTCTGGCGAAAATCGGATTACCTGTCACGCAGATCATTTCTCAGTTTTATGTTTTCGAAATTACCGAATTTCCCAGAATAATCGATGGCTAGTTGAAGCAAACTTTCGAGAGGGTGATTCTTTGTTTCATTTCGACATGTAAGTAAGATTTCGCATCGGGTCAATTATGCGGAGGCTTATCAAGCTATCGTTAATCTCATGAGGGAGCTGTAGGTATTACAACCCTAAAGTTTGGAACTCAAGGGTATATTTAGCATACGTGCAAGTCAACCAAGAAGCTTTAAGCTACACTTCCTCATTTTCATCAAACTCTTCACTTCACAACGGCAATTTATGAGAGATTATTCTTGTAATTGCAAAACTTAAACCGCTTGATCTAGGAGAGATAAATTAGCTGCAACTTTTCACCACCCCCACGCCCACATCCGACTCAAATATTTATTTCAGTAATAGCTAATTCATGCATTTAAAAAAAAACAGTCGGGAAAGTCGAACAAGTCTGCATACTTTCCACAATGATTTACAGAGTTAGATAATAAAACAATGTTTAATATTTTTATAAAAGGTCAAGAGACAGTGGCGGCTCGTGATAATGGCTCCAATATTACATTTTCAAAACAAAATCATATTTTTTGGTTTTTTAAAACACACTCTAAAAAGCGACTGTAAATTTACAAGAAAAATACATCAAATTTCATGCTATTTTGTACAGAAATCGTTTAAATTTACGCACTTTTATGCGTTTTCGCATATTTTTTGTTGATAATACAAATAAATTGTAAAACTATGGAACGTGCTGTAATTTTCTGTAAATCTCTGTAAATTTCCTATGTAACTAAACATTTTTTACGTAACTTTACACCTTTTATGGGTTTTTACATTATGTTGTGTGATTTTACATTATCGGTATGTGAATTTACGTTGTCCAGTGCGAATTTTTCCTAAGCGCATGCGTATGTGATCAAAAATTGTTCTACAAACGTCAACGCTAGCAATAAAACTGAATTTTTGTAGTTAATATATTTGTTAATGTGAACTACGGTAGCCACCAAAGTAAGTATAAAACCGTTATACCGAAACACTTTTTAGACTTTGTCTTTTCATTTAAGAATGTATTTTTGTGAGCAATATGACTTAAAATCTCAAAAAGCAAGCAAAACCGAAGTTCTCTCAGTATTCACGATGGTCGTACATTTAAAAGAAACTTATTTTTTCAAAGAAACAAAGGCGCTATAGAGATCATTTTGTATCAGGATGCATTGCAATCCTCTAGGTGCATCAAGAAAAAAATATAAAATTGTTGGAGTATACGCAAGAATATCAAATATACCCAGTTGGAGTCATTCAAAGGTAGAACAGATACTACTTGTCGCCTTAATTTATGACAAAGATGTGAAATTATTTGGTTTCCCAAAGATTCTAGACGTTTTAATGAAACACCTACAACTACTGGAAACTCAGGGAATATCTGTTCAGTTTAAGTCGTCAGTTTCAACAATACAGTCAATAAACACAGTACTTAAAGGTTCAATTATTGCTATGTGTGGAGATAACTTAGGAAGCCACCAAATAGGAGGTTTTACTTTAACACTTTAACACAAACGGATTCTTCTGTAGATATTGCTATGCCAATAAAGCATTTACCAATGAAGACATTACCAAACTGGATTTATGTCGAAACGTATTTCTTAAAAACAATTTTTGTGTATCTACTTTTTAATTTAATAAATTTATTATTTTCTGTAAATAATTGTTTGTCTAACCCGTATTTTTAGTTACTACTAAAATCTTAAAAGTTTAGTCGAATGCATCTTCGTACCAGTAAATTCACGATATTCTTGTGATGTGTAGGTATGTGTGTTTGCGCACCAAAAAAAGAATTTTTGTAAAAATTCACAATATCTATTGTAAATATACTCAGTGAATTCGCACAGATTATTGTAAATTTACACAGTGAATTCGCAATGTTTGTTGTACATATACATAGTAAAATCACAATACGAAACGTAGTTTTACGGTTTTGTGAATTACATATCTCATTGTGAATTTACATCATGTTCCGTAAATCTACATATGAACGGTAATAATACATCAATAATTGATGGTTACCGGTAACCATCATTATTTACTGTAAATTTACATGATTTACTTTTTAGAGTGCAGGCCAAAAATCACTTAATTACGCCGAAAATTAATCTATTGCACTATATTTAGCCTACGTAATTATTTATTCAAAATTATTATTTTCATTTTTCAATTACCAATAAAAATTGAAAATTTCGTTACTTTCGCTTTTTTGAGTGTGTCAACACGTTTTTCACAAAAAACTCATTTAATTCACAAAATAAATAAAGGTCCCAAATATTTTGGAGTATCTCTGTAGATTTATGTTCTTTTTAGACAAAGAACAACTCACTTATTTTGCGACATTTTGTCATTTATGGAGCTCGGTTTTTAAGACAGAAACTCGCTTCTTCGTAAAATATTGTTAAAAAACACGCCGAAAAACCATCCAACTGTTTTTAGAAATTTCACAAATAATTTTCCAATGACGGGGATAAAAAATAGGTAAGCTAACCAACTTTGGGGTGTTGAATGTTTTTTAATGTTAACATTTTTTATTGAGATTTCTTAATCTTACTATAGATTTTGACCTGACGAGCTACCATTGTCGAGAGATGAAGATCGGTTGCATTTGACTTGAAATGAGTTCAAATAAATTGCTATGGGCGTAATTTGAAATTAAAATTTAAAACAAAAAATTTACATGTAGCTCGGCCAATGTTTAAAAATCATTAGTTTTATAAACCAACTATAAAAAGAGCAAAAACCATTAAAACGGAAAATATCGTGTTTGATAAAAATTGCATTTCGCTCTGCAAACATAATTTATTTGAAAAAATTTATTCATCATCCGGTCGATATTCCGGCTCTTTTATTAGAGCAACAAAATTATTTTAAACCGATGTCTTTGTTTCCGAGAGTGCAAAAATAGCGTATAATTTATTGGTAGCCCATCAAGGCGGCAAATGATAAAGAAAAAGGAAGAGGGTGGACAATGTGGTTGGCATTCGAGACACGAGCCTGGAGTGAGATTTATATCGCCTTTGGTTACTGCTTTTGTCGCTAGAGGTGCTCTATTTTATCGCTTCTAGTATTAAACAGGCAATACAATCTCTCGGCGCCCAACTTCGCACAGATCAACAATATAGTGGTCGGCGTAAACCTTATCTGGAGGCAAGACTGATGCCCTTCCATATATACCAGATGTTCACTGGATGTTATTACACAACGTGCAACCAGCCCCCATTTCTGTGGGTTATCGCAAGAAATAAGACTGATAGCGGCGGAAGATTACTGCATAAATAATTCTCCCCAGACGAGGAATTACACACAAATTAATTATCAAAGTCCTGATTAAAAATGTAGTCGAGGAAAAATGGACGAGTGTGTCCTGGGATAGCTTTCACCAGTTGTCAGCTATGTAATGGATTAGAGGGCAAGATATAGGTACACATCCCTCTGGACAAACACTGATACTGTTCCTCTTTCAAGCGTCATTTATGACATGGTACTTGGACAAACTTGTAGCGAGAATTATTATCATTTGTAAACCCTGTACTCAACTCGTGACGACAGGATTAAACACGGAGCTTTCAACAAAGTTAAACAAAGCCAAACGAGGCGCAAAAAATCAAATTAATTTGAAGATTTCATGCTTCAGCAGCAATATTGGCGCTGATAAGATCAGCGATAACTAGACCTAAAACAGTCTAATATATGCACGTCTATACTCTCACCGTAATCCTGTTATCTTGCATGAGAGAGAGCTCTGTCCGATTACTTTGAAGATACGACCCAGAACTCGCAAAGGATATTTTCTTGCCGTTCTACCTGGTGTTTCCCCTAAAATGCCATTTTTATTTCGCCATCAGTGGCCAGTCAATATTACTTAATAATAATATTAATAATAAAAGTTACATACATCCTGTTAATTTGTTTGGAAGGTTGTACATTTTCAAAAAAAAAACACTCATTAATTATTAAATAATAATAGTTCATGAAGTAATTAAAAGAGAAAACTAATTAACGAAATACAAAGAATTTGATTTTTTATAAAATATGTAGAATGATTTGAAAACTCCTCTGCTGTTCTGTCTTCTACACACTAGATATGATGCACTGAAATGTACCTATTTATGTAATTATGATTAAAATAGACACAATGTCTATTTGCAATATTAACAATGGCCAGGATTATGATTTATATATATTTTCCAAATTCATTTTTTAATTACTCGTTTAATTATATTGTTTTATTGCCAGATTTAACATTTTTTACAAAATCGACGCATAAACTTGTATCTGGATCGCAATGAATATCATTAATTCATTAAAGTACAGATCACAAATATTCAACAAACCAATTAAAGTATGGCAGTAGAAAAAAATCCACCTTTATTATTGTAAATACCTCTGTAAGCAGGTGTAAAAAAGTGTACAACTAATTTCAATTCAAAAAATAATTCAGTAATTCCAATAATCCATATTAAATTCAAATTAATTCTAGTAATTGGTTGTTGGTCCCTATTCTTACAATTTTTTGTAATTTTGTAACTAAAACTTTTCTTACAATAGTAAATCAACATAAAGCAATATGTCTAATAAATATAAAAAAAAGATTGACTTGTAATTACAGTACAATTTTTGATTTAAATCTAATAAAAGATGTACCTACCTTTTATACTTTTTAGTCCAGTTGTCGGGCACCAACTATTTTAATTTCCCTAATTCCAAAATAATCCCTGTAATTCGGAGTTAATTTCGATATTAATTTGTAAAAAAATTAATGTAATTTTACATTACAGATAATCTTGGATAATTCCAAAAAAATTCCAGTTGTTCTGATTAAATTTCAAAAATTCTTACAACCAATTTCAGAGTTAATTGTTGTCTCCTCGGTATAATACAATCTGACCCGCATTCAGTAATTTTTGACAAAATTTTGCAAAATAAATAAGTTTCCAGATCGAAAACTATATAAACGCCAGTCAAACACAAAAATAACACAATTTCAATTTATTACTCAATTCGGCGATTTTTTAGCTTATTTTTGACAAACTGAATGAAAAATGTTTGAATCAATAAACCGCACAAGCAGTAAAATCGTTTCATTTTTGACCCAATTCAGTGGTTTTTTCATACGATTCAGCGAAGTTTAAGAGAATAAAAATATATAAAAAAATGTTTTTAAAAAAAAGCTATTATTTAAAAGATGCACTAAAAAGTAAAAAATAATGTATTTCAATGACAGGAGAATATTTTTTTCTTATAGGTTAAAATTCTAAAATTTATAAAAGGTTTGGGAGTTGTCAACTGAACAAAGTAATTCAGTAATGCCGTAGTTTTATAACTCCCAAGGCTTTTATAAATTTTAAAGATTTATCTCTCATTGAAACTATAAATTACATTAGCTATTATTTTTTTGAATGGCGTGAATAATTTATAACAGATAATTTTGAGAGAAAATGCGTTTTTACAGTTTTGAAACAGCTAGTATATAGAATTGCATTGTCATGCAGATTAAGTAAGCATGTTAAATTTCATTTCATTGCGACTACAGGAACCCTCTTAAATTTACAAATCGAGAACCCCTTTGTAAACATAACCTAAAACTTCAAAACCCCATTTAACCCCTTTAGGGGGTATTTAACTACATAGGATTGCATTGTTACGCAGATTACGTACGCATGCAAAATTTCAATTCAGTGGGACAACGGGAACCCTTTCAAATTTCAAAATAACCAACAGACAGATAGACATTGTGAGTTAAAATAAAAGCTTTTAATAAAAAGTGGATTATTCAATTCCTCTAGGTATCCCTATGGTTACTTCACGAAAGTTAATAAATAAATAAAAAAATAATTAAAAGTTAGTTGGTTTATTAGATATCCAGCAGAATTTCATTGTCGAGTAAAAGGCAAATCGACGCCAACGCGTCTGTAAAAACTTGAAAAGGTCTCTGGGTCTTAAATTGAAAAGTAAATTAGTTTGCAAATGTTGGTTGTGACGCGTGCTTTTATTATATCTACATAAAAAATGTCACTTTGGCAAAAACGTGGATCTTGCTTTAAAAATTGCCTGTTTTTTTACAAAAGCTCGAAATAAATAATTTGGAGGCGTAGTGATCCAATTTTCGTCCTAATTGGGAAATTTTTAGTTTGTGTTTTAGCCCGTGTTTATATTAAATTTTGCGTTCTCTTGTTCCGTAACTTTGTTATAAACTAGTTATAAAGGTCGAGCTTGTGATTGGTTTTTATGTAAAACTGTGAGTTTTGGTAATGTTTTTCCAATGTTGTCGTATGTTAGCGGGTCTCATCAGGGTGTTTAATGGAAGTTGTTGGGTCGAAATTGATCTGAAGCGTCGCGTCTTGTTTAGCTCTGGAATGGTTTTCGTTGGAAATAGATAAAAAATGTATGTTTATTGTGCTCGTTTCGCGTACGACGGAGACCTATCGCCTTTGGAATTAGGCGTCTCGTTTGAACCATGAGCGTCTCGGGCGTCCTTTTAGCAGCGTCTGTATATCCGTTTTCGCCCCTTCTACCGACCGAAAGCACTTCGCTGCCATGTCCGGCGTTTTAACCAAACTTTGCCGATATTTCACTCCGGATTCCGAAAGTCGAGCTCACGAAGGACTCTCGGATTAGCATTTGGCGATACATCGGAAAATAATTAATTCGGCGGAATTTCGCAGCAACTTCGGCCGTAATTAATGAAAAAACGAGCTCTGTCACAAGATGAATATAATGAACTCATTGGGATGCGCAGGCAGGTGCTTGAGTGTGACGAAGAATTATCCCAAAGTTGATGAGCAATTTTCTTCGAGAACTTGGACGTTAAGTTCAACACAATCTTGCCAGTGTTCCGTGAACCATTACTTAGTTAAATTCACTTTTGGACAAGTTAAATTAGCGAATATATATTTGTCCGGATCGCTTTCTTTTAGCAAATTGCCTGAATGGAATCAAAATCCGTCTACACACCGCAGCGTGTTACTGCAACCAGCTGTCTGTCATCTGTTTAGCGAGCACGCGAAACTCGATACAGGATGTAATTAAATTTGAGGCAAATCGCTGGAATTTTTAGCCACGCACCGACGAGTCTTTAATCATTCTGCGATAAATAATCATTCGAGTATAAGTGAGGACCGGAGATCTTATTACCAGCGACGTCGTAGAGAAAATTCGCCATGAACAATAAATGACACTAGCAACATTTTTCAAGCTGAAACGCGACCCAAGTGTTGTGTTCGTTTCAGCTTGAAATATAGCCGCTAAGAAAAATGTGTACAAGAAAAATGATTCGCATAACCTAGATTTTCGGGAAATGTGCTCAAATTGCCTCCGAATTACTGATAAACAGACACTATTCGCACGCTCCCACTATTCAATTTTAATCCAAAAATGGAAATCAAAATATATTATTCAATCGAGTTTATTACTGATTAGTTGAGAGTCGCCTGAAATCTAGTCTCGGTACTGTTTTATAATTTATTAGACCTGAAGTTGCAATGAATTAAATACATTTTGTCTAATGAGGAAAATACAATTTTTATCGAACAGGCATTTTCCATTTTAGTGGCCTTGTTTGAGCTTTTATAAGAATAATAATTTTTTAATTTCGTTGAATTATGCATACACGTAACTTATACGTACAATTTATTGATTCACACATTTTTCATTCAAAAACACAATTATTGAGTAGATAAGAAACCGTGTTATTTTTGCGTTTTCGGGCATTTTTCACTAATTAAGTAAGCAGCAGCTTATTAATAGACAATAATTGTAAATACTTTTACATTAACTTGAATTGTTTCTTAATAGCACATTAATAGTATAATAGTGCACTGAATCTGGAACAAAAAATATCTTTCGTTTGTAAGTAAATATAATGTTGGCGATTTTAGTTTACGAGCTTCACAGTTCTGTGTTAAATATTTGGAAAAAATCTCGTTTCTTTTTAATTATTAAACTGGTTTTATTTGCATGGATTCAGACTTATGCAATTCTCTAAATACTACTAAAGAGTTTTTGTAATTTTTGCCTGATTTTCTATCAGTTATCAGAAAAAAAATATAAATACAATATAAAAATATAAATAATATATACAGGGTCGATAAAAAGTGGATACAGTTAAATATTTTAAAAACTATTCATCAAAATTTATTGCAGTTTGGTATAAGCTTAAAAGCATATAAATCCTCTGGTTTTAGATGTTTATCAAATTCCTATCTTCTTTTGTTCTGAGGATACAAGGCTAACTTGTTTTTTTTTTTAATGGCAAGAAGGGCGAAATTTAATATTTTTAAAAAGAGCATTTTTTGTGAATTCTATGGTCTAACACATGCATACCTTATTTTGATCGAAACTTAAAAAAAATATCGAACTAATAAAATTTTCAAAAATGTAAAATCTTATTAGCCTTGGAAATGTTCACTTTATCTATCGTTAGCTCTTTGCCGCTTGAACTTTGACCAAAAAATAAGTAAAAGTTAATAATAATTGTTAAAATAACACTTTTAACTGAAAAAGAACACATTTTAATAAAAAAAGCAAAACACGAAATACATGTTATTTATGTTACAAAAGATGTTGCTGAAAATGATTTCCATTGATTCTTGGCTTTCTGTTGCCACAACCAACCATCATGAGAGTTTCTGTACACTCAGTTTCACTTAAATGTACCATTGTTAAACTAATTATTGCACACAAGTTTAATTTTTGGCTAATATACAAGTGACAGATCGCTAATGACAGTATTTTTAAAGCTAACTTAGTTTTGCTTGTACAGAAATCCAGAATAAAATTTTTGAGATTTTATTTTTTTCGCCTTTTAATAAAAATAAAGGTGGGAATATGTTACATCACTAAAATCAGAAAAATTCATGACTGGAAAAATTCTTATTTTAATATGAATCTGATCTATGCGATGAAGAATCTGAGATTCTCGAAAACGAATAATAAGAAATTAATAAAAGGTTTTTCATAAAGACTACGGTAAATTTTTCCAACTTGAGCAATTTGAGTTCATACAAGGGACAGTATTGCAAAGACGTTTTTACCACGGACTTTTTTTATTTTTCAAAAAAATTTTGCTTCTTGTTCACAGCAAAACTTTCTAAACAAGCAAATAACCCTGACTTAAATACTATATTATTGAGTCTTTTTGACGCGAAAAAAAGTTATCTTAGAAATCACCCTCAATGGTCATTGAAAGATTTAAAAATAAAATAGAACATGTTTGGAATAATAAAACGCCAGAATATTGTGACAGATTCGTTAAAAGTATGCCAACAGGAATTTGAGCTGTTAGCCGTTATTAAAACCAAACCAGATGTCACAAATGGCTAAAAAGTTTTTCTTTTTCTTTTGTCCAAACAATTAGTTGTCAGATATATTATTCTTATTCTTATTGTTTTTTGTTATGTTTTAATTGTATGTTAAATATCAAGTGCTTTGAAATAATTTTTAAATAATAAACGTATTTCTTCAGTTTATACTTTTTTTTTAATAAACATTCATTAGCTTGACGTGCATTTTCTAACATTTAGTTGTTAGGGCTCTGTAAGGAGGGTAAAAATGGGTTTAATCTTTATTTTGCGGTGCATTCGCGTAATGGATTAAGAAAGTTTGCCGGATTAGGTCCAATAAGCTGTCTTTAATTTTTCCATAAATCGCGGCATAACTGGGCAGTCGTCGTAATTTTTCAATGCTAAGTTTAATTTATTTTTAATTAAGGAAACGGTGTGTATGGCAGTGTGCCAGCAGCGGCTTCGTTGTTGGAAATTGAAGCGATTCAGGAAAGCTAAAGAACACTTTGAAGGGTCTCCACCTCCAATCCAAAGTTTAGTAATTACTGCAGTGTAGAACAGTTTTTATTAGGCAGCTGTGTCAAATAGACGACCGCCTACCGAATTAGTTGATTCCTTCGATTAGTTTAGTGACATTTTCTTGCACCCTCGACGAAATTCCAACACCACAGTTGGTGGTCATGTTTGCTGACAGAGCAATTTATCCAGAGAAAAAAATGGATAACTGACTCGTGTCAGGATTATTTTACACGATTTGATATTGCAAACCGACATGTTTGGCTCATAATATATGCAATATGTGACATATTGCGATGAGCTCACGCACTAGATACATCCCCTAATTGACTTCCAGATCTTGAACTCCATCTGCATGAAACACTAGATGTTTCCATAATTACACCAAAACTACAGACAGACACAGTCATAAGCTAATCAGACTACAACACAACACGAAAAACACCAAATTGCTACCAATAATTCCGATTCTGACACGTTTTAATTACATTTACTCGTTTAAAATCTTCCTGGACGCACCATTTTTTCCCATTTCATTTCGTCATTTTTCCGTAAAGTGTAGAAACATGTATTTCACGAAGAAAACCCAAAGTAGCCTCCATAAATTTTCGCTTAATTAAATACTTTTTAAATATGTGGCGCATTCGCAAAATATGAGTGCTAAAAAGTTACGACAGGTAATTGCATTTCTCGATAAAATTTATATTTTCCATTATTGTCCCTCATTTCGGCGGTAACGATGCACCGAAGTACATAACGATAATTATTTCGCAGGTTATTTCGAATTTCATTACGCTTTAATAGAAAGGAGGATTAGAGAATGCATTTGCATCTGGTCAGAAGCGGGAAAAGAAAATTGTTATTTAAAATCAATAAGACAAAAAGTGGGACGGAGAAACAAGTCAAAACTTTGATAAAGCAAAAGCAAACAACAGCTAAATGTTCCCCAAGAGTGGCTACAACTACAACTCTCAGTTTTTAACAAGATTTCGCTAATTGGATGCGAAATAATTCGCCCCCGAAAAATGTACGTGAAATCATTTAGAGGCGCTTGAACTCACTCCAGTTTGAAACGTCATCGGATTTCCGCGATTGCTCCGAGTGCGCTGTTTGTTTTGCATATTTTATTAATCGCTTGGCACAAAGGCCAGAAACGTGACGAATTTCGGATAAACTGTTATAATAAAAGGCAAAAAGCGACGAGAATCGCAAAAACTTCGCGATTTTTACGGGTTATAGCCGAGGGGAGCAACTTTCCGATATTAAACCCTCACCAATCAATATTTTCCGGCGCTATTAATTTTCTATCTCCGAAAATACAAGCAAGATTTTTGACTCACCTTTTGCACGATAAACTCGGGATTGATGCCCAGCTCTGGAAAGAATTAAGAGCAATTGAAAAAGTCTGGACAAAGTGGAGAAATACCCTCAAGTAGCGGCGGTTCATCCTCAAACTCGCCCCCAGTGCCGTCATAAGCTTGTCCAGATCCTCCATACACATCACCTGAGTAAGGAACAGACGGGTTTAGGTAAGGATTGGACTCGTAAATATTGCCCGCCACATTCGGCTTTCCTTCAAATGATTGGAAGTTTCTGCAACAAATGATTTATCCTGGATTTCGCCGCGATTTTTAATTAATATTCAGTCAGGATCACGCTGAAAGAACTAATTACACAATGCTGTACTCAGAATTAAAACAACAGAGGTGGATCTAATGCGGAAACAAACCAAAAAAGCGGACGAGCTTTCATACATCAATTTCACTGTTTCGGAATGATTGTGAATGAAACCAGGCCCTAATAATGAATTATTTTTGGAGCAAAATTCGACAGTAAACGACTTTAAGGTACTTAAACGACTCCTCTCGCAATAAATCTAAATTCACACCAACGTTTACATTAACACGTAACAGCCCTTTGTTGACATAAATAAGGCCCTGCGTTCCATATTAATATTTAAGTGGGCACACATTTCTCCTCGTTTTTGGAAATAGAAAAAATGCGGAACTTTAATTTGTAAATGCAAAAATTTACAAAGCCGCTCTAATAAAACTGGAATTTTTATCCCGTGTCACTTTTTCCGGATGAATATTTATAAAATTAAGCTGAATTTTGCATGCGCCAAACATAAAATCTGCATAAAGACTGCACCGAATAATTGGGCAAACGTTCCATTTTGAGGCATTTTTTGAAACACCCTGGCAATGAACTTCACGGCTTATTCGCAGAATTATTTTAATTAAATTGCTTGGTGGGTAATAAATCTCTTTATTGTTGTCGCTACTGCGCTATATTTTTTGAGCTAGTTTCATAAACTTTATAGTCTGTAAAATTTTGGGAACATATTCGGCTTTCTTAAATAATAAAAAATTCATTTTGTCTAGTTAGAACACTGGCACAAAGTTGCACGATCGATAATTTTCAAACCGATGTTTGTATTGCAGCCAGTGATATTAAATTAAAACAATTAGAAGTCTGAAAGTGCGATAAATTCCCTAATGAAGTTACTAATACAGACACAACTTTTTATGTCAGAAGTTGCGGCGAAATTGAATAACTTCTAATCGCATGGCTTGAATCTCAGTAAATAAAATAACGATACAAATTAATTTGCGATTAGAAAAACACGGTCCAAAGATAGCACAGATATCGATTGCTTTGTGATTAAGGAAACGGAAATTAATAGCTTTTCACTGTCGAAGCGAAACGTGATATATAAGAGGAGATGGATAATTTTGCACTGCTATACAGCGTAATCTAATTATTTTGCAGTATAACCAAATGAAAAAATTCTTTAGCAGTCCCTTTGGTCGGGAAATGGCACACATATTAATTCAACAAAATACCATGCGATCATTTAAATTTATAATTAGAGTAGGCTTTGTCAGTTTTTTAACTTGGATGAAAACGTCGATTGTGATAATTAATCAAGCTGAAGAGTTAAATAATAATGTTTTAAACGATAATATTCAATTAGAATACATTTTTTCCCTCAGTTTGCCTAAGTTTTTCAATCACAAAGACACAAAACCGTCTACTTTAATTATAAATTCAAATGATCGCATGGTATTTTGAGCTGCATCAAAGCTTTGAGTGGTTTCAATAACTTCACAGGCACAAAAACTTGTACTTACAGTTCCTGCTGGAAGTCCTGTTGAGGAGGCATTTCGAAATTGTATGAAATGTCCTGCTGCTGACGGAAATAGTCGGGCTGGTCTCCAAATCCAGACATTATCGCTGAAATTTTGACGACTCCTTATTTCGTATTTTATTAAAAATTAAAACGACTCGAGTAAAAGTTTTAGTCAAGTGCTCTTGAAGATTTTATTACTCTAACACACAAACTATAAAGTTGGTTTTATTGTCCTGTTTTATTTTTTCTAGCAAATGTTAGAAGTTATACGGACGTGAAACTACAAAACTCGATACAAATGACTGCAGTATAAGTTAATCTAATTTTATTTCTTATTATAAAAATAAATTTCCAGAAACTGAGACAGGGCAGAAATTGTAAAACGCTCTTAATCATTTATTAAACCATTTCCTTATAAGTATCGATTTTATTATTATAAATTCATCGTTGTGAGACACTCCAGGCTGCAGGTTATATACCTAGTAAATATCTGAACAGTCGTAGCATTTACCAGATATTTTTGTAGTCATCATGAGCTTCAATTTTATTTTAATCAAAATTGTTAAACACCCTAAAATACAAGAGGGTCGCACGAGATTTGCCGCCAGGGGCAAATAAAATTTATGCCGACCCGTGGCAGGCGACGTAAGACGTTTTGAGGCATAAAATGAGCTCTTAAGAACAAATAAAAACAAAAAACCAAAAGTTAAATGCTTAGACAATTTTCAAGTTTAAACAAAAATTTTCCAAAGTAATAGAATAGCACTTCAACAGGCATGAGAATCTCGACGCAAAGTTTTTATTGCTCTTTTCTAGCGGATATTTTATGCTAGAAGTTATTTCTGTAATAAGACTACATACGGAATCTTTTATGCGAAGTCGTTGCACAATTTAAATCGATTTAAACTTATAACAACTTAAGTTGAAAACATTTACACAACATCGACGCGCATAAGTTTGCTTAGTTGAATATTAGGAAAATTGTCAATGAGATTTGAAGGAAAAACTCTATAACAAGATCAAGTATTTTTTGAGAAACCGAACCGAAAAGTTTATAACACTGTTACAGAAACTCGCGTTTATTTTATAAATTGTAGCGGACAAAAGCTGCAATTTATTCTTTAGAGGGCTAACAAATGAGATAATTAGCCGGAACATCTTTGCCACTTCATTATTTTTTGTTTTATTCATGGCTAAATAGCGCTTCACCGCCTTGAAATAAGCGGATTTAATAGGTTTGCTAGCGGTACACGTAGTTGTTGCACGTTCGCTGCATAAACCACAATAATGCATTATCGAACAAGGGTTCAATTTAGGGTATTATTATAGCACCTGTACGGAAGGAAAATAATCCAATTTTAGAGCGTATGCAACCAAGAATACACCATCTGCGTACACGTAACGACGTAACCGTAACGTTAGCAACCTAACCAAAAAAACTGACAGGTTTTGATAACAAACCCGATTGTTTCAGGTTGAAAAAGAAAGAAAAAATGTTTTTTTACTTACCTTATGACAGGTTTCACAAAAAACAAATGTTTTTCTTGTTTGAAAAATGCTTTAAAAAATTTGGACGTTTTAATTCTTGAACCACAATACGTTGCAGCTAAACTTAGGCATTTGTTCAACGTCATCAGTTGAGGATGGGGTCAAATTAAAACAGCTTTAAAATTTCTATGTTTATTTATTATAATAACATATAGTTACAAGCGAAATTTTACAATTTTATTGCAATATTTAACTTAATCGCAGTTTACACTTGACTGCTACAATTAAAATAAGAGTTCTGGCACTAAATCTTAGAAATAATTGGTCGGCAAATTTAATTATGCCCGAGTTACAGTTGTTTTTGTCAGATAACGCAGCTTTAGAAAAATTAAAATGAGCGATGAAAACAATGAAATGAGAATAATGAGACCACAATTCAATGAAACCTGTCGCTGATTCAATTTACAGAAAAGTATTATTGATGGAATATAGGACACCACCTCTGACATTTCGCGCTTTCAAATTCGTGGATCAATTGAAGCCACAACGACATTTTGAAATTAAATATTAAATATCTCCCAACTAAAAAACCATGGGATTTAAAAATATATAAATGTGGTCAAGAGTGCTGGCACTGAAATGACAATGCAAAAGTCAAATTTGACACGTTCATAAAATTTACAGAGCACTCTTGACCACGTTACAATTTTTTCACACAAAATTACTTCATTTAATCATGTTACATCGTAGCACTTTTTTCCCTACTTGCAACGATTCAAGACAAAATAATCGTTATTTATTTTACAAGTGTTGAAAACGTTTCATATCATACATGTGAATGAGTATGAAATGGAGTTTTCACAAGAGTAACATACAATATTTTTTGTGCTGCTAAACATTCTAGCATTTTTCTAAATAGTCGCACCTTTTGCTTTGTAACATTGGAGATCTAATTGTCTATCAGCAGCAATTGAGTTGCCCTAACAGTTTTTTTGCTTTTGCACGACTATGGCAGCACAAAAAATACCATGCGATCATTTGAATTTATAATTAGAGTAGGCGGTTTTGTGTCTTTGTGATTGAAAAACTAGTATTAGCTGTTTCAAAACTATAAAAACGCCAACGTCGCATTTTCTCTCAAAATTAGCTGTTATAAAATATTCATGCACTTCAAAAAAGTAATAGCCAATGTAATTTATACTTTCAATGAGAGATCTAATTAATAACTATTTTATATTTTTATCAACCTTATTTAAAAAAATAATTCAGTAAATTGCGATGTTGGCGTTTTTATAGTTTTGAAACAGCTAATACAAGCTGAGAGAAAAAAGGTATTCTAATTAAACATTACCATTCAAAACATTATTATTTTACCCCTCAGCTTGATTAATTATCACAATCGGCGTTTTCACCCAAGTTAAAAAACTGGTAAAGCCCACTCTAATTATAAATTCTAATGATCACATAGTAGATTTATTTAAAAAATAACGCGTATTAAACAATCTTGTTTGTAACTCGAACTGAAACAGCGTTTCTCTTGGAGAACAAGTAAGCCTACTAAAGCGCATTAAAAATAAATGAGATAATACTGGAAACTTATTTACAATATAAAAAATTCGAAAAGCAAATCTAGCCGGTAAAAAAATCAACTGCTACCAATTGCACAACTTGATTACATGAGCGTTTATCCGTCGACCTACCACAAAATGATTGTTATCACAGTTCAGCTACACCAAACAACATTGCACCGAATTATAAATTGATATATTTCTTATGTTTTTTATTATGCGCCGAGAGATCGGACGACGTCGTAAACCTCCGATCGCAAATCGTACACGAATACGGTTTTTCCCCAGTATGTATCCTAATATGGACTTTAAGCGACGACGACTGTGTGAATCTCTTCCCGCACGTGAAACACGTGTACGGTTTTTCCCCCGTATGCGTGCGCATGTGCTTTTGCAAATACTGGTGGCGCGTAAATTGCCGATCGCACACGGGACAAGTCGAGAGGTTTTCCCCCGTATGTGTCCGCGTATGTTCTTGCAAATACGCCGCTGTTGTGAATTTTTTATCACACGTCACGCAAGTGAACTTCTCACCCGTGTGCTTCATCATATGTGTTTGCAATTCAGAGGCGTAATTGCAAATTTTATCGCACATTGTGCACTTGTAAGGCTGTTTGCCCGTATGTTCCCGCATATGAACTGTCAGTTGGGACGAATGCGTGAATTTCGCATCGCAAACTTTACAACTGACTTTCTCACCCGTGTGTTTACGCATGTGGACGTTAAGATGCGACGATTGCGTGAAAGATTTACCGCAAATGGAGCAAGTGTACGGACGTTCCCCCGTGTGTGTTTTAATATGCGAGTTGAGGATGTAAGTACTTGCGAATTTTTTACCACAAGTGACACAACTGAACGGTTTTTCCCCGGTGTGTGTCCGCATGTGGACTTTCAAATCGGCGGCTGTGAGACACCGCCGGTCGCAACACGTGCACGCGTACGGTTTTTCCCCCGTGTGCGATTTCATGTGCATTGTTAATTCACCTTTGATCGTGAAACGCTTGTTACAAACGGCGCATTGAAACGGTTTTTCCCCCGTGTGACGTCGGATGTGTTCGCGCAAATGCGACGAGTGGTAAAACCGTTTCTCGCAGTATTTGCACTCGAAGGGTTTTTCCCCGGTGTGGGTGCGCATGTGAATGCGCAAATTCGCGTTTTTTCGGTAGTTTTTACCACAAATTGTGCAAGTGAAGGGTTTCACGTCCACGCCGTCTTGATCGGGGGTCGGGGGGCGCACTTGTATCCCCGTTGTTCGCTTGATGACCTGACGGGGCTGCACTTGGATTTGGATTATTTGAGGGGGCTGTTGTGGGGGCTGCTCCTGATTTGCCAAAAAAGTGGTAGTTGAGGAGTCAGGGCTCGTGCTATCGGACCCTGCAACTTCTACCAACGTTTCGTTCTTAGTCAAGTCCTCATCATTATCGAGGAAATGCTTCAAGTGGAGGTACTCCGCATTTTGGGGCTCCTCCACACTTATGGGTATCTCGTCCTGAGTACTTGTTGTTATCGTAAAATCGAACTTTGTGGGCGTTGTCAATGTTCTAACGCCCAGATTTTTACTATCCTCCTGCAGGTGGGTGATGTACCGGTGTAACGTACTGTCTGACTGGAGACAAATGTTGCGGAAGTCGTAAGCAACCCTCAAACGTTCAATACAAGTCGAACAAATGAGGGATGGTAACCCCTCCTTTTGCCACATCTAAATACAAGAATAAGACCATTTCACTGAAAAGGAACAAGACTTACAACTTCAGAAACGCAGGACAACAACTTGTCGCAGAACTTTATCGAGTCATTATCTTGGGCACTTGTCGGTGTTAGGGAGCAATCGATGCGTAAACAAGCGCGGCAACAATCCGCAACGTTTATTATGTTTTCCATCGCAATTCCATTGGAATTTCGGTCTTCAAAAGCGATTTCTTCAGACATGGAACTAACAATTATAACCTTAACAAACGCAAACGTCAAGTTTGGTAAAAACGCCACCACCAACACACCAACGACAAAATCCCTACGGCGTTTTTGGCGATTTGCGCCCAAACTGGGGGCCCCGCCTGACACTCACACACCCCAATGCTTCAATTAAGTGTTATTCAATCGATTGGTACCGTTTTGTAATAATTATCAGTCGAAATTATTTTTTTTTTGGTGGTGCAGGGGCGCCACCTATTAATTTGACTATTTGACATCTGTCAAAAAAATGTTTATAAATAAACAACAACAATTTGGTGATGCTTGAGGCACCCTAATGTTAATTTCGAAAAATGAACAGTGTTTTCCAGTTAACGGACTGTTGTCGCACTTGTCTGCGCGTCGAAAGTGCTTTAACTCCGTTAGATTCCGTCGACTCCGACAATATAAAATTAAGTGATAAACTTGTTGCTTGCGTTTCGGATATTGTAAGTTTTCGTGGGTAAAAACCCGTATTTAATGTTTTTTTACCAGGCTTGGACGAAAAATGGATACTCGAGCTTGTTGTGTTCGAATTGTATCGAAAAACTCCGGACTGCCTACGAGTTCCGTTTATTGTGTATCCAATCGGAAAACACTTGTCAGCAGTATTTTTCACAGGAGAAAGTCACTTCTTACACAAACTTGGACGATTTCCAGCTCTCTAACACAATTCAAATCCAGGGTGCTGTTATTGAGACAGTTAAAACTAACGATTTCCTGAACCTGAAGCACTTTCTGGATGATGACACTGGAAATAAACCACCGGAAAATTCGCGTAGTGCGTCCCCGGATTCAGTTGCCACCACTGGTTTCGCCAAATATGAAAAAATCGCGAAAAAAACAGTAGTGCCAACCCGCTCTGTTAAAACCCAAACACAGCCTTTACCCCAATATCCAAGTCTAACCCCGGCCGCTGCGCGACTTGAGGCCCAACAAAGCAAAACCACGATTATCATAGAAGACCCCTACAAGTTCACGTGCGAACTTTGCGGGAAAAAATACGCCAAAAACGCCAATCTTAAAATTCACATGCGGACACACACCGGGGAAAAACCCTTCGAGTGTAAATACTGCGATAAGAAGTTCTACCACTCGTCGCATTTGCGGGAACACATCAGGCGACACACGGGGGAAAAACCCTTCCAGTGCAACGTGTGTCAAAAACGCTTCACTATCACTGCAGAACTGACAGTTCACATGCGAATCCACACCGGGGAAAAACCGTACGCGTGTAATTGTTGCGAAAAACGATACATCAAAGCCAGCGACCTCCAAGTGCACATGCGCTCGCATACCGGGGAAAAACCCTTCGCGTGTAACTATTGCGATAAAAAATTCACCTCGGGTTATATACTGAATTCGCACCTGAAAACGCACACCGGAGACAGGCCGTGGCAGTGCAACATTTGCTCAAAATCGTTCACGCAATCGTCGCATTTAACAGTCCATATGAAGAAACACACTGGGGAGAAATTCGTGTGTAAGGTGTGCAATGAAGAGTTCACACATTCGTCCCAGTTGACTGTGCATATGAGACAACACACTGGCCGCCAACCTTACAAGTGCACAATGTGCGACAAAATCTGCAATTACGCCTCTGAGTTGCAAACGCACATTATGAAACACACTGGGGAGAAATTTACGTGCATAACATGCGATAAAAAATTCACAACTGCGGCTTATTTGCAAGAACACACGCGGACGCACACTGGCGAAAATTTGTTCAATTGTACGTTGTGTGAACGCGTTTTTACGAGAGCAACCTATCTTGATAAACATTTAAGGACGCATACTGGCGAGAGGCCGTTCGAGTGTGAAATTTGCGGGAAAAAATTCACACAGAGCAGTAGTCTCAATGTACATATCAGGAAACATACAGGGGAAAAACCCTACACTTGTAATATCTGTAATAGGAGTTTCGCAACGTCGTCGTATCTGTCCGTTCATTTAAGGAAGCATAAAAAATACATCAACATGTAATTATCTCACGGAGGGCTAATTTATTAGGAGGCGAACAATAATAGGTGCATCTGCTAAAAGTATACAGTGAAAAAAGTTTTTGGGACAATCAACATTTTTTCACTGTTTTTGGTAGTCCATTCCATTCCATCTTTCTACTAAATATAAAAATTAAAAAAGAGTTATCGATAATTATAAACGAAGGGCTTTATCTTTCTGTGCTTGTCATATTTTTTGAGTGATTTTTTTCTCGAAAAATATTTAGTTTTAATTTTTTTCCAAACGTATTATTCCTGCAAAGAAAAATTGTTTCATTTTATTTATTTTGCGTTTCACTCATTGATGTTAACCGAGATTATAACTTTTCTTACGAGCTTAATCAAAATAATGATAATTTTGGTGATTCAAAGCTCAAAAGCTTGATACTAATAAAGTATTTTTTATTTTTGGGAATTAACACTAAAAAATAAAACCGTTGAACATAATAAACATTTTTGAAGAAAATTTAATTCTCCACAACTCAGTCTCTTGATTCTGGACTCGAAGTATTTTGTATTTTGTTTTTGGGTGTTCTTTCGCCTCTTAGCTTTAGTCCTCCGTAATTATTTAAGGATAAAATTATTTTTGTTGCTGCTTGGCTTGACTTTATTTATTTACCATATTTTTATATTGTGAAACAATAAACATACCCAAGGAATCGGTTTTTGAATGACATCCATATTTATTAAGTTCTATGATACAAAATGTATGAAATATTAAATACTTTGCGTTATAACGTAACATGAACATTGGAATGAATCAAACTGAAAATCAGCCGTGAATAAAATTTAGAGAACAGCAAAATTATAACTTAAAAACGTATTATTAAAGACTAGAAATATAGTGTGATAATTTACTGTTATTTTTTATTTTTTAACGCATTTGCCAGCCATTCCATCGCCATATCCAAGCCCTCACCTTTCGTAGCTGATGTTTTAAATATTTGAAACGTTCTATTTTTTAAGGCTTCGAGGCCGAGCGCTTGGTGAACTTCTTTTAACGACATGCAACCTGGAATGTCTTGTTTGTTGGCCAAGACGACCAAAATTGCATCTCCTAATTCCTCCTCCTACAAAAACAATTAAAACATCAATTACAAAAACACAATTAGTACCCTAAGCATGTGAAACAGCTCATCTTTGGAAATGCCCATTCGTTCCTTATCGGCCGAATCCACCACATAAATAATTGCGTCTGTATTACTATAATAACACCTCCAATACGGCCTAAACCCACATAAATTATCACGCATTTAGTTAACACATATAAACCTCGCACTTACCTTATACTCGTCTGCCCGCCCAAATCCCAGACTTGGAAATTAAGATTTTTGTATTGTACTTGTTCAACATTGAACCCAATGGTTGGTATAGTCGTAACTACTTCACCTACTTGTAATCTGTACAAAATGGTAGTTTTACCGGCTCCATCCAAGCCCAGAATCAAGATCCGCATCTCCCGGGCGCCCAAAAGGCTTTTAAAATAACTAAATAAAACTCCTACAAATGTTTAGATAACCTCCAAGTCACTTTCATCGCTCGAAAACGCCCAAATTGCTCACCCATTGCTTTCAAATTAAGTGTAACGTGCAATTAATTAGATCGTTGTAACAAATCACTAATTCATTTTTTAACTTAGTTCAAAATAAAAAGTTAAAGCCTCAAATTTTCACCGACCTGACGTGTCGTAAACATAAACTGGCGAGCTGTCAAATGTGCAGGCTGGCCAACCAACACGTAACGCAACACAACGTAAAAAAGGAGATAATTTTAAATTATTACAGCTTTTAACCACATGTTTGCGTAATTATCGCAATTAATGTCGTTACACTTAATTTAATAACGGGATAATTGGATAATTACTAGAAACTGAAGAGTGGGCACGGGGGAATCCCGTAACCAATCAGGTGTTACAATTGGTACCACTTTTTTCGTTTCAAATTACAAATTTTAATTCTTTTCTCTCCAATTAAACACAATAGATGAGCAATAAATCTCACGAGAAAGTAAAATTAGTGACACAAATTCCATTTCAAAGCTTTAAAAATGGGCAATTATTTACATTTTTATAAGGAAATTAAGGTCACAAATAAGGTTTTCTGGTTAAAAAAATATTCTGGCCAACTGCCGCAAGAAAACCCAGCAATACATAAGGAAAATAATTATGTAAAGTTGTAGTAATATTCCAGTCTAGGAAAAAACGTTTCACAAATCCTTCTTTTTGAAAGTTTTGGAAATATTTTACAATAGAATATGTTGTTCCTAGATTAAATCATTACCACACAAAGGCTTAACTTAACTTTCAAATGGCATGAAAAAATATAGTATCATATCATAATACGTATTATAGATCATATACGAAGAGAACAGGGGAAAAACAGAAAATGTCATTTTTTCAAAAATTTGAACTAATAACATCATGTAGTAAGAAAACAGCGGTATAAATCAGTTATTATTATGAATTTTATAATTATGACATTTCTCGTTTCTGATCTTTTTTTACGTCTCTTTAGATAATTAAGACAACGAAACTATACGCCGTTAAATAGACAATAAAAGTTAAACCCAAAAAAGTAAAAAAGAATTGGTTTGTGCTGCCAGATCGAATTAAATGTTTTTCAGCACTGATATGTATTATTTTTATTAACCTCGCTAAAATAGGTAAAAAATAAAAAAATACCTAGCAATACAAGCGATAATAATAACTATATTATATTGGTCTCTAGGGATGAAAAAAAATCTAGGTAGCAACTCTAATAATACTTTTACAAATATCAGCACTTTTCTTAAACCTTATATCACCGACCTAATGAAAGCTTTCAATACATACAACGTGTATACAAAATAGCGTATAAGCTCTCTGGTAGAATTATAGAAAACGTTTTAGAAAACCTCTCAAGAATGTAATAAAAAATCCATCGTCATTTTTAACGAATTTATCAACACAAAGCAGTTTTTTAATTGTTGTGGAATAGTTACAATTGTAACTATGTAATTTTTTTATTATGTAGCTTTCGGGATATAAAAATCACAATTTTGAAAATGTAATGTTGATGATTATTATAAATAATTTTCAGTTTCGTTGACGTGGAAGAGTAGAGGAACTTGGTCTCTCTCTTAAGAGAAAAAATCTCCACTTAACTTCTTATTAATACTGCTAAGAATAATTAAGGTGTAATTTTTTTATTATTTTTCTAGAGTTATTTTCTGGAACGTGTAATAATAATAATAATAATAATAATAATAAAATAATAATGCCCAATACAAATGTATACAAATAGCCTATTATATTTGTATACATTTGTATTGGGCATTATTATTATTTTATTATTATTATTATTATTATTATTATTATTAGTATTTTCACTCTATTATGTTGGTATCTAAAGATGGAAAAAATCCAGATGGCAACCCTAATGGGCTTTTACAAAAATCTGCACTTTTTTAGATATAATAGCGAACGCTTCCATTGTCAATATCTATAAATTAAAATAAGTGTTCTTACTTTTACCAAAACCGTTAAATTTTCGTCCCCGGTTATTATAATTTTTTAAATTTATTTGTACTGCTGTTTCTTCCTCAACCAAATCGGTTTTACAGTAGCACCGAACCCGAATACCCCGGCACACCAGCGCATGTAATACCACTTATTATCTTGGTATTTCGACCTGATTTTTTGCTTCCAACACAAACGAAAAAATTTCGCCTTCTTCCCAAACTCTTAATTTTGAAATCGTTGCAGTTTCCAGCAACTTTTCAGCAATCCCTCGTCGGAAATGTCCAAAATCGTCCGATTTCAGTGATTCCGCTGAAATCGCCTCACGTCCCCATTGTTAAAAACCAGTTCTTGCGACCATAGGCGCACAATAAATTCCGACCTGCGAAGAGGTCGTCTGGCCTCACGCAGGCACTTTTCGTCCGTTTCTTTAGGCCATCCCGGTCGTGGCGCTGCTGGTCAAGGTAATGTTTACAAGTTCTCAGTGTGAAAGCCCTTGGAAAGCCCCGAAATGAGTGCCCTTTGAGCCCCAAATCGCCCAGAATGGAATGCGATGGAGCAACAGGTGAGATTCGGTAGCCGGAGGGTTTAATGGGTTTATTGGTACGTCGCAGATGAGCAGAAGGGCCCCGCGGGCTGGGAGATGGCCCCGCTTGGGAAAGACGGCCCTGAGCAGCCCTGGGACCACCTGAGCCCCCTCTGCATCACCGATGCCAACCATGAGATACTAAGGCCCAAACCGAGACGGTAGGTGGATTAAAAAGCGTTCACTTTCGTGTCTCTCACTTGAATCCCAGTTCACACCACTGATTAATTAATTGAATTAAGACTAATTATCGTTTCTTTACACTTGAAATGTGAGAATATCAAATAGCAGACATTACTTGTAGAAAGTAGAACTACTTTTCGCCTAGGAAAGTATGGGAACTTGGGCTTAAATTTTTAACAAGCCAAGGTTGTGTTTGCGCGTGCCACACCATTGTCTTCAATTGTCAGTGATTCACGCAATTTTTTGTAAACAAACGTATTATTGAATTTCATTTTTTCCATTTCAAATTGAAGACGCAATGAGAACTTGAGAAGCTGGAAGTAAATTCATAAAAGGGGCATTTCACGTGAAGCGGACAACTCAAAAAAATGCGACAACCTGAAATTCGGTTAAAATTGTTCTCCTAAAAGGTATGAATGTAAATACGATGATGATTTTTTTGTGAGCGACTTATTTAAAAAGTTATTGACTTCTAAAAATTGACCAAATATTAAGCAGAACGTTCTTGTAAACTGTATTTCTAATCAAACAATAAATAGTAAAAAATTTAAAATGGTGCTTTATACAGAAAATTCACTGTTCTTTTTAAATCTAAAATCAAATTTGAAATTTGAAATTTTTTTCGTGTAGAAAACCGGAAGTGAAGTTTCAAATCCGAATTTTAGTAACTTGGACCATTTTTTTAAAATTATTTTTATTTCAAAAAATAGCATCAAGTAAATAGAATTTACACTATAAGACGCAAAATGGGATCTCTACTCGTTTAGGAGATACAGTACTTAATGTACGTGATAGGCCGGTTTACGCAAGAAGTTACGCGCTTTTGTGTACATTAAGTACTAGTAGCCTAGGTGCAGGCAACCAAAATTGCAATTCACACAGGGCAAAAAGGTCTTAGGCAAATAACACCCCTAAGGTCAAATTTTTGCCTGGAATAGACCCAAATCATTAGCCTCAAATGACATACACCAGTGCAGCTCAAGATCTAACAAATTTAAACCGCATTCATTGAAATAATTAGGGACCGATGTAAAAATTTTATGGTGGCTAGAAATTTCGTAAATAAACTTATACTAGATAGAACCCAGATGTTACAAAAAGTTTAAAATATTATTCGTGCCATACTGGTCAAAGTATCAGACTAGAGCTATTGTTTGGAAGTGCAAGGAGGGCCTTTTTAGCACTTCCTCTGATTATTTAATATTTTCCTTGGTTTGATGCGTCATTTAATTACATTTAATTTTTTGTTTACAAAGTTTATTCTTTATTTTTGGATATTAAAGTTTTTGTAATATTGGTTGCCTGCACCTAGACCTACGGCCTAATCGTAATCGTCATAGTAACAATGAAATAGACTCGGTTTTTTTAACTGTATACATAGGGCAATGTATACTAATAAAAAAACATCCCTGTATATTATAAGCTATTTTTGAAATAAAAATAAATGAAAAAAAAAACGGTCCAAGTTACTAAAATTCAGATTTGAAACTTCACTTCCGGTTTTCTACACAAAACATTTCAAAATTCTAAATCGGATTTCAGAATCAAAAAGAACAAAGAATTTTCTATATAAAGCACCATTTAAAATTTTTTGGTATGCATTAGTTTTTTGAATAAAAGCTTCCAAAAACTCTGTGACTCATATTTCGTCAATTTTTTAGAAGTCAATATCTTCACAAATAAGCCTCACACAAAGAAATCATTATGTATTTACAATTATGCTTTCTAGGAGAACAGTTATCCTGAATATGACCGAATTTCAGGTTGTCAAATTTTTTTCGTTGAGTATTGAGTATCAAAAACCACACCACTTGATAATTTAAATAGAAAAGCCGGTCGAAAAATTTTCCATATTCCCATCCAAGTTCAAGATGATCTCGATATAATCTAAAAATAAATATTTTCCGTTTTCCGATTTTGTCTTTAAAAAAAACCTACCGAATTGGATAAAACTTTTACTGAAGATACGGCTAATGATTGCTGATACATATCAAGTGAAATGATTCGAAAACACTCTCTAGGTTATTAAAAGAAGAAACAATAGGTTTATGAGAAGTGGTTCATACAATTTCATTTTGTTAACTCGCTCCGCTCCAGTCTTCTCAAATCCTTCGTAATGAGTGTTAGCCATGGGTTGTGATGAGTTCTGTAGGTGCCTCTTGTGCCTCGAACTAAAAGGTTGCGAACCGAATTTAAAAAGTGATATCGCGGATAATTTCATTTTAACCAAACCGGGCGAAAATGAAGCGACTAAATACACATTTTTCGGAATGGAAAAAGACGGTTGGTTTAATAATAACGAGAACGATCAGACTGAGACCACGCAAAAGAAACACAAGTCTGTGATTTACGTGAACGATGATTTGAAAACCGAAGTTGAAGACTCGATCACAATCAAAGAACAAATCGATGAGTACATGAGTCTCGACTCGATTGAAAACAGTCACGTTATTAACGTTATTTTCAAAAACACATTCTCGCTTGCGAGCCAAATCCTTGAAGATGTGCGGACGAGTAACGAGTATTACTCGGACTGTTCCGACGATTTTCCGCTCGGAATGGAAGCAGATATGTTAAAGTACTATTTAGAACAGCGAAGGTATCACAAAAATCGGTCTCTCGGTGCCAAAAATAAAAAATCTGTGTTGTTACAGATTATCGAACAATTCGAAAAGCGATTTTAATCATCAAGGGGAGACGCCACGAGTCAACACTCCGGCAAACATCGACGAAGGGATGGTCTCTCCAAAACGCAAAGTCGAGCATTTCCAACATCTCTACATCGCGAATAATGTGAAAACGGCCACTTTCAACGAACAAACCGACAAAAACATCATCAGCAACAAGAATAACTTAAACAATGAGTATAAGAATAATATGGTGCCGGAACGGGACACTGATTCGAAAACCACCCCCGAAGTGGGGCTAAACCTCTCGCCTCAAGGGACCTCCAACTCGCGACAACACCACCATGTGACAATCCAGGAGCTCCGCTTACAACAGGTATAAAAATAAAAACAGCCCCTTAGCCCAGTCAAATTAAACAAATCGATGGAAAAAATTCCTAGAAAGTTGGAATTTTTTTTAAACGCTTCATTTACACTTGTGTATTAGCCGTTTCAAAACTATAAAAACGCCAACGTCGCATTTTCTCTCAAACTTAGCTGTTATAAATTATTCATGCACTTCAAAGAAATAATAGTTAGTATAATTTATACTTTCAATGAGGGATCTAATCATTAATAACTATTGTACAATTTTATCAATCTTATTTAAAAAAATAATTCGGTAAAATGCGACGTTGGCGTTTTTAATAGTTTTGAAACCGCTTATACAGGGTGTTCCGTCTGAACCCCACATTAGAAGTATTGAAAGTTCTAATAAAGATCTTTATCTGAGAGTTGGTACTCAGGCATAATCCGTTGAGTTATGTTCAACGAAAATATTTTCAAGATGGCAGCACTTCCGGTTATACCGGAAGTCGCTATTAACTTTCTTATTTTAAATGGAAAGCTATGTTTTTCACTGCGTTTTTGGATTAGTTGAGTTATTTTATAAGGGAGTTTTTATCAACTTTCCCTATACCCAAGTTTAACCGTTTTCGAGATATTTAGGATTTTTGAAAATTTTTGAATTTGCACCTGTCCCTTAAAAAATCGGTAACTCGCTTAGTTTTAGAGATTTCGAAATCATGTTTGAAGAATTGAAAGAGAAAGCCTATATCTGTTGTTCAGTGTGATCAAAATTGGAATTAAAGTTAATAAACCCAAACATTTTAAGGTTAAGTTTGGACAACTTCAAGTACCCAAAACTTAATTTTTTCAAATGGGATGTCCCAATTTTTATTCTACTAGATGGAGGAGAATTTTTTTCTGCATCTATCTGTATTAGCATTTCCTATACCTATCTGTGATAATTTTCAAGTTATGTTGGTTTTTTTGTTATTGCAGGAAATTTTTTACTAAACACAGCTATTTTTACCATAAAAACATTTCTGATTAAACTTAAACAACAAACTCTGTTCAAAATTTTGTTATCAGACTGTGAAAACAAAATAAATTCATTGGGTGTTGGTTTGAAAAACTTTAATTTCTCACCTTTTTTCATTCGTTTCCATGGCAACCTATGAGATAAGGACTATGGCTAATGAATTTCTCAATCCCAACAAAAAGGTATTGTAACTTGAAAACTATTAAACATAAGTATAGGGAATGTTAACACAGATCGAAGCAGAAATAAATTCTCTACCATTTAGTGAAATAAAACTTTTGTCATTTCATTTGAAAAAAATGAGTTATGGGTGCTTAAAGTTTTGCAAACTTAATTTTAAAAATTTGGAGTTTGTTATTCTTTTTTTGAAATTTGAAAACACCAAAGGAAAGATCTAGGCTTTCTCTTTCAAATGAGCTCAAAAATATTTCCAAATTTTTAAAAATCGCAGAGTTATCGATTTTTGAACTGGAAGGTGCAAATCCAAAAAAAATTTAAAAACCATAAATATTTTCGTAAACGGCTAAATTTAGGTATAGGAACAGCTTATGAAAACTACCTTAAAATAACTCTAGTAATTCAAAAACGCATTAAAAAATATAGCATTCCATTTAAAATAAGGAAGTTAATAGCGACTTCCGGTATAACCGGAAGTGCTGCTATCTTTAAAATATTTTCATTGAGCAGGACCTAAAAGATTATGGTTGTACACAAATTTTCAGATGACTATGATTATTAGAACTCCCAATACTTCTAATGTGGGGTTTAGACAAAACAGCCTGTAGACATATATCAAAAGTCCCCGAGGGTGGGGGGCGAGCTCGAGGAGGGAGAGGGGGTTAAAGCTGTCTTTTTTTGGTTTTTTGTTTATGTCTCGGAAACGGTCACTCCTATCAATTTTTATCTTCTTACCAAAATTAAAGCTTATAAAATTTCCTACAAAATAGTCCTAAGCCTTTTTGTTGTAGGACTAACAATAAGCGAGTATCTGTCTGGAAAGTAATAAACATTTAAAAAAATGTGATTCAAAACAAAGTGTTTTGTGATTTGAAATGCTAACAATAAATTGAATTTATTGGGTCTAACACTTCATTAGAGGAGAACAGGGGAGGCATGAGGGTCAATAATGTCTTCAGAGTCGTCCTTATATGCTGCATTTTCGTCTTCAACCCAAAGATTGAAAACTAAATTACAGTCTTGTTCAGTACAATACTAATAGATAGATGATTTAATATGGATGTTTTGAATAAAAGTTATAATAAACTGAATCTATTGTACTATCATTCTATGATATCTTCTGGGACATCCCCACATGCTGAATTGTCGTCTTCAACTGGAGAGCCCGAGGAAAGAAAGTATTTTCCTCCCTTATTTCCCTCTCTTAGCTTAGTTGGGGGACGCTTTACACACACTATTTCCATATAAATACAGGCTGTTTTGTCTAAACCCCACATTAGAAGTATTGGGAGTTCTAATAATCATAGTCATCTGAAAATTTGTGTACAACCATAGTCTTTTAGGTCTTGCTCAATGAAAATATTCTCAAGGTAGCAGCACTTCCGGCTATACCGGAAGTCGCTATCAACTTCCTTATTTTAAATGGAATGCTATATTTTTTAATGCGTTTTTGAATTACTAGAGTTATTTTAAGGTAGTTTTCATAAGCTGTTCCTATACCTAAATTTAGCAGTTTACGAAATATTTATGGTTTTAAAAATTTTTTTGGATTTGCACCTTCCAGTTCAAAAATCGATAACTCTGCGATTTTTAAAAATTTGGAAATATTTTTGAGCTCATTTGAAAGAGGAAGCCTAGATCTTTCCTTTGGTGTTTTCAAATTTCTAAAAAAGAATAACAAACTCCAAATTTTTAAAATTAAGTTTGCAAAACTTTAGCACCCATAACTCATTTTTTTCAAATAAAATGACAAAAGTTTTATTTCACTAGATGGTAGAGAATTTAATTCTGCTTCGATCTGTGTTAACATTCCCTATACTTATATTTAATAGTTTTCAAGTTACAATACCTTTTTGTTGGGATTGAGAAATTCATTAGCCATAGGCCTTTTCTCATAGGTTGCCATGGAAACGAATGAAAAAAGGTGAGAAATTAAAATTTTTCAAACCAACACCCAATGAATTTATTTTGTATTCACAGTCTGATAACACAATTTTGAACAGAGTTTGTCGTTTAAGTTTAATCAGAAATGTTTTTATGACAAACTATGCAAAAATAGCTGTTGTTAGTAAGAAATTTCCTACAATAACAAAAAAAAACAACATAACTTGAAAATTATCACAGATAGGTATAGGGAATGCTAATACAGATAGATGCAGAAAAAAATTCTCCTCCATCTAGTAGAATAAAAATTAGGACATCCCATTTGAAAAAATTAAGTTTTGGGTACTTGAAGTTGTCCAAACTTAACCTTAAAATTTTTGGGTTTATTAACTTCAATTCCAATTTTGATCACACTGAACAACAGATATAGGCTTTCTCTTTCAATTCTCCAAACATGATTTCGAAATCTCTAAAACTAAGCGAGTTACCGATTTTTTAAGGGACAGGTGCAAATTCAAAAATTTCCAAAAATCCTAAATATCTCGAAAACGGTTTAACTTGGGTATAGGGAAAGCTAATAAAAACTCCCTTAAAATAACTCAACTAATCCAAAAGCGCAGTGAAAAATATAGTTTTCCATTTAAAATAGGAAAGTTAATAGCGACTTCCGGTATAACCGGAAATGCTGCCATCTTGAAAATATTTTCATTCAGCATAACTCAATGTATTATGCCTGAGTACCAACTCTCAGATAAATATCTTTATTAGAACTTTCAATACTTCTAATGTGGGGTTTAGACGGAACACCCTGTACTTATGATGTACTAATCTTTAATAATGCAGTGTCATGTAGATACCAAACTTTAAAAGCTAGTAGCTCACTTACGGTTAGTCTTACAACTAAAATGCATAGGAAATTTTATCAGCTTTAATTTTGATAAGAAGATAAAAATTGATAGGAGTGACCGCTTTCGAGATATAAGCAAAAAACCATAAAAAGACAGCTTTAAGCCCCTTCCCCCTTCTCGAGCACGCCCCCCACCCTCGGGGACTTTTGATATATGTTAACTCAAGTGTAAAGAAAGCGTTTAAAAAAAAACAACTTTCTAGGAATTTTTTCCACCGATCGCCTTATTTTTGTCTAATTTGACTGGGCTACCCTGTTATAAATGATAAAAAATCGTAAACTAGTAGTTTTTTTAATGCTTTCAATCATTACAATTTTTTTAGCAACAACGGACGCAAAATTGTAACAGTTCCTCTGACGAGAATCGTTCGTCAGGCCATGCCAGCATGTCCGATAATGGCACAAGTTCTCCTCGAGGAACTGATCGGTTAACGGCCGGAGTTATGCAAAAGTCGCTCAAAAACCGAGCTACGGCTCAACACAATCGGGCAAGACATCGAGCTACACCAGCCAGGGTTTGTTTTTAGAAAATTTCGTAACAATAATATAATTATGAGTAGTTGCATGTTCCCTGGACCGGAAGCGGAGGTCTTGAAGATATCAAATTAGCGCTGCAACAGCTCACAATGCGCTCACATACGTCCTCGAGCACTTATTCAAGTATTAGTGCCGGGTCTGAAAGCTCTGAACCCGCAGTGAGGAGGCTAATGAGGCACTCCTCTCTCGAGACGATTAATACAAATATTACGAACGCTGATGAGTTTGTCTGGGTCGATTCGCACAATCGGTAATTAATCACTTAAAAATTGGAAAAATCGCATTTCGGAAATATTTTAGTCTCGTTGAGCTGCAGCACCTCCCCTGGACTAACCACTGCATTTTGCGGGTGTTGCAAACGGGTCGCTTTCGCGACCATGTTTCCAGAGTCAGTGTTGAGACAATCCCCAGACTGTCCTACCTGCTTCAACGTGCGTTGGTTCGCATTGGACGCGAAATTCAACGACTGTCCTCAACTTTGGGCATTTGCACCAAACACGACATCACTGTCTCCTTCCGAATTGTGCTTTGCCCCCCTTTGGCAGACTCCTGCATCAAAGCCTCGCTCCGAGCTGCTGCTATGCTGGCAATGTCTGGGGACTGTGCCCTCAAACAGAGCAAATCGCTGAGGGCTGGCTTGCAATTCCACATCGGGAGGTTCCACCGCTGGATGACCGACATCAAACTCGCAAGATTCGTCCACGAGTAAGTCGCCCAAAAATCGCATTTTTAATATAACTACGAAAATTTCGGCGAAACTAAGATACAAAACTGAAATATTGTACAACAAACAAGAAATAAATAATAAATGTTCCGCATGTAAGGGCGCGTCTGTGACAGAAACAGAACATAAATAAATCTATTATTTACAATAATAATTTATAAAGGCCAGATCTACAAACGTACAGAGAGAGAATTTCGCGGGCGAGGAGACGAAATAAAAAAAATATTGTCTCGAGTGATCATTGGAGAGAACGGCTCCAGATTCATGTTTGAGCACTCGAAAACGGTAAACATTTTCAACCTGCCATAACAATCTCTTTGGTAATTCAGGGCCGGCTCTAGGGGCGGACAAATTGGCTAAAATTTGTAAAATATATTTTAGAAAACATTATCTTTTAATAAAATACCATAAGAAAATAAATAAAAATAAAATAAATAATAAAATACTACT